>OZ021721.1:52495254-53154137 GCA_963978545.1 Linyphia triangularis
ATCGCATATCGTTTAGAGATAAATTCTCGCCATCTATCTTCAAACCTTACATTTAGAAAACTCTCTATATATTTTTACTTTATCATACTTAATTCCTGTTGTAAGTTCCTGTAACCTCAGGGTTTTAGAAAAGAATTATGTATAAATGAGACCAAATACTTCAAAATAATGATCCAGCATTCTCAATCCGATGCCTTTTTATTTTCCACTTAAGATTTGAAGAAAAGAAAACTGTCTTGTGAATAAAAAGCTGAAAAACAAGTGTTAAACAAAATTTTATTTAATTGTCTCCTAAGGCCACGATGACAGTAAAGATTTTTTTCAAGCATTTGAAATATGGGAATAAAATTGAAAAAACAGAGTCAAAACCACTTGGTTTTTAAAATCAGTTTGCTTCAAGCCCCTAAGGAATGTGCTGTTTTAATCAAAGTCAAACTTATAATTGACTTAACTGGGATAGATTAGATTGGTGTGAACAATTAATTCGTTTAATTGATTGATGTATTTTTCTTAGTTTTTGATATTTATTGATTAGTGTTAATATTTGTTGCATTTTAAGTCAGTAAAAATACTTTACAGAACAGTTCAAAGAAGAAATTACTAATTTTTTACTAAATAAAAATTTGGTATTTATAAAACTTTTTTTAATGCATCAAATTTAAAAAGGATATAGTTTTTAAATATAAACTATTTTGATCAAAACATCTGGAAGAAAGTTAATTTTCGAATGTAAAGTATAAGGCGTAGAATAAAATATTCAATTATTTCCTTTATTTTTTTTTTTTTTTTTTTTTTTTGCTTAACCAATAGTGTATTAGCATATATTAGTTTATAGAGCGTATATAAGTCTATAGAGCATATATAGATATAAGCCTATAGATATAAGAGAGAGCGAGATACAAGTCTATAGATATAAGAGAGAGCGAGATATAAGTCTATAGAGCATGGATATAAAGCTAAATTCAGTTGCTGTTTGTCTATCAGAAGAATGACTCCTGCCAGATAGTCTAAATGGCGGCGGTTGCTATAGAAATAAATCTTGTCGATTTACAATAGGGGGGATAAATTCAGAAAGATTACAATACTGAAAGTATAGATGCTTTTTTCCCTGAAATTCCCTATGAAAAATAAGACTAATCTTGTTTCCATGGCAACAGACAATGTAAGACAATTTGATGTGAGCTATTCTTATGATAGACAAACAGAACGTATTTTAGATACCAACTAAATCTAACTCAATTACTGAAAGGTTAATATATCAAACCACAAGTAACTTTATAAAATAAATGTCGTACAATTCAGATTCAAATTATTTTGGAAAACGTTAACTTTTTAGTTTTTACTTTCTTGTAATTATTAATTATATACAAGGTGGTCCAGAATTATTGAGCGCATTAAGCATTTCATGTTTGAAAAATCAGAAAAGAAAATGAAATACATACATGTTTATTGTCTCTTGGAAGGAAAGACAATTTAAAACAGTTTTACGCGACAAATTTTGAACATGAAATAAATTCCACATGAGCTGAATGTGTGGACATGAAAATTACCAAACGTTCAATAATTTTGGACCACCATGTATATAGATAAAAACTGTCACTTTCATGTCTTGCAAAAAATCCTTCCAACTACCCAAAATCCAAATTTCACACTTGTTCTGTTTCAGTCATCACATTCTATTTTTTTAAGTGAAAAAAGCATTAACTAGTCAAATAAAAATTATCGTGCTTTTAGATGTTTCATTCAATTTTTTCACTACACTTTAACAATATAGAAAATTACAAAAAAAAAATTCACTAACTTGAATTCCTATACATAAAGAAATCCATTTTCTAAAGGAAACTCGAAGTGTCATAAAATGACAAATGCTTCCAAACTTCACAAAAGAAGACACAACGGTGAAAAATGACACATCTGCGTACACTTTATTTACTATCAAAGTAGATCGCTTGAGCAAAAATAACTTTTTTCTAAAAATTTCAAGTACTTTTCTATGCTCATATGAGTATCAAACTGTCATATCGTCAAAACGAAACAAATTCTTAAAATCAAAAATTTCCTAATAGTTTAACTTTAAGCATATTATTTCGACGGCTTTTCATACAACTAAGGACTTAAACAAATGTAAAAAAAAGTGCTTTTAATCCTTTAATATCACTGAGTATATATATATATATATATATATATATATATATATAAAAGTAAAAGATAATACAGAAATACAAATGAAAAAAAACTAAAAAAAAATGAGAAGAAAAAAATTAACCATAAATTGAGAGAATAAAGGTTATTTATTTAATGTTGCTACTTCGCTTGTGAAAAATATATACACAGATAACAAAATATATACACATATATACAGGGTGGTTATAAGAAAACTTTGCCGATATATGGAGCTCTAGCTTCCGTTCCGTTCAAAAGATCGAGATGAGATTTTAGGTATAGTTATTCAGAGGTATGAACTAGAGATTCTGTGAATGGCAACAAAATGGCGTCACGGTTATGGTTATAGTTACAGAAACTCTAAATTTTCGAAAGGCAGCACCTACTTTTTTCTATCGCAAAATTTTCAGCGCAAGTGAAAACCTTGGAGACGTTGGAATGGTAATGTACGTGTATCACAAAAAACATACGTGTTATGCACATACAAAAGACAGCTCTGCGAACAGCCAACAGAAACATGATCAGGGGGGACGGTGTAAATGCGCGTATGGCAGAAGCTCAAATTCACATATGATCAGGGGGCACGGTGTATATGTGCGTATGGCAGAAGCTCAAATTCACATGGGTGACATCACAGGTAATTTTATCGGTTTTTTATGCTGAATATCTCGAGAGCGGCCTCCGTTTGCCACAACCTTTTTTCTTTAGGCCGTTCGCATAGCTGTTTTTTGTGCGTTCATTTTTTGTAATGTACATACCGTTTCAACGTTCTTTAGGGTTTTTCCGTGCACTGAGCATTTTGCGATAGAAAAAAGTTGATAATGCCATTCGAAAATGTCAAGTTTGTGTAACTATAACCGTAATCATGAGCGCTATTCTGTTGTCTTTCACAGAATCTCGAGACCAGAAATCTCATCTCGATCTGATGAACGGAAAGGAAGATAGAGGTCCATATATTAGCACATTTTTTTTATGACCATCCTATATTTATATATAGCTTGGAAAAAGGGGATCTTTTAACTGACGGGGAGTGCGAAGAAATATCCTGATACGCGTCTGAAGACTTAATCGCAATATATATGTATATCGCTATCGCAAAATAGCAAATATATATATATATATATATATATATATATATATATATATATATATATATATATATATATATTAGGGTGCTTCTTATTTTCGAAGGTGTTAATATTTTACGTAACAACCTCTTATTTTGTTCCATTTGATGAGAAAAAAAAATCACATTTTTTTTATTACAATCAAAGATTTTTAGAGGTTACTACCAGCTCTTCAAAATCTGACGAATTGAGCATTACGCAAACATTGCAATTAAAGTGTTACATGTATTCATTAGAATATTTAATTTTTCGGCCAGTTGTCATTGAGTCATTATATATATTATGCTTCAAATAGCTTATATATTGATTTTATTCCAAGAAACTCATATCAATTTAGTATTAACATATAAATTTTAACAAAAGAACTGAAATTAGAAAATTACTTTAGTTGATATTTTGAAAATATCTCTTTCATTGATGGGCATAATTTTTTATCTCATTACTTTAATTTTTTCCTCTCTCTATTTATAGTTGTCGACCTTGTTTTTAACTTAAAAAAAATAATACTCTGCAAAAGTGCATGAACGTAGCTATTTAACGGTTTCTTAACTTTAAACGCTACCATTTCACTGTTTATGATTACTTTCTTCTAATGCAATTGCATGTGCGTTTTCTTTGCTTTCTAATGATTATAATCAGCTTGTGTTCATTGCTATGTATTTTAATCTTTATCACTATATGTAAGATTATTTTAAATTATCAACATATTTTCTAACTCATCAATTAAATTAGGGCAAAACAATTGTTTTCATGATAAAACCTACTACAAAAAAACAAACCATGATATAGCTCATAGTCCAAATATCCTCACTGAATCATAGAAAACCCATCCAAAAGAGAAAACATGTCCATTTTTTATTTCAGGCAGATTTTGAAGTAAACCACTAAAAATTCCTGCCATTCAGTAGCTATTCTTTTCATGGAGATGTGGGCTAAAGCCTGAATACCAACGAAATTAAAACAAGATGTGGTTGCTCAAAGAAAATAATTGTTTTGTAATTCAACAAACTTGCAGAAGTTAAGCAGTTAGTGTGTACAGGTACATTAAGGTTCGTGCTCTTTGGGGGAAAGGGGGGGGGATTCCATGACTTTTCCATGACAACAATTTCTTTTGAAAACAAAAATTCACGACCTCACAATTTTGCGTCATTATTAACATTTCATAATAAAATATATATACACAGTGTACATTGTATACAATACATATGTTTGTAATAAGTTTATTAATGATTATATGTAATAAAAAAAGCTAACCATTGAGATTTTTCTTTTTCTCACATTTTTATACATTAAATTCAAAAAACTTGATTTTTTTCCATGATAGTGGTAATTTCAATTGCCGGTAGTAACCCCTAAATGTTATTTAAATTACCCAAAATTTTTACACATGTATTTTCTCACCGAAAGGAATAATTTGAAAAGGTGTTCCGAAAAAATTTAAAAGTTAATTTTTTAGGGGCATATAAGAAGCATCCTAATATACATGCTGTTTTGCAACACCAAAACAAAGTAAATACTAATATACTTTCAGCCTAGTATCAGCATATTTCTAGCTATAACCTATTTTATTGAAATATTATCTAAAGGAAGAGGTGGGAAACCATGACTCTGAGAGGGTCTATGATACCTCTAAGCCATTAATTATGATGACTATATAGATTTTGTAGCAGTTTACTTTTACAAGACTATTTTTTTTTAATTGAGTAACAAATCAAATAAAGTATTCAAGACAAGTAAGTCAGGCAAACATTTACAAGAATGTTGGGGGAAAAAGTAAGTGTCAGATTATTAAGTTCACACATGAGGAATCCTTTATATTTGTCCATGAAATATCCAATGATAGTATTTATATTGTTGTAAACAAATGAGCCTAAAAATATACAAGAGATAGATTGAGAGAAATGTGACCCAAGATGTATACTTAAATTATTTTGTTAAATTTTTGAACAAAATATTTGTTGTGCACTGCGTTGGTAAAGACCCAAAAGAATAGTGTGGAGAGCTTTAAAATGCTCTTTATGAGGGACAAATAATATTTTTCTTTTTCAAGAAACTAATTGTTCAGTCATTGACCAAGAGGAAATTTTTGTTATGTTGCATACACGAAATGTGGTCACCGGAACTGGTCATGCACATGCATATTTTTAGTTTGATTTGGATTTCTCAAGTGTTAAGTTTAATAAATATTATAATAAAAATATTATAATAAAATTAAGGTACAAAATTAAAAGATAGTTTTTCAATTTTTTATAATATTTGAGAAAATTATATATGTATTTTATCTTAAAAAACCTGTACCATCCCTCTCTCACATAAGGAATGGATGGGATATTTTTCTTTTTTTTTTAATTGGCTTATAAAAATACTAAATTAGTAGTTACCATCATATTTGTACTTTTCAAGTGTGATAAAATATTTCAAGACGTTATTCAGAATGTTTCAATATTGTAACAGTCTAAAATAGTATGTAGGAAATATTTTTGTAAAAAATTTCCCATCCCATGAAAATAAAACCTTTGTCAGCATTTGGTATTAGGTAACGAATTTTGACATAATTCTCGGAGTTATAATCGTGTTTACTTAACATTTGGTTAGGCTAGCGATCTTTTGCTTTTATTAGTCGCGTGTGGAGGGGGGGGGGGGGGACAAATGTCTCCCAAATTCAAATTTTCGTACATACCATTAAATTCGGGACCAAATATCAGAGTAGGTGGGTATTTTAATTAAAAATACAACATTATTGAACAGAATATAATATAATTAAAAAATATTTTTAAAATAACATGAAAAAAACTGTAAGAAGACTTCGATTATAGGCTGCCACCTATTGAGAAATTTATTGTGGAGTACATTTGTCAACCGCGCGACTAACCAAGGGTTATCTCCTACCTTTGGTTAGCCGCAAAGGGAGGGGATGTCTACTTTTATAACCAAATACACCCTATAATTTTTTTTTCTTTACTTTTCAGATATTATCTGTTTTACAACCAGATTCATCATAAAAAGGATTCTTTTTAAATATTGAATTGGTACTTATTGCATTAGACTTTAAACCTTTAACGATTGGTTGGTTGTTTTCAGATTATCTGGCGCCGTCAGCAACACGAGGGCTATAATGCGCCGAAACATTCTTCATTAGACAAGCCAACATACATTTACAAACACCCATGCCTAACACGGGACTCGAACCCGCAACCTCGCGGTCTAGAAGCTAGCACGCTAACCACTGTACCGTTTGATCCGCAAACCTTTAATGAAATAAAAACTATATTTTTCAGGGAAGAAACAGGACGCTTATATTATAAATATGTATGTTAAGAAAACTTGAATTTAGAGCCCTAAAACTTATGAATGTAAGAAGTATCCCGTTAATTATATAACCACTTCCAAATAATTATTTACTGAAATATTAACACGTACTATATTTGTGATATTAGTAGATCATTTACAATTATAAGCATGTATATATTGAGGTTTATTTGATTAAAATAAATCTATGGTATAAATTACATTCCTTCATACAAACCATAGGTAATATTTCGTCACTAACTATTATTAAAAGGTGCATTGCATATTAACAACTCACAAATCATATTGCTAAATGTACTCACAATCCCTTGGAATCTGTACCACTAGTACGTATGTTTAATGCTTAGATTCATATGAAGCTCGTATCTATTATTTATTTCGTATTTGTCATTAAATATATTATTTGTAATCAAATAAATAGAGGTATAATATACCACAATACTAAACAAGCATTAACAAGCAGATATGCCTAGATTATTGATTAATACAGCATATCACACATTGGTAAAATAACTAAAATATACAAGAACAGGAACTGTATATATGGACACTTTCAGGAAGAAGCAAAGAGGCGTGACTGCACCTCACTAGATTTTTAAAAATAAAATAACGGGTAAAATAGCAGTATGTTTCACAATAAAAAAGAAGTAATATGTTGGCATTAAATTATCAATTCAAACAGAAAAAAAAATCTCGGTTTAAACAAAGACTGTAGCCACATTGTTCCCCCTCTTTGTATAATCTACATTCCCCTGTAAATTATCCTGCCAACACGTAAAACAGATTTACATGGGGCGAGTGACTAGCATACTATCCAGTAAGTTGATTGGAGATTCATTCTCAATCGTTGATTGGAATGTCAGCTTTCCGTTTATGCAGTGCCAGCAAATCGAACAATCCAGATATTCAACGAACATTACGCTGCCAGTTGGTGGTCACAGGAGAGCACTGGCGTTGAGATTTGACGTACCAGCAAGTAGAAAACGTTTGATCTAATGAAGCTTCCATTTACTTATATACCAGTAGCAAACTAGATTCTCTAAGCACTGACATAAAGCGTTAATAATGAGCTAATAGCTATCATCTAATAACTAGCGACCTGAATTGGCACTCCGAAATCAGCTAATAGATATTGACGACTATTAGTTTTTACATACCCGGTTCGTGTAAGAAATGGAGGAGATTTTGAGTGCTAGTTATCACATATATTTATTAAAAACCAAGATATTTTAATAAATCTCTTATTAAAACATGAACTTAAAAATTGAAGATAAAAATTGAAGATAAAAAAAAAATTAAGAGTTATGTAGCATTTTATACTAAGGTTAGAAATGGTATTTCCTCTGGGAAACTCTCCCTTGTTACTGAGGTTAAATCTTGAACTGTTACAGTTCATTAACTGTTGTATTAACGGATTATTCTATTCGCGAGGGACTTTGAGTGGCAGTTTGCGAACTGAAACTTTTGGGTTTCTATTCACAGAAATGTTTGTGGCTTTCAAGAGTTCATCAAAGTTTGTGCGGATAGAGACAAGGCGTCAATAGTAGTAACAACATGGCTTTTATGCTTGTGCTTGGAATTTTGAAAGGTCGCCATAAATGCACTAGAGAAATTCTTAAAATAAATTGTTTGAATGATAATCAGGGTTGATATTTTATTTAATTTTTAATAAGTGAAAGATTTGATAATTAGGGTTGATATTTTAATTAATTTCAATTTAATAATAAGTAATTGAAAGTGATAAGTGAATTAATTTTTAATCAGTGAAAGAGTTGATAATTAGGGTTGATATTTTAATTAATTTTTAATAAGTGAAAGATTTGAAACCAAAGTAGTAATCAATATTTTATACAAAAGCATGTCATAGAAAAATTAAATTACATCGCATACATTTATGTTGTTTTACATGCAGCTTTCATAACCTTTAATGAGTTACATCAGGGCTTAAAGTGTCGTAACATTAAATTTCTCACCGTTGTAATTAATTGCAGTAAATTAATTCTAAGGAGTTACTCTTAAATTATAATTAGGCGTATGTGATGAGCACTTCAAGCATATTCTATATAAGGGCAAGGAAAAGTAGTTTTCATTAGGGTTTCAGAAAACGAAATTCTTCATAATTTAAAAAAAGAAAAGTATATGTTTGTGAGTGGTACTTTCAATATTATTATATCACAGTTTAAGTTAACCTCGACAAATGTTTATCATAATTTATTTGTAATAATATTCTATGGTTAAACGAAAACATATTTTTATTAAATTAAAATACGGTATTAAATTAAAAGTAAATAGTAATTTTTCTAAGCAAAGAAATATATATGATTTTTCTAAAAGTAATAAAATTTTATCAAAATATGAATTTATTAAACATACAACAGCAAATCTCTATAGATATATGTTAAATTGAAATTGATAACGAAAATTCTGCCTTGCAAATATATCTCTAGATGGATTCATTGGCATGAGTTTAAGAGAATGTGTTTTCTTTTAATAAAGTACAACTTCAAAATTAGAATGAAAAATTTTAGTTGAACTTAATACTTTGTACTTAATAATGAGTACTTTTGTATCTAATAATGAGTATTTTTGCATCTTTACATCTGATGACTTCGAAATGGTGGTGGTTGGTCTTCAACACTAGTTTAAACTGTTCGAACCACTTTATAAAAATGATTGATCAATCGAAATCCCCAAAAATCATTCTAGCTTATAGAAGTCTCTCATACTGAGCAATATTAGGAAGCTGAATAGCAAAATGGCATTTCATCTTTAGTTACTTTGGAATAAGAAAGAGTAAGACCAATATCCAAAAAAGGAGATTGGTTGATTTTTTTTTTGAGGATTTTATGGCGCAAAAGAGGTATACTGTGCCGAAACACCATCAGTTCAATTCCTATGGAAAAAAAGGAATACCTTCATGAAGTGTTTCGAGAACAAAACTGCCGCACATTAGTCTCGATTGTTTGAAAATTCGGAAAAAATACCCAACAGGCACACGGGCAGCAAATACAAGAATATCTTCCACGATCATATCTTTCTCACTTGAGAAACATTAACCATTCTTATACCGTTATGCAGATATTATTTTTTTGTTTGAGTTAATGTTATGTTACGGAAAATAAAATATTTATATTTCTAATGGACACGTAACAAAATACTTTTGTACAGAGTAAATTAGCTAAAAACACGTGTAATAGAATCTTCAATAGAGTTGTTAAATGTAAAATTCCACCAGACCACATCGTAAATTGTACAGAGGAAAATAGTACTCAAATTCAGCTGGATCTGCATTGCTGACAACATCAAATGAGATAGAAACTGGTCATTCCTATTTATATTTGTATACAGTTGATAGAATAAAAGAGAGAGTAAATATTTGAGTAGAAAGTGAAATTAAATTATTTTTAAGAAAATGGTAGGAAAAGACAATTTTGGAAATAAGTCATTGATACTTTTTGTTTTAAGTTATTATCGTTTAAATATTACAAAAAATAAATGAGATCGTTCAATATTCGTAAATAAAATACTAATAAGTTATTTATAGTGAAAAAATTATGTAACAGAGAAGGAATTCCACATAACTTTACGAAAAACTTAACAATTATCATTATCCAAACCAGTTTGGCGTTAAAACAGCATATTTAGTTATTTAAAAAATTTCACGTTATGGTCAAAGTTGTTCCTATCACAAAGAACTGAAATCAACGAGTAGGTATCTGATGCTCAGTTATTTTCTTGACTAAAATATTTTAATGTGTTCCAAAATATACAACATAAAAAAGAAATTTATTTTTTCGTGAAATAGGCAATGGAAAGTAAAGCATAAAAATGGCTCTTCTGAATAAATTTACTTCTCTTAAAGAGTCATTTAACTTTCTAGTAACGCAACCGGCTTACGCTTTTCAGAAGGGAAAACGGTACATTGATTTAAGATAATTTATTGAATTAAGTAGTTGTGAAAAAATAAGGAAAATTAATACTTTCAGTCAAAAGTTTTCATAATTCAATTAGTATTGATGTAAATATATAGCATATGCATGTATAGTTTTAAATATTTAAATATGAGGTGTTGCAATTGCATAAAATTTTTTACCAAATATATGGAGATGTTAATGGTATTTTGTGAATAATACATAATTTTTCATTCTTTGTTGCTAGTAAAATTGTAAGATTAAAGTTTTATTTGAAGTTAAGGGACTAGAAACAAAAATATGACACTTACGTTATAATAATATTTTAATTTCAGTTTCTTCAAAAAATCAAAAAAATTTAAAATTGTATTTGTTACTTAAAAGAAACTTCTTATTACGAATTGTTCTAATTTTTGCCCGTTAATTTCTTCAAATTTTTTAGTTATGCCTGACACTTTTTTTTTTTTAAATTTGTAAAGTAATAGACAAAAATATTAAATACTTGAAACTGTATCAGTTTAAAAATTGATATATAATTAGTTACTTGTAGGATTATTCGCATTCCAGAAAAAAAAAAGCAGAAATAACCACTATCTTGTTTGTTGATTTGTAAATTCAACGACTTATTTTTTTGCATCCATGACAAACCCAGAATTCAAGCTCAGCATATTTGGCTTGCGAGGGAGGCCAGAGTATTAACCACATAGTCATCAGGCAGGAACGCCTTATATATTAAACAGATTATAAGATCGTTTTGGTTTCTCCACTAACTTAACATAAGGAATTATAAAGTATTATTATATAAATCTAAAAAAAAAATTTATACGCATAGTTCAAAAACTAAAATAATTAATTTTGTACAATATTTGTCTGAAAATATAACTAAAGTAGTAGACAATACAAACCAATGTAATAGTTATTGTAATGTAATCTGCATCTTAATGGATTGACCAAGGAATGACAAAGATGAATTCGATATTTAATTAAAACACTCATTTTAGAAAATAACAACTAAAAACTATTAAAAAATAAATTACTGGAAGTTGTAAACTAATCTTAGTTCACCAGTTTTTGTCGGTGACCGTACTATCAAGAAAAATAAACTATTAAACGAGTTAAATATAAATCGTAATGGAGATTTTCAGGCGCAAAACTACACGACAGCTATACTGCTTTAGAGTATCGTTAATTAAAGATGTCTTCCGGGAGTTCTCTTACAGACAAATTGCCAACATTTGCATCTCGAATAAGAGAAAACTCAAAAAACTCCGGCCAGTAAGTGGAAAAACCGACGTGATCGAAAGCGACGTCTGTTACGATACCGGTTGTGTATAGCCACTTTTAACTGGCGAGAGTTTCACAATTGTGGGCCTGAGAAACAAAGAGGTTCAAGTGACTTTTCTTAACTTTTGAGAAAATACCCTTTAAAGTTTCTTATTTATATTAAATTTGTATGAAAAATATTTGTTGTTCAAATACTAACCTCTGGAACGAAGATATCCCTAGTTTGCATTAAATTTAATATAAATAGGAAACTTTAAAGTGTATTTTTTCAAAAGTTAAGAAAAGTCACTTAGACCCCTTTGCTTCTCAGTCCCTCAATTCAGAGAGTTGGAATTCGTTTTAACTCTGGAACCATAAAAGCAATTTTAAAAAATTTATCATAGAATTGATGGTAATAAAAACACTTTGCTACTGACAATGCTAAATTAAAATATGTTCAGCAGTATAAACGATAAAATGGCAAATAAATCACAATTCAAAGTGAAAAATAAAAAACATGACCTTTGTAAACAAATTTAAGTTCAAACCAACAGACTAAGTTATCGGCTTTTAAACCAAACAACAATATTAGTAGTTATTGAAATTACAGCAAAGAAATAAACAACAAAAGGAAAAACAACTGGATAAGGAATATTTGTTGATTATAGCAACTTCGTCAGGGGGTAATTACTATAACCAAAGTTAAAATTCGAGAGTTTTTACAGAAATACATATACAGAAAAATTCTCGTATTTTGGCTTTGGTTATAGTAGTCACCCCAGACGGAGTTGCTATAGTCAACAAATATGCCTTATCCGGTTGTTTTTCCTTTTTCAAATTATTTATTTGTTGTAAATATTAAAAGACAAACTAAGACATGCGCTGTGCTTTGTATGAGAAATACATTTAAAAAACACTTCACTTATGAAAGAAGACACCTTACAAACCGTTGAGATGCAAACGTGTTTTCCAAAACAGCTTTTATTTACCGGAAATATAGGAGGGATACTTTAATACTGGTACTGTTATTCCTTCAATAAGTTATTTATATTTTAAAGTATTAGTAGGTGAACTGTTAAGTCAATTGGTCAGACAAAAGTGGATGAAATCAAATTATTTTCAAAAAATTAATTTAATACTGACTGATTCTCATTCAAGGAATATTTTTCCGGGGTCATAGGGAATCAAGTCCTAACTATCACAGTATATAAAATAGCCCTGTAACTTGTATTGAGAATCAACCAGTGCAAAGAAAATTTAATTAAAATTATTTCTAAATCCTGATTTAAGAACAAGACTTTATGTCTTTTTGCCTCATGTGTAGTTAAAAATTTAATTGAAATAAGTAGATAAATATAAGTAGAAGATGTAAAGACTTTAAGTTTAGTTCTAAGTAATTACTATTGTGAATACCTCCGGAAAAATTAAATTGGAAATGAACTTTTTAAAAATTAATTTAATTTCTTTTGTAATTACTTCTGGTAATTAATCCTTATTTAATAAACTTAATTTATTCAACTTCGGAAAAAAAGCTTGATCAAATCTTACCTTTAGGAACTGTAGCCAGATTGCACATTTTATTTGAATTGAACACTATATAAATATATTTTTGGAAAATGTCATAAAAATTCGTTATAACTATCTTGTAATATTTTGTAATAATATAAAAAAAGAGTTTTAGATTTTTAAGTATAGAATTTTATTATCCTATTTGAAATTTTATGGCTTCATTCGCTTATCTAAAAACTATTCAATGGATTAATCCGCCTTTCCTGTTTTCATGAATTATAAAAGGCTGGATATGTCCTGAATACCAATATGAAAGCAGAATAATAAAATTTGACATTTGTAAAGAAAATATAATATATGAATTTCATTGAGGGTTTCTAAAGAAATATTTAAATGAGGAAAAGGTGATATATTAGAACGACATTTTGCGACTAAACCATACATCTAAGAGCATGATCTCAATTAAAAACAATGCATTGAATTTCGTATCGAGTTTTCTAACCCTTCTTTTAATTCTTTGGCATACCTAAGAAAAATAAATACTTAGATTTTTATTTTTAAAAATTTCAAACTCCACAATCTTTCGATTGAAAACCAAATGATAACATTTCAAAAACGATGATCAATTTATTTGTAAGTTTTGTCTCGCCACATTAAAGCTATTAACAATAAAAAGTCATTGGCACTATATAACCGTATATAATCGAAGAATATTCTGAGAGAAAGTGGAAGTAGCCCAAGTAGAAGCGAGCGCTTCAGAAATATCTTCCGTCGCAATCCAAGTTATTATATTCAAAACTTAAAAACAAAAATAAAACACAATTTAAATACGTTTTAACGAAATTGCATGTATAATTTAAGGTATTTATCATTACATTCTTACTTTAATGCAATAAGATAAAAACCCTTATGATTTTATGAAATAATCAAAGTTCTGTTAAATTACAAGTCGTATAATTTAATCAATGTAATTTAATCATCCAATAAACATTTTTATTTAAAAATCGAATTTATGTAATAAAAAATGTGTAAACTGTTCATTAAGACACATCTTTATGAAAATAACTAGAACTGAAAATTCCATTTAACTCGCATTCCATTTTTACCTTCTATTTATTTAACCTAACCCAATAAATGAAACATATTCAATTAGTAAAATCAACTATATATTTAAACTGAATCTTCATCTCAAATTAATAATTTCTGTCGTGAGTTACCTATTTTTTGGTAATTTGATGTATTCAAAATCCCCATAATCTAGAATAAAATAGCAAATTTGATGTATAGACAATTTTAAAAAATGTTTTTAGTTAAATTCAAAAATGGAATTTCTACTGTTATCTCTAAGTATATACTTAAGTCTCATTATTTAAGTTTTAGGATTTGATTTATTCAACTTATTATTAGAAACAATAAGTTCAACTAACATTTAAAAAAAACTTTTGAAACAACTTAAAAATTAAACTAATTGCAAAATAAACATTTAGAAGTTAATATATTTAACATTGACATATCATTAATAGTTCAATCAATTTCATCTTTTAATGTTTTATTTATTAAAAAAAAAACAATAACGAAAAAACGCAAAGGCAATCTTTTCAATATTTCTGAATTTATCCACTTTTATCTAAAAGAAAACAATTTGTTCCTTTGAAGGAAAATGTCAAATTAAAAATGAACGCTAACACTTTTGATAGATTGAAGCGAATCTAGAAAAAAAGTAGTTTAAATTAACTTAATTATATTTTAGATTTATAATATTTTTTCTTTCAAAAGTTCTTTTAAATGTTTAATAAAGGTAGTTTAAAATTTAATCACATTCTTCAATTTTAAAGATTTTTGAATATCATTTAAGATATGAATTAAAATCATAGAATTAAAATATTTTACAAAAATTCAACAATTTTAAAATATATATTTATTTCTTCTGCCAAGTTTGGATTTACAGAATTCAAGCACAAAAAGCATTCTAAATACAAGATTTAAAATTCATTAAATAAGACAGTTTTTACGACCGAAAACATAAAGTAAGAAATTAACAACATTTTATTGGTCCGCTTTAGTCATTAGTATTTTTCACATAAAAGTTAAGATCAAAACTCTATTTTCGTTCAATCAATCTCCACTTGATATATTTTTATAATTGATAAAACAAACAAAAAGCCATTAAAATTTTTTAAATATTATTACAAGACATACCTTGACCGAAGACCTCCAACTCAAGTATAGTAAACCAACAAAGCATGGCGCAGGACATATTCCGACCAACTTTTTGTGGCATAATACTAGCACGCTTTGCACTGGCCATTGCGAAGTATTGTCCTGGAGTACTTTAGACTCTACCTTCTATCTCTCAACTCAGGCAGAGAAACACGTTGTGAAGACCTCAACAAAACAAGCCTTCCCGCCATGCGCGACCGACACGCCGTAGGTGGTAAGTGAACGAACTACAACGGAACCGAAAACTCCCGACTACAAGTCGAGAAACAAATCGAGAGTTGGGACTCGCGGGGGAAAGAATTTATTTTCACTACCGTGAAGCGCTACTTTGGAAACTTCCGATGACTTCACCTTGACACGTCTTTAATGGAGATGGTTAATTAATGAATTATCATTAAGTCGTTGAGGCGTTGTTAGGGCTGGGTGGGGTTGGACTTATGAGGTGGGAATGGGTTTATCTGGAGTCGGGGTTTTGATTTAGTTGAAAGAATATCAAGTTTGGACTTTATTTTGCTAAATTCTTAATTTTTTTTAGATTTTGAGAAAATAATATCCCTACTTTGGAAAAAATGGATAAATTTTCAAATGTAATTGGTTTATTTTGTTTCAATTTATCATATTTGCAAAGGATGGCAGTAATATTTCATAATATAATATGGGAGGAAAAAGGGATGGACAAAATAAAAAAATAAATAAATAAACTTCGTTGAAGACATTAGCTTCGTGTCATTCTCCTTCTCATGTAGAAAATTAGGAATATTTTAAATATCGCTTTTTAATAATCGTCCACGACTTAATTCAAAGTAACATACTTAGAAAACAATGCCGAGTAAAATATAACATGCAGATAGAACTTCAACTTTTAACAAACTATTATCTAACTATGCATAAAAACTAATGATCATTGAACATACAGTCAATGGAGCCATCTCTTTCCCACCGTGCAATTTTCTGACCAAGGTTTTTTTTTTTTTTTTTTTTTTTTTTTTTTTAACTCTGCTTACTTATGTAAAGTATATTTAATTAACTATGCATTTAAAAATCACATTGAGTTATATTTAGTCAACCCATCAATGAGGAGCACAATTCATTCGGCAAACCCAAAGGAAAAGCTGTATAATTTGTCTACGTCACTCAAGGAGTAGATGGCAGGAATAACCTTCCAGCATATGTATATAATAGTAATATCTTTTTAGAATCGACATTAATTTATTTTACCGTTTAAAAGCGCGCGTATTTCTATTTGAACTAACTAGGGAGTTCCACAATTAATATGCAGTATTTCTCGCTCTTGCGTCAGTGTGTTTTATAGTTAACACACCATTAGTAATTTAATTTCTGTTAAGTTCAGCATGATTCCCCCGGTTAAATACAATGATAGTTTCCAGGGCTTTCACTAGACGATTTGGTCACTCTCTTCCTATCTGGCGTTCTAATCACTCCGAACGCTTTTTCCTCTCTCTCTCTCTCTCTCTCTCTCTCTCTCTCTCTCTCTCTCTCTCTCTCTCTCTCTCTCTCTCTCTCTCTCTCTCTCTCTCTCTCTCTCTCTCTCTCTCTCTCTGACGTCTAACTTAAGTTATAATCAGCAAATGCGTTCGACTGCCTCAAAAAATGACTGTTTCCTGACTCGCACACTGTATTAAATTACACCAATATGTAAACGTTACATGTATCATTCGTGAAAAACATCATGATAAGGATTAGTGGTATTATTTTAATGACTGGGAGTCCCATGATTTAGATGACTGGGAGTCCCATGATTTAGATGACTGGGAGTCCCATGATTTAGATGACTGGGAGTCCCATGATTTAGATGACTAAGGTTTGATATTTCAGAAATTACTAAATTTGAATAATCTAACTAGAAAACAAAAATGTAATGAGCAGCAGACATTCAGCCAGAGAAAACGTCTCTTTCACGATATCCGATTTTCAGACAAATGAAAAGCTTCTTTGAAACGTAAAACAGGACCGTAGACTCTCAATCCTTCTGAGTTGTTTACATTTTCCCAGTTGATCCGGAATTAGGTCTAGAGTTTATTCAATGTGAAATTGCGCTTAAAGCCTAGACGTCCCAAGAGAAAGCTTTATATGAATTTAATTTGTGTTTCTGCAGTGAATAAGTGCGATTCAATGGTATTGCGAAACCCGATTTTTTTTTAATTGGCAAGACGAAAATTACTTTGGTAGTCTAAACAGTAAATTTTAGTTTTTACTGCGTCAAAATTACCTGATGTATTGATGCTGATGCGTAACACACATCTGATGATAACAAGCAAACGGACTGCTGTTTGCCGGATGGGCTTTTAAAAATGAATAGCACTTTCAAACTGGCATACCAGAATGGTAATTATATCAACATTTATGTTTGAATAATATAGCCCATAAAAACAAAGTTTTTAATATACATCCTGTATATGCATTGCCAATTTTTATATTCATTAACGCAGCGTCGATTCTGTAAACAGCGCGTGCTTGGTGTTTACATCTGATCAACGATTAGATCGTGAGTGAAATTTAAGATTATTGCTTATGAAAATATGTGAGAGTGAGAAGAACCAAAATAAGCTCTTACGGTTACAGTTATAGTGATAAAAATTTCATTAAATTCAAATAGAAAAGCCCAATTTTAAATATCGTTAAGTGATTAGAGCAAATAAGAAGCATAAATAGTTTTGGGATGATACGTGTGGCATAAAAAGTACAAAACAATGAAAAAAAATTCTCACTCATTTTGACATATTTGCACAACTCACAAAAGAGTGAAACAATTCTTATGATGAAAAAACACACTAACACCTGAATGTATAAAATGCTTCATAGGCATTGCATGTCAGTGGCATATTAGACTTGACATAAACACATTTCGGTAACAATGCTTAACAATTTCACCACGTTGTTTCACCGTAAGCGGTATTTATTCAAGTCAAAACGCGACCAACTAATTTACCTGGGATCACAATGAGGACATAGTGGGGGCGAGGGGTCATCACGAATGGTGATGCCGATGGCCCCGCCAACAAAGTGAAGTCACCGGTGACCCCAGGTTTTTAAACCTTTCTTCCTAAAGACTTAATTTTCAACAAGGGAAGATAAACAAAATCAGCGCTGCCAACATTCACTCAGGAATCACAGATGACCCCATCCTTTAGGGCCGTAGACAGACCTTCCTCCCCCCCCCCCCTTCCCCTTCTCCGAAATTGTGTGAAATCATGTTTTACCATATTTTTTTGTTTAACTTGTCGTATGTATTTAATCAAATTTTTTACCATAACCCTCCCCCGAAAAAAAATCCTGGCTGCGGGCTTGCCATCCTTGGAATTCAAGGGTTACGAAATGCATTTCACATATCCTTAATTTGTTGAAAGTGGTAGCAGTGACGAGCAGATGTGGTTATCATATTGCGGTGTGTAATTGGCGATGTATATTTCTATTTTCATACGTACGCACTGTTTCAATCCTTGGAGTTATACAAATGAGATTAACTGTGAAATAATTTATTGCTATATTTTTAACTCTTTCTAAATAAACTAGTATTTATTCTCGTATTCATATTATCTTAAACATATAATCGACTGCTCACAATATTGACAAAAACAGGAAAATAAAGTGTTTAAGTTATTTGTTTTATATCATAAAGAATTTTAATAATATGACAAACCGGTTTATAAATAAAAATGGTTTTAAATCCAAATTGTGTTAATTCTGAACTACTCTAAACTATTTTTACCTAAACACGATTTAGTTACTTGGCATCTTAATCAAAGTCTGAATTAGATTTTCGTGATAGAATCCCAATCTCTATCTGCTTAATAAAACGATTAGTAACTAACAACGTTTTTAAGATTTGCCAGCTGTAATTAAATCTGGAATACAAATTTAAATAAACTTTAAAAATAAATAAATCTATGACAATATCAATTGATATCTATCAGTGGTTACTTTTTAGACATTTTAGTATTCGATTGTTACAAAAAATAACCCATTTCATTCATAAGTTTAAAATTAATAAAAAGAATATTTCTCTTAACACTTTTGTTTGTAATATTACAATATTTGCAATAGAAATATCCTATTTAAAAATAATGTAGTAAATATATATATCTACTTTCATTAAAGAATGTAGGTTATCAACTTATCAAAATTTAATAGGTGTTATATGACACAAAACTATAATTTATGAATAGCATTAAAATTACTGAAATACTTTTAAATATTATTTCTTCGTAATAATCAATTAACTTTAAATAGTCTAAAGCCATTTTCCAGCACTTTTATCCCATGCATCCAAACATTTCTAAGAATATCTTCGTCAATCTTTCTTGCTCATAGATGAAATCAGAGGATAGTTTTGTGAAGCTAATTCATCATCATTGACCTCGTGCACCGACCTTTTAAAGTTTAGCCATATTTCACTTCCAAACTCTTAAAATCGATCACTAAATGTTGCTTATCGTGTACCGCCGAAAGATTTGGATGCTAAAATAAGAATTCGCTACAGACTGTGGCAAACAAACCAAAATACACCTCATATTACCAATGATGAATAGTAGACTATCTACAAATCCCTAGTCGACACTTTCATCCTCCAAATAGAAAAAAATATATATTGATATTTCTAAAGATATCATTAGTTTCGCATCAATTGAAAATGTTTATCCCACTAAGCATCATTTTAAAAGAAATAAAGAATCGTAATCTTAAAATTGATATTTTTACAGAGCTCTATATTTTCCGTCACCATTTTATTTTTTTATGTAATAGTCAAACATTATTTCGATAAATAGTTTACTTACGAAGAATTATTTTCAGATGTCTTGTGCATAAAATCATCCATCAAAATATGGCTGAAGAATTATTTTCTTTTTCATTATTGGTAAGTTCTTACGCAAACTGCTTACCATACATTTATTATGTCATTTAGTATTTTAAATATTCATGATCATTATCCTGCATACAATAAAAGTATTCTTCTTATCCTAATATAATTATTTAACCTAGATTTAAATGTATGTTTGTATTAAATTTAGAATAAAATAGCTATAAATCCTTTATATGTAAACAACTTTTATATGCAATTTCAACTTATTAAGAAATTTGAGACTGGTCGAATTTTAAAAGTGTTTGATCACTAAGAAAAAAACATTAATTCCGTTCCGTTGACTGAACTTTTTTGTTTCCTCTAAAACTGAATAAAATGCAAAGAGACAACGAGTCTATCTGAGAAGTTTTAGTTCAATTTTTTGACGGCAAGTAGCTTAATTAGACCTCCGAAGATTTTGCCTGTCGCAAACAAAAACGAATGTAAAAGGATTTAAGAACATCAAAATGGAATGATTTCTTTTACCGTATGTTATCAACTTTAGCAGGGGAAGACTTCAGTCATTAAATATTGGCAAACTCTATACGCTTGAATATGGCTTTGCATCTCGATCTGACCTACGTTAATAGAAACATGTATAAAAAATGCCTTTTAATGACGAATACAAAATTCCACAGAATGCATCGTCATTGAGTCTATCTGCCAAGTTCTAGTTCGAATGGATGACAACAAGTGGTTAATTCGCCCCTCCGAAGATTACTCCCACTTCAAACAAATTCAAAGTTAATATAAAGAACTTTAAAATATTGCGTTTACTGGTGTGAGATTTTGTAATAGACATGCTACGTAGATTAAAAGCTTTTAAGTACATTAAAAATTTCAAAACCCACTTTTACGGACTATACACTAAACCCTTTAGGGACCAGTGATACCCAATGATGTCATCCGAATACAAAATTTTCATCCATTTCACCTCCAAAAATTTTCCACCCTTTAAATATGTTTTCAAAACCTTATTAATAAACAAATAAAGCACCGATTCCTACCAACAGAGATGCTATATGACGGTTTATATGCATTTCCATTACTGATAACCAAACATGTATAGCCTCGGAATTTAAATGGTTTAATACTAGAAGGGATGAAAACTAGCTCTATCTTCTTTTATACATTATGTTATCACGAAGTCTGTGATAGCGATGGCTACATATACAATAGCTCAAAAATGCGAAGAAATATTTTGGTACAATATTTTAAATTTAAAAATGTTTTCTAAAAATTTGGGAAAAAAGTCTGTGACATCTCTATACTATTTTAAAATAAAAAATTCCCTTTAGATTTCGGATAAAATACTCTTGATCTTTTTAAAAATTACAATGCAATTTTTGGAAAATTAAAAAAAAATAATAATAGCCTTTTGATTTGTCAATATTTTTAAGAGATCAAGTGATAAAATTTCAAAAATAAGGGCGTATTTTAACGGAACTGTTATCTAATGTGAGAGAGATTCTATTTGTTTATTTTCATTATTACACATAAATAGCCTTAGTAAGCTGAATGGAAAAGTTTAAAAATAAAGCTTTGAGAAATAAAAGTTAAAGAAATTGCTACCAATGTCGTAATTCAAAATAGAGAAAAAAAATTATAATTAGGCTAGAAATAAAATGTTGGTGTTATTTGAACAAAAAATATTTGAAGTATTTTTTTAAACGATAACAAGAAAATGGAAGATTTCAGGATATTATACCCTCTTAAACTGGCAAGTTTTGGAAGATAATATTTATATACAGTCTAGTAAGGCACACGTATACATAATTTGTTTAAAAATTGTCTGAAAGTCATGTTCGGGAACATTTATCGCCTATACTGACAACAGAATAATGTACATAACACACGTTAAGCTGTAAGCATAGGCGCCGGCAGGAGGATGTAAGGCGGTGCATTTGCACCTCCCTGGCTTTTGTAATTTTTTTCTTTAAAAAAAAAAGGGGGGGGGGGTGAATTCACAGAAAAAGAAAGCATATATGTCATTTTAAACCAGTTTTCCGTGCTATAATGAGCATGCATTAAGTCTCTTGCGTACTCCTTTTTGTTCTTTAAAGCTGATTCTTGAACAGGGTTGGTATCTAGGACTATTGAGGACTGAATAGAAGAAATATGTTATACCTTTTATAAAGCAATCATTCCCTACATTGTTTTCTTAATTACAGGAAAATGCTTTGCATTTTAATTACCAGGCATCAGATATGAGATTATGAAATATTTTTTAAATTCAATTTGTCTATTTCAAATATTGGCTTTTGAGTTTCAATTTTGATTTTTTAATTTTATTATTATTAGTTCCAGAACTTGGAAAAATTGTTACTCTTTTGTATATTTATATCTCCTGGTTCCTTTGTTTCAAACACTTGCCCTTGAACACTGCGAAAGCTAGTTGAATGATAAATATACTTAAAAAATAGAAATAGGAAAACTGTTACAAATATATATATATATATATATATATATATATATATATATATATATATATATATATATATATATATATATATATATATTTGCATTTTTACTATTTTTTTTCTTGTTTTTGTCTTGTTTTTTTCCCCTTTAACATAGTTACGTTTGGTTAACATTTCTGAAAACTTAACAATTTTCTCAAAAATTTACAATCTTGCATCTCCTTCAAAATTTCCTGCCGGCACCCATGGTTGTAAGTTCCATCCTGATTAGCCCTTATTGTTTATAATAGACTTAAAATACTAGCTAGACGGCGTGTTTAGGTTTTCCTTGTGTAACGAAGATCAAACCTCGTGATGCAAAAATTCACAAACAAAGAAGGAAATAATATAACCCTTAAAAACCAAGTTTTTAACTAAATCCTTTATATGCATTGCCAATTTTTATATTCATTAACATAACACCGTTTCTGTTGTCAGTGTGTGCTAATTTTAAATATTAAAAACACCTCTATCAGCAAAATATGCGGTAAAATACTTTTCAAAATTTCTACATTCAAAATGAATATAAATGTGTGCATTAAAATGCAATATCTTTAATTTATTCTGATTAAACCAATTTTATTATTTATTTATTGAAACAACGTGGAAACAAGAAAGAATTTCTTCAATAATGCTATTTCAGCAGGCTCGGATGACGACAAGTCGGTTTAGTAGTAATCCGTAAAAGTTATGTTTTAGTGACAGTGACAGCCCCCAAGATTTTATAGAATGCATTGCCATCGACATCAAATCAATTTGCCATGTTTCAGCCCGATTGGATGAAGGAAAGAGGGTTAATTAGGCTCCAGCAGATTTTCCAGCCATCGACAAACATTAACACCTTCCCAGCCACTCACACACAAAATCGAAGTTAATATACAGGATTTAAAAAATATAACCTATGAAAACTAAGTTTTTAATATAAACCCTCTATATGCATTACCAATTTCTATGTGCAATTGCAACATAACGTACAATGAAGAAAATATCCATTCCGAACTATTTATTAACTTTTATTCCTCTCAAATCTTAATAGACTCGTTGTGGATAACAATGTATTCAATCTGCCAAGATTCAGCTCGATTGGATGACTGCAAGTAGGTAAATTAGACCTCCGATGATTTTGCCTCGTCAACCTGATTAGGAGACGATTTCAGTCATTAAATACCGCCAAATGGAACATGTTTGAATTAAATTTGGAATCTAGATAATAGATTGTGTGTAAAAGCTAATAAGTCTGACGTAAAGCAATAGAAACGTGTGTAAAACCAGTTTTTGCATGTCATTGATAAACCCCAAAACTTGATGTAATTCATTCCAATAGACAACTAATCTATACGTCAAATTTCAGCCCGATTAGATAGCTACAAGTTGGTTTATTCGTATTCCGAAGCGATAATCGAAACATGTGTAAAAGCGATCATTTACTTACAGTGGCAGCCTCCAAAATTTAGTATAATGCAATTTTTAGTGACAACGAATCTATGTGTCAAATGTCAGAGCTTTTATATGACGGCAAGTTGATTTATTTGTATTCCGTAGATAGAAGCACGAGTAAAAGCAGCCTTTTAATGACAGCGGCAGCCCCTCAAAACTTGATAGAATACATTTTCATTGACATCTAATCTATCTTCCAAGTTTCAGACGAATTGGATGACGGCAAGTGGGTTAAATAGGTATCTACATATTTTCCCGCCAGCAATATACATACACTCACGCCCACAAAATCGAATTTAATAAAAAGGATTTAAAAATGAATCTGAGTTTATGCATTCACATCCACATATCTTTTATTTATTCTAATTAAAACAATTTTGGCAACAGGAAAGAGTTTCAACAATGATAGGTTCAAATTCTTTCACTTCCAGCATTACTGCTCAACGTAAAGTTGAATTGACAGGACTTTATTTACTCCATAATGAATTTATGCATTCACGTCCAATTACTTTTTTGTTTATTTTCGATCAAAATAATTTTGGCAACAGGAAAGAGTTTCAACGATGATCGGTTAATTGGGATTTATTAGTATTCCGAATCGATTATAGTAACATATGTAAAAACAACCTGTTAGTGAAAGTGACAGACTTCAAAATTTGATAGAATGCATTGTCATCGACACTTAATATATCTGCCAAGTTTCAGCTCGATTGCATTACGGCAAGTGGGTTAATAGGCCTTCACAGATTTGCCTGGCAGCGACATTCACGGAGTCACACACAAAATCGAAGTTAATATAAAAGATTAAAAAAAAAAAAAAAACATTCATTTCAATGGGAAATGCAGAAGTATGTCATATGGAAAATCTCTGAATCCTATAAAAATTGTTCTATTTTGTTGTCATGTGAAATTTAAGAAGGATGGTTCAATAACCTTTGACAGGTATGTGCTATTTTTATATTTTCTCTATAATAAAATTTTGGAATAGCCTCATAAATATGTTTTTGTTTCGCATTCTCGGAAAGCTATCTCCATTTGGTTTATTATATATCTTATTTAGTGACTAACTTCTGAAAAATGTAATTGATAACGACATTGAAATACAAACAAGTTGCAAACAAAATACAAACTATTTTCAAAGCAAGTAGTGACTGTCCGACTGTTTAGTGTTTTTAATTTCACTTTGAAATGGCGAAAGAAATTTCCGTGCGGTTGGCCTGATTGCGTAATACTTTCTAGCTAAAATGAAATATATTTTAATGCTTATCAAGATTTAGATCGCTTATATTTTGTACATTTATTTTAAGATTTTGCCTATTTTTAAATATTCGAAATCTTCAAAGTTGATAAAAAAATTTATAACATTGTTTTTGTTACCTACTCATCGCGCCATCTGGTGCGATCAAAATTAACTGTTACCTCCCCTCTCCCCACGGGAGAAATGTCATAATTCTTTTGGGGTTTTTGTTGTATTCACTTTTTCGTTTCGTTTGCTATTGGATTGGAATAAATAAAATGTCGTATTGTTTTGGTCGAAGAATTTGAATATTATTCCAGATTTAAAATATTAATTTCGTAAGCTATCGACACAACACAAGTGGCCCGCCTTCGCTGGAATTTATTTTATCGTCATCACCTATACATTTGGTGGAATTTTAGAAGTTTAAATTTATTGTTCGTTCTTTTGTTTTCATCGTTTTTGAATGCGTAATGGCGAAAGGCAAAGAGTCGCTGTTGACCTAAAGTTCTCAGACATCGAAAAGCAATTGGCTGCATTAGGTGAGTTTGTCGACAATTTCACTGAAAACTGCCAGAAGGGCGAGACTAGATACTGAGAAAAATTGACGAATTTTTTTGTGGATTTTAACTACCCATTAGGCAACTTTTCCCTACCATTCCAAGATCGATTTCAGAAAAAAAAAATGTTGAGGGACATTTTCGGCCCACCCTAATATACATGGAATAAAGAGATTGGGGTGTCAATACTAATCGGTTGATAGGAGGGAACTTGTCATATAGCGCAAAGCAATTAAAGTATTTAATAAATATTCTGGTTTATGAGCAATTTTGGAAAATTTTGGCACATCTACAATTCAATATCTTCTAAATGACAGCTTGATCATAAAAATCAGTGAAGACTAGTTAAGGAGGAGTGATAATGACAAAACTACCTCTTACCCAATAAATGTATAGAAATATATTTACAACATTCTGCATCACTACTTTCGTAATCAACATTTGTTTGAATACACTTTTTATATTCACTGTTAGTTTTTTCATAAATTGAGTTAAAATCATTTTCTCAAACATGCAATTTAGTCAAGAAACAAATCTTACGTTTTCACAAAAAAAAAAAAGGTGATCATTGATAAAAATAATAGTTTTGATTTTACTAGCTATTAGAATGTTTAAATCCAATCATCATTGCTTCATGTAGAATTATTATGAAACTTAATTTTTGGAGAATATTTTTATTGCAAATAATAATAAACGATTTTTAATACCAAATGTTTCACATAAATGTAACATACTTACTATTACATACCCATAGAGAAATTTCATGAAGCTTTTCAATTATGTGAAATTTGTCTTATTTGAATGTTACAAGCTTATTTCGAAAAAACAGACATTTCTAAAATTGTGCAGAAATTTTTTTATCTTGCACGACAGTATACATCCATCTCAAAATATAAGATGAAAAAATGAAAAGTAATTTTCAAAAACCAAAGTTTTTTATGGATCGCTTTAGATTTTTTTTTTTTTTTAAGGTTTTGTTACTTTTCCAGTCTGTATTACAAATGGAGTAGGTGTATCCGTTTTCTTCCTTCAATCAATTTCCGTAATCAACTGATTGAATCTGTACTTCTCGAGAGGATACAATTTCATTCTGGCAATAAAGTTGAACGTTTGAGGTTAACATCGATTGTTCTCTTACAGTTGCATTACCCCAATGGGTCAACCCTGGAGAAAAAAGGGATAAACATATTACTTTCCCTATTATAATATTTGAGTAGCATTAAATTACACAATTGTTTCAAAATGAAAATTTTGTATTTGTAATTCAAACCGAAGTATGCAACGATGAAAGTGATTGTTCATTTATTGCTAAATATATAGGATGATCTAAAAATTACAGGATAATTGAAAATTGAATAATTCACGAGCATTTGGAGCTAGGACATAAGGTTTTCTCTAAAATGATCATGGAAAAAATCATTGGTTTTTACAACCCAAAGTAAAAAATAGTTAATTTTTTCAGACTAAGGGAACTTTAAAATAATATTTGAATAGTTAACAGCCCACTGCCTAGTCATAACACTGGGAAGTTATTCTCCAAATACCTAATGCGAGGAGCAGTTTGAGTAAAATTAAATTCATGTGGAGGCTCACAAAATAAACATTTTAGATCAGCAGAAAAAAATTGACTGCAAAAATATTTCATCGTTATTCTGAAGAAATGTGGTACTTCAATGTATATACGAGTTGGGTTTTTTTTTTTTAGAGTTATAAGTCACAAAACATCCTTTGACACCAAACAACTACTAAAAGCATTTTATAATATGTTTTCAAATTATTGCCCAGGCATTTACTGCTTCTGAGTAGCTGCCGGGTAGCTGCTTCTGAGTAATCTAAGCGGAGGCTCACAACACAAAATTTTAAGTGAAAGGATGCATTAGATAGCACATACAAATTTTAATCGATATTTTAAAGAAATTTGAAATTTGTATTGTGTATGTGACACCAAACTCAGCTAGTAAAAGAGCAATTTATTATATGTTTTCAAGTTATCCCCGGACAACTACTGCTCGTAGTGGATTTTGGGAAATTCAAGTGAAGGCTCTTAAGACAATAGTTTAGCAGGTACAAATAGCCTATAAAAATAAAATTCAATTGGTATTTTGAAGACATGTGGGTGGAGTTTCAATGTATAAGTGATCATTCGTCCTTGATTGTAATTATACGACACAAATCAGCCAGTGACAAAACTTAGCTATCAAAAAAGCATTTATTATATGTTTCCAAATAAATCAATTTTGAATATTTTCGCGTGATTTATTTGGATGTATTTCTTATTTTCTATTCAAAGAGCTACTTGGAGGCTATACTAAGCCGGTACATATTTAGAGTAAGGTTTCCCCCCCCCCCCACCATCATACTTGTACTACTGAGAATTATACAAATTTCAACTGAGAGAGACTTAGGTCTTTTGAGGGGTATCTGCTTAACATTTGCTTCACGAATAGGAGAAAAACCGATAAACTCACACTAGATAGCCTAAGAATTGGTTTGAGACTATCTGTAACAAATTTCGTCTCATCTACTTATCTTTGAAACCAGAGATTGCTTAGTGTTCATCTGAAGTATCGTGTGGTTAACGCACAGGCCGCGCATGTCAAAGACGCCGCGTTCGAATCTTGATATAAGCATGGATCTTCTTTGTGTTTCAGAATCCACATGAAGCTGTAAATACCGGCTTGATTGACCATTATTGTGCACAAAAATTGCTCGTTAAGAGTAAGAGACCAACCAAAAGAGACCTCTAAGTGACCTAGTTGCCTCTGAGAGTCAAAGTTCGCCTGATATCGTTTAGGATTATTTCATCTGAATAAGAATACAATTTTCATCCTTTCAAATGGAAACGAAATAGACATTGTGGAGAAAAAAAGAAAGCTTTATTGAACAGAATGTCTGCACCTAACGCCACAACCTGCTTAATGCACACCAGTCTCCATTATCATACACACCACAATTCGGTGAGGCCAGGACCGATCCCACAATCTACCGTTCGTGAACTCGCTGGCTTTAGCCACTGAGACATTGGACTCGTAATTGATTGAATGCAATTTCATCTACAACGAATCTATCTGCCAATTAGATTTGATGATCTAGCTAGGTTGGACGATGGTGAGTTCATTAGTTTTCCGAAGATTTCAACCACCACAAACAAAATCAAAGAATAAAGAATTTAAAAACATAAAAATGGCAAGGATTATTTATCATATATCGTCAATCTTCACAGGGGAAGTTTTCAGTTATTAAATATTGCCAAATTGAACATTCTTGACTATATGTATATGACGAACGGGAAAAGAAACGGGTGTAAAAACGGCTTTTTAGTGATGGTCCCAAATTTGATATAGTGAATTGTCATCGACAACGAGTCTATCTGTCAAGTTTCAGCTAATTGGATGATGACAAGTGGATCAATTAGCCTTTTGAAGATTTTGCCCAACACACAAACAAAATTTAGTTAATCTAAAAGATTTTTAAGAGAAAGAAAACAGTGTTATAATTTTTATTTATGGTGAAAGGGCGTTTAAGTTTTAAGCCAATTTTGTGTGTATCATATAAAAAAACTATTTTTGCTATTGTTTTTAAAAGTATACCATTTTTGTGATTAAAAAATACTATGAAATACAAATTTTTTGCAAAGTGTATGAAATATTGTGTCAATATGACAATGGAATGCATCAGACTAGCGTTTGAAGGGAGCATCAAGTCCCCACCTCCACATCTCTTTGATTCCATGTGTACTAAAAGCAATGGGCTTACTTATAGGTCTAATTTTGCGTGCCCACTTGTGTATGCAGACATTGAAAACTAAAGATATCGCATGACTGGCCATGACCATTCACCACCTTAACGTTCTCCGACTGTCGACATAGATGCTCAATTACCAGTGGACCATTTCAGTTTTTCACTTTGCCACCGTTTATCCATTTCTTATTTAAAGGCTCAAGCAGATTGGACTTAAAATAATTTTAAAACTGGAGCAGTGATATCTCCTTTTATTTCGTTGAACCTAATTTTCCTCGTTACCGAGTTAGGATTCACATTTGTCAATGAGAGACCACCGCTTACAGCTTGATGAAATCTATTTTCCTTTGTGGGAAAAAAAAACAGTTTTTTTCTTTCTTAGCCTTTCCAAGACAACCGCATCGATCTACTTTGAAATGTTCATGAATTATCAATTTTTAGGTGCCTTTTATTTTTGGATCACACTGTATCGACATATTAGATTTTCAAAAATAACAATCTAAACATCCATGGTACATAACGGAGAATTAACCTTTATTAAGATTTATACAACGGGTTTTCATTCTTCTTTCAAATACTAAAGTATGGACCGTAATATAATATTATTGGACCGAACAACCTAACTTCGTTTTTTAAGAAAATTGCAAACAATTTTATTGGTTTGGGGGGCTAAATTTAATACAGCATTGTTAAACGGTATAGAATTAGTTAAATAATAAACCTTTGAAAGTTTTCCTCTTTAAACTAATTTAGAGTATACTTTAGAAATTTATAATTATTTTTCTCTATTGCATCCAAGAATACTCATCTAAATTTGGTACATATATATTTAACCTGTAAAAAGATTAAGAATTACAACATTTACATCATGACTACATAACAATAACAACATACATAACAACATCAACATTTAAGAATTACAACATTTACATTCCCTTATAACAATTTAAAAAAGTTCTGGGTTGTTCACAGTTGATAAGTTTTGAATTCATAATTTTTATATTTGGTTTGTAACTCTTTTATAGTGTCCAATTGTATTCATATCAACTTAATTGCATATTTCAAAGCTACACAAATCTATAGTTGCACTCCTTATCCTTGAATCTGTGTGATTGAGCTTGTAAGCTTAAACTCCCTGTAAGCTTAAACTCTAGAGTGTCAAAAAATATTCCTGTGAAATTTGGGACATAAAAGTTGAACTATAAAGAAGTGTTAAATATTTTTGTTATTTGAAATGTTTTCGTCATTCAAAATCCTGTCATAGACTTCCCGGAAGACATTACATCTTTCAGCACAACGTAACTTCCGGTGCAGTTTAGCCCTCATAGACCTCTTGCATCAGGACATTCCCAACACAATTACCCTTTGAATAAACAAAAGTGACCATTCAAGTGGCTGTAGATATATAGATACAAAATTAACAGGTATACATTAATAAAATACAATACAATTGACATATTTGTCTGAAATATTTCAATTATAAATAACATAAATCATTTAATGACTCAGTTTACTTTTTAACTTTTATCACACATTTCTTCTATTATTGCAATTTCTAAATATGTATCGTTTTCTTATTTCCATATTTCCATATACGAACAGAAGTAATAAATATTCAATTCATCGAACAACCATATTATTAGTATAAAAAATTTCTTTCAACATAAAAAAAAATGAAATGATAAAACATTTCATGAATGTATATTCTGAAACATTGTCTTGAGCTTCAGACACCGTAAAAAAAAGAGGATCTTATTTTAAACGCCATTATCTCATTACCCTCATCATTATATTAAGCAAGCTTGCCATTGCAACTATCTCGAGTCATATATCTAGGTAAAAGCTTACCGCAAATATATAGAACTGTAAGGCATTAGCCGAAAATGAAGGTTAGGAAGCAGCCAGCTCGCAATTAAATAATTAACGAGCTTTATGTACGAATGGAAGCACAAGTTTGAAGCTCTTCTGGACCTATTTTTTTGCTTGGCGCTTATTGGCTATAGGGGGCATAACCAAATTGAAATCTGCAACAAAGATAGGATTTAGTGTTACATTTACTACATTAAGGGAGATCAGTAGTCTGTCCCTGAACCGTAGACGTAATACTTCATTCAAACTGCTAAACTCTCTTCCGAATTATTGCTATAAAGAATATAATTTTTATACCAGGTATAAGAACAGTAATAAAAATTCATTAACAAAATTTGAATCGAAAAATCTGGGGAATTTTTAAGTTTAAATTTTTTTTTATTTAAACAAACAAATTGTATAAAAATAAAACTTATAAATCTTTATAAAAAATTAATTATAGAAAAACACTTGTTATTTTTCTTTCAAATTTAATTAATGATCCTCTATTGTTGCAATTTTCGGTGCTAAACTTCATAGGTTTTAAATATTTCAATAGATATTTTAACCAAAAAAAAGGAACATTAGTTCTCTAGGGCAGAGACAAACCGACGATTTCTCTTAATAGGTGGTGGTTTGTACGCTCAACGACCTATTTTTAGGCACAATGATGGCTAATCAGGGCTACAAGCTTATCGTGGATTTTGAACCACAACGAACACCCTTGCTTAACCTGATATTCGACCCCGGAACCTTGTCATGCGAGGCCGGAGCGCTACCCCCACAGCCATCAAGTGGGCTCTTAACCTTTTGCACTCGTGGCCTTTTTCGCGCGGACGATCCAACAACTCGAGACGTTTCGCAGCATTTTTGGTTCGATTCGTGGTTTCGGATCCGCTTCAAAGAAACTAAACATAAAGAGGCATTGCATCGAATATCCGCATCAAACCTAGTGGTGAGCAAGAATCACCTCTCGAGCTGCAGCATTCATTCATGTGGTGAGTGAGAGTCACCTCTCGTTGTGCAAAGGGTTGAGGCCTTTTTCGCGCGGAAGTACCAGCAACTCGAAACGTTTCGTGGCCTTTTTGATTCGGTCCGTGGTTACAGATCCACTTCATAGAAATTAAAAACAGTCATTGGCCTTGCATCGATTTTCCGCATCAAACCTAGTGGTCCTCTCGAGTTGCGGCATCCAATCATGTGGCGCCTGAGAGGCGCCACTCGAGCCCAAAGGGTCAAAAGAAACATTGTTTTTAAAATACATAATTATAAGAAACGGACGTTTGGCACGCATCTTTTAACAATCTGATTATTGTCTTCAGTCAGTGAACGCAGTACGTGGATAATGTTGTTTAAAAGTTTTTAATTATTTTCTAAGTTTTGTTTTATAATAAAAGTATAACATTTTAAAGCATGGACAAAGAAAGCTTACGATTAATATATCTCATTGATCTTTAAAAACAATAAACAGAGAACTTTTAATGATTAGAGACCTTCATATGGTGCTTTTAAGCATATTTACGGCAAACTTAGGGAGGACAGTAACAAGTTTTTCAATTTTCTCTCGAGCCGGTTGACAAATTAGACACACTGTTAGTAAAGCTGAAACGCACTTACAGAAGCAGTACCGCAATCTGGTGTTCAGTATCTACAGGGTGTCTCATAACCAAGATTACAAACTTCAAGGAGGGGTAAGGTACACCCATCGATATAGATAAACATCTGAATAGACTGCTTAAAGCTGGGAAAGTGAAGCCGTTGCCAGATCATTAGGTGGACAAAAAAAAAATACGGAGTGCCGAGGATTAAAAATAAAGTCTCGGGTTCTACACAGCAGAACTGTCAATAGTAGATCTTAAATTGTAATAATGGGCAAAAAAATATCCACTCTTGAACTTTACAAGGTTTCTTGCATTCCCACCCAACTATAAAAGTTAGCTGTGATTGGTTAATCGCCCACCCATCATCATCAACCACCGGCAAGTTTTTTCCCTTGCATTGCCATCGGAGCAGTCTATCCAGTTGTTTATCTTTATTGATGAATACACCTGGATGTTTCGAAATCGCATCGCAATGCGGGGTCGGAAATTACACGTGTGTGAGGTAGTGTACGTTGAAAACACAAAAAAGGAGAGGACACCACGTAAGTGAATATGCGGTTTGTAATTTAATGAACTTGGTGACATGAAAAATAAAAGTTACGAACAGATCAAAGGATGTGTTCAAATTCCCGTCCACAAGCTGTGATGCACGTCTGGCATCTACACGGCGGCGTATGGAAGCTCGGGCATTCTCGAAGATTCCGGATGTGTCTCAAACTTCCCCAGTTGAGATTGTAATACCTACAACTAGGTCCTCGGAGCTTAAACGGGGTTGTCATACATAAGTGCCTTGATACAAAGAAGAAGTCGAAACATGATAGCTCCGGTGATCAAAGAGACCAATGTATCAGACTACCACGCCCGAAACACTGTTAGGCAAATGTGCCTTAGGACTCTTTCACACGGAGCGGGTGGGGATGCGTGTGCGGGTCTAGATCGCGGGCGAAAAGTCTGCAACTATGTATTTATATGAAAATACGAGCACATAGTTGTGGACGTTTTGTTGATAACAGCCTGATTATTATTTTCACCCAGTGAATGCAATACGTGGATAGCATTATTTAAAAGTATTTAGTTATTTCTTGCGATTTATTTTATATTATATGCATAAAATATTAAAGAATGGACAGAAAAAACATTACGGTTTCTATATCTTCTTTATCTTAAAAAGAAACAAAGATATAGGCGTATGTGAGTACTTCTTATTAATAAATATACACCTTCATAAGGTGCTTTTAAGGGTATTCCAATTTGTTGTTACGGCAAGCTTAGGGATGACAGTGAAAAGTTCTTCAGCCTTTTTCGCATGCAATTGACACATTCGACACAGTCAGAAAAACAGGAACCACACTTTCAGAAGATTCCAACAAACATGAAAAGTTACATACAGTGGAAATTTTAGCAGTTACGCCTTATGAAAAGGAAGCCGAATATTTTCCTTATGTTGTAATTTATTGTTATAAGTGCGAAATTTATTCAAATGTATAAGAAATAATTATTAAATATATAGGTATAAAATATACGATCATGGAAATAAATACACAACTCTCTTTACTGCAATAATAATGAATGAATAGAAGTAGTTGAACAAATATAAGAGAATACCAGCACTGATTTGCAGTAGTAATAAATCGTCGGCTTATAGTGACAATGTGCTAACTCTGTCACATTTTTCGGGCCACCTGATGGCTGAATAATTAGAGCTCTGGCCTTGCATTCCAAAGGTAGCGGGTCCAAATCCTGAGTTAGGCATGGATGTTTTGTTATGGTTTGGAATCCGCATTAAGCTGTAAATAACTGTGCATAAAAATAGGTCGTTGAGCGTAACCAACCAACCAAATTTTTCAGGAGAGCAATAAAACCTTCTAAAACTGTATTTCAATATAAACTTAGGATGGAGTAGAAGATTTAGAAAATCTCTGAAAGTTGAAGAAGCTGTGTTAGATTTTATACAAGAGAATTCAAGCTTCTGTTTCTGAGCTATAACACAATTTATCGGGATTTTCAGCTGTAGGCTATAAGAAATAATATAATCTGGAAGACTCTGTGTGAAAACGACATGTATTCATATCACTTACATAACTTTTAGGGCTCTTTCACACGGAGCAGTTGCGGTTCCGCAAGAAGTTGTAATATTATATATTGAACGCCCCTTTCAGACGATGCGGAAAGTAACTCGCAATTTTGAAATCTTCGTGGGGACACGCATAGCATTCCCGCAAATCAAAATTTAGTGAGGGATCTTCTTCTGCAAAAACAGGTTTCGTACAAAAGGTTAAATTGTGGTATTCACACGATGCAGGTTGTCAAATGACGAATGTTTCAGGGCATTATAGCCCTCGTGTTGCTGACGGTGCCAGATAATCTGAAAACAACCAACCACACGATGCGGGGTGCGAATGGTCTATGCAGTTTCCCGAGAAAATTTCAGTTCGACTCATTCAATTAAAATTTGTTATTGCAATTTTAAGTTTATATTGCAGAAACCTACTAGGGATTTACTCATTCATGCAATAAATAAATTGTAGCTTAATTTCAAATCTTGTCCGGTTTTTCATATAAAGCGGTTAATTTAAATACTTTTAGAATAAAATTCTATGATAATAATACTTAACTTATCTGTTTACAAAATTCAAGCAGTTTTCCTGTGTATAAATGTTTATCATTTGCAATGAAATTAAGAATTTTAAATAAATTATAAATTGAGTAATGACTGATGCAATTAGAATCTAATTAGGTAATTAAAATTAATTAATCAATTAAATAGTCGGCTTAGAGTAAAAAGGTTATTATTCAAATTTTTTGGTATTTTGGAAACAGGAAAAGAAGCCCATCGGTAAGTAAAAGCTGTAACTTGACCACTGAAATAAATTTGTGATACATGAGAGGAACATAACATCGGGAAGCTTGCGTAAAAAGAAGCTTCCGTAAAAAGAAAAGATATCGCTTTACAACTTAAATTGTAAGGATACGACTAGTTTTATGAAATAAAAAGGCTTTTAAGCTTCCTTCAGTTGATTTAATTTAGCAGAACTGTTTTGTCAAAAAATGGTATAAAGAAATTGTCAGTTTTTCTTATGGAGCTTAGGGATTTAATTTTTCCTGCATGTGTCAAAAAATAATCGTGCCAATTTCATTAGCGTGTTTATTTTTACGATGAGTGGTGTTGAAACGTGACAAATCCGTATGCAGATCGATTAAGATAGTTTTGATCTTAATAAGACTGTACGAGATTAGAAACTTCTCAATTTTTTGGTTAATTGCTGCTTTTTAAACCTAGGATTATGTAGAAGGCTGAAAAACTTTACAATTTCCCTTTCGATTTCATTCCCTTTCAACGATCACTAAGCTCTCCTAACTCATATTATTCCTTTTTTTAGAGTTTAAATTTTTTATTTGTGTTTCTGACAATTACAGCATTTCCAAAATTTTATATTCCCTTTCTAAGTAATTGTTCTTTTCTCTAACATTTAAAGGAGTCCTACGTCAAATAAATACCCATTTCTCTATAAATTATTTTACTCCCATCTCCCGAAAAGCAACTTTTTACTTGAATTAAGAAACCTGTACAAAAAATCCTTGATATCTATTTCTTGTGGGTTTTTTTACTCTCACCACTCTCAAAATTACTGTCAATACTTTTGAACTTCTTGTGTTAACATATATACCGCTTAGAGAACTGCAAATCGGAACCAAAATCCATAAGACCCCCCCCCCTCCCCACTCCCTCTTAATTTCTTGCCATTTCTTCTAATTTTTACTACACAAAGTAAATCCTATTCAATAAAAAAAATCCCATTTTATACTGCTTTGTATATAACACCCGACTACTGCATTCCATGCGTTTCCTTTTTTTTTCTCTTAAAAATTTATTGACTGACTTCTTGCCTAGCAAATATTGCTGTCTGAACAGTTTTTCTAAAATGATTCTTGTCAACTTTGAGCGTAAACTTCTAATTTAGATTTCCCTGTACGAAATTAACTATCCTATGAGTCAGGACAAACGAGTTTTCCTGAATTAATTCCAGCCAAATTCTTCTGTCAGATATTATGTAGTTATACAATTACATTATTACGGTTGGTAATTCCATTGGAAATATTCTACTGCAAGAGCTGCCCGAGATATATATTCTACCTGAACATTGTTTAATTAAAATCTGTGTGAGGAGAAGAATGCCTTACGGAAGAACTTTCAGTGGGAAGATTAATAATCGTGATCTCGACTACGGAAGCAACTTATTTGTAAAATGTATTTGGTTAGTTAATAGCTATTAAATAAGTATTTAGTCATTACTTTGCTGTTTGTAGTTTTTAGTAGTTAGTAATTAATAATTAGTTAGTAGTTAGTAATTAATAATTAGTCAGTAGTCAAAAATTAATAGTATATTAGTAGTTAGTAATTAATAATTAGCAATTAATAGTTAGTAGAGCTAGTAGTTATTTAATTCATCATTATTTGCTATCAAGTTAGTAAGAAATTAATATATAGTTCTTAGAAAGTAGTTATTTGGTTTGTTATGAATTAATAGTAAGAAACTAAGTAATTAGGTTGCTAATATAAATTTATTGGTTAGTAAGTGGTTTGTTTGTTGTAAGTTTGAGTAAGCAGTTACTTATCTGAGTGGTAGAGGGCTACTTAATACTTAATCAGGAGATAGAAGTTAATAAGTTGGTAGTTATTTTATAATTTGTCAATGTAGGGTCTTCAAGAAGAAAATCCCTAACTTTCAAATATCGTGACTGTGAAACAGTGACAGACAGAAACAAGAGACAAAAGGTATTTTTAAATACACCGGTTTGCAATATCGATTGATAGGAGTAAATTTGAGGACGGCTGCATATAGTTTACTGATAAGATTTCATTGCATTCACTTTTCATTCGGACGAGTTTGTTAATAAACACAACATTAGAATATAGAATACTGAAAACCAGTCCGTATGGCATGCAAAAACACTGTTTTCTGCAAAAGTGACCGTTTGGGCCACAGTGCCATAAGGCCCTTTTTCATTATGAAAGCGACGAAATCATTCCGTTATATTCAGATTTTATAACAATTAGTTGCCACATTTCAATATTGAAACTAATTTTTTAAACCGATGTATTTAAAATTCCATACCTGTCTATCCATCATACCACTTGTCACTTTTTTTTCTACCTCTCACTGTTTCGCTGTTACGTCATTTCACAGTTAGGAAGTCCTTTCGTAAATATCCTGTAGTTACAAATACTTCATAACTCAGAGTTCGTAGTTAATTATTTTAGTTAGTTGTTCATAAGTACTTATTGTATAATTAATCAGTAATAGTTATTAGTTAAGCAATTTACTGAGGAGTTAGTTAGTCGTAGATTATTTTCGGTTCAACTATTTACATCCAAAAATTTTATTTGCATTCTCAATATTATCTAATAGATTATAAACAAATATTCTTATGTCTGAAGAGTCTGATGTTGTACTCATGCCACTGTAATCAGATAAATGTTTCTAGAATTGATAAAAATGCTTGGAAAATTAATAATTTAAAATAAATACTTACCATTTATATCAAAATTGCATTATATAATTTCGTAAATGCTTCTGCATGATGATTTAAAAAAAAAAAAAAAAAAAGGAAAACATCAACATTTCTAAAAATTGAGTAGTATGTATTTTTAAATTCGCCTCATTGAGCTCTATCAAAATGTAAAGATTTTAGTTCACATCATAAAAAAAATTAAACGTTCAAATAAGCGATTGTATGTCGACTAATATTTAAAATGTTTTACATAGTTTTTGAAGGAATGGGAATTTGTCAATTATATATAAGGTTTCGGCTTATAGCCGTCGTCCAACTAAGAAATTGCATAGTTTGATAGTTGATTTGAAACTTATTTCTTTTAAATTTATCTACGCGATTGTTGGGTTAGTTTGAAAGAGCATCTTTTGGAGCTCGTATTTCGGATTCATTCTCATTGAATAGTTTGTTATGTTGATAAATACATCAATTTTGATATGTTTTCAATCATCGTAAGCTTCTTATATCTCGGGTTTATATTTATGAAATTTAGGATGGATATTAACAATATTTTTCTACCACACGAAGAGTTGAATCTGCCTTTAAACCTGATAAGAACAATGCAATTTTTCATCACTTTCTGACCAAATAAGCTCTCTGCCATTGAAATATATGTCTGTCATTTTAAGACATCACTAAATATTTGTTCCCATAAACAAAAGAAGTTTTAAGAGCCTCGATATTTTTTTTTTTTTTTGAATATCTCTTGTGTATATATTACATCCTAACAATAAGTTAAAGTAAAAATTCGTCCTCTTTATGTGCACATTCATATGAATTTTACTTTTTCCTCTTGTTGTCTAATGTACAAGTCATGGTTCCGAAACGTTGATTCAATTAGAAAAACTTCCTAAACAATATATACCTGTTTTTTTTTGTGTCTAACAATATGTAGAAAAACGCAATAATTTTTTTAATATGAGTGTTGCAAATATGTATCTCATACCACTTCATAGCAGAAATAAGAGATAAAATTATGAAAATTAGAAAAAAAATCATATCAAAATGTTCAATATTCTACATAGTACCTTTTTCCTTTTATCGAAATTTTTTTCTGGTAGACATGGATGAAAAAAATGCTAAAAAATAACCACTTAATTTCACTAATTTCTAAATAATAACTGTAATTACCTGGATCTACTTCATGAACAAAATGCATACTTTCCTTTAGCCGACCAAACGGTATAGTGGTTAGCGTGCTAGCTTCTAGACCGCGAGGTTGCGGGTTCGAGTCACATGTTAGGCATGGGTGTTTGTAAATGTATGTTGGCTTGTCTAATGACGAATGTTTCGGCGCATTATAGCATTCGTGTTGCTGACGGCGCCAGATAATCTGAAAACAACCAACCATACTTTCCTTTAAAAAAAAGCTATAGGAGGCAAATTTCAGTAAATTAAGAAACCTAAAGAGCTTTCACCAGGTTGTCTAGCCCTATCTGTTGCCATATATACAAGAACAACTTTATTTTTCCATGGTAGATTCCTGGAGAAAGACATCTACATTTGATGTATTGCAACCCTTTTGAACACCAATGTCCTGCATGTGTCAACCCTATTCTACAAGGTCCGGCTATTAATTTTAAGGACTGACGTAACTGTAGGAGAACGAAAAGCCGGAAGATGGCGCTAATGATTGCATATTAAAAAGCGTTTTCTTGCGCATGTGCAGTGCAATCAGCGCCATTCTGAAGTAAGTGGTTCTCGTGGAAAGGAGCATTAAAACGAAGCTCTTAAATTCTGTTGTCGAAGTGAGAATGGAGCAAAGATTTAACAAAATTGTGCTTCAAATTGGGCAAAACAGCTGCGGAAACCTACGAAATGTTAAAACAAGTTTATGGCGAGGAAGCATTATCCCGCTTAAGAACTTTTGAATGGTTTAAACGCTTTCGGAACGGGCGCGAAAGCGTCGAAGATGACACACAGGTCGGCCGCAGTCCGTACGCACGCCGGAAACAATTGAAAAAGTTCGCGATATGGTGAAATGTGATCGTCGATTGACTATTCGAGTACTCGCCAATAAATTGAACATGGACAAAGAGACGGTTCGGCGAATTTTGACGCAAGACCTAGGCAAACGCAAGATTTGTTCCAGATTCGTTCCTCACCATTTAAGGAACGAAAAAAAGCAATTGAGACTGGACGCATGTGGCGAACTTAACGACAACGCTGATACTGACCCTGCGTACCTGGATAGGATACCCAATTTGAAACAAAATTTAATGTTAATTCTTTGCTCCATTTTCACTTCGACAACATGAATTTAAGAGTTACGTTTTAATGCGCCTTTCCACGAGAACCACTTGCTTCAGAATGGCACCGATTGCACTGCACATGCGCAAGAAAACGCTCTTCAATATACAATCATTAGCGCCATCTTCCGGCTTTTCGTTCTCCTACAGTTACGTCAGTCCTGCAAATTAATAGCCGGACCTTGTAAACCAACGAGTCTTGTTTATATAGCTAATGCCATCATCCCGACTATCTCGCGGGTGCAATACTTCTGATACATAAAACATTACATATAAAAAGAAGAAAGCTAATTATTTGTAACAGGTTATTCAATACTGGTTAACAGTATAATAGTAAAAGATACTGGGTACGTTTATAACAACAGAGTACTTTTGGACAATCAAAGTTGAATGAGAGATGTCAATATCGAAAGTAGGAGAATGTGAGTGTAAATGGGTTTCACAATATTTGACTTTTCACAAATACTCTGTCAACATTAAAATTAGGTAATTAAATGTTTTAGCGTTTAAATATTGGTGGATAGAGATTCTTTTCTGACTTGTCAATCTGCATTTTTTTTAATGGGAGAGTGAGTACGGTTGTAACAACTTTAACTCCATTTTTTATTTACGAGTCACAACGTAAAGTTAGTTTATAATCTTGGTATTTTATTAATTCGTTATTTTTTTTCTAACTAATTTTTAATTTTTTCGTTAACTAATTCTAGCTTAAGTCTTAAACACATTTTGCTTAACGTTATGCATTTTAAATTAAAAGCATTAAATTGTAATATTAAGTTTACATTTACGTTTAAGAATTTACCCTTTTAATATAATGTCACTTGAAAAAAAATATATTTCTATAATTTAAACATAATATTATTAGAATTGGGATAATTTTATCGAGAAAAAATTGATAGAATATACTTGTATATGCATAACTGTTTTACCAAAACGATGTTATTATCAAAAATGCTTTCAAAACACTATATACAATAAACTACAAATCCCTTTTCAGAAGAAAATGCCAAGTTTCTCGACCTTGGTTGAATAAAGTCAAATTTTGAAGACCAAACTATTTAATTTTTTCACCAATTCAAAATTAAAAGATAAAAAAACAATCAAAGACCAAATATTACTACTTTTATATTTTTAAAGTAACGTAACAAAAAGAAATTAGCTGGGATAACACTGGGAAACTTTCGGCAACCAACAGCGGTAGATGCTGGGCCGATGAAGGCATTTGTCACTGGAAAGTAAATAATAAGTGGTCATGCTGTTTTTTGCTAAACCAGTAGTGGTAGCATCAAACCATCAGTCTTACTCTCAGCAATCATTTACTACCATTCAATGACTTGGAAGTTTCCAAAAAGACAGTGCGGTTTTCCAGTGGGGACCTATCATAGACCCAGCTATATCTGTTTTTGTATTATAATTTGCTGGCAGCTATCCTGGAGCATCCTATTGGTTATTTTATTTTCACTGCAGTCTTCCCTCACTTTCCCTGAAGTCCACAGTAAGTGACTGCAGGTTGCCATCGATACTCCTACACGGGATTGTGATGGCAGCCATCACCGACCCTGCAAGTTTACAAATTATTTCAACCATATTTTTCAAATAGATATTCACTGAATAAAAAAATTTCATGCTGGCATTTTCGATCATGGCTAACCAAAGTTCAACAACATTAAGGAAGGTGTGGGCATTCCACCGCTGGCTCACTGAAGTTTACCAACATTTAAACACATTGCCGGCAAACGGCAGAGGGCGAATGGTTAACCAGCATAAGTCCAACTTCAAAGACACTAACCTAACATACCCAACAGTAACCCAGGTGCTGGCCTTTTGTCCTCTTTTTGTTGGGAAGAGGTGGAAAATTCATTCTCACATTTTAGTGATTACCCTTTCGTAGAAAGCCTATATCCTAATCTAGTCACTCTACGCATTATGAGAGAAATCGAGGGTATTAATTTCTGAAAAAATGTATACACTCACTTGGGTAATTACCCTTTTATGAACGAAGGATAACTATTTTTACTTGAAAACGTATCGGGTCACTATAAAACACATATAGCATTACTTACTCCACCCCCTACTTCTGCCCCATTAATCATTAACACGCCTAGAAATCAGGCATTTCAGAAACATACCCCATTTAGACAGCAACATGAAACTACACAGTTTGTTTCTATTTTTTCATTTAGTCTTTATTCGTTTATTTTTCTTTTCTTACTTACCTTTGCACGTAGAGCAAAGGGTCCTCCTTTAGATCAAAAAGAATTACTTTATCTGCTATACTAATTGGATGCTATAGCTGAGTTAAATTGGAAACACGAATAACTACTTTTGAAGGCGAGTCTCTCTTTCGAGATTCATATTATCCCTCTCAGTAAATGGGCCTTGTAGACACTTTTCAAGTGTCAACTCTTTTTTACAGCCCCTACAAAATGTATGGGAGGGTAATTTTAATGCTGAAGAAAGGGGGATGTAGGTTTGTTCGTACAACATTGGTAATTATTGCGACACTTGTTTGTTGGGTTGTTTATCCTTAAAATCCATTATACTGGCAAGTTTTAAATAGGATTTATTGTCTTTTATCCGTCCTCGTTATACAGTGCTTGGCAGTGACTTCATTTCATGTTTCTAGAGTAAGTTGAAGTAATATATTTTTATATTTGAAAATTTTAAAGATTTTAAGAGAGCATCTTGGTCTTTTTGGCTTTTTATAGGTTTGGTTGTAATGTGTGCAACGTATCAATAACATACTCTTTTTACTTTTTAAAAGAATTATTTCAGTATTTTCTGGGGGAATAGATGACATTATAAAAAGCCATCTCACTCAAAAGTCCCTTTATATAAAAAATAAATATACACTCATATCCAAAACACTAAAACAATTTAAATTTGTTTTAGTAACTTTTCAATACAGTGACTTACACACATGAAATGGATATCAAGGAGAGAACTTTACTTATAATGATAATAAATTAAGCAATACAGTTTCAAAGTTAAATGCAAGGTGTATAGTGGGAATATATGTACAAGAATGGAATATCATTACATTGCAAGTTTACAGATGTATATTTACCAAGCTTCAAACAGTTCCATATATAATATCTCTTAACATCAGTAATTGTCCTGAACTGTATTTTATATTTCCATTCATCTTAATAGGTTCTTCATGAGCTCTAGTGGAAATTTCCTTCCCACCTTTAAAGCTATTTTCCAGCAATCGAAGTCCCCTAAACATGGAATCGTTCCACAAAGTGAGACACACGTTTGATGAAACTTAATTCAGAGGAAAGGACGTGCTTACAGGAGTGATGTTCTCACTTTTTAAATGGCAGCAATAGTGAGACAAATTGTTCATTTTTAGTACATAGGCATGATTTAAAAATCAATATTTCATTATAATAGACTTGCAATAGCTATGAAACGCATTTAAAGTAAAATAATTATACTTTAAATACATGATGCGCTCAGGACAAGCTCAGAAAGACGAACAGTTCTGAATCCCAAAACAAAAACACTTTCACCTTCAAATCGATGATTTTCATTAATATTTCTAGTTAATATCATGTTCCCACTTTTCTACAGAACATCTAATATCCAATATTTCACATAAACTGTATACATACCCATTAGTAAACACTGTTAAAAATTTGGATCCACCTTGCACCAAAAATTGGTTTCCATTTAGCTGCAACCAACATTTGGTGCTTAGTTTCACGATTTAATGGTGCTATCTCATACCGTAAACACCATTAAATCGTGAAACTAAGCATCAAATGTTGATTGCAGCTAAATAGGAACCAATTTTTGGTGCAAGGTGGAACAAAATTTTTAACAGTGAAGAGTATCTGGTAGAAAAAGAGTTTAAGCCTTGAATGTAAAAAGTCAGACGTTGGATACTTAAGTATCTAAAATCTATTTCTTAATCTATTTAAACTAGAAATTTTTATTGTAATTACATAGTCCTAGATAGTATTATTGATAAGTAGGGATAATACTCCTACACGTACGCTGGAACACTCATCTGATATTAATCCTATCAAACATTTGTGGAATGCTTCAGGGAAATGCTTTGTGGCATGATTCCATGCGTGAGGAATTGTCCATCTTCAGCTTTAAAAGTGGGAAGAGCAATGTGTCGTAGAGAGCTCTCAAAGAACCTCATTTTAAATATGAGGATGCCATTCAGGCTAAACACAGGTGTTAAAGATATGATTTTATATTTTTCATATCTGATATTATTTGGAAAAGTTTACTCTTTTTAAATAATCTCTAAAGTAGAAGTTCAAAATTTTACAATGCATCTAAGATCCTTGTTCCCCCCCCCCCCCTTAGTAATATATAATTCATTTATTTATTTCTAAAAGAAAAGACACAATAATTTCTTGTGCATGTGATTCAAATTTTAATGTGACCTTCAAAGAAAAGACCAAAAGTATTGAAAGAGTGTTCAGACATATGTACTTCTTTTAAGCAAAATTCAAATAGATTAATCGGGAAATAACAATTATAACATTTCTGGATTCGACTACTATAAAGCATTAACTATTAAAACTTTTATCTCTGCTGACAAAAAAAGTAAAAGAAATAAATAGCTTTTGTTTCGGAAATTGAACAATGTTTAACAAATTGAAGACCAAGAGTAAAGAAAGGTTTAAGTCTATTTAGTAGTGAATTTAAAACCCGTAACTTCAAATTTTGAAAACGCGTAAAAGCACATCAAAATGTTAGAGAATTTTTTGTGAAAAATAACTCAAACTCTATTGTTTTCCCAACTTAACATATCATTGGGAGACACCTGTAATATGCCAACAGATAGCACTCAGGTCCATTTTCCCAAAAAACTTATTTAAACCGGTAATTTCCTTGGTATTTAGTTGTATTTGTATAAAATCCATTAAGAAAATATAAAAACATAAACTGCTGCTACTAGACTATCATAGATTGATATGTATGAAGGCAAAAAAAAGCAAATTTTAATATTCAAAAAAGATATTATATGAACGGTCTAGCTGCAACAACAAAAAATTAATATCTCACTTAAGTAAGCATACTAACCATTTTGTCACTGTAATTTTTTTTTTTTTTTTAATATTACTAAGTTAATTTTCATCAATACAAGTAGAAAAAAATAACTGACACATATTTTACCAATTAATTATTGAAGTGAACAGGAAATACACTAAAATACTAGATTTGAAATTGTCATCAAACTTCTAATCTTTTGTGAGAAATGCAAATTAAAAACACCGCTATACTATGCGTGTTACATAAATTCTCAAAAAATTTCAATTTGGAATGAATTGAATAAATTTTAACATGAAAAATCCTTTTTCAAGTATCTTAACATTCTTAAATGACTTTTCTAAGTTTCATAATTTAATAAAGGACTTTTTTTAAGTTTCATTGAAAATTCATCAAATTTTCCCCAAATTTGAGTGAAATTATTTGGAGTACTTCAAAAAAGAATTCCATGTGTCATCCTTAAAACACTTAAGGAATAGCAAATGGTAAAATGCTTGTCGTGTACGCAAATGTCAGTTTTATATGTATGCAATTTTCCCAGATTCATTATCCAAAGCCTACCCATTTCTTCTCTAATAAGTCTCCTTGGATCCACACCTGTTTCAAGCCTGCTTTTTTCTATAGGTATCTCTTGTTCTCTCATACTAGCTCCATCTAACTTACTATCTACTAACCACGTCACTCCGATGTCATTTTATACACCAAGTCTAGTCTTCCGATGTCTATATTGTCAATAACCTTCCGTACACGACCCCAAACACGACTATCCAAATGATTAAGACTGCGTGTATCCTGTTACTATATGAAATAAAAATAAGAAATCAATACAGAAAAGAGCAGAAATGAATTGCCACTGTAACAGAGGCTTCCCTTTCCTCTAACACTAAAGCCAAAGGAAATAATCTACCGAAAGTCATGTTATTTCCTTTCGGAAGCTATTCTGTTTTTACGGCGGGCGTGAGCTAACTTCTCTATGGGACCCAAATTAAACACTTTACTGTCCGTGGTACTTTTGTTGAGGTTTGGAAAGAAGTTTCAGGTGTCTGGGAGAAGTCAGGTATCGTGTTTAAAGAAAGAGAAAAAGAAACATGGTAGAAGTACTTTTTGTATAAGAAAATAAGTTTTCATTAGTTAAGGAGAGTTATTATACAATAAAAAGATTTGATTTAAATGTTTTACAAAGATACTGAATTAGTTATACTTTTACAAAGAAAGTGGATTAATTGGAAACAAAATTCAAAGGAACTCATACTCAGCCCTCCTAATATAAAGTGCCATAAATCCGAGTTTTTAAAAATGCATGATTTACTATACTTAAGTTGTCTTTAAAAAAACAGAATAGAAGGATCTAGAGGGAATACAAGCTCGCACAAATATTTTGCAATGGTTTATCGCTCATCATTGTAAATCACATTCTTAAAAAAAAAATGTTTTTCAATCAAATGAATAGTATATGCTCGATGGTGTGGAAATCATTTCTTGCCAGATTTCAAAACACTTTTAATTTTAGAAACTTTCCCTCTACAAAAAGGGGTGTAATATCACTGTAAAGAATTATTTAAGCCAGCCCGATAACACAGGGTGGCTAGCATGAAGGTGAAACAGCAAATAATTTTCAAAACATAAGTTTGAAATCGATCATTCGGAGTTACATTTAACAACCTGAAACTGGTGACCTCTTTTACGCTGGCCACCTGTATTAAAAATCAATCCAATGGCTTGAAGGAAGTTTGTAAACCTTAAATGCATAATGATGTAGATCTGCATCGTATGTATAAAACCTCATATCTCTTTATGTAACAACCTTTACATAGTGTATTTTTTGTTTGTTTGTTTGTTTGTTTGTTTGTTTATTTTAATTTTACCAAAACTATTTTATCGTTTCTGAACGCAACTAGAATCTTAGATAGTTTATTTCGTTATCTGTAGAAATTTTGATTGTTGGGGCGTTGTTGGCTGAGTACAATTTCATTTTGAAGGGTGTTGCAAATTACGATTATTTATATAAAAACATACAGGAAAAATTGTTTTCGGATTGAAACTAGGTAAGAGTAACGAATAGTATTTATATTTTTACAATAAACTGATAAATTTATGCATGAAAAATGTAGCTTTTTTTTTTTTGTGAAAAAATACATCAATATGCAAAATTCTTATGTGTTTTTTTTTTTTTTTTTAATACGCTTTTATTAGCTTCAGACGTATGTATGTTAGTATGTAACGGAATCTTTGAACATGATTTTGACCCCCTTCAAAACGTCGGATTAACTCGAAATTTGGCATACTTATTAAGGACCGATGACAATTCAATAAGTGTGTCGCTTTATCACAAGGATTAGCTCGTGTTGCCCTTGCGGCGTTAAATTCCAACCAACCAACCTTCTCCGGAATCGAACCCTGGTGTGCCGTTTGAAAGATTTGTCGTTTGAACGACGGTTATACAAAGCGTGTTTTTTTAGTCGCATTATCCTTACCAGGATCTTCAGGATTAGTGATTTTTCATATTCAGAGACAAGGTAGTGTTGTGTGCCTAGTAATACAGCGTGTACTAAGGCATACACATGACTTAAATTTGAGACAAGCATGTGACTATTGGCAAGAACAACTGGAGAGTTTTGTACACTTAACTAAAAAAAATTTTATAGTTTACAGAAAAAATAATTAATAGTTTAAAAAACTAAAAAACATGCTTTAATAGAAAACCAAACTAAAAAGTAGAAAATAATTAATAGTTTAAAAAACACGCTTTAATAGAAAAGTGAACTAAAAAGTAGAAAATAATTTTAAATAAGTTTGAAATAAGAATAGAGTGATTAACAAGAAATATTTATTTTATCGTAAAAAAGCGTGAGGTGCTTGATGTCAATTGTTGTATATATATTGGTAAAAGTAGAGCCATTATGAAAATATCTTAAAAAGCACCCCACGCTTTTTTACGATAAAATAAATATTTCTTGTTAATCACTCTATTCTTATTTCAAACTTATTTAAAATTATTTTCTACTTTTTAGTTCACTTTTCTATTAAAGCGTGTTTTTTAGTTTTTTAAACTATTAATTATTTTCTACTTTTTAGTTTGGTTTTCTATTAAAGCATGTTTTTTAAACTATTAATTTTTTTTCCTCCCATGAACTACACCCATTTCCCGGTTGATTTCAAACTTTATTTGTTAAAAATAAAAATTCATTAAAGGGTTAAGGTGTAAATTGGACACTAGGCAGAGACTAGAAATCATTATTTGATGGGTTCTATGTAAAAAAAAAAAAAAACTGGGATTTTTGTCTACGTAAGTTAATAAGGTCAATGTTAACACTAAACCTATCAAAGCGATCAGATGACAGCTTTTGAGACTTGAATCAAAATTGTTAAATTCCTGGTTTTAATTTTTCTTGGACTTTTACTGCACGACTTTTTCTATAATATATAGCTACTTAATGTTTCAATATCTATCTCTCACTTTCTTCGTTTTTCCTGATAATCATATGTGCTCTACCGTTATTTACCGTGAGCGGTCTTTTGACCGCTGGAAAATATATGAAATTTTATATAAAGTTAACTGCATTGAAATCTCAAACTTACAACTAAAATTTCGTAGATTACCTGTCTATGTACTTTTCATTTCTGGTTTAGCTGATATATATACTTGGATTTTATATAAATAAACAACCGAAGGAAAGGATATCGAGACAAGAATTTTTATTTCAGTTGGCAGAGGAACTTGCCACCGAAAACCGAGATTTACAGGAACAAGAAACAAAAAATATGGATAAAATTTCAACAAATTCCACTACAATTTCTGAAAGACGAAAAACATGTCAAATTGGATATTACAAAAAAAAAAAAAAAAAAAAAAAAAAAACAATAAACATTTGTTCTACATGTAAAAAATATGTGCGTAGAAAATGTTTACGGGAGAGACCTTCCATCTGTAAAAAGTTCGACGGCAAATATATTTTATTTTAATTTGAATAAAGATATCTACTTAAATTACAGAAGTAACATACAAGATGAGACCGAAAAGTAATGTGACTGATGTCATAATAATCACTGTATTATATATTTGCAGATAAATACATCACTGTCTTTCAAAGTAGTTCCCGCTTACTTTTCGGTCTCACCTTGTATAATTTTTCAGTTTCGAGACTTCTTTCGAAAAATGCATATTCATAAAGCCTGAAAAAATAAATATATTTTTTAATTATTACATGATAATTATTTTGTGTTTTATTGAATATGCTAAATTCTGTAATATTTATAATCAAATGGAAAAGAATATAATGTTTATTCGAAAAGCGGTCATTTGACAGACAATCGGTAGAAATCGGTATATATTAAATGTCAGGTTTAGTGTTAAAATACATGGTTAGTATACTCATTTAAAATTTCTAATATATATTTTCTAGTACAGGGTGTCCCATAATAGACAGACGACTTTCTAAAATGAATGAAAAAAAAAAGACAAAACACGATGGAAATGTACCTTTTGCTGCATTCTTAAGAGACGGTTTGAGCATGTTTAAAAAAAATTCAAACGATACTACAATTGTCCCATGTTGTTACTGGAAATTGTGGTTATTTTAAAAAAATAATTAATAATTGTAGTTCAGACTCCAACAAATTCAGAAATTTTTCTCTTTTTTTTTAAACCTTTGGTCTATTTCGGAACACCCTGTACAAGGATTTCAAGATAAGCTTGGTTATCTTGCATAAGGTTGAATCATGATAAATCATGGAAAAATCATGTTTTTCAGCAATTGTTAAAAACCGTTTCTAACGATTTTGATTAAAATCTCTGAGCCTCTTAAAGTGTATTAATCGTCCCAACCTCCGAAATTCCCGTAGAAATATGATAAAAGAGTAAAAAGTTGAAAAACGATCGCTTTTAACACAGAGCTCTCTGCCCTTGAACATCGCCCATCAACGATTGATTTTTTTTTTCTGTTTCACGCACAAGAAAGGCAATGTAATGTCTATTGAATAATATCGCCAATTTAACCATTGTAGCGTGTTTTTTTCTTTGTCCATGTAGCCGACCAAACGGTATAGTGGTTAGCGTGCTGGCTTCTAGACCGGGAGGTTGCGGATTCGAGTCCCGTGTATGGCATGGGTGTTTGTAAATGTATGTTGGCTTGTCTAATGACGAATGTTTCGGCGCATTATAGCCCTCGTGTTGCTGACGGTGCCAGATAATCTGAAAACAACCAACCAACCTTTGTCCATGTAAAAATTATTGCTAAATATATCGTTAAACTGGTTATTTTTTTTTTTTTTTTATTTAATGAGTGAAAATATGAAAAAGGTAAATAAAACCATATCATAATTTTAATGCAATGACCAATATTACAGTGTAATTGAAAGTTGTGCGATGTTTCTCACTCCTAGTTTTTTTTCTATTCCAAGACAACTCTTTTTGTTGATGATTGGCACGAAAGATTTTATACAATATTAACTTAAACACAAGTTGAACTTTTAATGAAGTCTAATATTCAGAAAATATTTGGTAGATAACTTGTTTCTTATGTTGAAATAAAAATTCATTGGATTATATGTTTGATCAATCCCATGACATTCGATTTCCCAACAAGGCGTCATTTTTGTGCAATGTGACTGTATTTTATAACAAGATTTCATAACCTTGATAATAATAATAACAACCTCCTGCAAAATAATGATTTCCAAAAGCTAACATAATAAGGCATTCATCGACTTACTGAAGTACACGGTTTTTGAATTAAACACGCAAGTAATTTGTATCGGTATTTATTTACTTTCTACTTTACCGAATGACCTTAATCTTCTTACTACTTACTTTACCTTACTCTCGAATGTTAAAACAATACTAATGATTCTTACTTCTATATCTATCATGTTAGATGATTTTGGGGGAGAGCTCAAAGATCTATTATTATGCACGATAATGGAAAATCGGGCCAAGTCTTATAGCTTAACGTAGATTCCGAACCTAGCATATATCCTTGCCTAATCCAGCACCAATGGTACGAAGTCACAGCGCTAACCACACAGCCATGAGGTTAATGCACAGGGAGAGGGAATTTTCCCTCATTATTTACCCTTTCGATAGAACAGACGATAAATATTCCCGAACATGAATAGCTGACTATTTCCACACACATTACGTATATGTGTACCTTAGTAGTCTAAGGGAAAACATTATCTTTTAAAACTTGACAATTTATGTGAATAAGTAGATAATATCTCAAAATCTTTACTTTTTTTATTTGAAAAATAATTCACATTTTTATTCAAATAATATCAACATTATATTTCTAGAGTAATTAGAAATTTGGTTTTCGGTACTTCAAGTTATGACATTAGCATCAAAAGAAAGACTCAATCCCTCATATAAACAATTAAAGCCACTACAATTTTTTACTCTTCAGTTTCTCAAACTTCGTTCATAAAATTTTACTACCCTTCAAATTACCAAATCCTTTTTTATGTTCTGGGTTTCTAGAATTAAAGGATAACAATTCAAATTTGTCTACAGACGAAAGCCATTAATCATAAAATTTTGGAATTTTGTGGAGGACGTAATTAAGAGAAGAGAATTTCTTTCAGAAAAGAAGAAATTAGATATAAAAATCCCCACCACAGGACTTTTTACTTTAAAAACTTGGAGTACATATGTAAAAAAAAATTCAACGTCACGTAGCAGCTGTTATAAAACCTAGAAACATTTGGTATCTTTTTTGCAAAGTGCTTGCTGCTAACAATAACGATAGGCTTACGAGATCGCATTTTGTTAATAAGACTGTTTTACCAAAACAGTAATTCCCTAGAAGCTACTTTGTGAAAATTTCGGATTTCTTAAGAGGGAATATAATCTTCGGTATTCGAAGAGGTCCTATTAAAATTAACAGCCATCGGAAAAGAATAACGAAATTTGAAGAAGGAGAACAAAATTCTACCAGCTCTGCAATCATGTCAATGCTTTGCACGTACATCCTCTATGCAAGAAAGAGCTTCTACACGCATTGTATGATGTGCTAAGAATGTTCTAAAGAGTAATTTAACAGAAGACCGAGTCATCTTCTGGTACTTCCGTAATTTTTGTCCTCCCGAACCTCAGACCTCAATCCATGTGACTTTTGTTTTTGATGACATTTTAAAATCTCTGTGCTTAACATTTCTCAGAACACACTTCGGTTAACTGAGGATCATGGTATGTTGCGATTTCAAATGGTAAATAAAAAGATGGCCATCATGTGGAAGATGTTTTGTTGAAATAAAATTTGCAAAAGTACTCTAAAGGTGTGACTAATTGTACAATGTTCATATTTGTAAAATTTACATATTACGACAAGTTTTTAAAGTATGAAGTCCTCTAGTGGTGATTTTTGTAACTATTTTTTTCCTGAAAGAAATTTTCATCCCTTCATTAAGTCCTCTACAAAATTTCACAATTTCTGATTAATGGTTTTGCCAGTAGACAGCTTTGAAATATTATCCTTTGATTTTGGACACTCTGTACAAAATACTTTTATGAAATTATTTATATCTTCATACTTAATTCAAATATAACTTTTAGTTCAATATTTTCATACATTCCTTATACATTATGATAATTTTAAAGTAGTTATTACTATCAAGACATTATAATCAAATATATGTAACATCAGCGATGCAACTAAAAAAAAAAATATTATTGTAAATTGACAAACTGTCTACTTAAGGAAAAATGTAACGGACAGTTCTCTGGATGACGCACGGGACATTTTTGATCTTCTTCCTTCTCGTAAATGGATTAGAATTGCAAATTATGATGAATCTAGTTGTTATGTTTTTGCTTTATATGAATTTAGTTTGCGGCAAAGTTACATGAAAAAATAATTAATTAACTATGTCAAATACATATTTATAAGCCACCGAGACATATCCCGTGCGTCAGTGTTATAAGATGTATATTTGACCTAGTACCATAATTACTTTTTCATAAAACTTTAAAAAAATTAATATTATATAAAACAAAATCATAACATCTAGATTCATCATAATTTTAAAATTATAACTTGTTTAGCAATAGAAAAAAGGGGCACAGCAGAGAAATGCCCTGACATTAAATAGTAGATTTATTTAATATCCCATTATATATGGATCAAAACATTGTATTTGTTAAATGTATAAATCAAATATTTCTGGTACTTTACTAATATTTCGATTTACAACTGCATATTATAAACATTCTTTTGATATAAAAGCTTATACTTTTTCATCTTTAAAACAAAAATTGTAAAAGATTATAGAAAGCAGAAATCCTTTGATACACTTTCTTAAATTTTAACTTATGAAGAAATTTGCAGTGTTTTTATATGGAAAAACAGACACTTTAAAGAATACCAGAGAAGATTTTTCTTTGCTTCATCTAAAATATTCAAAGTGGATATCAAACAACGTAGATAAAAAAAATTGACACTTAAATGCTTCAATATATTTTTTTCTTTATATATTTGATTAGCTTAATCTAATAGAGTAGAATAAAACGCATACTTGTAGCAACTCTGTATACTTTTTACTAACACAGTGACATTAACATGTTTATCCTAATTTGAAACATAATGTATTTCACTATGCTTTTCTAACAGACAGCGTAGCTTAAGTTTAAAAAGTCCTACCATGGAGTTTAAATAACGCTTAATTAAAACTCTAATCCTTTCATCTAAGATCAAACAAAATCCTCCTCCAATATTAATCAAGTGAGTGCATTTAATTAATGAAAAACCGACAGTTAATTAAATTTTGTTCAAAAAGAAAATAATATTAAAATACATAAACAGGATTTTTTTAGACTGCAATTGTCGGAAGTACTTTTAAGGAAGAATAATTTTTATCGCTTAATCGTTCAGAAATTAATTTATAACGTGAAAGTTTTTATAATTTGAGTGGTAGACAAAGTTTCAAATTACATTAGAGAAATACTTAATGCCTAATTACTGTAATTCTATTTTATATAAAGCTGAAGTTAATTCTGTACCTTGGTTAAAAAAGGTCAATCTCCTAAACGGATGACTGAAGTTTTATTCGCATCTTTCAAAATACTGCACTTTAAAAAAAATCGATTTAAGTATTTGGTAGACCCAAATTAAAATAAATAATAGGCCAAAACTTTTGATAGCCGATTTTTATATTGATTAGTCATATTCTATATTTTCTTGTAACACTGTTACACTGTAACGGATGTTGTTATAATAAAATCTGTGTGAAGGGAGGAAGGAATATCTTCCGAAAGGTCTATCAAAGGGAAACTGCTCCTCATTTGCTTGTGAAAATTTTCTAGCCCACCCAACAACGCGAGACTATTTGCAACGTCAGATCAAAAGCGTCGACAAGGCATACTAACCAGACATTCTATCTCTCGGGAAAAGATACGGTCTATTTCAATACTCATAATTGTACAAAGTCACATAAAAATTTTGCATATAAACTCGTACGTCAATGATTTGATATAATAAAATTGATAGTAAATCCTCCCCAACTAGCGTCACCAAACATTACCAACATGTTACCTTCAAGAGCCCAGATTTTTCAATTTAAGGCATATCCATAAATAAGGTGTAATAATTAAGGTCAAATAGTATCAAAATAAATTTCTGACTTCAAACTAGATTTTCTGTGTCTATCTGCTATTCATTCTTGGACCATTTGACCGGTTTTTATCAAATTTTGCACTATGCATAATGATCTTATAACGATATAACTTAACAATCTTTTTGACTTTTGGAATTTCTTTTCATATTTTGGGGTAAGATTTTATATTGCATTTTTCATATTTCTACAAACTAAATTTCTCTATCATGTTATTTCACCAGGAAATTTTGGGAGGTGTTGGGGTTCCTGGATGTGCGTTCAGAATTATTCCGGTAATCCGGCTAACCAGTCGTTAGGTTGGTTGTAAGCTCAATGACATACTTTTATGTACAATAACGGCTGATCAGACTGGGAGCTACAGCTTAACTAGAATTGCAAACCACAACGAACACCCATGCCTAACCCAGGATTCGAACCCGACACCTTTGGCATGGGAGGCCAGAGCTCTAACCACTCAGCCATCAGATGGGCCCTTTTCAGTCAGAAGCACCTCCTTTGGGATCCTCAGCCTGTCGAACCCCCTTATGAGAAGCATGTCGCACCTTCATTATTCATTGTATTTTATTTTAATTTCCGTTTTAATTTAAATAGTTAAATTGATTGTATTTTCACAAATGACATTTATTGGAATTTTACTTGCCACCCATCTCAGATATAAGCTTGTTATGAAGCTATTTGAAGGGATTACGAAAATTATATAAATCATTTTCAAATGAATGAGTGGACATAGAATATGTGAAATATGTTATATATATACTCTACTTCCAGTACTTTATCATCATTATTTACTTAAAAATTACTATAATTTTAAAGCAAATTGATATTACAAATAGTATGCTGATATTTCTTAATGCATATTGATGTTGAACTGTGACAAAATATAATCCATGAAGGTTTTTGAACTTTGTTGGAGAATTTCAGCGAAAAATAGAAGAATGCAAAATTAATTCGGGGCAATCAATAAGCGATAAATTGTTTTCTTTCACAAGTTCAATGAAATATGCCTCAGTAGCATACGATACAATTCACTACATTTTGGAAAAACGGGGTCAACTTTAATGGTATTGGTCATACCATAAACCATTCTTTAACAAGAAATATAATATGGAAATCTTTTGTTGTTTTAAACAATAAATTCTATTTTTATGATAAACAAATCCAATGCAGTCCGAGTGTTTTAAACATATACGCGTGTAAATTTTCAATAGTTTCGATTTTCCAATATATTTTTAGTTTGTATTTCAGTATTCATCGATACTGCTATATATTATAGCAAAGATGACATAAACGAAGTTACTGAATAAAAAACGATAGATTTTATTAAAGTTATACTTTTACTGGGTGGTTATCTATTGCATTCTAAGTAACATAGAATATTGAACGTGCTTCCCAAAAGTTTATAGACAACCGGTTTTTTGAATTTAAGATCTAACTGAATGAGTAAGAAAGACGATATAGATTATGCAAATATGTATTTTATTATTTGTATTACCTCAATACATTGAGATAATACAGTTATCTCTTAAATAAACTTTACTTTTAAAATTAAAACTGGTTTTGAAATTATTACTCATCTTTTTCGATTTGTAAAATAAAAAAAAACATTGTCTATAAACTTTTGGGACGCATTGTATTATATTGACCTTTCAACCAGATATTTCAAATGCAAGATATGTAACCTTAATGTTTCGTTTATGCCCATAATTTTCCCTACCACTACTCTTGTAACCAACGATCGTTTAAATATATTTTTATGGTCACACAAACGGTGTTCTTTTGTAGACATATACAAAGATATACGGAGTATCCCAAAAGTCTTCGTCACGTTCGAAATTTCTATAAGAAATCAAGTAATCGGAGTACGAGAGTGCGACTTGCATTAAAATGCTATACGTAAGAAACGCTCTGTATTTATAAGTAAAAAATAAAATTAATTTAACTGATTTTGTGGGTTATTGATGCAGTATTTGATGTTTTTAAGGTACAATACCAACTATGAACATCATTTGGTACTAACTACTGATTTCAAACTGTAACTTTTTAATAGTTTGTCAGTGACTTCTCCTCTACAAGGACCAATTGATTTGCCACCATACTGTATTACATTTAATGCTGTGTAATAAGATGTTTTGGTTACCGATAGACACTAACTTGTTTGGGAAGAATTGATCATTATCTCTATTGTGCTAGTTAAGCCTTCTTCTGTTTTAAATTAATAAGCCACTCATGTACTATTCAAAAATTGCAGTTAAAGATCAGTAAAATATACTTTTTGGACAACAAGAAGCCTTTTTCGTTTATTTTAAAGCAAGAGACTTAACGGTTCAAATGGACTGGGAAGTCACAGACGCCAAAAAATTGTTTACTCCGAATAACCGTTTGGAAAACGTCCGATCATGCGCTGTAATCACATTTAGCAATATAAATTACCGTTTAATTTCTTATAAATTGCTGTTCATTAGTACCAGCTTGCGGTGACATCTTAGTTTGTTTAAATCGTGATAGTACTTCTTTACGCAAAAAAATATGAATTGCGTGTTAATTGCACGTTAGAATTGTATTTCATTTACCTGCTGCTTACATAAAATCTTTCGATCAACAACGCATTACGGACGATTTTTCTTTGAAAAACTGACTTTTAGCTTTCTCTCAAATAGTAAAATATAATTTCAGTTTCTCTGAGAAATTTTAATTTGAGATAATCACAATTTAAGTTTTCAATCTTAACACGTATTAAATTTTGTTTTAAATATTCCTACTTTTGATTTTGACCCAAAAAAAAGCATTTTGTTGATTTTACTTTGTTGATAATAGTTTTTCAATTTCTTATCAGTATGCCGTAACCTAGAAGTTATCCACTAACTTATACAGGGTGACTATAATTTAAGTTCAACTTTTAAATGGACTTATGAGGAAACTTAATTTAATGGGCTTATGGGAATTTTTAATGGATTTATAAGGATTTAAATTAATTTAAAAATACATTTTTTTATTTTTATTTTACTTTGAGGATGATAGTTTTCCAATTTCTTATCTGTATGCCTTGTCCTAGAAGTTATCCACTAACTTATACAGGGTGACTATAATTAAAGTTTTACTTTTAAGTGGCTGTAACACAATAACTTCTGTTCAGAAAAACCTAAAAAGTTAAGCAAATATACGTGAAGAAGGGGGAAATAGTATGGCATGAAAATAAAAACTATTTGAACTATTGTTTTATCTTACGCCATAGAATTTTAAGTCATTCTGACCAGTGATTCTTTTTTACACCTTTTTGAAACTTAAACTTTAATTATTATCTTCCTATAATTCTTGCAATTCTTCAATTTACAAACATTGTTAAAAATCCCAAGTGCTCTTAAAAAATTTTTAACATAAATCTAAAATATATTTAATGATACTTCCATGTATCTAAAAGTTTTTCCGACTACGACTTGATTTATAACATCACTATGTTGTTTACCTCCCAAATGATACCTTTTGCTTACAAGTGGTGTATATTGAAAAAAAGAAGAAAAATAAAAATTACACAGAGCTAGGATTATCATATAAGATACTTGTGATTATCATTATATGTATTATTAAAATTTAGAAAGAAATAATATATTTGTAACTCTCTCTTATGTTATTAATACTGATTATGTATTTTTAAAGCATCTATTGATATTCTCTCTAGAAATTTACTGAAAAAGTCATAGCTACAATCAGGAAAGTTTTAAAAAAATTAAAAATCTAGCAGTAATAAATCCATTTATTACAATATTTTTTTCAATTTAGATTCATTATTGAAAAAAACATCAAATTATCAACATCTTCCAAAGTAATATAATTGTAAAAATAAATTTAGCAAGTAGTGATTTATAATTTGTCTCTACTTTAAATGCATTATTTATTTCAAATTTTCAGTAAATATAAGCAGAAAAATAACATCTCGGTCTTAAAACACGCCTTACTGAAAAAAAAGTTAGCTATGAATACATCTAAATAGATCGGATGCCAAAAATAGAAACACGAAACAGCAAAGCTCGTATAAAGTCATTTAATTATTAAAGAATTCTCAGCAGCAAATAAAAAACGTAAATTTAAAGATCCTTTAAAATGTCTCTTATACTTAGCATTTCTTCTGAGCTGCGGGGGATGTCTCCTTTCTTAATTTTTATCATATTTACCTCTTCGGTTGTATTTACTAATCCCATTGACGTAGAAATTTACATTTTAGGACGTTTACATTTGCAAATAAATATATGCTTCTGTTTCTTGTTTTATTTTAATGGATCAAAATATATGTCTGATATAATCGTCAAATATAAAAGAATGCGCAAAACAAACCATTACACTTAAGAATACAGAGGGTGTCTTGAAACCTCTTCTAAAGTAAAAATAAGTAATAAAAGAGGAATTGTTTTTTAGTTTGATAGTCTGCATACACAATCCCATTGCCTTCTTCCGATTCTGACCAGATTTTTCTCACTTGTGTTTTTGAAGATGTAGAGTAGATGCTAAATATGTAAAATGGCGACGCTATAACTAATAAGTATAATCAAAATTAATCGACAAATAAAATGACTCTCTCAATTTCTAATAGATGGTCCCTAAATACTTTTCAATTAAATTAATTTACTAAAGAAATATAGGCACAGTACGTAAAAAAAATCGAGCTATATAAAAAAATATCTATATTTTCGTTTCTAAAAGTCGTAGAATATTGCAGTTTGCACCAAAGTAATATGTTTACGATATTTTATATGCCTAAGGCAAGTTTTTTTTTTTTGTGAAGCTGTTTACTAAGTAGATTTTGTACGTAACTAAATTATAACTATTACTGTTTTGTAATTATAACTTTATGTCTATAACTAATTTGTAATTTTAACCATAACTGCCTATAATTAAATTTTCTTTCGGTCTAGAATACTTCGTTTACACTAAATATAAAATTTCGGTTCCTTATGTTGCAAAACTCGCCACTTATGAGCTAAGAGTAAACCTATATTGAAAAGCTAATCTTAGGACCCTCGCATTAAAGAAAGCGAAGAAAACAGGAAATATGACCGAGTGATCAAATTTCAAGGAAGTCGCTGTGAAATGAGCTGATTTCGACACGAATTTCTCTTTCCGTAAACTGATTTTGCGACGCCACATACCCCTCCGGTATGCAACGGGAAGTTTAGAAACTAAACTCAGTCGCTTTTGCATTTTGAATCTTGCCAATATGAATCGAAAGCAGCAATCGCTATTGTTAAAAACAAGGCAATATTTTCTAAATGAAGCTAAAGATAATTCTTTAAAAAAAAAATTGCCCCCAATTATGGAATCGCCAACAGCACTCTATCAACGATTTTAAAGAATCGGAAAAAATTTAAGCGGTTTATGCTGTACCTTTAAATGTAAATGTTCTAAAAGAAACAGCAGTATTAAATACACATATACTAATAAATTAAATCTACATTAGTTATATTAATTTTTTTAGACAGTTAACACGAAATTCTGTTAACGCGAAAAATTTCGGTGGCTCCATCGACTTCGCGTTGGGGTTTGATTGCATTACTTTTCCAATTTTTTATCAGTTTGCCTTGACCTAGAAGTTCTCTGCTGTTAATAACTTTGAACTTCTTACATTTCTTTCAATTTTGTTGTTAAAAAAAGGTAGTGTGTAGTTATTTACTTACTCAGTTATTTTGTAAATTTTTTTAATCGTCGCTTGTCTATCAGGTGCCTTCAAACATTGTGTGCTTAGTGGATACTCGAATAGACAGTTGAAGTTAAAGAATAAGGATTCAACAATAAATGAATGGATATGAACTTTATGCATTACTACGTCGTACATCATTGCTTTATAAAATTCCTTAAACTCAATTCTAATTTTCAAATTCAAGTATCTAATTGGGATGCTGCGTGGTCAGAGTAAAAATTCGGGGACTTGTAGCATCATCATGAGGAAAGTCCAAGGTGTTTTAAAATTGAATAACTATTAAAACACATCTAGTAACTGTTTTAAAAGTGATCTAATTTAACTTGGAGCGATTGACAATTTCTTCTCCAAAAGGATGGACAATATTTCTCTCGTGCCTTATTCATTGCCTCAATCAAAATAGTTTATGTTTAAAAATGTATCTTATTGATATGAAGTTTTCTATGCAATAATTATCCTTTTTAATTTTTTTTATGTGACTGAGGTTAAAAAAATAAATGGTCCACGTATTACTCATCTCTTAGATAATTCAATGACAGCTTACTCGATTAGAAAAAGTTCATTAAAAAGTTGCTTTGAATAGTTTGAAAATAAATAAAAATTCTATTATGTAGTCAAATTCATCAAACCGATTATCATACATAACATATTACCTTACATTTTCAAAAGAAATGGGTGGTTTGCCAACTTCAGATCCATTCTAGTTGAATACTGGCTTCTATCCAAGTTGATGGTACTAAACGTTAATGGCTCTTATCAATAAATGATGTTTAAGCTAATATAAGTATGAAAAGAAACCAAAATGTTTTTCTAACTATATTCAAAAGCATATTTCAGGTACCCTTAGTTAACGTTGGTCGAAAGTAATTTAAATACTTTTCTATGATCGTTGTAACACATCCTTAAGCCAATTGACAATTTTAATCGTTTAAGATAGAAAGAAAAATGTGCCTCGGTAGAAGGCGAGCCAATCTCTAAAACTAATCTCTTTGGTTTTTGATACCACTTCGAAATAATTTAAATAATAACAGTTGTGCTGCTGTATTTTATAACATATGAGTTCGAAGAAAGTGGTAAACCAAAAAATAAATTATTTCGTATTGAATATTTGTTCTTTTCCTACCAAGGTATAGGAAAATAAACATCTATACTTAAGTACAAACAACAACAATAAATTACAAAAAGTTTTTATTTAATTGGCATGTTTTATATTTATCTCTCAAAGCGTCTAAATATCTTTATAGCTCATGAATATACAAATTCATTTTCACTTTGCATTTAACTTGCAACTTTTTTTTTTCTGATGGTAAGCAAGTATTTATTTTTCCTAGACGTTAAAGACATTCTCACATAAAACAGTGTCATAAATAAATTTCTTGATTTGTAATGAAAATTTTCAGTAAAAAGTATGAAACATGTTTCCAACTATCTTTTGATGAGCCGTACTACTATAAAATTGCAGTCATAGATTAAAAGTTCAAATGCAAATGTTCCATACTTGTACCTTTGCGAAAAAAAATAATCCATATCTGAAAAATGTGACTGAAATTATGTATAAATTACGGCACTATAACATTTACCCAGTATTTTTTTTTTCAGAATTAATTACTTTGAAGTACCTTAACAGATCAAACATCCCTTCGCTGTTTCAGACACTGGTTCTTTTACCAATGCCTTGATATATAATGCCTATAACTTGGAAAAAATACCAATGTCCAAAAAGGGGTTGTGCAACTTTGATCACCAGTTACTTTAAAATTAAAATGTCTAATACAGGCTAGTATTTTTTAGGAACATTATAATTTTGAAGTAAATGAGGATAAAGTTGAACTCAACATTCAAATACTACAATGAGCTTTCTTCTCCAAGACACAGTTATTAGGTGCTTATAACTTAACTGTAACTGTTTAAAGCCTTATAGAGAGTTTAGTATTCAACCAATCTCCAAAGCATTTGGGATCAATAGCACAAAAATAAAAATATAACTCTTTCAAATATGAACGAAAAATGCTTCAATGACTTCAAATATGTAATAGATATAAACTGTTTTGGAAAGTATTCTTTTCGGTCTGAAACTTCATTCACAACCCTTCGATAAAGTTCATACCATATGTCATATAAATCCCATAGCCACATTTTTATATGATGGTGATTTTTTTTTTTTTTTTTAGAATCATTTCCCGAATAGCATATGTACCGAATTTTAAAAGAATTACAACAGGCTTTAAGTAGGTACAATTTAATTACAACCATCTTGGTATACGTAAAGCGAATTTGCTTTTATGCCAATGCAATCAAACTCTTCCCAAGGCATTCAAACGCAACCAGTGAGTGTCTTTCCCCGACATCCATATTAGCCGGAATTCACACTGATAGAGGCAGTCAAGCATTCGATTCCTTTAATTCTTTAATCATCCTATTAGTTGCAACCTCATCGACATTACGCGAGAACCAATAGGCGCGCAGATAACTTCTATAGACGACGCCGCTATCGGTGGAGAATTACTGAAGGGTCCAGTTTCCAGATGAGGGAAGCGTGCAGTGCATGCAACCCAGTTAAATTAAACCAAGGATAAAGCGAGTCGTCCCGAAAGACGAATTACTGTGCCCAATACCGGCTTACAGTGCGCATACGTCCGATCTGAATGCATGAAATTGAAACATCATTATTCAGTGAAGCATTATTTTAGTGCTATAAAGGACTGGAAAGATCGCCTGTTATACTGTCTTACCATTTAAACCCTTTCGGAGCGAATGCGTTTAAATAGTAAAAAATCTTAATCTTCAGTTTAGTATACTGAGATCAAATATAAATACAAAGATAAGCATATTCCAAAACAAAGGATTTATTTTTGTCCAATAATTTCTTGAAAGTTGTACAATGTGTCCCAAAAATGATTTACACATTGGAAAAAATAGCTGAAAAAACGTAAGACGATAGAAATGTATCATTTGCAGCATACTACGTGGGAAACTAAGGAATTTTATTCTATCGACTTTCAAAATGGTTACAAAGTACAATAACAGATGCGTTGTTAAATGAAAACATTAACAAAAAAATCCTAATCATTGCAAAAACGACATAACAATATTTTAAATGTGCCATGGCATTTCTAGAGGTTGTGGTTATTTTGAAACATCGTTTTGTACTTTTTTTTTCAATGTATCCAGACTTTGTGTCCAATAAGACATTCCAATGTATCCAGAATTTTTTTTTATGTATTTTCATTCAACAGCGCCATCGGTTGGTATACTTTGTAACTATTTTTGGAAGTTCATGGATAAAATTCCCTAGATATTTTTTTATTCATTTTTCAAATATATCAATCACTTTTGAGACACCCTGTATAATGTTTACATACTACAATTCCTACACTTAAAAGGCGATATGCAAAATATCAGAAAAGTGAAAAATTTATGAGTATCGTTGGAATTATGGAGATATCATTTAGAATTTTCATATTTCTAAAGTACTCTATTAAAGAGTTTAGTAAACGTGAAAAGTTCAAAAAAAATTTTATGAATATATTATTTTTTATTATGAATATATTACGCGAATAACGCTCAGCAATACTCTCCCTACCGTGGAATAATTCATATTCAATTGTCGAGCTACACCCCGGGAGCTGCAACTACCAGCAATGATCATTTTCTTAAGTCCGTTCAGTGATAAAAGCAAATATATATATATATATATGTTTCACATAGAAGAGCATTATATATTGAAAAAAGCTCAAGTAATCATTCAAAAGGAATATTTAGATGTATGAGAGTAATGTTATGATGAAGAATCAAGAACATCGGATAACAAATAATGCATCTAGAACACTTGAACAAACGAACATTTGTTAGTAAAGACTGGCACATCCGAGGTAGCACAGCTGTAAAGCTGAAAAATTTTAACTGTTAGTGGTACCATGGAAGGTTCCACTTCCGGTGTGTCCAATTTCAAGATAAGTATGGCATGTTGGATGTCGTTGGACTCGCCATGAAGAATGAAGAAATTGCAGGACATGACCGGGCGTGAATGACCTGACGTAGAATGGAAAAAGCGGCGCGGATAAAGAGAAAAAGTGATGAAATGGACAAATTCAAAAAGTCGCCGTGTTTTAAAAAAAAGTTCTGCTATCCTCCCAAAAAAAACTTTTGAAAAGTAGAAAAACCACCAACCTCAAAATCACAAAAAACTTTCTTGCAATAAATAAATCATAAACATGATAAAAATTTTCAGCTGCAAACACAGTCATATCCGAAAAGGCCACCTCTGATTACAGCTCTCGGTTGTGATTTGCTTAAGAATGTACGCTTACTTAGTTTATTTTTAAAATTTAAGTTCCGCTCCCATAAAAATTTACGCTGCTTGAGGTAGACACCCGTCTTAATCACTAACCTTTAAATCCCCCACACAATAAAAAATTTCCAAAATGAATGTATCAACCAAACAAAAGCTTACCACAAATACTTCAGTCTCTACAATTAAAAAATTCTTAATAAGGATTCAAATGCGAGCGATTCAACACAGTTTCTCCATACTATTTTGAAAATTACATCTACGTGAACATGAAGATTTACACTACTTTGTATTGCCTACCCATCCAAATGAAATCATATCTCCTCCAATATTCGAGAAAACAGTCATAAATTAGTTTAAACGCAAACATTGTTAATATTCCTATGACGGGCGCCAATCTCAAGCAGGGTAAATTTTCATGGGAGCGTAAATTAAATTTTAAAAATAAACTAAGTTAGCATACATTCTTAAGCGTGTCATAACCGAGAGCTGTAATCAGATGTTGGCCTTTTTTGATATCACTGTGTTTGTAGCTGAAAATTTTCATCATGTTTATGATTTTTTACTGCAAGAAAGTTTTTTTGTATTTTTGAGGTTGGTGGTTTTTCTACTTTCAAAATTTTCTTTTGGGGGGGATATATTTTATATATATATACAGGGTGGCCAGGAAATAACTTTCCCTGTTTGGCGGCATCTGCAGCTAAAACTAATTAATGAAATGAAACCATATTTTATATGCAGGCTAATGAAGGCACGGGGAGATGAATTCCACCAAAAAAAAATTAGTTCCAAAAGTTGCCGATAGGGGGAAATGTGGCGCTATCGGAACCGAAACACGTGAATAACTACAATGAAACCATGGAAATTTGATTTTTCAGAATGTCAATACTATACAGTTATGAATAAATTATTGGAACACATAAAATAAGATTTTAGTCATTAACATTTGGGTCCCCTGGACGCAGCGTAACATTTTCAATATACTGACCTTCCCGGTGTACAACATATTGCATCCGGTGAATAACGTTCTCTACAGCTGCGTGCAAACTGTCTGTTTGGATGTTCACAACGGCCCGTCTTATGCTCTGCTTTAAGACATGCAAGTTTGGAATGCCACCAGCATACACAACGGATTTAAGGTACCCCCATAGCCAAAAGTCACATGGGGTGATGTCCGGGGAACGGAGCGGCCATTCCGTCTGAAAATATTGACTAATGACTCTGTCATTACCAAAATTCTGGCGTAAATGGCGCTGCACTGAACGATGAATAAGTGGCCGAGCTCCATCTTGCATAAAAATTATTGAGTTTAAGCATTATCTTTGCTGCAATTGCGGAATAACGAAAGTTTGTTGCATTTTTCCATATTTTCCGCCGTTGATGGTGCAGGTAATAGGTCCTGCCTGAGTTATGTTCTCAAAAAAGTATGGTCCTATCGTAAAATTAGCCGTGAAACCGCACCACACGGTTACCTTTGGGGAATGCAATGGCATTTCTAGCATCACTGCGGGTCGCTCACATGCCCAAATACGGCAATTCTGAATATTAACAGATCCATTAAGATGAAAATGAACCTCATCTCCCCACAATATTTTCCTAGGCCAATCGTTGTCTATCTCCATTCGGGCAAGAAACGTTAACGCAAAAGTTTAGGAGCGTTTCGTAATCTGTTATTTTTAATTCTTGCACACGAGTGATCTTATATGGATAGAAATGCAGCATTTTACGCAAGATTTTCCATACAGTAGAATAAGGCATATCGTTTTGACGAGCGATTGCACGAGCGCTTGGACCACTGCTCGTTCCTGTGTCGTCGAACACCGTTGTAGCAACATCTGTTACTGCATTTTCTGGTACTGCTTTTCGTCCTCTGCGACAGTCCAAGCGATCCAGTTTCCTCGAATTTTTTAATCATCGCTCTTACTACTGCAGCAGACATTGGACCTTTACGCAGGTTATGAAGTCTTCGAAATTCCCGCAGAGCCACCACAGCATTACACTGTCTAGTGTAGTACAGTTTCACTAGCAAAGCACGTTGAGGTAAGGTAGGTCGCATATCACCAACAGTCAATGAAAGAATCGCTGTTTGGACGTTCGCTCTTTTCTTTTTAAAGGGAATGCGTTGCGCTGCTGTCATGTAAGCATTAAAATTTTGCATAATTGCGATCTCGATATGTAAATTTCCTCAAACGTACGTACAAGTAGCGCCAAAATCTCACCTGGCGGCAACTTTTGGAACTAACATTTTTTTGTTGGAATTCATCTCCCCATGCCTTCAATAGTCTGCACATAAAATATGGTTTCATTTCATTCATTAGTTTTAGCTGCAGATGCTGCCAAACAGGGAAAGTTATTTCCTGGCCACCCTGTATATATATAACAACAAAAGTTGTCACAACAACAAAATTTCACTCAAAAAGAAAAACACAATTTAAGTCGAAAGTAACAGTAATAGAAAGTACTAAAAAATGCTCAACTCGTACTTCTATAACAAGTTTAAAAATTACTACTAAGAATTACTAAAATTATTTTAGTCAAAGCTGTAAAAAACAATTTTAGAGAAATATAAAATAATCAATACTTAAGTCTGTTTTGGGTGCTTTTTAGTTCTCCTGTACCCTTAAAGTTGAATGAACTGATCTCCACTATGAGAAAATTTAAGATGAAACATTTTATATATTTTTTAAAGTTTGGGATACGTAACTTGTTTGCTTTTTTTAATATCAAATCTTTTATTAATATCATCTTTTTTTAATAATAAATCCTCTAAAATGTATTAAAAGAAAAAGAAAAATTACGATATATTTTTTGAGGTTTTAAAATAATATTCTTAGTACACAGGCAGTATGAAAATTGTTTTATTGATGTTCATAGAGAATTTTAAAAAATTACAATAAAGTATGTATACTATAAAAGTGTACATAGTCCAATATGGTCGAAAACACTATTGTATTGTATTTAAAATGTGAGTATGAAATTACCAATAACGTTAAAATATAGATAAAATTAGTGCAATCACCTTATTTTAAAAAAATTGGGGTGTTTATAGAATGAGTACAAACTTAATGGATATATACTTGACCATTTATTTCGTTTATCATTTCGATTGGCGTAAATAGCTATAAGCGGGTTGGCAGTTAATAGATTGCTAAAAACTTATGTAAAGGCTCATATTTATTAAACTGCATACATTATCGATTTCCATTATTGATTGCTTATTTTATACGCTGTTTTCTTATATTCACTATTTCAATATTTAGCAAGTTTGCTTTAATTTCTTAGCATGAAAAATAATTATTTCTATCACCATATTTGCTCGACAGAATAGTCAAGATCTGTAATGACGATTTTTTACTATCACAAAAAGGAAAAGTTTTGGGAAAGAGGTAGTAATAGGTAAAAAATGTGTTTGTTTGTTTGTTTGTTTGTTTGTTTGTTTGTTTGTTTGTTTGTTTGTTTGTTTGTTTGTTTGTTTGTTTGTTTGTTTGTTTGTTTGTTTGTTTGTTTGTTTGTTTGTTTGTTTGTTTGTTTGTTTGTTTGTTAATTTCTTTATTTATTTATTTGAAGTTTTCGAATATTCCTCATATTGAAAATAATATACTTTTGAAATCTCTTTATATTTGTTATAAAAAATAACAAAATTTTGTCAGATATAAGTACGATAATAAAATATATATATCATTTTTATAAATTCCGATATTTGCAATTTCAACGTCAAACTTAAAATGTTTCAAACACATTTTTGAAGTTGATCTTACAGAAACTCATGCACTGATAATCCCCAGAAAAAAAAATCCTTGAACAAATTTAACTTCACAATACACGCAACCCTTTGCCTAAATCAGCACTTTTCATCCAGAAAAGCAAACAAATATTTTGACATCCATAAAATCTTTAAGATTACCTCAAAAGATTGTTATATATTCATAGATGAAGAAAATAAGCTTACATGAGCATTCACAGCAGCATTTCCATAGTGCAGCATCGGTATATGAAAAGAAAAGAAAGTGAGGAGAGATATACTATTCGATATTAGATTCCCCCTCTTCAAGCAACTTTATAGATCAAAAGTAATAAAAATATTTTTTTAAAAGTTAGATGATAAAGTGCGTATCCATCAATCATGAGCGATTGTTGTAGGAAATGGTAAAGCCCAAAGGCATGAGAAGAAATCGTCTAGAGATATCATTACCGAGGCTATGTGAAGCCCTTCCATTACGCTACAAAGTGGGACCTCCAAGCTAGAAATGATTTTGAGTGTAAATATTTAGATGTAAATATTTCTAGAGGTATTTGGTACTTTATTTTTTATATCAATAATATACGACGTATAGAACATGTTCGATCTGATAAATGTATTTTGTTTAAGCACGTTTTAAAATACAGTATTAGTAGTAATCCGGAAAGTGTCAAGTAATTCCAATTTTAAATTTTACGTCATAAAAATTTCAAATTTTAGTAGTATGATATTCAACACTGCTTTAAATGTGAATTAATTAAGCTGGCTAGAAAAATCTAAATAAAATCTAGTATTTAGTACTTTAAAATGATATTCAGTGCGTATCATTCACAATAATTATCTTTAAAAATCCAATGCGCTTTTTATTCAGTAAGCAAAAGAAAAATCCCCATCTGACTAAAGACTAATGAACTTTAAGTACATTATAAAACATCCAAATGAAACAATTATTTAAAATGGAATTAAAAAAAAAATATTTTATGGGAAAAGAATATTTTATAGAATTAAGCGAAAACATTCAATATAATTATATAATAGTTTTTATTAAATTCTTTAAATTTAAGTTATTTTAGAATCTAACGTTGTATTAAAATGTTTGTGTGTTTTTTAGTATAGGAACTTCTAACCTCATGATGTATTTTTGTCTACTTAAATACTTTGTTCACTTAATCAATGAACTTATTTGTTTTCTTTGGCTGGAGATGTAGTTATTACATCTTTTAATTTAAAAGCAATTACCATCTCCATTTATTGAAAATAAAATGCTTTGTGATTACATTTGGTGATGGTGTGCATAGTCATAGATATTTCGTGAGAATAGAATTACGTATAGTTATTCCATATAGTCCTACGTATCACGTATAATAATTCTGAACAAAAAATATTACGTACAGTTAGAAAAATATTTAGTCTTATGAATGTTGAAACTCCAGGACAAACATATTTTCAAAGCATATTTTTATAATAAAATATGATTATTTAAACATGATTTCTTAAATATGCAATCATTTTTGTTTGTTTTTTATGTTTCTTACTTAGTTAGCCGTTGAGTATTTTCAACTCTCCACTCAATGTAGTGTGAACATGTCTATAGATATAAGCACTTTGTGGATGTACTTGCCTATAAAGATAATTTTACCTCTTCAGAAAACAGTTAGTATATTTTTGTTTATAATATTGCATGATTATTTTTGGATTTCTTTTAAATATCACCCGTTGGGTGTAAGAACCAGCTTACTTAAGATACCTATCTTAAAACTTCGTTTTTCACGAAGGGGAAGTCATGCCTCCCAAAAAAAAGCAAGGCATATGTTTTTTTAGTTCGCTTCCGAACACGTAACATGTGCATAGTCATAGATATATGGTTTAGCTTCTGAACACGTAATCAGTGCATAGATTTTTCAGCAGAATTCTTTAACGTTAATGTTCTCATTCACAACAAACTGTTTAGACCTTAACGACTGAAGTGCTTTTTTTTTTTTTACATTGGTAAATAAGTGCTGAAACTGCCTTTTGGCGACCGCATTCCGCTGTAGGTTTTATTATAATTGATATCATTTATGCAACCCGTATGAGTTTTACTTATTATCATATTCCTGACTTAAGTGTACATTTTTGAAACATTGTTCTGAAACTCCCTTATATTTAATATCCGTTTTCTCTAAAGGTACACTGTTAAAAAATTCAGTTCAACGTTGAACCAAATTTTGGTGCAATTTCATGGCCGGCAGGCAGTTGCACCAAAAAGTGGTGCAACTTCCATCAACGAAAAATACTGATGAGGAGGTTGCACGAAAATATGGTGCCGCCTCGGATCACCGCAACCGTAACCGATTGAAATCGACAACAACCGCATCAAGACCGAAAGCCAATGTCTAGCACAGAGTATTTAAATCATTAATCGAATATCAAGGTAAGTAAAATGCTTTATTCTACATATATGGTAAATGTTTTTTGCTTACTGTAAATTATTTATCGATGCAGAAACTGATTTGCTCTGTGTTCAGTTAGGCTTAAGTGATGTTGACAAATTCGCAGCAATGCATTACCAGTGAAATTACATTAAAATTTCTGATTTCGCGATGTTTTATCGCACTCTTGCTACAAAAGTGACACAACCCAAAATTCTTTTTTTTTTAAGTTAAAGTGTATACATAATCATAGATTATATGGGCTGGAAGGACGCTTAAGTCTGTTTCAGCTTGAATTTAATATGAAAACAATCTTGTGCCATTCAACCAGCTTCAAGTACATGCAGTCTCGGATTTTTTACTCAAAATGATAAATTTTGACTTATATTGCACCCTTTCTACAAAAATGACATATGTATGAATAAAAAATTATTTTATTCAATAATTATTAGCATTATCCTAAAGTTTATAAGCTTTAACTGTTGTATGCAGTTTCAGACCCGAGTCATTTTTCATGAAATGTTTCCACCCTTGAAAGTGAACAATGGTCTCTCCTCTTTTCAAATAAATAATAGTACTTAAATAATATTTTATTAATTTTCCGTCAACTTTTAATCACGCTTATGGAAGAATGGTTTGAGAGGCCGCTCATATGAATTATGTAACAGTTTATGCCACTGCAGTTGAAACTTTAATCATACAAAATATTCAAAAGTTCAATTTAATCAATTTCTCGAACAATTCAATGCATTTTCATCTAAACATGTTTTCTGAAAAAGAATGTTTAAGGCTCCTTTCGTTCAAATTATACGTTTTCAATTAATGCTATTTTAAATGTATTTTTTTCACGCGTAGTTTATTGTCTTTTTATATATCCTTTATTTCAATTCTACCTGTATCACTAATAGACTAAGAGACGACTGCATGTTGAGGTACATCATCGAACATCATTCTGTATTTTTTATAGAATGCGAAGAATGTAAATCCCCTCGTCTGCTGTGGCAAAAATGGCCAAAACTGCTCGAAAATTTACATTTAATGACTTGAACTAAATCCGACTGCCAAATATGTCGTAACTTGCTAGTATATTAACTCACTTTTTCTTCTGGTCAGCCAACGCACTTTGTTTTTCAATGAAGAAGGAGGCAAATGATTTCTGATTTCTGGGTCAGAAAACTAGCATATTTCAAAAGTGTGCTTAATTGGCAACATCAGTTACGTCATTAGGGACATAATATATATTGTGTACTTGATTCATTTTTAAAAGATACAAGTAAGCCGTCGCCTGATATCTGAACCGTCTGCAGCCTTTAATTGAAAATTAAAGAACTAAGGGTTATAAAATAAAAAAAGAATGCTCATTATTTGGCAATCGGATTTAGTTCAACTCATTCCATATCGATTTTTGACCAGTTTCGGCCATTTTTGCCACGGCAGACCAGTGGACTCATAATCTAACTTTTCTCCACATTCTGTAAAAAAAATTATAATGATGTCCGATGGAGTACCTTAACATGCAGCCCTCCTTCGGACTATAAGAGTTTAATTGAGAAATAAATTGCATAAATAATAAATCGTCTCGGATAGTTATGGATTAAATAATAAAAAAAATTATTCTGTGTAGAGCGACCAGTGATATTTCAATGAAATTGCAGTAAAGTAAACACAATTTTATGCATAATAAAAATAATAATAAACTCGGGACTTAATCATGCTCTTTTGTATATTTCAGTTTCCCGATGATGATGCTCAGCTCAGCTCACAAATCCATAGGAGTGCGATGTGGTGGAGATCTCTTCTGATCATCACGTTGCAAGGCATCCCAGATATACTAATATTCCTGTCTGGGGGTTTAGGTGGTCAACGAAGATGTCCAAAGTCAAAAGAGTGTCCCTGGAGCCAGTTTGTAGCTACTCGTGGCATGTGGAGTGTCCCATTGTACTGCTAGAATTGCCCAAGTCCAGCCGAATGCGCCATGGACTTGAATAAGTGCAGGTGATGGGAGAAGATGCTTACATACCTGTCAGAGTCGTCTCTAGACTTATCAGGTGTCATATATCGCTCCAACAGCATATGCCACATATCATCGCAGAGGCTCCACTAAGTTAAACAGTTCCCTGTAGACATGAAGGATCCTTGAATTCATAAGGTTGTCTCCAAACCCTGCTTGTCCATCTGCCCAATACAATTGTAAAGGAGACTCATCAGACCAGGCAACAGTTTCTGGTCATCAACAGTTCAATAGCGATATTGGTGGGCCCAGGCGAATCGAAAATCCTTGTGTCATGTAGTCAACAACGTCATGTGTGGGATTCCGCCTCACATCATTGATGGTTCTTTGAACTGTTTGCACATTGACACTTGTTGATGCCCCAGCATTGAAATTTGTGGCAATTTGTAGAAGTGGTGCATTTCCATCTTGTTTAAGGATTCTCCTTAGTTGTTGATGGTCCCTGTCTTTCAAGGTATTTTCCTAACCGCATCGATTTCTCTGAGATTTGATGTTTTACCGGGTAATAGATACACGGTTTATTTACTACCTCGGAGATACTATGTCCATCTTTCAAGCGCTGACTATAATGCCACGTTCAAAGTCCATTAAATTTTGATAACCTATCATTGTAGCAGCAGGAATGGATCTAAGTCAAATGAGTACACAATTGAAGACTATGCTGCACCAGAACGTGGTTCGTATATGATCTGGATAAGTAACCTGATGCTCCGTTCAAGAAGACTAGAACTTATTACAAGTTTTATTCTAAGAAAACCTTAAATAATCTAGTACATGTTTTATATTTAATTTATGTATAAACAATGTTTCTACTAAGTCTTGCTCTTTAAGAAATCCTTACTTTTAGTTTTCATTAATAAAAACCTTTAATAATTCTTATTTTTCTCTAATAGTAATTTAAAATTCCAGCTTATTTATTACAGCTAACTAGATTTGACTCATTTTCGATATTTTGTGGTATTAATGGTTTCAAATGTGTTGTTTATTTTTAAATAAGATAGTTTATGCTAATTATCATACAAAATCTTGTTCAGGTTTGATTTTTAATTCATGTATGCAAGTTAAGGTTAGTTCTTATGAAAAATATTAAAGGTGTTTAGTAGCTTCTTATTATATGAAAAGTGTGGGAACCCTGATTAAAAACAATGTTTTTGTGTGCTAAATAAAGTAGACTTTCAAAAGTTTCATTTCTACCCTGCTCGTAATAAACATAAACATGAGCTATCTTTTTCGGTATGTTTGTGGTATTATTGGTTGTCCCTCAGCTTTTTTTAATTATTCTTTATTAAGAACTCCCCTATTTCAACATGAAAAACTTGCATTTAGTACAAATAACAGTAAAATGACTTCCTCTGAAGGTGACTTTAAATAATTTTTTTAAAAATATATTCTATTTTAAGCTACATGATACCATTGCATAATGAAAGGTTGCTGTAATATGATAAAAAATATAATCTGCAAAGTAATAAGTTGTTTTAGTGCTCAGTTACAGACTTTTAATCAACTAAATGTTTTAAAAAGCCTCTTCAGTACTTTTCCGTTAAAGGAGGCCATTGGCAAAATCCAAGTGTGGTACGGATTCTGCGCCAAGATAATTTTTGCCAATAAATGGCAGCAGCTGCCATTTTTTAATAAGTTAACTACCTATGGTTGCCATGATTTGGCTTGGTTTTACGTAAACAGTTCTTAACGCAGAATCCGTACTGTACTTGGATATTTTTTACCAATAGCACCCTTTAAGGGAAAAGTACTGTCTCTTCTGTATTAAAAATGTATGTTTATAATATATTACTTTTTTACAAATATATTTAAACATAATTTGTTTGATAGTATAATTTAGATACACATGTCCAACAGGGCAAAATATAATGGTATTCTGAAGCTGTGGTTTCCTTAACACAAGTTGTGGTGTAGAAAGTGGGATGCTAATTTTACCAACCGTATTGTTATTCATAAAATGTTTTGTAATTACATCTGTTCAGTTTGCTTTTTTGTAATGTGCAATTAATAAAATATTTTGATTTTGTATTTTCATTTATAATGTGAAGCTGCTATTTAAATTTGAATATATATATGAAATTGAGGGTGTCATGTGACTCATTTTTATTGCATTTGAGATCTGATTAAATAAGTAAACAATGTTTTCCTGTTCAAGTATTCTGTGTGAAATATACAGGGCTATAAAAATAGTTTGCTAAAATATGAGAATTGTTGATCTGATCATAATTTTAATTATTTAAAAGGGTTATTGTTGGTAACAATAAATAAAGGTTCAGTTTTTAAATAAATAGTAATGCTTATTAGAAATAGAATTTTTTTTAATTATATTTTCTACTTAATATGTGGATATTTTATTTGTTGAAAAAAAAATAACTTTAATATTGGTTGTTTCCAAATGGATATATTTTTAATTAATGCATGATTATACTACTTCATTGTCCTAGCTGAAGAACCCATGCAATTATATCCTCATTGAATGTTGAAATGATAACTATTTTTTATTTATAATACATTAAAATAATTTATATACAAAATATTATTTATAAAACTATATAATATATGAAAAAGTAATAATTTAAAACAAAAAAAAATATTTAATACAAACAATATTTAATTTAAAAATATATATTCTATCCACAGCTATAACAAGCAGGGGGGGGGGGGGGACGCATTATTCAACATTTAATGCACCTTTAAGTTGAGGACAGAAATCATAAATATTGATTCATCCTTAACTTCAAAATGCGGTACAAAAATATAAAAGGGGGTTTAAACTATCACCATAAAATGGTATAACAAAAACGCAAATATTGGTTCAACGTTTCACCATAAAATGGAGTAGCGAAAACACTAATTTTGGTGCAACCATGCACCATAAAATGGGGTAGCGAAAACGGGAATCTTGGTGCAACCATGCACCATAAAATGGGGTAGCGAAAACGCGAATTTTGGTGCAACCTATCACCATAATATGGTGTCCGAGGTAGCACCATTATTTCGTGAAACTAAGCACCAAATGTTGGTGGCAGCTAAATGGGCACCAAATTTTGGTGCAGGGTGGAACCAAATTTTTAACAGTGTAGGAGGTAAAAAAGAAGAAAACACAATTTTCATTTGAAATTTCCGTTTTGTTATCCTAAATTTTTTAAAAATGTGATACTTAGCTATCGAGTGATATCGAATAATATTCTGGCTTCCACAATGGAAATTAGAGGTCAAAAGATACTTATCTTTAAAATTTCAGAGTTTTCTGAATACTGTAAGTTGGTTCTATAGACAGAGTCACAGACTTATGGACTAAAACTCTTAGTTTTATCAATATAAAATCTTTGTTTCTTGGTGTTTTTTTTCTTGTTTTCTAATTTTACTGTACATATTGCTACAAAATTCCGTTAAATATCATCGACTTCATAATATATATGCAATCCTACATTGGTATGGGCTATGGGCTAAGTAGGCCATATAGTCTATACAAGATAGAGTTTACTATAACATCGATATGAGATAGACTTTCGGTGCAACTTTAAGGGAGAACAGTCTTTCCTTTTTATCACGTAAAGTTAAATAGCCGGTAAAACTCTATACCATGTTGTCCCGACCATCAACTAGAGACCATATTTCATTTTATCTAGCCATGTCCACTAAGTTTTAAAGCAAAATGTACAAAACGCCTTCCCTTTGAGAGTCGAATTCGAGTTCTCTCGTATATTTAAGACGCTTTTCTTCACGTTTCTAAAGCCATTTAATAAAATAATAAGTGATAAATATACATATCTGTACCAAAAAATGTTTTTACATACCACTTACCAACAGGTCTAAGGTATTCGGCACCATGAAATCTGAACTACTTTTTGTGCTCCAAGGATATTACTTTACTCACTTTCCATTTACACTGTTATAACCCAGATAGAAAACAGTCACCATCTATGTAAAAATCGTTATTGAAATATCATCCTAAGGGTAGGGACTACACAGTAATAATCACACAGCAATAAATAGAAAAACTAACAATGATAAAAACTAATATAAACTTACAAAAAAATAAATTCCTTTTTTTAAAGATTCGTTTGTTTGTGAAAGGATTTTCATTTAAAAATCTACAGGAAACTTACGGGAAAAACGATTATAAATTGCAATCTTGAATTGGACTGTATTATTTTGATTCCAAAAAAACTCTAATTTTTTTAAAAAACTAGAGTTCGAACTAAAATTTGTATTATGTATCCGTTAATGTATACATGATTTCTAACATTCCTTGAAGTAAAAACGCTAAAGTAACATATTTTTAAGAAATTGAGCTCCAGATATCTTGGTTAAATAATTTTAAATATTTTTGATATTTTTGTTTTGGTATGTTTTGTGTATGTATATTTAATACGTTTGTCGTTTCTTAATCGGTATTTGGTCATGGACTTGAAGGTTTAGAATTTGGCACGCTAAACACTATGCTTTCTGGTGATGTTTCAATAGAATACAAACTCGTAATAATTTCTTAAACAGTTTAACATCCCATTTGGTAATTCCAATTCGCCACAAAATATAAAAATACGTGTTTGGCACTTATTTATAAACAATGCTTATAAAAGCGATTGATCATAAAAAAGCTATGGAAAAATAATGTATACCTTAATTGATTGTATAGATGCTTGTTCAATGAATTAATATATAGTCCTCTGTTGTTTATAAGAAATTACAAGCAAAATTTTCCTAAATTGTTTATTTTCCTTAATTCTTCATTCAAGTCACACAAAAAAAACTGTTGCAACTTAAAACATTGTTCAATAACAACGATTAAAAGTGATATTGCTTGAATGACTAAATTGTTTTAGCATTTAGGTAAAGATAAATGTTTCAATATTCTTTAAACGTGAATAACCGCATCACAAAACACGTTACAAATATTCAACTGAATAAATATTTATATGTATATATTCTCATTCTAAGTCTACTCACGCACTAAAACAGCACTTATCATTGAAACTTCCATTATTACCTTCTTCTACCCTGAGAATAGTTTCTGTTTATTGGTTGTTTTATGTTTTGAGTAAGTAATTTCGCTTCTTTTGATAATTATCTTTAGACATTGCTTTTTTATGGTATTGTGTAGAGCGAATATATTAAATAAGAATTCTTTGGGAGAGAAAATATAATTTTTGTTCCGTATTCTTCAGAAACCTGTAGCTTTAAAAATGAAATATTAAAAAACAGAAACTCTTTTTTCTTCTATCTTTAAAATGTTTTCCCCAGTGTAAATATTTTTTTCCTGTCATACAACGGGCCTGTATTTTTTATTTGTTTGGTTCATAAAGAAAATCACTCCTTGAATTCAAAACTGTTTCAAATCCTTCCCACTAGCAGTTTTTTGTGAAGAATTCCAGTTTAAAATTCTGCCCGTGAAATTTGGGATATTTTGTTCGATATTTAACCAAACCACAGTTTATTTTTATACTGAAATATAAACAACAAGTCTCAGGGAATAAGACTAAAGAGAAATGTGCTTAGAAATACCAACGAATTCCACAATACAAAGAAATGCAATTCACTAAAAGTATTATGCAAAACAAATTTCCATGAAAAGGTATTTTTGTTATTTCAATTTATGAGGGAAATTTGAATCAAAAAGTTTGATTTTATAAAAATTCCTATCTTATAAATACTACAACATTTTAAACTACTAAATTTTATTTTATTTAAAGATATGTAAATAAATAAATAAAAAAAATACAAACATACATAAATAACGAAGGAACAAAAATGAAGTTACAAATGTAAAATCAAAAACATAAAAACAAAAAAAATACAACAAATTACCAGTGCATAAGCTGCTAAGTTAAACAGTTGCATATAATAATAATACAAACAAAATGAAAAGAAAGGAAAAGGCAGAAATTTCGAATTTCATCAGGGGATTGACCCAAATTTCCAAAAGCATACAAAACCAAGAGCTTTTTCTGTAGACTTTCTTTCGAATGTCCCAACCCCAAAAGCTCAAGAGAAGAAAGAAAAAAAACAAGAAAAATGCTAAAAACTTACGAACCAAAATGCAGCAAACTGGGAAAATCTACAGATTGGAATAACGCTTTCGTATTTTTATTTGAAAAATTTGTAATAAACACTGTTGCCAAAAGAAGTCGTTTCTTTCCTTTTATTTTCATTTTGTTTGCATTATATATATATATATATATAGCTCGGTGATTGTTTGGACTGCCTTTTGCTACAATGAACAAGTGTCTCTGGTTACCAAACGTCACAATATTGCACTAAAACATTGGAGGATAACCTGCTGCTCTTTGCTGAGCCTCGAGGTGGATCTTGGTGGAAATTTGAGATAGGCAGTGCTTTGATACACACTGTTGACAATATAAATGCCTGATTCCATTTTCAGAATTTAAAAGTTCTTGACTGACCAGCTCATAGCCCAGATCATAACACAGTAGAGAAAGTTTGAGGCACCATTTGTACCAAAGTTTACAGTACTTTTAGATAATAACCTTTTATAAATGAACCTAAGAGATCTATAGGGGATATATACCAAATCGAGCCACAAACCATGCAAAATTTAGTTTCTTCGAAGGAAACTCTTACTTATGAATTAATCAACAAGAATGGATCCACAATTAAGATTTAGATCATGTTTATTTTATGTTCATTTCATTATTGTCTAATTTTTTTAGACAATGTTAATTTGTATTGTTACCGATTAATAACTTGCAATATACGCAATTAACTTTTATAGTTATAAATATTGTAAAGTATACATAACAAATTACACTGAAGCTGGTATTACACGAAAATTGATTACATTTATTTTGAAATCTGTTTGTTGCAGTTACAGCTTGGTACATGCGATAATTTTTTTTGTAGATTTGTAGATCTATCCGTTACGATAAAAGAAAATTTTATCTATTATATATAGTGACTGGTCTTTACTAATACTAAAAGTCTCAGTCATTATAATAGTATCAGATGACTCCTTACTTCATGTCACGCAATATTATATTAAAAAAAACTTTAGGATTATTTTTTCCCTTGTTGCTTTCATAATATAATTGGCATCTCCATCAGAGACAAAATCCCACACCAACAAAATCAACCTCAAAATGGGATCAAAAAGAAAAAATATCCCCCTTACGAAAAGTGCCCTAAAACATTTTGAACCATTTCTCCTGAAATCATGAGACCATCTGTTTAGCTCCATCTAAGACATATCAAGGAATATATCTTATCTGTGCCCGAAAAGTGTTATCCTGGCTTCAAGCTGAAACCTCGAGGGGACGTCTAATGGCACTATAGAAGTGATAAGCGGCTCCCACTATTGCTGAAGAATAGGAAAAGAATGAAGACATTCGTTGGAAGATCGTAAAGTTGTCTTCTATTCTTACTTAAAGTTTTGCTGCTCGATTTTTTTATGTCTGTATTTATTGTAGAAATGGATTACGATAGCTACGATTTTGAAATTTATCACTGATCCGGGGGTGTTCAGTCTACTCTTGTCTTACTTCCATTTGCATTTTGAGCTTGTAGTTGCGGCTTTTATTTATCGTTAAAAGCACGCCCTCTTGATGTAATTTCATGTAACGTCGACTAAAATAGAAAATACAAAACTTAAAAATATTCTACAAGGCTTTTCGAATACAAGTTTGGCTATCTAAGAATTAGTGAACAAATTTTCGAAAATGAAATTTAAAAATAATATATATATACTTCACACTTTAAATAATAATTATTCTTTATATAAAGGAGAATGTCCTTGTTTTTCTAGGAAGCTACAGTTTTATTCCATTCTTAATGAAATTTTGTACACTTGTTTTTCGAAACAAGAAGTTAATTGGTAACATGATAATTTGAAAAACCACCTCTATTCCTCGATTCCAATACCTGAAGGGGTATGATCATAACTATTGTTATAAAAACTTATAATTTTCAAGCAACTGAACTAAATTAAATTTAGCTGTACTGGATAACGTTGGACACTTCAGCTAGTACTTTATAACATCCCCGTAGATCCCCCTAAGAACGTGTCAATACTATTACTAATTTTTCAATAATTTCTTTAAAACTGGTTTTCACTTAGATATACAGTTTATTGATCGGAAATCTCTGTAAACAGTCTCAAAATTCTTCCTTGGCCTATGACCCTATCTGTTTTGTTTTTTTTAATTGATGTTATCGTCGGGATGTTATTATTGATGTGATTATTCCTATGACATACCCAATTTTGAAAACTCTCAGGCATAAGTTTGAACTAGTTATTCAAGTAAACAAGGATACTGCAACACTCATTCTGAGGATTAATTCATTTTGATCATGCGTGGTTACAGAAAAGAGGTTGTTGAACAACTATTTCCAAGTCCAAAAAAGTAAAAAACTAAAATTAAAAAGTCTAAATAAAAAAGGGATAAAAGAAAACTGATAACGCAATTACGTAGTACCAAACATGGACATATTTAAAAGGGCGGTTCGAAAAATAATGATTTTTTATTTTTGAAACGCATGAGGTGAAAAAAGTTGATACACATCTTGATAAGAAAACTGTAAAAAAAAAATTGAAAAAAAAATATATATATATTATCTTCCGATCGGGAGCATTCACCTCAAAGTTAGGAGAAAATACAAAAAATAACTATTTTTCCTAAATTTTTTTTAAGTTTCTCTAAACGTTATGTATTGCAAAGGCAATAATGTGCAATGTGTAGTGAAAGGATGGTATAACACAGGAAAACACTATTTTATGCATTTTTAAAACATATATTAATAATTAAAAATACTCAAAAGTAGCATTTTTTGTAAGAAATAATGATTTCTCTGTCAATTGGGAACAAAGTCTATTTCTTACATTTTTTTTTAAACATGCTATTACTCATTTGGTTCACTTTTTTCTCGAGCTTTCTATCCCAGTGATGCACTTTGAAGGAAACTTTAGTAGAAAAGTCGGGCATTACGGATTTTTTTTTTTTAAGTCTTTTGCGTCAGCGTCACCCACTTTTTGTCTTGGGTTATTGTAATTATAAGAAACAAAACTATGTGGTTGTTTTGTCTTGTTTGTTTGTTAAAAAATCGTGTATTTTGAAACTATGCTCGACCAAACTAGCCAATCTTCCCCTGTTTCCTCCAATACATCTGTGCTACCTCGGATGCGCCTGTCTTTACTTACTAATGTTCGTTTGTTACTCTTAACAAAGGAGGACACCTATTACAAGCATTCCAATTAATTATGTCCACGTTATCAGTGGCAATAAAGTTAAGTTTGTTTACCTTGAAATGCCTGATTGTCTTTCACTAGGAAAGTTTTCGAGATTTCAGAACCCAACGCCTCAGTTCTCTTACATCTCTCTTTTCCTACAAAATTATTGCCGAAATAAAAAATTTAGGGTGAGGGAAGGAAGCATTTCGTTCAATAACTGAGTTTAAAACTTCCACTAAATATTCAGGGAGGTATCAAGGCAATCGAATTGCCTCATATATGATCTTAGGTCCTTCAGAAAATTAACTTTTTTTTTAATTCGAAATCAATGTGGCATGTAACGATTTAAAAAAAAAAAGATTACCACTTGCTTGAGTTCATCCGATGGTTTACATTCACACGCTTATACTCTAAGTACTCTGCTTTCTGTTGTTAGCCGTCTGGAGTGTGAAAGGGGATTGGGTTTCCAAGCTGCCAAGTCATTGACCTGATCTAATCGCAGCAAAAATATCTAGAAGATATCGCAGCTTGAGGAATTGAACATTCAACACGTAAAAAATCAGTCGAGGGAAATTTTTCAAAGTTCTTCAATTTTTTATCTATGAATCTTCAATTTTTGATCTCACTAAAAGATGTTGATCCTTTTGTAGTACTATCTACGTGTTTAAATAGGCATCTGAATGGTAGTTCATTGGAGTAGAGGAGGCATATAACCCAATGTAGTGGTCTCCCAACGTTCAATTTGATCTATCAGATTATTTCCAGCCAGTATTAATGGCAGTCCCGATCACAGCCACGTGCGCTATGATTCAATAAATAAGCAAGTAAGTTTATGAGCTTCAAAGGAAGAGAATGCACCACGAGAAAGTCCACCCAGATTGAAACCCGCCAAAACACAGTTTTGATTAATGTTTCAAAGGTTATACGCGAACGATTATTATTCAATAATTACTAATTTGATTTTTTTCCTAGTTCTATCTACTTCATCCCACACCATACAAACTAATGTACCTTGATAATTTAGTGATTGGTGTATTCTACAAATTGATGGAAAAAAGGTATTTTTTGTATTTATTCAAAACTTTAAAGTGAATGCTTGAAGTAAATAAAACAATTTTAACAAAAATATGTAAACAATAACGTTAATAACCATTTTATAGAAAAATCATTTTTTTGACAAAAAAAATTATTTTTGAATATTTTTAATTATTAATAAATGTTTTTAAAATGTATAGAATTGTGTTTTCCTGTGTTCTACCACCCTTTCACTGCTCATTGCAAAAAAATTGCTTTTAAAATATATAACGTTTAGAAATTTAAAATTTTAGGAAGAATAGTTATTTTTTGTATTTTCTCCAAACTTTGAAATGAATGGGCGATCGGAAGATATATATATATATATATATATATATATATATATATATATATATATATATATATATATATATATATATATTAAGTTTTTTTTATCAAGAGGAGTATCAAATTTTTTCACCTCATGCGTATCAAAATTAAAATAGATTTTTTTCGAACCACCCTAATATTTAATGTAAAATAAAAAATATCCCAACAACCGATAAGCATTGACCATATTGATGATATAATATCTAAACACGATCAAAAGTAGGAACCATATACTCATGATATTCTGTTTCGCGTCTTTTTTACCGTATAGGAACCATAAAAAAAATGGTATATAACGAAATATGTGATTAAAAGTACTAGACACCGGACTATAAATAGTGTCTACTTATATTTAGTAACAATGGTTGGTTGGTTGGTTAGAGTTTTACGGCGCAAGGATAACACGTGGGCCATACTTAGTAACAATAACTATGAACATTCATTGCACTTGTTTTACTACTGTAGGAAATTAGAAAGGTTAGAATTCTGTAATACGTATGCCTCTGAAATTGTGCACTTAAGTACTTGAATGAGTTATTATTCATTGCGAATGCAATCTCAAACATCTCAGTATTAATAAAGTAATTAAAACTTAATGAAATTGTTGACTAATAATTGTAAGTAAATCCCCCATGAAAAGTTCAAAGCAAATACAGAATTAAGAGAACAAGACAAGCGCTGAAATTTGAAAATCGATGTAAATATATATTTTAATTTGTAGCATCGAACTTTATTGAAATTTGATTATTTTAATGGATTGTAGCAATGACTAAGTATAGTCATTGCTACAATCCGTTAAATCAATATTTTGCATTTTAACATTTGAAAACAGATTACACAAACATTCTATGGTAAGACTGAAATAACGCTTTATTTTAGTTGTGACTGACTGATGTTATCCATAACTAGGGGTGTGGAACATCGCACAGATTTCAATTACACTATTATACTGACGTGTATTGGTGTTATTTAGCGTTTTTATATTTTCATCATTCATTTAGATGAAATTGTCAGTTTGGCGATATATTTTTTACCATATTTCTTATGTGGGCTTTCAGGAGGAAAAAATTAAAAAACCTCACCAATAGACCATTTTGGCGACATACTTTTTGATAATTCTTACATTCTTGTAAGTGAAAGAGAAGAAGGGAGAAAAACGGTCGTTACTGAGCGATGCTCAAAGAAATAGAACTCAGTGTTGAAAACATTTATTTTTCAACTTTTTACGCAGTTATAGCATTTTTATAGAAATTTCAGAAAAAGGGATGTTTTGAACACCTCAAAAAGCATTACCACAGCGATTTTGATCAAAATCGTTAGAACCGTTTTTAGCAATTACAGTAAAAATGAGTTTTTCAATGGCAGCTACCTTATGCGGATGCGGAATTTTAACGAAAACCTTAATGGTAGGTCCCATGGTCACCACTAATCCATACACCAAACTTAAACATTGTAGGTTTTTTTTTTTTTTTTTTTTTTTTTTTTTTTTTACGTTTTGGAACACCTGGATTTCAAAAAGTGGTCCATAAAAAATGTCTGCGTGTACGTGATCAGCACGACTCCATCACAAATTGACCTACGATGCTCATATTTTCTGTGCGGATTAGTAGTGACCATGGAACCTAACATTAAGGTTTCTAACAAAATTTCGCTAGCGCAAAAGGTTGAATTCTTGAAAAATCATGAAAAAAATCATGTTCTTTAGTTATTGCTAAGAAACGGCTCTAATGATTTTGATTAAAATCTCTATGCTAATGCCATAAAAGCGTAAAAAGTTGAAAAACTAGTCCATCTTGGTGAAGGGGAGGGGGGTTGCCCATCTAAAAATTATTGCCAAAAATATCACCAAACTGGACACTTTTATTTAAATAAGTGAAAATATGAAAATGGTAAATAACAGCATAAAATTTAATGCAATGACCAATGTTATAATTTAATTGAAAGTTATGCAAAATAAATTAATTTTTTTTACAGAAAACAGCATTTTCATTACCCTACTTTAACATATGGCTAGTTGAAAATAAAAAGTATTACAATTAATGCCCAAATTTTTTTTCTCGAATACATCAAGTTGAGTTTTTATACCTAATGGATATCTGAACGTATAACCTCAACATGTTAGCCATTTTTCTTAATAAATGAGGTATAGTTTTTCAGCTCAGCATCACTAGGCGCATAAGTAATAAAAAAAAAGGCGGGGGGGAATGATTCATGTAAGTTACTATCTTACTCCAAGGGGGGAAATATAATCATTCAAAATCAAAAGTTTGAGTTATGGTATTTCATGTGATCTAAATAATCCGACAAGAAGGTCATGATATCAAGTCATCTCGTTGTCATAATATTCGTGAGTGAAATAGTGATAACCGCTGCGTGTTAAATCCGTCGAGGTCTCTATGAACTCTTGTTGGTGTGGCTTAGATGTAGGAAGATAGGAGCTAGCTCAGATGTCGGTGACTTGTCATCTAAAAAGTTTCAAAGAACGAGGCGTAATTGTAAATGTTTTTAGTGTTACACTGTTATGTTGCAGCATAGTCCCCAGTGTAGTCCACGTTCCCAAAAATCCAAAACAACCAACCGAATTCAGTGTATATGAAATTAAACAAAAATTACTTGCCTACTACATCTTGCACACAGGTAAAGGCAAAAATAAAGCGCCCACCTGATGGCTGTGAAATTAGTATGTTAAAGGTCCTGGGTTAGGTATGAATGCTCGTTGTGATTCGGAATCCACATTAAACTGTAGGTCTCGGCCTGATTATCCGTTAGTGTGCACAAAAATAGGTCGCTGAGCGTACCAACCAACCAGCAAATATAAAGCAACACGTTTTGTGTAAAGTACTAGTGGCTTTGAATAGGAATATAGCCAATATTACTAACAGCATTGTACTTTTAAGTACAAGGTACGATTCCTTGGACAATGCCATGTCTTATCGCAAATAGTATAATCTCGGTAAAAATATATTCCCAAAACACGCATCAGTTTGTTTCTAAAGCTTCAGATTAAAATTCTATTCTCCATTACTTTATATTCCCAATTAAACCTAGAAACAATTTTACAAAAATATATTAATAATGTGATTCCGATGGGATTTCGTGCAAATCCTAATTATTTTATATTTCATGTTATTACCCATTCTCATCATTACACTACGTCAATTAAATTTATAAGCGTCCCCCTCTAAAACACGGTCGATACTTCTTTTCATAATTTTATTTCCTACGCACTTAAACATGTTCCCATTCGAATCTAGAAACGACATACGAAATTTGAAATTGGCAAATCCGAGTTTGTGCAATTCAAGCACTCAATCATCCAATTATCAATCCAGCTTCGAAACATTGAGAACCAAAAACTCCGACTTATTACGAAGACGTGATCCTATAGGTACGATCCTTTCTCAATTAGATTAACTAACGTAAAATCGCGTACAAGAATGGAAACGTCATTAATTTTCCGTTGAGTATTATAACATTTTGGAAAAATTCGTTACGCATCCATATAGGACTTATGAATATCTGATACACTTGACTCTAAATAACGAAGGCAGAAAGTGAGTACGCAAACTTGAGCCGTGTTGTCAGGTAGCGATTAGCAGAACGACGCCAAATCAAGTAGCGGAAAACGGGCTCCGATATTAATAATTTACATTCCTCGTCCTTTGTTCTGTCAGCTAGACTAGGTCGATGTCAGGGACAGCCTGACAGTGTGGGAAATGATAGCTCTTTGTAGTAGTCGGCAGCAGAGCGTTTGAAGTTTTGAAGTCATCTCTACACTACTTCGCTTTGATTTAATATTTGTCTGCTATAAAGGAATGCCGGAATAGGTCGATTGAAAATTATTTGGCCAAAATGGACTATCTCATACCACTACGATGAAAAACGTATGCATGCCTTAGTGATGCCAATAATGTAAGATTGCTGTATCAGTTATTTTCTTGTGACGAAATTTAATAAATGATTCCAAACTCGTATTTTAGTTCGAAGACCATTTTATGTTTGCCCAAAAATCCATCAATACAAATAAATCTGAATATTTCGTAAATACGTGCACACAAATACTTTATAGCAGTTAAAAATTAACTATCTGATATATAGCTTAGTTTTCCAAATCAGTGAAGCACGCAATGAAAATAAAGATATTTGATTGTAGCTCTTCTGGAAAGGGGATAAAGATCTCTAAAGCTTTCATGTGTTTTTACCGTTGATTGCTTCTGAATTTGCATTTGAATAGAGAATCGTATATTTGGTCTTAAACACGCACAACATAATACCATTGTTTGACATTTGCACCATTAGAACCGCCTATTCAATCGGAAAGTAAGCATAAGCGTTGCAAACAAATTATCACTCACAACTATCACAAATTTATCAGAAAAAAAATAACTTGATTCTTGATAGGGTTTTTTTCGGCACAATTTGTACTTTTACGACCTTTAGAGAAATAAGAAACATAGCACATATTCCTAAATAAAGGATCGTATTAAGAACAAGGATAACGGGATAATTGTCAAATGCGAGCATCCAGGTAGCCCAACAGTATTGGCCAATGTCAGAAACAGAAGCTCTGGAAGATTGGCCAATTCTGGCCAAAACTCGACCTTTTCTAAAATACAAGACTTTCTGACTTTCTTTTAAATAAGCATCTCAAAAATATCACTAAACATACTTTGCCCTCCGTCCTTTCTTTTAAATAAAATATTTCAATTTTCAAACTGAGCCTCAACATTTCTAAACTTCTAGTATATTTTATCCAGAACTAGCAAAGATTTTCCAATATCTTATCCAGTAGCCGATTTACAACATTCCACATCAGTATTGGCGATATTGGCCAACGTTGTTATGCTACTGGGGCAAACACAATAAACAAAACACTATAACTTGTGAAAAACACTAATAAATGTGAACACTATAACTTGTGAAAAACACTAATAAATGTGAACACTATAACTTGACTGGTAGTTTTACAAATTAACTTTGGAAGAATAGAAAGTTGATAGCAAGCAAAAGTTTTACAAAGAAAAACGGCAAGTTTTCTTAAATTTGAATATTTTCTAACTATTTTCGTAATTCCTTATATTTTAAGGTTTTATTATAGCCTTTTTTTAGTTGCATTTAATTCACCCAACCATGTTTAGTTGGTTGATTTGATATTTGTGGCGCAAGGGGACCAGAGATGATCAAGCTGAGCTACCCAACCATTCTCGTAGTTCAGTTTTGATGTTTTTGACAAACTGTCAGATATATAATTGGTACTCTAAGTTTTTTTTTTTTTTTTTACATTAAAATTTTGCAAGAAGACACTCAATAAAAACTTTGAAAAAATTTGGATTGTTTCTTGTTTCATTTTAGTTGCCTATAAAATAATAGTGTGGGCAAACCAATTCATCACTGATTCCATCCATTGATGATCATTAAACTACAATACATGCTTTCTTTTTGCAAATTAAAATACCCAATTTTTGAATTTTTTTTTCTCGTTGCTTTATTGTTATGCTTATCAAAGTAATCCTGGATTAACTGGATAATAATCTTTGAAACAACTTTCCCAAATAACCTGTGGCTCAGTATTGCCCACGTGTTTCCCTTGCGCCGTTAAACTCTAACCAACCAAACAACCCAAATAACCTGTTATGTTTTCATTTTGCCTGTGTTACCAAAATATCAGATGGTAAGATGTAGAACTTTGAAAAATTGGATTTCTGCTCCTTACCATAAAAAATAATAAAATAAGTAGTAAAGTATCGGTAGCTATGAATTTTAATGAGGTATCAATGAATAAAGTGATTATCCCTGTAATATTTTGAATTAAGTAAAATTCCTTCCCCACTAAAATGCATTGTGAATTTTAATCAACACTTTCTAAATTCTGCTAACTAAATGGCTTCTAATATTAAATAAAATTACGAATGCCTATTTTTTACAAAAGGTGTGATACAACATAAATTATAAAAACAACTTAAATTTTTATAAGGCAAAACTCAAACATGATATAGTGTCCCTTTAAAGTGCCAATTTAACATAGCACACTCACTGTCATGTGAAGCTTTTTCAAATGAGAGCATTATATAATATTCCTTAGTAGAAATAAACATGAATCACAAAAAAACTCAACTCATATTTTTTCAATGATTAAAATGTTTTTTTTTTTTTTCCTTCTTTCAGTTTCACCATTGTTGAGTGGTTTACAATAAAATTAATAAATATATAATAAATATACAATAAAATTAATAAATATATAATAAATATACAATAAAATTAATAAATAGTATTTCTATAGTATCTCAACCTATTAACCCTTTCATATACTATTTGTCAATGTTTTCATATCACTTTTAATATCACTTAAAAAAATATACATTATAATTATTAACATGGTATTGTCATACGAATAGTTAACCAAAGAGAAAAATGTGTTATTATGTAGTCACATCGGGGGACATGATAAATTTTAAATTGTGCAAACTAAAAAACTGAATACGTACTTTTGGTGAATATTCAATTATTTGTGCATTTAAAACTAATCAATACTTATTAAGCCAAGCATAAATTAGGTTGTGTACCTAATATTTCTACAGTTACTATTAACCATTATTGGTACTGATTTATAAATTTATTCTTTTAGACATTTTATCATTAAACTAGATGCCTTAATTACCTGATAATTTATAAATTTTAGTTTTAAATAACAATTCATTAGTTTCGTGTAAAAATTTCAACACTATAAAATTAATATTGTTCTAATTTTTTTCTTATTATTCAACAAAAGTTCTTAAAATATATAAAGATCAAATTTAGAAGATTAAAAATTTTAAGTTTATGTGTTTTATTCGAAAATAGGTAAACATATTTTCGACGGCAACCATGAATCCACAAGAGAAAATCCTTGCTTTGTTTCGATGTATTTTTCATCTCTCTTTCTTCTTTCGCGAACTCTGATAATCTTTTGTTTTTGCACAAGGGATTATTTTCCAAATCTCTTTTCATCTAAAAAACGAAAAGCTTTTTTAAAGAAAAAAAAAGAATTTATGCTCAATCTTAGTTCTTTTGAATATTAAACCATGTATAATAATTCATTTGTTTTAATGATGACGGCTAAATATGGATAACATTAGAGAAACGTTATTTTTTCAAATTAAATCTCACACAACTGTCTACTAAAACTTAATTCTCATTTTTAAGGTGAAATACTACTTTCTTTGAAAGCTATATTTACTGCAATTCATCAAATATTTCATTTCAAATTTTTCCTTAAATGTGACAAATAAAAAAAAAATATTATTATGCAGAAATTAAGCACATTTTTTATATAGTGCCTTATCTGATGATCATATATTTTGTTTATAATTAAAACAAGCTAAAAATTAGTACTTCATGTTGGGGTTTTACTATGTTTTCATTGAAGTTGTAATATCAGCTAAGGAATTTCATAGTTTCCTTTCTTTTTTACTCTGAAATTGTTAAGGGGTGCTCCCATACCATCAGCTCTCCTTAGAGGTGCTTAAGTTTTAGTTTGTCAAAAAATATTCCTAAGAAATTTTAGGTAGAGATATGGAATTATAAAAGCTTTTAAATTTATATTTACAAATGTTTCCCGACTTTTTTTTAGCTTACACCGTATACGGAAAGTTTTACTTAATAACTTCTAGTGCGTTAATCATAATTAAAATCAAATTGTGTGGGAGATTCCAACATTGTGCATAAAAAAATGGTAATCCCTTTATTAATAGATTCTGCTCAAATACAGGGTGAAATTCAACTCACAAAAAGCTGTAAAAAAACATTGGTCAGAATGATCTTAAATTTGACCTGTATGTACTCAAACAAGGAAAAATCTATTTCAAACTATTTCTTTTTTCTTATGCCATACCAATGCTTTTTGAAAGCATGATTTGGTAAAAAAAAATTCAAACCTTTTTAAATCATACTTTATGAAAATTGAGCTTTAATTATAACTACCTCCCGAGTTAAAATAATTAAATTTTAACTTTCAGAAAGCTGTAAAAAAAAACACTCCTCAGAAAGACCTACAATTTTACTTGGATGTAAACAAAAAGAGGGAAAGTGGTAAGTTATAAGGAAAAAATCGTTTGAAATAAGTTATTTTTTCTATGTCATAAATTGCAGTCCTTTTCTAAACAGTGATTTTTTTTTTTTTTAATTTTTTTTAAGCATTTATCGTGAATACCTTGCATATAGGCATCAACACGATGATGTGATACTTCGCAAAATATTATGTCATTACTAATTATCAATTTAATTAGTATCAATAATCGAGTTACAGCAGAAAAGGATGTATTTAAATTTATACGAAAAATGACTTTATCTTAGATCATACGTAAGCTTTGTGGTGCTTGTCTGAGGTGTTGGCAGTCAACACAAATAGTTACCAGTGGGGAATAAGAAAGTAAAGGAGAGTAAAGCAATGAGCAATGGTCAATCCTAAGAGCATATAAAGGTTAAACGGGTGAGGTCTAAACAGGTTCTCTTACTAAAGTAGTGTACAAGGGAGCTTATTAAAAGATGGGGTTCATCACAATAAAATAAAATAAATTTTTAAGTACAAATACATTTTAAAAACAAAATTACATAGGTCGCAAACTTATATGACCTATAAAACGAATTAAAAGCAATATAAATTATAATGTAAAAATATGATCATGAAATGTTGCAACCATTGTTTGGTGAATTTATATACTAAATGCTTATGAGAATTCATATTGTTTTGCTGTGCATAGTAAAACAGTGTCATCAGAAAACTGTGCCACTGTATAGTCAGGCAGTTTGTGAAAGTCTCTAATACAGGTGTTAAACAACAAAGGGAGTCAAGTATGCTGTCTTAGGGAATACCTACTTGTATAGATTTCTTAGAAGACAACGTTTGGTTGATATGAATATGAAGTTTTGACATGTTTATTTTTTTAAAAATCGTGTATTTTGGAACGATGCTCGAGTTTCGGCTTGGACTGATCAATCTTCCCAGAATACCTGCTTTCGATATTAGCCAATACCGCTGAGCTACCTGGAGTCATTGAGGAGATTATTGACCTCATCCATAACAGACTCCGTAAAGTCCATATTTATAGGAGTATTGGTGTGGGTTGAATTACAGCTCTAACATGTCAGCCAGAACCTCAGTCATATCGCTTTTTGTTGTATATGCCGTACTTTCATGACTTTGTAGGGCACCAATGGTTTCACGTTTGTTTTTTCGTATTTTTGACATTCACCAAACTGACAATTATAGATAGAAAAATTGGAGACTGCAGCTTCCCAGTTGTCTTGTTTGGGATTTGTAATGGTTCTTTTCATTTGCTTACATACTTGGTACCATCTGAGTTTATCATTAGAATTGAGTATCTTTCGCCTTATATTACGAAGGCGGTATTTGTTTATAATGAGTTCCATAATTATTTGTTAGTCAGTCTGTAGTTTTTGGTGGGATGATGGAGCGTGATGTTGTTGACTTCTTGGTAGGTCTGAATTTTGTTTTCATTTCAGAATTTGCTTAAATGTTATTTTCAGATTTTAATTTTTTTATAGAAACCTTAAAAGGTTTCTTTAGAAATCCAACAAGAAAACATATTTACATTTTAAAACTATTGAGCCAGTCATTTTTAAACATTTATTGAAATGTTTAAGTGATTGAAATCTATAGAACCAAATAAATCAACTTGCTTTATATTCCTTATTAAAAAAAAAAAAAAAGATACACATACAAATTTTATGTTTCTTTCCCCTGGAATTTTAAGTAAGAAAAATCACAGAATTTTAGAAACCCACATATATACTATTCTCAATATATAGTATGTACTAATGAATTCTGTAATTATCAAATAATTTTATTCGTGGAAAAAAAAATTAACCATTTATACAGAGTAATTGCACTTTCTGAAAAAGAATTATTATAAGGAGACAATATATGAAATGTTCGCATAACAAATGCTTGAACGTGTACAAGTTTTGTCACAGGCACAGTGTAGAGTATGTTGATTTTCGTTGGCAAAAAAAATCTCTCTTGGAAACTAGTTGCTATCGCAAGCAAACAGCATAATCCTGAAATGAGAAATAAATATTACATTCTATGTAATACTATATTGTGACACATATAATATTCATTTATACTCTACAGAAATTACAGACTTTAATTATTGGTTCATGCCTAATTTAACACTTTGAACAGGTAAACTGCTGTGGATGCCTTTTTAGCAAAATGCTAAATAACTTTCTTACAGGCTAAAATTGAAAAAAAATATTTAGCTTTTTTACTAAAATATTTAGCCACAACATTTTGTTAATTGATTTGAATTTGAATTTTTTCCCAACATGAGAATATCTTCCACAATTGCCGTTACGCCTCTTCTCTTTTTTTTTTTTCCCCTTCTTTTTTTTAATTCATGTCGTGGATCATCCATGAGAGCAATCAAACCGGTCACATTGTTCCGAGCCATGAATAATAGAGTCGTAAGTGTGAATTCAAATAGTTTTATAAATTTGAATCACATTTTATTTATTTATTTATTTATTTATTTATTTATTTATTTATTTATTTATTTATTTATTTATTTATTTATTTATTTATTTATTTATTTATTTATTTATTTATTTATTTATTTATTTATTTATTTATTTATTTATTTATTTAAATTAGTTCTTGGCTTTAAAGCATTCTTGACTTCCACTAGAAGTTGTTTTTGAAAAGTGAGCTAACCTGAGCATAAACATTATATTGTTCTTTAAAATAGGTTATAAAAGTTGATACAATTAATTGCGACTTGACGAGTTTTAGTAGTGATTCTGAGAATTACTTAAAAGGTGAATATTTTAAAGACATTTAATTCAGTTTATTTTTAGATCAGTTAATCAACGCAGACTATATCAGGATAAAAAAACACTAAAAAAATTAGGTTTATTAAACAGCAAAAGTTTTGACTCGATAGATTATTCAAAATTAACAGCCGACCAAACGGTATAGTGGTCAGCGTGCTAGCTTCTAGACCGCGAGTTTGCGGGTTCGAGTCCTGTGTAAGGCATGGGTGTTTATAAATGTATGTTGGCTTGTCTAATGACGAATGTTTCGGCGCATTATAGCCCTCGTGTTGCTGACGGCGCCAGATAATCTGGAAACAACCAACCAATCAAAATTAACAACATTATGAGAACATGTAATAATTTTTAATAAAGTATAATACAACAAGCACCTTCTTGTTTTTCGGCGGTGATATACCGGCACCAGGAAATCCATTACAGTATAGTTAATTAGAAAAAAAAATGTAAGCCTATCCACGAGGCGAGATAGTCTTGTCAGTCAAAAACCAAACTCCATCTCCCCAGAGTATATAGCTGACGCATACAAAGGTGTCAGATCCAGTTTTTGTGACGTCATGCCCACACTACAGTCACCATGCGCTACAATTTCCGGATATTTTACTTGAAAATTTGAATGCATTAAAAGGGAAATTAATTTAAATATTTTGGTGTTTTTAGAGACTTATATACAAAGTTTTTTTATTTTTTATTTGATTCCTCATGTACTCCTTCAAAATTATAATTGGTCAAGTATTTAAAAAAAAACACCAATTGAAAGGAAATGCTATTTTACAGTTCATGGTTCAAATTTTTAAGCTAAGTATTTTACATGAAATTAAGAGTTAGGATATTTTTGTATTCGCATACAAAAATATCCAAATTTCAATACTTAAAGTATTGTCACCTAAAAAAACACTTTAGAAATACTTTTCATTGACCAGGTTTCATGGCATTTTTAAAAATAAAACCATAAAATTCATGTTTTTATGAATTTAGGTATTAATTTGGTATTATCAGAATACCTTAATAAAACCTGTAAAATTCGAAGGTTTCTTTTACAGAAACCTTACGAAACTTTATGAATACCAAAAGATTTAAAGTTATTTATAGGTTTTACAAAATAAAATCGTTAAAATTTTTACATAAAAACCATTAAGTATTCACCTAAATGCCTTAGGGTAGTTTTCAAAAAGTGGGAGCTTGACACACTTCTTAATTTTTAGCTCTGACAGCAAAAACATTCAACCATAAAAACTTAAATTATTTTTCTCACAGAGTTTTTAATTATGTTTAGAGACAAGAATTGCTATATTTTATTTCCAAAAGATATTGTAAGTATCTTAAAAGATTATTTTTTTACAAACTGGCTCATTTTGGGTATCTAAATCATTAACTGATTCAGTGTTACTAAGAAGAAAAAGGTTATATCTTATTTCTATGAATTTTAAAAGAAAAATAATGAATGCATCAAGGAAAGAGATGAGTACTTTTAATTTTGGACAATAAGTGACATAATTGGTTAAATAATTTTGGGAGATGGAAAGATTGTTTTAGAAAGAAATATTCCACGTTTTATTATGTCCAAAAGTAACGATCAAAACAGAGCTGTATTTGATTACGAAATATATGAAGTAAATACTTTAAACTCATTCATTTGTCTATTTATAAGTATATTTTTTAATGTTTCCAAGTGCTTTTGTTTCTTTTTGTGTTATTTCTTTCTAGCAAATACACTTTTATTATTTGTTAAACCATAATGTCCAAATCACGTAATGATCGAAACGCCGATAAACTTCTGAATAAAGGTATTGTAACTTAAAGTCTAATGTCTTAAAACTTGAAATAAAGTATTAATTATAATGTTACTTTTGTTAACCAAGAGGTTTTTTTTGCAGAAAAAGTTGTAGGCGTAAATGTTAAAATCATGACTAAAAACGTTTCCAACTATATGTACGATCAGAACTAAATGGTGGCATTTACGATTGTTACGGAATTGTGAACATTATGTATTATATTCTAAATGTATGACGTAAATCTATGTTTAAACCCAACCTATCTATTTTTAAAAGGAAATCTCAAATATGTTTGTTGTTTTCATGCATTTTCTTTGCTGTAACAGTATTTGCAAATAATAAAAATTAACAGCTATGTCGAAACCGCGTAATGATCAAAACGCCAATAATAAAAGAAATGCAAGTTTGTTTGTTTTTACTTTTCAAGAAGACATTTATTCAAATAGATTTCGCTATCCATCAAAACACGATCGTACAACAGTAAACTATGAAGATATTCTGCTCAAATCACCATCACAGCCTCATCGTGTAACATGAAGGGGAGACTTTTCTTTTGCTAAAGAAACTATTGAAATGTGTATTAAAAAAGACCTTGTAATTCGGGTTTGTAAATTAAAAAAAATTGCTTGCGAGTGATTCTCAAATAAAAGTAACCTGTCTTTTTCCTTGCTTAATTTATATAGTACATTTATAAATCATTAAGGTAAATTGAGACTTTTAACATATAAAAGAGATAGTAGAAACTGTGAGAAGATAGACATACAATTTGCAATGCATGGATTAAAACTATTAAACTAGTAAAAGCAATTTAATATCTTAAAAATTTTAGTACATTTCAAGAAAAAATTTCTATTATTATGTCAATTAAAACAGTTTTCTGTTTATCAGATAAATAAGTGGAGTATCAATTTTAAATATTCTTAATCTCTTGCTAAAAGCAATTAATGCATCTGTAAAATAATAAACAAAACTTATTTATGGAAAAGTCAAAACAATGACTTACAGGACAACTATTTCCAAAGTTATGTAACCTACAGGACAACAATGTCCAAAATTGTGTAACCTACAAGACAACAATGTCCAATATCTATAACCTACAAATAAGTTGATTAAATGCTTTAATTAGTAATTTTTCCGAACGCTTTCTGTTTTTTAGTGTTTATATAATACATTCTAGCATGAAAAACTACACAGTAAACAAAAATTGTGGTTAAATTGGAATTATTTTTTTTTATATATTTATTATAGTTAACATTAATTGTTCCCACATTTTGACAATCTCCCCTTAGTCCTCTAAACTTCGGAGAATTTAGTCCAAACCTCGCGAAACCTTCAAAATACCTAACACGTCACAGGTATTTTAGGTTTATAAAAATAAAACCTTAAAATACCTTCCTTTACTGTTGGTATAAAAATGTATTCACATGAATATCTTAGTAAATATTTACTAAACTTTTGAAGTTTTCATCGGAAACCTTAAACATACCTAAAGCTACTCAGGTATTTTAAGTTTTCTAAAAATAAAATTATAACAATATCTAAAGCTATACAGGTATTTTTTGCTTATAAAAATATAACCTTAAAAATAAATTAGGTATTTTTAATTAAAACCTCAAAAATACCTTTTAATCCCATGAATACCTAGTTTAAACCTAAAAAATACTTTTAAAATGCCTTATATTTTTGTAAGAGTATGTTCATGAATGCGAGAAGGGAAAAAATAAGGCGTGTTCTTATCGGGTAAAACTTTTTACAGGTCAAGATGATGATTACGGGCATTCGATTGTTCTGAAAAACTTGTGAGTGTAACTTTTTTTAAGAAAATCGCATTGATGAAAGACACTGATGTGCACAAATCTATTTATAATAGTTTGAATTGTTTCATAGTTGAAAAAATCTTCTCTGAATTCATTTGCACGTTTTATTAATTATAGCAACATTTCTGGTATTCTTGAGATATGAAAATTTATTTAAAATTAATACTTCCTATTGTATAGTAATATTCGAATTATATTTTAATTAATTTTTTGATTATTTGAATTCAAAGTGTAAAAAAACTTCAATAATTCTAGTAAGCTAAAACAAAACAAAAAAAATAGAGTTTAAAGTCACGCTCATCAAAGTTTACCAGTCCCTAAAAATAAGAATTTAAATTAAAGTCAATCATCATAGATATTAGTTTGAAGTATTAGTTTTTATTTTTAGCAGACAAACTTTAGGTGCTACAATAAATGTTCAAAATGTTGTTCTCTTTCACGAATTCAAAAGCATACTCATTTTTCCCGATTTTGCGAGATTCTGTGAATCATAGCAGGTAATATTGTAATGTTCATTTTCAGCTCACCAGTCACGTGTGAACTATTCGACAAACGCATTCAATTTCATTTCAACTTCTCTCAGTATTTCTTTGTTCAAAATGGAGAGTTTACTATCTCTTTTCTTGACAGCTAGACAGCTACTGATCCAGTTGTCTTGAAACCCAGAAAAAACTGTCTCACCGTTGAAATATTGGGTACTGCTGCATCAGGATATTTCTTGTGAAACTCGTCAATGACGAATATGACCTTCGATCAAAATAACACTCCTACATGAATATTCTCCGCTCCTGGCAAAACACGATGCCGCAGACTTAAATAACAAACGCTTCGTACATGAAGTCTATGTCAAGGATATTTAAATAACAAAAGCTTCGCACAAGAAGTCTATGTCAAGGATATTTAGGAGATGGCCCCACTTGAGAAGCACTAAACTGCCTTACCTTGATGAAAGAGGGAGAGATGCCTTTGCGATTGTACTAGCCTTTAGAATTGGAAAATGTTTAGGCACAAGCCTAACATTTTATAAAACTAAAGAAGTGAAGGAATTGTAAATAAACGTTGTTTTGTTGTTTTATAATTACCTCCTCAAAACATGATTTTAAGATAGATTAATCAAAATTCAGCATAGTCTATGAGCACGAGATCACTGGTCAACAATCTACACTGTTATCTACCAGAAGGAAATCTAAACTCAATGCGTATTCACTGAATTACGGTCCACTAAACTTTAATATGGGCGACTTTAAACTCACCCTTACATCCTCTTCATGATCCAATAATCTTTGTAGGCATTATATTTTTAAACCAAAAGCCTTAACCAATTACTAGGACTTTGTTTGATTTCATATTGATTATGATTGTGAATAAAACATTGTAGTATGCAGTCTTCAATAAATCCAAATGTAAAAGAATTTTAAAAAGGTTATTTATTGTTAACATTAAACAAATATATATTAGAAAAAGTCACAAATTCTTAAGAAAAAAACATGTACCTCCCACGAAAGTATGAGCTCCCTTTTCGTATTACGTTTTTTAAGAAATCTATAGACATATATGAATGAAAAGCGCATTTACATTGCAAATATGTTTAATCGCTTTTATCTCTATTCTAACTAAGAAAAGACTCCATGAATTCACTTTAAATAAAACCTCTACGTCCGTGTAATTCACACAACAGACTACTTCAGACTTCTTACACACTATACAATGAGATCATCGTATAAGCTTTTAAGATTAAGCCTTCATTATATATTTCAGGGAGAAAGCTTTGAATTAATTAAAGTTTAACCTAAACAAGGTACTCTCGCTATTTGAGAGAGGCTTTCTTTACATTTTACTTCATCCGTTTTAATTTCCACAAAAAAGTAAGTTTAAAAATTTTACACAAAGGATTTTAATAAACATTAATACTAACCCTCTTGTACATTAGTCTGCAGTGAATTAAAAGGATGTATTTTAAAGAATTTCATTAAAAGAAATATAAACTCGAATGCAAATTTATAGTAAAATGTTATTATAAATTTGAAGTGAATTCTTCCTTTTATAAAAATAGTCACTAATTGAAATCCAACAATATTCTTTACACTGTTTCAAACCAAGAAAAAATGTGTTACGCAATTCCAAATTACAATTTTAATTAAGTAATTCCAAATTACAACCTCGACTCCTCGCTTTTCCTTTTATCATTTTTCCATTGCCCATCTTTCTCTAGATATCCTTTACCGTACAACTTTAAATTATACTGAATTATTAATTTTGATGCGAAAATCCAAAATTGCAATCGTATCTTGCCAGAAAACCTTTTATCTCCTTTTTAGAAGACTTGAAACCTTTTATTTAATTTTTAATAGTAGATTCCATATAAGTTATTTTGTAATTTACATTTTATCACAACATTATATTGTACACAATCCAATAGATCTGTATCGATTACAAAATCTCTGAGTATATATTTATCTTTTTGGATAAAATATTTTTATTGGTTTATTTTTTCCAGGTATATATGCATATATAACATAAAACGTTGTTCATAACGTTTGTAAAATTCATATTTACAAAATTGGATCGAGTTTTTCAAGATGAGTATTGTTAACACCTGTTTAATTGTAATGCACAATCCTTAAGCGTATCTCCATTCCCCTCAGCCCTTTCCCATATCATTTTAAATTCTTTCTATTAGAATCCCACTACCAGAGCGGTTGTGTAACAGAGAGCATTTACTATCTCACTGACATAACGTACAGCCAGGAATAAATAATTGTTTGAAAACAATTACAACTCGTCGTTACCATTTTTTACACATATAAAACATGCTAAGATATCGGTAAAGGAACAAATACTTTGACTTGTAACGTTGAGGCAATATATATATGAATGACTTGGTTTCAGTCTTTGTTTTAGATGTAAATTGACAATGACTTTAAACTATGGGAGACTACCCTCGTATCACTTCTCAAAATAATCCCCTTTACAAACTGTAGCAGTTTACGATTGAATTCGTCAAGACCTGGACCTGCAACGTACGTACAGGTATAGCGTATGATTTGATTTCATTCTTGTCTTTGATTTACATAGATCTAGTTAGACCAAGGCGTTAAACTCTGGGAACACACTCTTAACATTTATCAAAATTACTATCTTGACCAACTGTAATTGAATCTGTAAAAGTTACAAGCTGAATTTTCTGAAAACCACGATTAATACATAGGGTAATAGTATAGGGTCTTTATAAGAGTAAAGCTTCACTTTTAAATAACCATAAAAGAAAAATTACTGGACAAAATGTTATCATTATTGGTGAAAATGAACAGGCGATCATAGAATTTAGTTTTTCGTAAAAACACAAACAAAATAGTTGAAAAGGACCACACCAGATGAAAATTGCTCTATATGTAATATTGTTAAAAGAAATACATGAAGATATGCTGTGGTTTTAAAACGTTTTAAACCTATGTCTTGTTTCCTTTAACAATATTGCATACAATGACATTTTTCTTTAGTGGTGGTTTTTAGAGCAATTATACTTATTCAGTAATTTTTTTTATGCGGAAAATAAAATTTGATGACCTCTTGTACACTTTTACCAACTTTGATAACATTTTGTTCTGTAGTTCTTCTGTTATGGTCATTTCAAAGAAACTTTGATTATAAAGACCCTGTATTACAGGGTCTTTATAAACCCTGTATTACAGGGTCTTTACCTTGGTATTACCAGGTATTACCTTGTATGACATTAGCCGAGGTAAAAAAAACTTTTTTTCAAAATTTGTTTTAAAACCTCGGACATTTGGGACTCTAAAAACTTGTAATTTGGGTTTAAAAAAATTTATCTCAAATTTGAAACATTTAGGCAATGTCTTCAGTTGTCCACCGGCATTTATATATTAGAATTTGTACTTTTTGGATATTTTTGTACAAAATTCATTTGAAAAAAATTTCCCCTGAAAATGACGTAACACGTTTAAATTACTTACATTGTTTATCATGTAAAAAAATATAATCAGGAATTTTTAATGTAATATTTAGGTGGTTAATCGTCATTTATTTAAGTACAAAAATCAAACTTTCTATGATAAAAGCTGCTACAATGATCGCTGTAATATAAAAGTTGAAATAAAAAGTAATTTTTTTCTTACTTTAAGCGCAATGGTTCCAGTATTCACATTTAGATTTAAATTTAGTCATGATTTCAAGATAATAGAATTTGGTCAATATCATCTCATGCCTTGTTTGGCTCTTGTGTTGCCCTTGCTCGATGAAAATTCTAAGCAACCAACTCATGCCTTGCGTTGAATCCACAAACCTTGAGCGATAGTACCCTCTGTTGCAATTTGTTCACTCCTTTCAAAAGCTTGAATGTGTAATGAGACTGGATAGAGTTTCCATTGCTACTAGGCCTTCTAACACACACTGGGATATTTGCATCGATAAGTTGGCCAAAATTATTTTCGGGCCAGAATAATGTTTAAATGCGATAGTACTTTCATTTATTTAATAAAATAGCAAATTTTCTTCTTTAGATAAAAGAAAAAATTATTTTATTAAAAATATACGTTTTTTTTTAATTACACTAATATCATTATCATTGGATTATGGGTAATTTTATGCTAAAACACTCTGTACTTGACTTATCATTCATTTATGATTTATCATTATATATGTTCAATGTTAAAGAAAAAATGTCATTGCATTTGCAAAATGTGCATTGAATTCACTATTAGTCTCATAATTATTTGGTATTTTAATATTGCTAGTTTTACACAATATAGCTTATTTTGGATCTTCATCTGATGACTTATTCGAAGATTTTATTCAGATTCTCATCTAGATTTATTTGGTTTCGGTATAAAATACTCAAGAAAAAACAGGGCCAGTGTATTCTTTTGAAATGCTATACTCTTTTTAGGAGATATAATACATCTCGTATTTATTATGAGCGAGTCAGAGCTCAATAGCAGCCTATTCCACACATTTGTATTGCATTCTTAACTCGAAATTTTTTAATATAACCTTAAATATGTATTCCTTACCTCCTCAATCTCTTATTATAACCTCCCAATCAGCAATAAGGCATTTTTTACAACTATGGGACCATATAATAGCATTTTATATATTGTTAGAGTCATAGGATGTCGTGGGTATGGATGTACATTAAGTTTGGCTGCATCTATAGTTGTTAGAAAATATCTTTGTATCAGTTCTGTAACTACGAGATAATATTTCTAAAATTATTTTCAATCAGGGAATTAAATAGACATTAATTCCCGTGGTTTCAGCAGCCAGTCCATATCGTTAGAAAACCCTCTATTTGTATTGCATTCATAACTGTATTTTTACATTCTTGTGTTCGAAGTTGCTACTTTTTAACAAGTCAGTTTGCACGTTAAATGGAATATGCTCTCAAACAAACGAATAAGGGTTTGCAAAATAGATCATCTAAATTGAAGGGTCTTTTCATCAATCTCCTGTGTTTTTGTTGAATCGTGTAAGTTTGTGGATGTTGCACCGCATATGTAACAAACACTTTACTGTTGGTTCTGTGTCAGTAACAGCATGCAACCAATAAGGTTTAAAAAAAAATTTGTTTAACTTCTACACCTCCGTCATCTTTTGTGTTTTTGGGTGAACTGATTTTTGTTTCGATATAATCTATCTCGCGTTTTGTTGTATATATGGTCCCTTTAATGACAATTTGGCGGGAAATTATAGTAATGGGTTTATGACCTTTAAAGTCTGCATTAGACTTTAAAAAAGTAACTCAAGGGGGAAAATAACTTCCGGCCATGCCTATTTCTACAGACACTGGCCGACCCATTAATTGCACCAAACAACCCTTTGACCAGTACATCCCTGAACAGAATTAACGGTAGCCAAAAAGTTAAACAGAAGTCTGAATTTTATCATTTACAATTATCACCAATACTGATAAATCCTGATTATACCGCAGACTAGGAATTAAGTCAAATTTTTTTTAAAAAATGTATCGCAGAACCACGTAGTGTATTCCGTCTAGTCCCAATGCAGCCACTGTCAAAAGTGTAGACATAGACTGGCTGAGCGTTTGTGTAGAAAATAAGTTTTGATTACATAAATTAAGTCTATGAATATTTTCTTGAATTAATAATAGCTGTAAATAAATGTTTTTTAGACTCCCTGTGTGGAACAACGTGGCTGAAATATTTTGATTTCAGTTCAGAAATAATGGTGACTTTGAATATAAATTTTGTGTAGTGCCTATCTCCTATTTTTTCAATGAATATAGTTTCTTACTCTTCGGTCATCAAAATATACGGACTTAAGTTTACTAGTCCCATATATATGTTGAAATTTTCGTGCCGTTTTTTCTTCTCTGCAAAGTTTTGATCTATCAATTGCATCAACTTCCATAATTAATCCTGCAACCTCTAGCACAGCTGATGCAATCAATGCATCACTTCTATCTGAAACCTCAGTTCTATCACGCGCATTTGCAAGAGCAGTGTATTTCTGTTTCATTTGAGTTTGCGGAGAGACTAGAGAAAGTAAGAACAATATTTTTTAAAAATATTTCAATCTTTACATACAGCGATCATTGTAGCTGCTTTTATTATAAAAAATTGATTTTTGTACCAAAATAAAGAAAGATTGGCCACCTGAAGACTACATAAAAATCCCTTATTATATTTTTACATGATAAGCAACTAAATGTTAGTACTTTAAATGTGTTACATTATAACCGGGTGGGAGCGATGTTTCCAAATGAATATTTTTTAGAAAAATGTCCAAAAAGTTCATAATTGCTAATATAAAAACTAGCCTCTGAAGATATCGAGTACAACTTTTCAAATTTTGAATACGTTATTTTTTATTCAAATAACAAGTTTTTAGAGGTATTACTAAGCAAATTTCGACGAAAAGCGGGGGTTTTTTTACCCGGTCTAGTATTCATTTAAGAGACCATATGTGATCATTTATGTAAAGAGCTGATTAATATTTTTAGGGGATTTCCTTTTGAAAAGCGTTAAAAACTTTTGAATAAATACAACGTTTAGTATCAGCTAAAATTCTGGTGTTTTAGAGTTTCTTTAATAACAAAAAAAAATGTTATTGTATTATAACAGTTTCTACTGTATAGCTCTCTAATAAAATATTCATCTAAAAAACTATTTTTACTTTAAAAGAATCAGTATTTTAATTTTCTATGTTCTTTATTTTGATATTTTTTAAGGCACTTACTGAATCCATGGGACTAAATGGGTATTATAATACAATATGTTTAAATTCGTTAAAGTATTAACTTAAGAGAGTAAAACTCCATAACTGTAGATTAGAAGAAAAATAGAATGCTAGCTATTTTTTTCTATTTGAGGATTTTAGAAAAAAAAATTAAAATTACGGATTTGATTCTAGAAAGGTTCTTCATAAACGAATATAAATTTTTTTTAAAGTCATATACATATTAAACACGAAAGAACTTTAAAAACTTCCTAGTAACATATAATAACATTATTCCATTTTTTTTAGAATGTAGAAATATTTTGAAATACTAATATTCATAAACATTGAATGAGTGGTTAAAGATTTACAGATGACAAAAAATATCTCAGTTAATGATAAAAAGCAGAGTTGGTTTTTAAGGCTTAATAAAATATAATAAATATTTAACAGCTTAAAGTTTTTTCTTTCAACCATAGTTTTTAGAAATCTGAACAAAAATATAATACGTATTTTGTATTGAACCTTTTTTCAGATATTAACTATTACTAAATTCAAAAATATATATTTTTAACCTTTATTAGAATCAGCAGTTTAAGCCCTATCCCTCTAAACATTTTTTTTTCTTTTTATTCTGACGTTTGATTAATGCAATATCAAACTATACATAACAACGCCACTTTAATATACTCTCATACGATATTTAAATGAATCAGATTATCAACACTTCGTTATCTTAAATGTAATATTGAAATGTTCCAGAAAAACATTTTTACTAATATTTAACTTAGTTTTTAAAATTAAGTGGTTAAATGTTAGGTTGTGAGAAAAATCCCTAATTGAAGAAGGTTACACGATAATTCGGTTTCAGTTTAATAGGATACAGGACACTAAAGATGCCAAATTTTCAAAAGTTCCAAAGAGTTTTTAAAAATGTTATTGATAAATCTGAAACGAAAATAAAATCCAGATCTTAACTCTTAGAACTTTTAATATTGGATAATTAGCACTATGACAGATGGCTTCTCGACCAAATTTTTTAAAAACTTAAAGTTCAGTTTTCTTGGTGATGTTATTTTCTCCATTTTTAAAACTTTAAACCGTTATAATTCTAAATCATATGTTATAAATGCATTTGAATATTTACAGATATTCTTTAAAAATATTTCCTTAATTTTTGTCGGGATTTTTTTTAATTATTGATTTATGAATTTTAAAAAGGGAGTTCTAGATATTTTTATAAATAATTTGATAAAATATTATTTAAAGTTTTGAAGTTAAATTATTAAACGAAGTCTAATGATTACTAAGAAGAATAAAAAAGACAATTTATCTTACAAATATTCGCGAGTTATTTAAATATAAACAATTATACATTGAAGTACAAGTTTTGAATTTATACCCAAAATTCCAAAGTTATAGCGATCAGTGGTTAATGCTTCCAGGAAAGCAACGTGAAAACGACAGTTCAAAGCATCCCCAGATTTGGTAGTATATTATTGTTGTGAACTATCGTGTTGACCTATAGCTTCCAGATTTTGCAGGTTGCTTATCGCTTTTTAAAGTTGCACTTTTGGCAACCAAATTTATTGGAATCGTAAAAATAAAAAAAAAACGTAGTTAAACATTACTTTTTAATACATGTTATTTTATGATTTATTCATGAAAATACATTGAAGAGCCAGAAAGACTGGTACACCAGCCTAATATCGTATAGGACTCTCATGAGCACACCGAAGTGCCACAACACGGCGTGGCATGGATTCGACTAATGTCTGAAGGTATCCTGGAGCCAATTCACTTCATGATTCCTGCAGGACAGTCTACAAATCCAGATGACAGAGGTTTAGAATTTTAAAGGATAAAGGTATCCTCACTTTTGGGCAAATTATCCCCATGGTAAAAGCTCGAAGAAAGTACTAAAATATTTTTAAATAATTACACAGTAAAAACCTAACCCATTAATAAACAAAACTAATATAAATTTATAAGAAATGTGTTATTAATTTGTTCAATAAAATTTGAGAAAGAACGTTTATACGAACGATGAGAACCAATGAAAATAAAGCCGAAACTAGTAGAGATGTTCATTAGGTAAACCATTTTGTTTATTGAAAAATGTGTGTTGTATAACAGTATGACTTTTTTGTTCTACGATTAGTTCTTTTAGTTTTAAAGAGTGTATTAATCCTTTTGGGACCTAAATTGGGCCTTAAGAAAAAATTACTAAAGAAGTTGTTTTACATTGTAAAAAGTTCATATAGAATTAAAAATTAACTTAGTTATTACCTACAACCCGAAAATGCAATCTTAATTGATACATGTATAATCTTAATTGATACATGTAAACTACAGTACATTTGAAGTCGGACCACTTTTATTATATTGGCTTGGGTTTGAATTATTTGGTAGATGCACCATCCTACAAATTACTATAACAAGCTAATCAAACTTTAACTTTAATCCAGTCAAAAATTTGAATAATTTAGCTGCAAATTATAAGTTGTAACTTTTGTGTGGCATAAAGTTGCAAGATATTTCAAATTAAATAAAGTTATACGTTACTGTATGTTAATTTACATAAAAAATGCACATATTTGTATTACTTTGATGCTATTGTTTTATTCAAAATATATTGAAGATAATTTCTGACTTCTGAGTTCAAAATTGCTCCACGTCTTCTGAGATCTTAAAACGTATTTAAAGAATATCAATGACTTCTGAGGTACCTAAACGTATTGAAAGTCGATCCATAACTTCTAAGTTCTCTAAACATACTGAGATTCGATCCCTGACTTAATTTTCTAAACCTATTAAAAGTAGATCCACCTAAGATATCTGACATAACCTCGACCTTTTACACGGTCAAGTTCTAAGTGATTGAACAATTTGATCGATACTACACTACAAATCACCATTAAAACTTTTTTAAAGAAATACCAGCCCAGCCCACAGGAATGAGGAGAAAAAAAGCACTGCTATAGTAAGATGACAACGTAAATGAATATTACATCATCACGTACCTCCCAATAAAGCGAAAAAAAAAATCTGAAGAATACCTATGGGAATAAAAATTCTATATTGCCTCCATTAATGTTCTCGAAAAAGAACTAAAAAAATATCTTTTGTTTCTCAAAAATATATAAGGAAAGGAGGTTAATGGTTAAAATATGTTGCTTTGTCGGTGTTTTTTGAAGTTTTCTTTTTGAAGCAAGGTGTTCGCTCTTTTGGCATATTAAGTCGGTTATTGAAGCCATACTTTTTTTCGGGGGGAGGGGAATTAACTTCCGACCACACCTCCGCGATTAGCTGCATTCATCGTGATTAGAAAATGCTTTCAGTCCGAGGTTTTGGCTCTGTTCACCGTCTCCCATGAGACACCAGTTTCAGCTTGTTGAAAAGGATAGAGAAGTGATGGGAAGGCTGGAAATTTATAGCCGCATTGGACAGGAAATGATGCATCTAAAAAGCACATACAGCTGCTATGTCACCATTATGCGGGAACTAGGAGTGTAGAAGTGGGAAATGTGGTGGAACGGCGTTCCATCAAGACCTTGTTTAGATTTGTGTGGGCCCTGAAAAAATAAGACACATATTTAACCTCTAAAACTTTCTTCCAACTCAAATTGTAGTAGATATTTTTTTATCTCAAGTAATTCAGAGCTGCAATACACTACCGGATATCAAGTAACATAATTCAAAAATACTTTGATATCTATTAGCAGTACCAGAAGTTAATGAAATATTATTAGAAAATTGAAATGATAAAATTTATAATGTATGTTGACTTGTCTAATGAAGAATGTTTCGGCGCATTAAAGTCCTCGTGTTGCTGACGGCGCCAGATAATCTGAAAACAACCAACTAAAACACAAAATCATATATTTTTTTTAATCCAAGTTCCGATTCTATCCTCTTTTCGAAAAGTGGCGTTTTTATTTACTTAAGAGAGCGTTGCTACGTGTGGTTGCTAAGGTTGTTGTTTCCTTACACGGGATTCGAACCCGCAAACTCGCGGTCTAGAAGCTAGCATGCTAACCACGTTACCATTTGATCGGCATGTGGTTGCTAAGGAAATCACATGGTTTATATAGGAGTGATCCAGGGACTTTGCGAGTATACCCTCTCAGGTAACCATCCAAGTAAACCGTCCACTATACGAGTATGCGAATAAGCACCCATCCCTGCTCCACTGTGTAAGATCCCTAAGCGTATTAACACAGTGGACCCTGAATGGGTGCTTACTTGCATAGTACGAGGTAAAATTAAACCATGCTTCTCTATGGGAACGCACATAGTGGAGACTGGCGGGTTTATTGTATTATTTTACCTCGCACTATGCGAGTAAGCACCCATCCCGGGTCCACTGTGTAAGTACCCAACGATCATGGCAATCTGAACATTCCTGTATAGCAACGATTCTAAAGCACCGACTAGGACAAGGAAAATGACAGAGAACTTACCCAGATCAATGGCTTCTGCCGTTAGGTTTCTTGACAAAATGTTGAAGAAAATCTCTGGTCACTGAGCTGAAATCCAATCAAAACACTCTTCCAAAACGTTCTTGAAAGTCCGGGTCATCAAATTTATGTGGGGGCTGGAGCCATCCCCAGCACATGACATAAGACTCTGCTCATATTTTCTGTGGAATACTACGTGTTTGACTGAGAAAATGAATTACTTCGAAACGGGATTTAAAACATTTATTTTTAGTAACAAAAATTAGTTTTAACTTTTAGATAGATATATCAAGATTCGCGAAAAACATCGTTGTCAACGATATTGCTACGATGGACCATAAGTCAATATCTGACTAGCCAATGCCTTCTGCTTCTAACAGAGGCAGCAGAGGAATAGAGACCTACCAAGGGCAATGTATGGTTTATATACAAAAGATACGGGAACTAGGATTTACATAAGCAGTAGGTTACTGAATAAAAATTTGTATATTAAAAAATATAAAATTTAATATTAAAAGTTCTCCATTTGAAAGTTTTCTCAGCAGCCACTCAAGGTAGGCCTGATCAGCCGTTGCTGCCGCCACAAACACATTCTGTTTTCTAAAATGTCCATTTATATAAGGATAACAATAAAAAAAATATGATACATTCCTTAATTGGTAAAAAGGGATCTTGACTGAATAACCAAAGTTTGTATTAAATAAAAATATGTATAAGGTTAAAAATATTTATCGGTTGAATAGTGAAAATAATTTATATCATTCGAAAATTATGTTCATAAAATAACTTCTCTTGTCAAATATAGTTTGCTAAATCAACCAATCTCTCTAACAACATGATTTCTAACCATAATTAATTATCATTTTTTATCCAAAATAAAAGATACTCAATGACATACCTTATAGCTTACATTAACACTGACATTATAATTTATTATTGAACTATTTTTTCCATATAGATATGTAATAATCAAATTTTTATACTTTGCAAACATATTCTGAATTGTTAAGCTTCATTTAACTTCAGAAAAACCTATTTTAATTAAATATTTTTCTGAAATTAGTTATATTAAATACATGACTGATTTGATAACTAAACGTTTGTATTACAACCAATCTAATGAGTATAAAAATATTTAATGTAACAACCACATAATAAAAAAGGAAATAATTGGTAGTAAAACAAATCTTCCTAAATTAAACACTTGAGACCCTCAAAAGCATGGTCACTGGTAGTATATTTACCCTCCATACAAGGTAGATGCAACGCGGCTAAAGCTTTTGTTCAAACTTTGAATTTTCAAAAATGAGTATTGAATTTCTTGCTGAAATATTAATAAATAGGTATGCATTAATTTTACGTTGGAATGAAATTTTTATTATACTTTTTCCTGTGAATTTTACCTATATTCTTCACTTCATTTTAATTTTCAAAAGACCTGAGAGTATAAATGGATCCCTTTGACCCTCCCTGACGTCGCCCATGTTCAAACGAAATACTTGCTTTGCTATAATCTTTCGTTTTATTGAAATATATAGTTTGTTAATTATTTTAATAGTTTATTTGTTTAATTAATCTTATAAGTTTTATTTGTATGTGTATTTGAGCAACATTTACATTACATGTATTTTGATATTTGCCATTTTCTCTCAAAAACATACTATTGTTAGTCGGACCCTCACTTTTACTACTCACGAGCTGTCTCTAATTCAACGCATAACTTTTTTTTTTTTTCTTCAAACAGTTTATTCAGATTCTAAAAAAAATTGCAACAGAAAATAAAGTCACCAATGATCAGATTAAAATTCTTATTGTTTAGTTACTTGTGCATTAACTCATAAATATAGAGCAAAAGATCTTATCGTTCTGAAAATACTACGTAAACAAAGAATTTCAAACAAATTACATTGTAAAAATTTCGAGACGCCGGCGCCGGGGATTGATTGAAATGCTGGAATGTATAGTAAACTCTTCAGGCAAATAGAGAGAACCGTAATTTGTTTTGTAGTTAAGATAGCTATATAGATGAACACTGAAATGCAAATTAAAATATTTTGAACATCATACTGCAAATACTTCACGCGTATTTAGTTAAAATGTTTGGGAGCAGCAGCATTGCTACTCAGTATTCATAAAACCAGCCATCAGTTTTTGAAATTTAGGAATAATGTCTCATGATGTTATTGCTGGCTAGATAAAAAAAATCGCTTAGAATGAGATTTTTTTTATGTCGAGGCTGATTCCGTATTTACAATACGTTATTACGTATCATGATTTATCGCTCAGACATATTACATGGAAGTTATGAAAGAGAACAGTTTACCAATTATTGTTTAATTATCCTCTAAAAGCTTCATAATAAACCTACGTCACCCTGACGAAAAGAACTGGACACTAAATATATCCAGGGAAGTATTAGCCATAGGATTGTCCGATACCATCACCGAGCCAGTCAGCGTCTGTAAATAATCGAAAGATGTGGTGAAGAGATTTTTTTTTCCCCAACATACGTAGTGACCTTTCTTATTTTTTTTTTTTTTTTTTCTTTTAAAAAAAAACAATGCATTCAAAACCCAATCATTCCCACTGGAAATATAAAGCACTGTTAAACTATTATTTAAATTTGAGAGATATAGTTTATATTTATAATAAAAAAATTGCTTAAAACGTCACAATATTTTTATTTTATAAATTTTACACTATTTAGAAAATAGATGCACTAAGATTTATATATTATCGTACTACAACATTTTACTTATTTTTTAGCTTTTAAGCTTAAATATCAATTATCATTTCTGATGCCATTTTCTCATATTGAACATACTAGTTAATATTTAGACATTTATTTTGTAATTTTGGTATTTAGTTTTTGAAACAAACTTTATGAATAATTTAGGAAAACCAAGCTCACTCAAAGAAGGTATAAGTAGTAGAGACAGGCAATATAGAAAATGCGACTGAATTAAACTAATTAAAAACAATTTAATTATTAAAGTTAATAAATAAAACTATATAATTATTAAATGATTCTTAAATAAACATGTTAAAATAATAAAATATGTTAATTATTAAAACAAATTAATTAATTTATTGGCATAAAACATTGGAATCATTTTACTACTAACCTAATTATTAAAACTTGATTGATTACCCGCATAGATCTAAAATCACCAGGCTGAAGTTCTAGTACGTCCCTGAATATATATTCGTGAAAATAATCTAAATAAAAATCAATGGTACTGTTTTAACTGGGAAGAGTTTCATGTGATTCAGGGCAATAGCGGTTCATGCACTACAGCCAGTACAGACGGGCTGCATCTAAATTGATTAGTTCAAAACTAAAATTATATATTTAACAATTTTCTAAAATGAAGATCCAATTTTTACGGTGAGTGAAAAAAAAATCCGAAAACAGCAATCTTCTTACCTGAATAGTTCAAGAGAAGAAAAACCCCGCTTCCAATTAAAGTGATCTTCCTCCAAAAAGCAGCCGTGTGTTCCTGAAACGCGTTCCGGGCTGCAGCGTTGCCATGGTAACCAATGGAAAGCAATAGAAACCCTTCAGGTAATAAATAGTGGCGCTGCCGATCAAGAATTTATTTTAACTTCGGCTGCCCTTGAGAATTCGATGAGCCGATTGGTTCTGCTTGAAAATCAGCTGGAGTGAAAGTGAAAGAGGTAAGGGAAGAGAAACTAAACGGTCGCTAAAAATTAACTATCATTTGGAAACATTGAGGGTTCCAACTCTACATAAAAGTCAGCCAACCCTACTAAAAAATCGGGTTTTTGGCAGGTGAAACTTCATTTAAACAGTAATAACTGAAGTTTGATACTATCTTTTGCAAAATGATTTGAGAATTAAAATCTGCATTAACTATTAGATATTTTGAACCTCAGTCAAATTGAATTAAAAAGAAAATGAATCTTGATACATTTTGAAATGCATAAGTTTTTAGAAAATTACGATTTTTTCTATTTTCAATGTAAAAAAAAATTATATTACAAAAAACTATAGATTCTAGAAACTCGTAGATGGAGGTTCATAGTATTAAGAATGATATTATGAACAATTTCCAACCATAATTGCTTTTCTAGGCTCCATAAAACTCGAGTAATTGTTCAAAAATATGCTAATTATAACGAGTTAAATGTTAATTAGTTAATTAAATTTTGAATGAAACTGAAATTTTTTTATGTAAACATCATTACTAATTATATACTTTTAAGTGCAGAAAATCAATTTTTTTAAATGATAAATTTTAAAAAAAAGTTCAAGTGCGATTGTACATGATTGTGGAAAGCGTGTGTGTGGCTGGAGGGGGGGGGATTTTGGGAAGTCGCATGTTTCCGGTTGCACCAACATTTCCGACCACTTGCCGCCACTGATTCAGGGAATTAAATTTATCTACTACTTGAACCATGAAAACATTTTGTTAGCAAACTGGCAGGATTACAAGTAATACACTTCTAATATTGCTCGTTGTTCGGGCGAGTTAGAAAGTATTTGAAACAGACGCTAAGCTTTAAATGCATAGTTAATGCAAGATAGGATATAAAAGAACATGCAGTTACTCAACCAGAGATAAATTTTTACATTTCTTAGAAAACGAAATATCTTTCGAAATTTTAAAACGAGAAATACTTTATTAGTTGTACTCTCGTTTCTTCAATAAGAAATCTTGATTGAAATGTATTAGGGTGCCATCTATTAGCGATTGAGAGAAATATTTCCTTTTCGCAAATCCTTAAAGTTTTTATTCATTTGTTTTAAGGGTCATCTGGTTTGCTTAATTATCCTCTTTATGTCTAAAGTAAGACTGTTTAAAAATTTTGCCCAAATTTGTCAAAAGTTATAGGAGTGTATTTCGAAATTACAATTTTTTGTCCCTTCCGTAGGGCCTATTCTAACGAGCGTTTGTAACTTATTTGAGGGCAGTCGTAAATTCAAAATTGGGCAGTCGTAAAAATAGAAATTCAAATAAAATAAACAAACATTATTGTTTACTCTTCTTTTGTAATAACAGTGCTGTCATTTGTTGAAAGGCTCTAAGCCAAAAAAAAAATCAAACTCTTATTTTAACACTTTCTGATTAGTTATTAAAAAATAAACTTTTCATTTCATTAAGTTACTTAAGTTCTAAGTTCATACAAAACAATACAACAATAAAAAAAAATCAATTGACAAACGCTTAAAAATATGTTGCATTTTTTTTTTTTAAGTTGGGGTGGGGGATTTTGGGCTTTTTAACTTATAAAGGCAGAATAGTGCATGTGTAACTTTCAAAATATTTCACAATGAAATCATATTTACGGAAAATAAGTAACTAAAATATAGGCCTGAAATCAAAGATGAGAGAGGGAGTCGGAATCGCCTCTCCGAGCTTATAAACCTTTGGTGAGCACAAGGATACAACTGAGGTCCTCTTTCATCCGGGGTGTTGGTTACGCACAACGACCTATTTGTATGGACAATGATGGGGAATCAAGCCGGGGCCTACAAATTAACGTGGATTTCGAAACATATCGAACATCTATGCCTAACCCAGGCTTCAACCCGGCACTTTTGGCATGCGAGGCCAGAGCGTTAACCCCACAGCAATCAGATGGACGGATGCGGAGGACAAATTTCCCTGTCTCCAGTGCCAGCTATCTCTAAGCCTTGGGTCCCTCTTCCAATAATTTATCTTGCCTCATCCACTTCATCAGTTGCGCACGAAAACCCCTGTTTCACTTGTCAATAAATCTTGAGTTCGGCTGTTTGCGGTCAACTGTGCCTTGTTCTCTGGAATTTTCTTAGGAGGTGACTGCTAAATTTTTTTAGGGGGTGAGTAACAACAGTTGTTTTAACGAAATTACTTTGTGCTTCCAAGATGACAAATTAGAACAGCAATGAATAGTTGACGAGAGGGGAATTAACTTTAGACGCAGCGGCTTTTCTTTCAAAAAAGATGGATGACGGCTATTAAACGTTTGTCTTTGTCTTGTAAAAATAGTAATCTAGTGTAAATAGAGTAAAAAAAAATTTAATGTTCGGTACCAAAAGTATTGAATTTTTATTTACAACAAGTTAATTGTCTTGTGCGACAAGTGAGAAGGTGTTCTGTGTTTTATGAGTGATAATGGTGATGAAAATGTGTTTCAGATAAGTCTTAAATAAGATAAATATATTGTAGAAATGTATAGAGATTATAGAGATATACAAGAAAACATAGAGAATATATAGAGAAATACAAGTACTATATACAGGGTGTCCTGAAATAGACAGGCTGTTTTCAAAAATTAATAACAGGAAAATGGTTAAGGTTAAGAAAAAAATTCTTGCAGCTAATTCATGTGACAGGGCATAAGAAATTTCCCCAGCGTTCCTGGTTTTAGTTCAAAAAGTTGCCAACAGATGGCTCTGTAAATAGTAAACCTTAAATTAAAGAAAAATAATTGAAAATTACATCACATTTCTTTTAAAAATCCTTTAATAAATGAAAATCACATTACAATATTTTTGAAATGTCCACCATTAATCGCAATCACATGTCGTAATCGGAGGACAAATTAGCAGACATTTTCTGTAAAGTGGCCACAGAAATGGCTACACATTCCTCACTGATTTTTCTTTTTTTTTCCGTGTTTCTCGAGTGTTCGGGGATTTTTCCGGTAAACAGCATCCTTCAACTGACCCCAAAGAAAGAAATCGTATGAATTCAATTCTGGTGAATACGGTGGTCAGTCTAATCCCTTTCCTATGAAGCATTGGCAATTTAAAGCAATTACGCGGTCATGAAAATTTTCCTCTTGCCATCTTGCATGAACCAGAATGTCACGGATGATTCGGCCAATGCATTTTCAATGGCCACAAATTCATGCAAAATTTCAACATATTGTTTGAAAATCAATACATCACGTAGAAAATACGGACCAATAACACCTCTACTGGAAACAGCTGCCATAGAGTCACTTTTTGAGAGTAGAGTGATTGTGGAACACATACATGAGGTTTCTCAGTTCCCCAAATTCAGCCAATTTTATTTATTGAGGAATTCATCGAGATGAAAATGCGTTTCTTCTGAAAACCATGTAGAGTTCACATTAAAATTGCCATCATCAATAATTTCCATCATTTCATTCGCAAACATGTTTTTTTTTTTCCTACTGATACAGTCCGAAGTGATTGCTGCGTTTGAATTTTGTATGGGAACAGGGTTAGGCACTGGCGCATTATCTTAGGCGCCGCCGTTTTGCTCATTTGACATACGGCTGTAGTTTTTCGGGCTGATCTTGTCGGGGAGCCGGAAATTGTTTTCGCAACGACCTGTACATTTGCTTCTGTGACAGCCGATAGGAGACGTTCAACAGTTTCGACTTTCTCCTTCGCAACACTACCTGTACGTTTGAATTTCTCGTACAATTTCTTCATTGTATCCGTCTTCAGACCCTTAGCTACTTGAAATTTGCTCTGAGAGCTTCTTCTTGTTGCCGTAGTACTCTTTCCCCAATCAGTGGAATTTCAATACAAGGAAAATCCTTTCCCCCATTTTCAAAACTTTCCAACATACTGCATCCACTCCCAGTCAACTTTCTACTGCTTGTCCACTCATAGAACACTCCTTTTAAACCAAAACATCAAACCTTCTAAGGCTGAGTATTCTGATTATTTTCATACATCATAACACAACGGGAAGAACTATAGAAGTGACTTACAGCGCCATCTGTTGGTAACTTTTACCTGAATCTGTTTCAAGAATTGTTTTCTTAACCTTAACAGTTTTCCTGTAATTAATTTTTGAAAACAGCCACCCTATTTCAGGACACCCTGTATTAACCAATTAACCTCATGAAGTAGGTAACAAAAACCTCAATTTAAAATTTAAGTATTTCTGTTATATTCAAATATAAATTATTAGATTTTATTGTTTTCAATTTATTTTCTGCATAATTTTTGTTGTTTAAAACTCAGCTGAATTAAAAAATTTAATTCTCTAATTCAGAAATATTGGGGGGGGGGGTCTCATTGAATTAAACTGTAATATATAATATTTAATCCGCCTATTTTATGAGAATAGTGTATTTAAATCCGTCTACAATTAGCTCCGTAGTGGATTTATCTTCTTTTTTTTTTAAATATAATGTTTTCTCAACCCATGTATCGTCTATTAATTGTGAAATTCCAGAGAGCTACTTGAGTTCAGTGGCATGCGCCATAAGGGGAAGTTGAAGGGGCTTATTTGACATCCTTTTTGAGTTAATTAATTTAAAAAAATCATCATATACCAAGTATTTAAGAAAAGCAATGCTTTTTTCAAATTGTCTTTGATTATTTTTAAATATTAAGACACTTTTTAAATTTTGATGGGTAAAACTAAAGGATATGAAATTTTTATTTCCTTTTAAAAATGCATTTTAAACACAATTTTAACCCACTTTGCAAAGCATAAGTGTGTAGACGAAAAATAGAAACGTAATTGTTAACATTGAACCAGTGAACATGGCAAAAAATTTCTTTAAAAATAGCCAAAATCACCAGAAATTTGTTCTTCCGATTCTTCTTCTGATTGTGACCAAAACTTTAGCCAAGGCTACAGCCAAAACTATTTGATGAATTTGGGCCATTCTTGTTTTATTCTTCTCAACTTGATTAGAGAAAGTGCCTGTTATATTCAATCTTTCTTTGACTGGGTAAATTTCGGGTTGAAGAAGGGGTAGGTTGAACTTTTGGTCAATCGTAAATTTTCCTTAAAATTGGCCTTGTTTGGTACCATTTCAACTTTTCATTCATTTTCCGCAGTTAAAATTTTTTGAGCTTTAAATTCGTTTTGTAAACTATATAGAAAAATAAATAAGTTGTTGGCTTCTATCGCTAGAGATGTTATATGCTGTTATATTTCTAAAATAATCACTTAGAAACTAATATGCATGCCATTTTCTTGAAACTATCTTCTTCAATAGTTGGATGTAAGAGGATAGAATAATATGTTTGGAACACACGGAATATTTTAGAATATTTAGAATAACTAGGTTTAAAAGAAAATATGCTAATATATACCTACAGTTCTTATCTAAAATAAATAAATAATTTTCTTTGAAGGGAAAATCCGATGTTTTTGTGAATACCACCTTGCCCAACTGATCAAATGTCTATAAATAATTAAATTTCAAAATAATTTTTTTACTTTAGATTGGTTTGTTGATTTGTACGCTAAACGACTTATTTTTAAGCACAATAAAGGTTAATCAATCCAGGACCTACAGCTTAAAGTGGATTCCGAACCACAACGAACATCCATGTCAAACGTGGGATTTTGTTTGGATTTAGGATTGCCATTTTTATAATTGTCTTAGAATGTATTTTTCTTACAATTGCTTATTATATTTTATAGAAGTTATTTTGTGCATAGTCTCTGAAAATTATAATTTCATGAATGGAAAAAAAATTTGGATTTCATGTTTTTTCCCAATTGAAATTTTCCAATTTTCCTTATACAAATTAAGGAAATCACTGAAAATCCATGATTCAAGCTTCTTCCAAGTATATTTTCCGATCTCTAAAATGATAGTTTATTTTATGAAGGTGCATTTCTATAGCTCGTAATGAATCACATAAAAATTAATTAATCTAGAGGTCCATTAACGAAAATAGCTCAAAATTACTTCTCCGCCAGTAAAAAATTATGACTAAGACACGCACATCACAAACTTGCAACCAATCCAATCTCCAACAAATGGTAAGGATGGTAATAATATTACAAACAGTTGAATTTTAAAGGCGATAAAATCCAAAAATATCTTTTGCGCCATCAAGTACATTGGAATTCTCAATGCAGCTCACAAATCAAGAAATTTGTAACCAACCCACTCTGCACCAAATGACAAGGACTGTAACAGGAGTTTAATTTCATCCGCTCAATTATCAGTAGCCAGGTGATGACGACTTCATCCACTCATCTGCTAGCGTCATCTTTTTCTTACAGCGGAATTCTCTGTCCCTTCTGGAGGCGGTTTGCAACCTCAAGGGAATAAAGCCTCGACGTTCAGGCCTTAATTCTCTGCCTAATGAATTAATTTCCCCCGAGTAAATTGCATGATCTGTCAAAATTCAGTCATTAGGCAAGGGATCGTAATCATTTACAATCAAGTTGAGTTTGGAGCCATCTCTTCAGATAGTTTGGTATGAAAGTACGTAAAGTCATAATATATAAGGAGAAAGAGAGGTTTTGAGTGCGGAAATTAAATTGGTTTTGTTAATGATGAATTAGGACTTTTCAGATTAGTTGGTATGGAAAAGGAGCATTTTGTTCATGTTGTAAATATGCATGTGAGATAATCCTCCTAAAATAAATTACTAAAATGTTAAGTCATGTATTTTAATTAAATAAAACCTACTCAGTGAAGCATATATTTAGCCCTATTTGTATAATTTCTCTGACCTGATCAATTATTTTCGTTTATTGGAAGTTTTGACTTTAAAATCTTTGAAGCAATCAGGTTGGGTTTATATACCAGGTCTTTTATAGATTTCTTCCTAATGAATAGATGAGTGGATAATTAAAGATTAAAATAAGTCAAGCGAAGGAATGCTATTACGTATCTTCTCGGAAATCCTTTCTTAATTAATGTGGAAAACTTTTATTTAAATATTACCCTTGATCGCCTGTACAAAATAAAAGTAACTATCATCAAATTTTGTAGAATAATTGTTAGGAAGTTATAAGTAACCTGTATTTTAGCCAATTATTTAATTTTATCCAGTTCTTAAATTTAAGAACAATGAATCCCTAACACTCTTTTACGATAAGTTTAAAATTTGACTGTGATGTATTAAATTAAATATTTAAATTCTGAAAAAATTATTGAAACTTTCCATTGACCTCAAAAACATAATAAACTTAGTATTTATTTCGAGCACTTTTCTTATATATAAGTTACATTTACTTAATTTACTAATTATACGAGTGTATTGGAAACCAGTGAGTCAACCGAGCCACATTGTATGTATGTTTAAAATCGTATTTTGTGTATCTCACTTTTGAAATATATCAAAAATCTCATTTTTTTTTTCTTTTCTTTTCTTTTCTTCTCGCGTAATCCTCTTATTACTTGCTTATCAAACTATTTATGGATAAAAAATTCACTAATTTGCCGATAATTGACAATTTCAAAATAGAATTGGTTACTCTATCTACTGTATGAAAAATAATATGCAGGTATATACCTGCATACTGTGCAAATGTACTTTCTAGACATAATCCCTGATAGTACCAGTACAATTTTAAAAAAATCTTTCTTACTTTTTCCTAATTATTAGTTGTCTTTTCAAAAAAAATTATACGTAGAAAAATTGCCAGTTTATCAGTATTTGATTATTTCTTATATATCTTGAAGTTACTCTAAATATAATGTGAGAAATAAAATAGTACAAATAATACTTCCTACAAATACTCATGGTGTTTTGCACAAGCCTTTAAATAAAGTAAGGTAGAAGGGAAGAAGTTGAGGCTTTCATTCATCAAATGAGATATTAACATACTGATGGAGAGATACTTTGAAGAAGGATAAAGTTGCAAACTTCATTTCCTAGAAAAAGCATACATTCCATTTTAGAATTAGCTAAAGATCTCAAATTATTCTCTTAATGCTAAAGATTATCAAAAATTTTAGAAAAACATGACATAACTTTCCTTCAGAAAAGTAACTCCCTTTTATTCCACGTCATACTTAAATAAAATTCAGAAATTGAAAGTATGTTATTGAAAAATATATTGATAAGACTTGCAACATTTTAAATGTTTTTAGGAAATTTTTCATTTAGAAAATTGTTCATATTCATTTAGCAAAAAAAATAGATTTTGTTTTCTTGTTTCAAAGCTCAGTTTTGAAGAGCGCTAATTTCTTTTTATGATAATCACTTTTTTTTTTTTTTTTTTTTTCAATCTTTTCTTTCCTTGAACTCTATTTTATTTTCAATAATATTTCCACTACCTATAAAACTTTCAGATATAATTTTCAGATATAATTAGAAAAGAATGCCTTTCAATTCTCAAAAGGAATTGGAACCATTCTTTTTTTTTTTTTTTTTTTTTTTTTTAAATACCAATTTTCAGATATTTACTTATTTGAATCGCCAATATATTCCCTTTCTAATCATGTAAAGGTGTTTTCAGTAGCCTAACTAGAAGTATGAAAAGTGAATTTTTTATAAATGAATTATGTAATAGGAACTATGTTTTATTACTTTAAATCCGTTAATCTCAAAGTGCATTTTTTTGTGTATCATATACCTTTTCTCACAAACTTTCCGGCCGACCAAACGGTATAGTGGTTAGCGTGCTAGCTTCTAGACCGCGAGGTTGCGGGTTCCGAGTCCCGTGTTAGGCATGGGTGTTTGTAAATGTATGTTGGCTTGTCTAATAACGAATGTTTCGGCGCATTATAGCCCTCGTGTTGCTGACGACGCCAGATAATCTGAAAAAAAAACAGAAACTTTCCAATACTTTAATCTAATTTTTTGTTTACAAGTTTCCATATGTTCTAGGTATATGCTGAATTAAGTTTTTGAAAAAAATTTGAATACTTACTTTTTAAATATTTTTTTTTCTTGAAAAATATCAATCTTCGAAGAAAATTAAGTAATATAGGAAAACAACTACACAAAAAATATCTAGAATCATTACAGTAAAATAACATTTGTTTACTTTTTACGAAGAAAAGATTTCAAATCTGTAGGTGTGGTGGATTCTGAGAAAAGTTACATTCAAGACAGAAAAACATTTTGGGATAAAGGATTTAGAGTTTAAAAATACATAGTTCCCGTTACACTAATTCAGTTATAATTTTTTTATATATATATACTTCTAGTTACGGTACAGAAAAAAACCTATACATGATTGGAAAGGAAATAAATTGGAGATTCAAATTAAGTTAAAATCTCAAAATTGGTATTTTAAAAAAGTTCGCTTTCAACTCCCCTAAATTAAAATAAACTGCTGAGTTACAGATTCGGCCACCTAAAGTAGTAATTTTCAAAGCTGATCAATTCTTGAAAATAATCCAATAGACGGCACTCCCAGTAGTCTGAATAACGGATTAAGTATAACAGGAAAAATCAAACTGCAAAGAATATTTTCCCATATTTTTTCCCCTGATGACGTTTCGCAAAACCCCTTTATCTCAAAGGGGGCTCCAAAGAAGGGAGAGGTTGATTCCACAGAAGATGACCACTGTTTTGGTTCTTTTAAAGCATTACGTTTGTTTATAGAGCTTATTTGAAGACTTACTAGAAAGTTGTAAGGCACCCTGGGGGTTTAAAAAGGATGAATATATAAAACATTTTAATTAAATATACATGCGCTATTTATAAAAACTTATATTTTCTTTTTAATATTGAGCAAATGAAAATTGTTTCTTACACGTAACTATCAAATGATAAGAAAAATATTTAGGCAGCTTAGAGCATTTCCATTGAAGGCGATATTAGATGAAAAAGTAGAAAATAATTTTAAATAAGTTTGAAATAAGAATAGAGTGATTAACAAGAAATATTTATTTTATCGTAAAAAGCATTGGGTTCTTTTTAAGATATTTTCATAATAGCTCTACTTTTACCAATATCTGTCATTAAATATTTGCAACAACAGACATCAAGCACCCCACTCTTTTATACGATAAAATAAATATTTCTTGTTAATCACTCTATTCTTATTTCAAACTTATTTAAAATTATCTTCTACTTTTTAGTTCACTTTTCTATTAAAGCGTGTTTCTTAGTTTTTTAATATATTGATTATTTTCTACTTTTTAGTTCACTTTTCTATTAAAGCTTGTTTTTTAGTTTTTTTTAAACTATTATTTTTTATGAGCAAAAATGTCACTAGTGATCGGTACTTTGCAATTTTGAACAATTTGGCGCCACACTGCAAACGTTGGAGAATCAATCCCGAAGTGCCTGCAAGTACTTCATGGTTTGTGCAAGATGAATCCCGGCCCCACCTCAGCAAATAGGCTTTTGACTTTCTTCAGTAATACTTTGGGAATAGAGTTATTGCTTTGGACTCTTCAACATTTTCTGGATCAGGCATGGATTATCCTCCCAATCTTTCCCCTTTTAATATGTACTTTTAGGAGGACACTGTCTTTCAGAACAATGAACAATCCTGCAATGCTGAAAGAGTTTATCTTTGAGACATGTGCGTCCATTTCCACTGACGCGCTACAAATCCATTGACACACTACAGAAACAGAAGGTGACAGAAAATGTCATTCTTCGTTTGTGCGACCTCTGTACTGCGGAAAGTGAACATTTCGAAAAAAATTGTGATGTGATTGCAATGACTGATTGAAGAGGACAAATTTAAAACATATTTCTAGAATATTGCAACTACAGTGCCATCTGTTGGCATCATTTGTAACTAATTTTGAAATTTTTGTTTCAAATTTTTACCCAGCTTTCAAAATAACTATGCATTTTGTTTCATTGTTTTATTAATTTTAGTTTTTGAATTATTTAGTTTAAAAATCAGGGAGTCTTTCGCAGGACACACTGTTTAAACTTGATGATTGTTCACGAGAAAATTGTACCTATAATGATATATTTATGAGCAAAGATACAAGATTTTGTCGGTGACTTCCAGGTCCCTCAAATAGTATTTTCAATAATCCTACGATTCTGTTAAAACTACAAGGTCCAGGCGGGAAACGATCACGAGTCAATGCATTCACTTTGATGCTAAGCGTAAAACTGTAACAGTTAGATAAAAGCTATCATCATTGTCCAAGAGAAATTTCGAAGTTTTGAAGTGACCAACTGCAATACCTCCATTAAATTTCAGAGATATATGCTTAAAGAACCAATAATCAGACAGAACATTTTAGCTACACCACATTTCAGGGTTGGATAATGAAAATTTCCATTGACTTTCAGCACAACCATAAGGGTTGGAGACAATGGCGGATCCAGCCAGGGGGCGCGGGGGGCGCGCGCTCCTCTCTCAGGTGGAATCTTTTTTTACAATTTACAGAAATAAATAATAATAATAAAAATAATATTTTTTTCCTAAGTTGTTTTCGATAAGTTCACGCAACAATTATATTTTAACCTTAATCTAATTTCCGAAAAAAGCAACAAAAAAAGGCTTATTTTTGTACCAAGGTTCTATTTATAACCTTCTCTCTTCCCATTCAAACGGATGTTGGAAGACTCTACAAGTATTCAAACCTCCACCCTCTTGACCTTGAAGTTATCTTGGACCCCTGATACCCGATCCCTTTTCTGTTGAGTGGGAGGAAGAGATTTTGACTCACATGCGTAATGTCCAACTCCAACTAGGGGAAATAAAGAATAACTATTTGGGTCAAGGCCGTATATATGGGAGGGGCCCAGGGGGCCCTGGCCCCTCCCAAAATCAGGTAATAAGTTTATTATCATTTTAAATTAAAGTAATAAGTAGTTATTATTTGCGTTTGTTTGCAAATAATTTCCATTCTCTTAGCTTCCCAAAAATAAAAAAAGTTTATGGCACCAGAAGAAGTAGTGAAATTAAAATATGTATAATGCAGGTGAGGCTTTGGCATTTTATCTGTAGCTCTGTTTATTCAATAGTGTGCTTTTTAAATAGGTGTGTATCTGCAATCCTCTGCATTATGCTGTTGTGGAATCTTAGTTTCCTTTATTAAGTTAATGGTATTCATAATGAACCATAAGGGTTCATTATGAATGATAAATTAATGAAGCGATAAAAATTCTTTTCAAAACTGTTTTGTAAAAAATATCGTGTAAATAAGCAGTGCTGAAGTTGCCTGTGTCAGTAGCAATGTTCCTTTTGACATCACAAATTCTAATACCGTTGATCCAGCATCAGTTGCGGAGGATTTAAACAAATAAAGAAAAATTTATCTCGTAGAAAATGCATGGAACCTTTTTACAAATTTCTTTCTTCTTCTACACTAGTCTACAAAATTAATGGATATTTCAGTTTTTCCCTAATAACTTCTCACTGGAGCAACATAGATACATGAAATTCACATTACAGAGGCATCTTTACGTAACATGACGATAAGTAAAACAACTCAGTGGCAAATTGAAATGCAAAGTGTACAATAGACAGGGGCCGATTTAGAAATTTGATTACTATAGGCACAACATAACAGATGCCCCCCCCCCATTGACAATTGTTGGAGTTATTTAAATATTAATTGACAATTTAGAATACCGTCTATTGCTGTCGTGATTAAATTAATGATGAGATATTAATATTTTAATTACTGATAAGAATTATTAAAATTTATTCTTGTATTTTATGGCATTGATCAAGTGCGCTGAACATAATATTGATAGTTGCATACTAATTCAGGATTTTAAATAAATGGAGTAGCATTAGTGTGCAGTTGACTTTTTGTGTAAGATATGATCTCCCCTGTCATCAATGTTTACTCGGCACTGTATTCTCATACTTGACATGTGTTTCTTGATTGAATTCTAGTGACTAAATTACTCGTCCAGTCTTTTGAACTGTTTTCAAGTGATGTAAAGTTTCCAATACATTAAATCTTTACAAAATGCCTATCGTAGAAGCGTCCAAATCATATTTGATGAAATTCGGAATTAGAGAAATGATCTGGTTTACTTATAGGGGCGATATTCATACTTTTTTTAATAATTTATTCAAAGCAAAAGGGAAACAAAATTTACTCCAAGTAACAATAAATGCTATTTTAAATTAATTGAATAACGTCATTCGAGAAAAGATGCCCTACAAATTACGTCATTTATCACGTCATGCTACTACTTGGGTTGTACCCAAAGACCAAAACTTTTTCCCACCAAATCGTTAACTTGATTTGGTATTTACCACGTAATATCGTTTTTCCACCTTTCTATAGAACCTCTTACAAAGCCAAGTAAACACTGATGACAGGGGAGATTATATCTCATATTAAAAGTCAACTCCATGAGTTATGAGATTTTTAATGTGAATGCCTTTTTGCAACTGTTCTCTAATGGTACTTCATGCTTTTACATGTGTCCCCATTGTGCACTTTGCATTTCAATTTACGACTGAGTTGTTTTACTTATCGTTTTGTTACATAAAGATGCCTCTTTGATGTGAATTTCATGTGTCTATGCTGTTCCACTGAGAAGTTATTAGAGAAAAACTGAAATATCTTTAAATTTTGCAGATCAGTGTAGTAGTTCTAGCTCAAACCATACTACAACTTTTCAAATTAAATGGCTAGAAGAATTTGAGTGGTTAGCTTATTCTGAAGGAAAATACCGATCTTTTTGTAAATATTGCGTGATATTTTCACACTCCAAAAGTATATTCAAAGGAGTTCACCAAGAAACAAGGAAATTAGTAACACAGGTTTTCAGTAATTTGATAAAAGGAACGAAAATTTTCGATCACTGCTGAAGATAAAGAACCAATAGTAGAGATAATGAGCTTAAAGATTAATTAATTAACAGAGCAGGTTTTTATTTAAAAAAAAGTTATATAAGGAAAAAAGTAGGGGGAGTGAGGAAAATAATATTAACGAGAATGCAATTATGTGTTTTATAAAATAATCTGCTATCATATAATAAAGCATTAGTTCATTTCAGTTATAAAAGTAAACTGAATATATATATAAAAAAAAAAAATAATAACTATGTTTTTTCCCAATATTTCGTTTGAAGCCCCTTGAAAACCATCCTTAATCCTTGAGTGAGAGCTCACTTAAAACATAAAAAAACAAGTGCAAATAACGGTAAGTTTGGTCGTATTGGCCCCTCCCGAAATTGTAACCTATATACGCCACTGATTTGGGTTGTGACTATTTGGGTTACCCCCGGAAATGGCCACCCCCATTCAACTGGACATAGCTAAACTTAAAACTTTTGAAAGAAAGGAAGAAGAAGGTTATTTATTAACTGCATAAAAACTCGTCCAGCTCTAATTTCTGCTTCGGCTTGTAAATAAGCTTCATATTTGAATTTCGATTAACAATCCTCTCTTGCACCACACTGTAAAGGTATGCCGATTGTTTTTTTTTACATAAAATAGACTTATAAACAATTTTGTAAGAAGTATTATCTGTACTGTGTAAAGTAGCACTACAGTAGCAGAATTATTTTTAAAAATATTGCTTTCAAACCCTGTACGAAATTAAACGAATGAATTAACAAAATAAATGTGTATGTTTTTTACGATAATTTTAAAAGTTTTGTACAAATATTTACCTGGACATGCTTTCAAATTTTTTTTTTTCTTTCTTTCTTTTTTTGTTTGTTATTGCAGATTTAATGCAAGAAATATTGAACTTTATAAGTAATTATAACGCTTACGACATAATATATATACATACTTTTAGAGAAGGCTAAGATTACTCTAATTTTATTCTAAGCCTATTCTTCCAAAAGATATTTTTTATGAAACTTCTGATTCTTGTTCAAAAGTTTCGAGAAAGAAGTAAAATGATATTGCAACTCAAAATGAAGTTCTTAAAAAGTTTTAAATACAGTGATCCTCTTACAATCTCTCTCTTCCAGTTAAAATTGAAAAATTGGAACAAAATATTTTAGTATGCGATGTTTTTTTAATTTGTCACGGATTGATATAATTTACCTATTTTGTTTTCATTATTTAAAAAAAAAATGCCCAGTTTGGCAATTATTCTAAAAAAACGCCGCTGAAACGATGAAAATTGTTATATATTTTTCAGTAAACACTGCATTATCCTTTCTTTTAAGTGCAACAGAGCAGAAACAGTCGTTGATGGGCGTTCGCATTATCTCATTTCTACGGAGGTGGGAATGATTAGAACACCTTTAAAGGCATTTTTATAGAGATTTTAATCAAAATCCTTAAAACCATTTTTTGGTAATCGCTGAAAAACGTAATTTTTTCAATATCAGCTACTTAATGCACATGTGCAATTTTGACGATAACCGTAATGCCAGGTCTCATGGCCATCAATAACCTGTACATAAAAATTGAACATCGCATGTCAATCCGTTTTGGGAGTTATGCTGATAACTAACAGGAACAAACATTTTTTTGAACTCATCACGTTCCAAAACGTGTAGAAATGCAAGAAAATCGATTTTTTTTACCGAATTTAATACTTTTATACCATACGAGTAATTGAAAGTAAAAAAAAAAATATGGATGTATAAAATTGCACCAAATATATATATTAGTGCTAGTAAAATAGTAAATAAGACCATAAGAAAAACAAAAAAAATTAGTTCGTTGATCAAACTTGGCAAAAATGTTCTATATTTGTCATGAAAATGAATATTTAAATGAGTCCATAAAAATATCTAGCAAAGAAGGGGTTTTCTTTTGGGAGGGGGGTTTTGTGGCTGAAAAATTAATTTTGGAGCAATCTAGGCTTGTGACACATGTTTTTAGAGTACTTTTTTTTATGCTGAATCGAATGAAAAAAAGCAAAACAATATAACTAATCTAAAAAAAGTTACAGTTCTTTTTTATAAACGAAAACACATGTAAAATCCAAGGAAAGGTAAAATACGACATTAAAAATAAAAAATTGGTCCGTTCATGAAACTTTGTAAAAACGTTTTATTTGTCATGGTATAAAGAAACAAAGGAGTTCATAAAAATATCTAGCATAGAAGGGTGTTTTTTTTGAGGAGTGGAAGGGGGGGAGTTTTTTTTTTTTTTTTTTTTTTTTTTTAACTGAAAAGTAATTTTGGTATAACCTGGGCATTTCACCTTACGCTAAGATAGCGAGTCAGAAATGTGACGGAGAAAAAAAGGGGGGGAGTCAATCAATGGATAAGGATTATCTTGAAGTATATTTCTAGAACACTGCATAGATTTTTTTTTTTTTTTACTTTTTTTTAACTTTTTTTTAAATATTCGATTTCATCCTGGCTAAGGCACAGGTGTTGCCCCCCCCCCCCTCAGGGGAAAATCCTAGATCCGCCACTGGTTGGAGATGCAAGTTTTTGTTTATCTTTGAAATAAGATCGAAGTCTATTTGAAGAAAACTCATTTGTTTAAAGCAAATAAATTAGCATTTTTTTTTAGGGTTCAACCAAACCTACCATATTTAGCATTTCTATTTCCAAATTGCAGGTATCTTTACTAATGTATAAAGAAACAGTAAAATATTTTTAAAGTACCATTTCGTGATGGCGTGAGGTACTCATGACGTTTAAAAATTAATGTGATGGAAATTGTATTTATATCTCTTCTTAATTTTTGCTCTTTAAAGTGTTTTATACGATTTCAAGCAAGCATACAGAATTTATTTACTATAAATTAAATTTATTCTTCAAATGGTTTGGATCTGAGTCGAATACCTATATATTAATTTCAAAACAATTTGATTGAACATAGTATGAATAGAAATGGTTATAGAAATTAAATTTATCCATTGTGTGCTAAATAAAACATTCTTGTTTTTGAGTAAACAATTTTAAAAATCAATTTTGATTTTGTAAATTTATGTACTATAGACATGGTAAATCGGTTTCAGTTGTGAGCACTTTACTTAAAAAGGTTTTAAATATATTTCTCATAAAGTACAATTTATATTGTGTCCAATTTTTGTTGTAAAGGATATTTATCTTTGCATAAAGCTTTCAACATTTACGATTGCTCTCAAAATTGAGACTAAAGTGGATTTGCTTTTATTTGAAACTTCTTCAACACCGTACTCAACTGTCAAATTTTATAATGTTTTATTTTGATTCTTACATTAAACAGCCTGACGAGAAATACACGAAAATTTCTGTTTTGAAATGCACGAGAATTTCATTTTTCATGGAAGTAATTATGGATACAAAGAACAATTCTAAAATACTAGAAAAAATGTTTCAAACAAAAAAAATTGTAAAATGGTGTTTGTAAGGGTCGATGTTTATGCATCAATAAGATATTAAATTGTATAGTTTAAAATATTTGTGTGTTGCTCTGTTTTTGTTGCTATTGTTATACTTGCTAAATGCAATTTCGCACTAAAAACATCTCCAGTGATCTCCGTAATATTGAAAAACAGTATACACCATTGAAAACTACAAAGTATCCGAATGAATTACCTTGTTATTAAGTGATTCCTACACTTTACAAGAAATTGGAAATTAGGTGAAATTTTTTTAATAAAAAACCGTGATTACGATTTTTTTTTAATATAAGATCACTTTCAAGCCTGCTCCTTTCTTTGCCTGGAGAGTATCCACTCAGTAATGGATCTCCAGTCATGTAAGTTCTAATCATTCCGTTCTTCGTCTAAGATTCTGATGTCTTTCTGAGCAAAGATTCTTAGGGTTGACTGCTATAGGTGACCTTATATCCTCTAAGAGACCAGGCGTCCACTTAAATGGACACACTTTTGAATTCCCTCTGTTTTCTCTATTCAAATGGTACCAACTTTATTCCTTGTTTCTTGCATTATTTTAGACCTAGAGAACACTGGCAACACTGCTTTATCAGTGTTTACATTATTCTACTGCTTCGTTTATAAATTTTTCATATTTTGAACTAAATACGGTTTTTAGTCTATTATTACTATAATTAATTAACCTCTAAGTTCCTTATTTTTGAGATTCATCAAGTAATAATAATTAAGGCGTCTTCTCACTTTAGGCACCTCGAAAATAGGCTATTTTAGCAATTTTTTTTCGAGGATTTTTGCAAACAATTATGGGATAAAATGGATCCTATATAATAAACACATCTTTCAAGTAAAAAAAAAGAAAAAAATATTTTTTTGAACAATTATTATAATAAAACAGTAGCATCGAAAAACCCGTGTAGAAATGTAATGTTCGTGGCTTGTTGATGAAATTTCGGAAACTATCCGGCCGATTGTCATGAAATTTGAATAACATATTCTTCATAGTTATGGCTATAGCGCATATCATCAGATTTTTGAAATTTTGATTTGAAGTATTTTTTTTTTACAAAAAACTGCAAAAAAACGCGTTTTTTTTTTTACTTTTTCGAAAAACGTGCGCCATTTTGTTATTTTCGCGAATATCAAAAATCTGATGATATGCGCTATAGCCATAACTATGGATAGTTTCCGAAATTTCATCAACAAGCCACGAACATTACATTTCTACACGGGTTTTTCGATGCTACTGTTTTATTATAATAATTGTTCAAAAAAATAAAAAAATAAAAATTTCTTGTACTTGAAAGATGTGTTTATTATATAGGATCCATTTTATCCCATAATTGTTTGCAAAAATCCTCGAAAAAAAATCGCGAAAATAGCCTATTGTCGAGGTGCCTAAAGTGAGAAGACGCCTTAAGGCTCATCTCAAATGTGATTTTTATGTGATATGTCAATTTAAAAAATCATTCAAATGGATTTGAATTTTGTGTCGTATACAGATCGAGTGTCCACTTAAATGGACATTTTGTAAATTTTTTGCAGAATAAATTTTTTTTAAGGTCAATTATTATTATGTTATTTGATCCCCATAAAAGAGAAAAACACCAAAAAAATCTCCTTGCAAGCTCAGGTCTCTAGAGGAAATTAAAATGTGCACAGTTTTTTTTTTTTTTTTTTTTTTTTTTTTTTTTAGTACACCATTAGTGCTTTCCTATCCGAGATTTGAATAAAGACTGTTTATTTTGAAGATTTCCATTTTTTTCAATGTTCGTAAAAGTGTTTATGTCAATCATTATTTAATCCTCCTAAACCAAACTTTATGAACATCAACCAAAAATGGCGTACATTTGCAAGATATTATAGATTTCTAACATGAATTCCACAATAAAAAACATTTTAATGCAGCTTCATGGGAAGCGAATCCACATAAATAAAATTATAGTGTTATTTGAAGATATATTTTTAAGTTTGATGTGTTTTATTAAAGGGGATAAGGAGGGGGTAATCATAAATTATTTCTTGAAATTTTTATTTCATTGCTTTGTCAAACTTTTATTTTTGAAATACAAAGTGATTATATTTCATACATATGTTGTCGCACTGGTGTTAGCATTTATTTAATTACAAAATAGTTAAATAGTATTTTTATCTTGAAACTTTTTATTATTTGTTATAATCTTCCTATATTTAGAATCCGCAATCAGTCATAAATAAAATGAATTTCAATAAATATGTGCGTGCACTTAAGCTGAAAAGAATTAAGCGACGAAGGGTAAAAATGTGTATAAATAAAAGTATATTCGGGAAATGATATACATTATAATAGACTGTTCGTCTTATATCTGAGAAAAATAAGAGGATACATCCCCTCCCGAAATTGTAAGTTTATCTCATTAGAACATAGACTCATATTAATTTTGCTATACAAGTGGTATTACAACCCCAATTTGCTGAAAGAATGAAATAAAAATACCCAATTCTGATATTCCTTTTTAGCATCCACGACCACTTGAAGAAAAAAAAAGGAAATTGAATGAAAGAAAATAATTCCTTGGATGTAAAACGTAGATTCAGTTATCTTTTAGGTTTTATGCGAAAACCCAAACATCGATTAATTCATCTAACATATTCTATACTAAGAGGTCTTGTTATGCCCTCATTGAAAGATTTTATCACCAAGCCAATGCTGCTCTTACAATAGTTCACTAATGTTGGCAAACAAACAACAACGTTCTGACCTATGTTTTGTAACCAATTCGATCCCAATTCACAGAAGCTTTTCCCTTATTTCTGAAAATGATCAGACACGACAAAGATTATGGCAGATGATCTCATCTCGATTGTCGGTCTGCCTAGTCTAATGGAATGGGATTTCACGCATTCAAATGTAGAATCCTTGTTGTCACAGAAAGTGCTTCTTATTAATTTCCAATGCAACCCAAACCAACTTTAATTTGAAACAACCCTCACTTAACAAAGCGGAATTTTTACTTAAATATATAAAAATCTCTCTATTGTTTTGAATTGAAATATTATTTAAGCATAAAGTATCAAAAAGGTGTATCTAAATATTCTACGAAATAAATGGTTTGGGGTGCATATTCATAAATTTTTACCTGTTTTAAAGACGTTAGAAAAAATTCCCACGTATAATTATAATTTATTTTTATAGTTGAATACCTGAGTAAGAGTGAATTTTAAAATTAAGCTTTATATTAATTTCAAAGTTTGATGCCACATCCCCTCCAAATATAAATTCCACATCCCCTCCCCAAATGCCCCGTGTACAACATTCAATTGTCTTCTAGCCCGGTATATATATACCGTACTACTATAAAAATGTACTTTACCACTTTGTATAAAGATATAAGTATTTTTTATTAACAAATACTGTTACACTTTGTCCACTTTTAACTTTGGAGGAACATTCTTTTGTATTCTTGTTTCATATAAAAACCAGCTATTTAAAAAAAAATGCATTTTAGAGTTCTCTATTTATTTAATTTCATGGAAGTATGCACATTTACAAGCACTATTTAAATCTAAATAAACAGTTTTGTGTATAATGTTGAATTATTACTTCACTTAATACTTACTTCCATGTAAGAAACTGAGTTGCAGAATGTTTATTAAAAAAAACAATAAAATGTGGACCCTTGTTCAATGTTAGTGTTAGGAAGTAAAAACTATTTCCTTACTAGTTAATATTTTTATTATAAGTTAAAAAATTATAAAATTTATCTTGAACATGGGGGCATCCCACCACTCTATTTTCACCACTGCTTGTTTTAGAATTGCCATGTTTTATTCAAATCTGCAGAAACATGTAAAAAGTGTATTTTAAAGCTTAAATAGTTATTCTACAATTTCATATTTACTACACCATAAAACATCATCAATCAATTCGAAACACAAATATGGTAAAGTTTTCCTCTTCATAGACTTACACGAAAGTATCTCCATTTCACAGATATAATGACTTGACAATGTTTCAAAACAAAAGCTATACAAAAACATAGCTCAAATCAAAACAAAAACATAGCTCTTACGTGATGCAATTTCTAACCAGATCAATCAACTCTTTTGAAAAAGTCGAAACAATTTCAAAAAAACAAATCTTTAAATATATATAGCTGTGTATAAATACAGTACAATAAAAATTATTTCAAGCATTTCCCAATTACAATTTGTATTAACAGGTCTTGTTTTGCTTGTACGCTCAACGATCTATTTTTTGCACAATATCACCTGATCAGGCCAGAACCTACAGCTTAACGTCGATTCCAAACCACAGCGATCATCCATGCCAAACCCAGGATTCGAACCCGGCACCTTTGGCATGAGAGGCCAGAGCGTTAACCTCATAGACATCAGGTTGGTTATATTAATAGGCAAAGAACTCTGATTAATAGCAGGCATGTAGCTAGAGGATGCGGTATAAGCTACTTTCTTAAAATTATTTTATTCTTTTACTCCATTATAGCGCAGAGAACTCAATAGAAATTTTGTCTTTATCTCCATTAGCTCTGTATACCTTTCCACCACGATATTTAAAAATTGTGATTATTATTTATATGACTTGATAGTGTTTATTAAATATATAGAATTGTAACTTGCTTGTGGTTAATAAACACATAATGTTCATGTTTCATAAATATTCTAATAATTTCTTTGCACATAATTATGCATATCCACTCTTGAAGGAAAATTTCTGGATATGCTCCAGATCAATTACATAGAAGTAATAATAAGGAATGATATAACATTATCAAAAATTTAATCTGAAAGTTTAGTCTAATAAATGCATTTTCGTTTACATTTTAAGACATTTTTAAAAGTTCTATGTTTATAAAATTGAAACAAATTTAAAGACTAAAAGTAATGCAACATTAATTGAATAACAGCTTCTTTTAATGAAGCAACAAATACATTAAAAAATTTTCCAAGTTAGTATTATATAAAAGCAAACTTGGAATCAGCATCTGTAATGTGCACGATCTGTACAGAAATAACAGCGTATAAAAATTTCCATTACCATTAGAATAAGTTTCAATATGAGCACAATAAGAATTCAGTTTTAGTAACAAGATTTAAAAATATACAATACGCAATATAATCGTATAAATTTATTATTAAGAAAAGCCAAAGAAGTTTGTGTATATAAATGTAAATAATAAAAAAACATGATAAACATAGTAAATTTTATTGAAACCAATTTTCAAAACTCGTGCAAATCCATTGTAGCCCTTTCGTAACCCAAGTCTGCCAAAAGGATCCTCAAGGAAGCTTAGCTTAAATAATTGTCACAGCTGGCAGGGCGTTGATCTGGAGATTCTTTGCCCCTTCATCTGGTTGAACAAAATTGATTGAAGAAATTGAATATGCACGTAAATAACAAAACATCAAAACATCTCTAACATACTTGGAAGAGGAACAAGAAGCAGTTTGCTTGTCATGAGCAAGCTAGATTTCCAATTGGGAAGCTGCTATTGGTCGAGGGGAGGAGCTAGTACATAAAGTTCCGGATCATGAAGGTGGTGGTAAAAGGCAGAAGGATTAAGAACTGAAGCATATTGACAAATTTGGAAAAACACTTTGTACTTAGAAAGTCAGTGGTGATGCGATCGTGGATGTTAAAAAGGAAATCAACAGTACGATCAAAGAGAACTCGATCTGAAATGCAGACGTTATTGGAGCAGAACTTGGAGCGTCTGGGATTTATACCCTTGTCAACACTAGGAAAAGAAGCATGGGATGTCTGAATTTCCTTATCAGCAGATAATGGAGATGTCATGGTCTCTTGGGTTATAAAAACTGGTGCAGATTGGGTTTGGGTAACTGCCTCAGCATAAGAGACTTTGTCCTTTCTGACCGCAAGGGGTCGAGGAAGGAATCGGGTGGGAGAAGAAACAGACCCTAGTAGCAATTTTACCTCGGCCGGTGATCGGAATTCCATCCCCAGGTGAATCGCCGATGATTGGCGATTCACCGGAAACTCACCCTAAACTTATCTTTCCCTTGGCAACTAATCCATTTTGTCCCCGTGGCCGGCCATTGGCCGATGTCCGGAAACTAATCGAATTCGAGCAGAAGCCGACAAGAATTAGTTCGAAGGCCGAGGAAAATTTTGCTCTCAAGAAATATCGAAACAATGGTCGTTATTTTGTCGAAAATATCAATTAATAAACATTAAATAATTATAAAGATGTAAGTATTGAATATTAAAAACGACAAGTTAAAATAAAGCAAAACTAAAAGTAATTCTTACATGGTAGTATTTTCAATGACATTTTAAGAGTACAAATAAATCGAAGTTATAACACTACCAAATTCAGAATTGTCTAAATTACTTACCCTGGGATCGAACCGAGGACGGTTATCTCCGGAGTGCGCTGACATGGCCACTGGACTGTAGTTACTTGTGATTCTTGGTATAGCAATTGTATTGTAGTACAAAACTCTACTATCATACAGATTTTGCAAGGAAATTGACCGACATTTTTTTTATATATGGGGTATTTTCGGAAAATAGCAAATCTTCCATAAATTTGGGAAAATGATATTAATTTATTTATTATAGCAAAAAAAATAATAGTGTCAAATAAATAGTGTCGCCATCTATTTTGTAAAATTTTAACTAACTGATTTTATGATATTTTTTGAATTGCAATTTAAGAGTTTATTTAATAATTTTGACATTTAAAAAAAATATATTTAATTTTTAAATTTTTAAAAAAACTATATCCAATTTGATTAACTTTTTGAAACATATAAACATATTTTTATTTTACTTAAAAGATGTTTAAAAAACGGACCAAAATATGTTCAGCAAATTATAATGAAAACTATTTAAAAACAAGGACTATATTTTTATTTTATATTAAATTGAAATGAGAATTTACATTTAATTTTAGAAAATTGTTCCTATATTGTTTTACTATATAAAAACTTTTATTTATGGATTTTATTGACGTATTAGGTAAGCAATATATAATTATGTGGTTTGTATTTTTTCAAAATATATATTTACATTTAAAAATTTTCGTACACTTAGTTTTAAAATATTTTTCACTTATTGCCAAAGCGAAATGTTTAGCAAATTGTATACTTGATTTAAATTTGAAATACATTCAAGGATCGCCTCTAATTCAGTGGAATTGCAAGAAAAAGAAACATAAGTTTTTTATCGCCTGTCGATGTGGTTCCGATATCTTGCCGATCAAAAAAACGATGATCAGAAATTCTAATCGGCCCCCGATGTTGGGAAGATATCTTTTCCCGATGAGTTTAGGGTCATCGGCAGACGAGGAAATAAGGGTGTGTTTATATATCAGTCTGGGGAATCGCCGATGACTTTGATGAATTCCGATCATTGGCCGACGAAACGCCATGCAGTGATTGCTACTAGGGGAGCTGGTCGCCATGTTGACCAAAGTTCTGTTTAGAGGAGGAATCAGTCGCCTGCGAGCAGGGCAGGAAAACGAAGAACTAGGATGTTCTTGGCTGCAGTTGCAGCAAAGTTTAGGTTTATCTTTAACCTGACAATCTCGTATCAAATGATTTTGCTCACAGTGGTGACATCTGGTTTGTAAATAGCAAGTGGCAGCAAGGTGGCCACCCCAATGCTGACACTTGTAGCATTGTTGGGGTCGGCTCGCCTTCCTGCCTTTGAGAGGTTCCATACTGACTTTAGTATACAACATATTCTTCCAAGTAAGAATAATATTGATATTAAGTATGGCTGGGAATTCCAGAATGAAGAGTGGCATCTTTTTCTCCGATCTTCTCTTCATCTGAGTAATATTGAAGAGGGGGGGGGGGGGAATCAGGTTTTTTCCATTCCAGCCATTCGTCTAAATCAAAGAAGTACTAGGTTACTAGGCTTCATAGTATTCAATTTATCTGAAACTATTTTACTGGTGATATTTACTGGCAACGCCATCTGTTGGTCAGTCGCTACATCGCTCAACCTCCAGAATTTTATCGAAGATGGAATTCGATATATATGATAACACCAGTTGATAATTGCGATTGCCTTATCGGGAGGGCTTTAATTAGTTCACCGATATTTATTTATTTTTATTTATTTAGCGCTTATTTAGCCTATTTTTGCCTGTTTGGCGATATATATTTTTAAAGCAATTCGAAAGTCAACTGTTCAATGTGAACCATATATTAGTTTGCTTTTGCGTGTTCATCGCATCGGCCGGTGGTCACCAATGTAACCCTTTAATAACCCAAAAAGGATCCTCAAGGACGAGTTATAGGTTATTCGTCTTTTATAGTATTCAATTTATCGGAAACTATTTTACTGGAAAAGTTCACTGGTGATATTTACTGTCAACGCCATCTGTTGGGCAGTCGCTACATCCGTAAAATTAAGAAAAAACAGTAAATTAATATAATAATTTCCACACCAAATCAAAACATTCAAAAACCCTACAAATTTACAACTCCAAACCCCAAACAAAGTATTTTCAGTAGGAAGGGAGTGAGAAAACATCAACTTAACCGAATAAACCGAAAGCTAACCAGCTTATACCTTCATTAAAAAAGTTCGACAACCAACTTAACCTGTTAAAAAAGTTTGAGTTTGCGAACAGTTAGTCACAAAACCAAATGTAGCCGGATTTACACTTTACCAGTCGGGGTTCCAGACTCTCATCAACCAATCACGTTCACTCTAACGTGATCACCAACAGACGGCGTAGCGGTTGCTTAGCTGAAGTCACAGAACTGGCGATTCAAACTGGAACCCCGACTCTGGTAGAGTATAAATCCGCCTTGAGATTACGAACGCTTAGTTATGCGGTTTTGCCTCAGGCTACATAACTCGTTCAGTGAGTTTGAGTTTACGAACCCACCCAGTGTTAATCGTTGTAAGGTTTTTACCAAAGATTTTGGGCCTGGCTACGTCTCGAGCAACTGTTTTTCCTAATCAATGAAGTGCTCTAAATTTTAATAAACAGTGTTCAGCCATGCATTTTAAAGAAAAATAAATTAAGATATTTTTCTTTAGAGGATCAATTAAAGTCGTGGGTTTCTTGTAGTTTAAAAATTTCAGACAAGGTCACTCTTCATAATGAATTATGGAATCCGTTGGAATTTTGAAACAGGGAGCGGAAGTCGTCGGAAAGTGTCTTGAAGCCCTTTCATTCCGACACCAATTCCTACACGTCAATAGAGTCGTATATTTCCCTATGTGAATGACGTCAAGTTTTATAGCTCATATGCTCCAAGTTTTAAGTTTATCAGCACTGAAGTTCCATTGTGTCCTCTCAACCCTCAATTCAATTAAATATAAACAAAAGTGAAAACAGAAAATAAGTTTATATTCAATTATTTCTAGTCGTCTTGAATGTATTATGTTAAAAATTATAAGTGTTTATGTAAACATTAAAAATGGCATCTGCTATAGTATCCAGACTTGTCATGTAAGAATGTTAAAGAGTTTTAAGTATTTAGTTTCTTACTCATTTATCAAAGGTCGTTTTATTTCATTGAAATGTCAAATTTATTTAACCTTTTTTTTTTTAAACAAAAAGTTCAATAATTTATAAACAAAATTTGTATGATTTTTATAAGAACCAAATTTTAAATTTTATCAAACTTGGTTGTTTTAATTACTCTTATGTATTGCACTGGCTTTCACCTTTAAAGTATAATTAAAAATAATTTTATTTAACGCATCTTATGGTTTGTGTTTATCAGAGCAGTGAAAATGTACTACAAATGGATTGTAATGTTGATTATTTACGTCCGTATCTAAGAAAACAGGCTCTCTGTGCCCCAAAACTTATTAATGCCCTTGTTTAAGAACAAGATAGTTAACCAAATTTTATATTGACCTGGCTTTGCCCTAACTGGTGCTTCTGCTACTTAGAGTTGGTGCAACTGTATTTGTTTTATCTCTTACAATAATATTCACTTCAGATTCCCAAAGTTATACTTCTGCAAATGAAATATTTTTTCGCCATTTAAATATATTGAAATATTATATCACAACTTAAATTATTCATTAACAATCAATACAACTCTGATTAAATTGCCTTCAATGTCTGTAGAAATTAGTGTCCTAGTATAATATACTTAAGAGTTAGAAGATTCTTAATTTCATCATATTCCACATTTAAATATAGAAATGTATTTTATTCTACTTTGATTCTATATATTTAGTAGAAATTCAGCAGAGTTCTTTTTTACATATTTGATAATGATAAAAAAAATTCATTTTTTAGAAAATATTTAATTTATTAGCATTTTAAATTTTGAAATGCATCTAGGTGGAATTCTATGTTTGACAGACATGCATTAGACTACTTTCATGATCATCTCTAAATATTAAGTATAAAAATATACTGGCATGGAAATGCAGATATGTTTACCTTATTTTTAAACCATCCTAAATTTGTAATCCAGTATAAAATAGGCCGACCAAAGGGTATGGTGGTTAGCGGGCTAGCCTCTAGACCGTGAGGTTGCTGGTTCGAGTCCTGTGTTAGGCATGGGTGGAATCAGCACCTAGGCTCAACTGACCTCCCCATTCACTATGACTATGACTATAGGCATGGGTGTTTGTAAATGTATGTTAGCTTGTCAAATGACGAATGTTTCGGCGCATTATAGCCCTCGTGTTGTTGACGGCGCCAGATAATCTGAAAACAACCAACCAGTATAAAATAGTTTTAAGTTTAGCCTACCTTGACAAAATATTGATATGGATTTTAATGCTCCTTCCTTATCACTAATTGCTCGATTTAGCTTTTATTTCAAGCTTAGAAATATTAAGAGGGTACAGTACTGAAATTTCATCAAAAATAAATAAAAAATAGTTCATATATTTCTGAATAGAATATTTTTATATAATTCCTCTGGAAAAAAGAACGCCTGAAATTACCCGTTATTTAAACATCACTGAAACGTCTGCTTAAAGCGCGTTTTTCGAGCACTAGTGTTTTTCAAAGATGTTGCATATTCAAATCGATATATCTTCAGAACCATTAACAATTGGCAATTCAAATTTATGGTGCATTTAATTTATATAGTTTTAAACATTTTGTCTTTGCAGAATTTTATTTTTTAAAATCTCTTTTTTAAATATAACTTTTAGCGTAATGGAAACACGAAAAAAATATGTCAATATATTTAATTTTGAGAATTTTTTTAATTTTTTCTAAATCACCCTTCAAAATTCTGTGACGACAATATTTTCTGTATGTAATTATGTATTACAAAAAGCTTTCACTTTGAAAAAAAAAAATTCTTGACTCCTATATAAAAACAAGCAAACATCAAATATTCTGGACTTTTCTTTGTTTTTAATTTTTTTTTAAATAATAAAAACACTATTTTAAAAAAATTATCTCAAAAGACATAAGATAAATTTTTAGAATAAAAATATTTATAAAGTTTTTTATTTTTGGTACTGATGTGTAACCTTAAGGCATAAAAATGAGACTTTAATATACTACTATGCAAAAATAAAAAAGTAAATAATAAAAGAATAAAAAAAGAAACATTTAAAAGTAATGATGATCCTCGGAAACGATACACTATTATCTTTATTCAAGATAGCCATCTTGCCAAGATAATGCTCATTTCATGGCAACCATAGATTTTGCCAGATGAGGTTGAATATATTTCAAGCATGAGTCGTGTCAATTTTTGAACACTCTGCTTTGTTAAACCACACCTACTCAAGTTTTCATGTAGTAAGTACGGAACAGTTGTCTGACTGAAAGATAAGCAAGCATTTTCTGATAAAATGCTACAAAAATATGAGACAGCATTGTCCCAAATATTCAGATGCATCTCGGATTTCATACTTCAGCCACGGAAACTTGAGGATCGTGGCCATATTATGAAAACCACCACACCATTATACTACTACAATTCAGAAAGATGTCTGCATACTTTTGATCATATATAATATATTTTAATAGTTATTGTATTTTAAGTTAAGCTGTTATAACAGGGCTGTCACTGGCGACTAAAAAGGCTACTAAAGCTACTATTTTAGTAGTTAGGCTACTATTTTAAGCAAAACCTTCAACTATTTTTGTGCTAAGGCGCCTTTTTTTTTTTAAGAAATTAGATACATACTATCCGATAGGAGAACGAAAAAAATCGACACTGAGGTATTTATGCAATTTTGTCAAACCAGTGGGGTTTTTTAAAAAAAGGGGGGGGGGAGTGAACTCTGTGCCGAAATAGGTGTTAATTTAGTTCATATTCGCGGATCGAGTGGTCACTTTGTTAGTCTGACGATAGTATCTCCCTTCTAACAGAACACGCTCGATTATGATTTTTGACGGCAAATGTGATTATTTTCGGCTACCTGTTTGGTTCCAATGTTTTATCTTTTGCCTTGCAAAGCTCAACAACATGCACTACTATTATATTCTCAAATATCAAATTATTTTATTTACATTACTTGTCAAGAATGAATTTGTGGAATTTGCTGTGAACACCGGAAAAAAATGCCATCAGTATGAACAGTTAATCTGTTCTTTGTTAATTGAAAACTTATATCTGTGTAAAAATACTGATTGAAATCTATATTTAGCAATTGAGGGTTGCCACGTAACCACTGGGGTATCTACTCTTACTCAGCTTAAATGGCTTGATTACGTCATTGTAAATCATCTTTTCAGGGTTCGTACACCTCCTGAAATTCCTGAAAAAATCCTGAAATTTGCTTTTTTTTTTAATAAGGGCCCTGATAACTCCTGAATATTGTGTTTCTTCTCCTGATATTTCTTTTTATCTCCTTAAAATTTATCATCGAAGGATAAAAAGATTAATAAATCTCAAAACTTAGCGAGTTTTTTTAATCGATTAAACGTCTCTGAAATTCGAAATTCTTACTGTACTTTATAATCTACTGTGCATGCGCTTCGTCACTACAGCCGCAAAGGAAAACCTTCTGACAGTCCCAAAATGCACTACAACTCTCGACAACCAGGCGCGTAGAGGAAAAATATATTATTAAACATGTAATTTTATTCGAAATTCTTACTGTACTTTAATTAACTCCTGAATTTTTATTAACTCCTGAATTTTACTATCATAGATTGAGTATGAACCCTGTCTTTTTTCTCTTATTAAAAAAGTCACCTAACTTTGGCAAGGTAGTTGCATTAGTATTTAATTATAATTAATATAACCCATAAAATTTTTTAATATAAATCCTTTTTATGCATTGCCAATTTTTATATTCATTAACAAAGTGTCGTTTCTGTTGTCCGCTTGTGCTTGGAGTTGGCATCTAATTTTAAATATTAAAAGCATCTCTATCAGCAAAATATACAGTAAACTATATTTCAAAATTTATTCATTAAAAAAATAAATGTGAATTTATGCACTCACATCCAAATATCTTTTATTTATTCTGATTAAAACAATTTTATTATGTATTCATACAATTTTAGCAACAGGAAAGAGTTTCTTCAGTAATCGGTTAAATGCTCTTTCAGTGCGATTGGATGACTGCAAGTTGGTTTATGAGTATTCTGTAAAAGTAACTTTTTAATAACAGTGGCAGCCACCAATGCATTGACGTTGAATCTATCTGTCAAATTTCACCCCGATTGGATGACGGCAAGGGGGTTAATTTGGTCTCCACAGATTTGCCCGCCATCGACATACCCAGCCATCCAATTACCCCCTCCCCACACGCACAAAATCTTAGTAAATATAAAGGATTTAAAATATTTTTCCAAATCAATCACTAGATACTGAAAATCAAAAAATGAGAGGAGCATAGTGTATGACATTTTGTATCCACACCTTACTAAATATAAATAAAGCTTCAAAATGTAAGTTACTTATTGTATGTGGAACAATACCGTTGCAAAACGCAAGTTTTTGTTTCTCTGACTAAACATACGAGAATGAAATCCACACTAAAAATCACACTTGCACAGTGATCACAGAACCTGGAAATCAGGGAAATGTCGGGGAGTTTTTTTTTTTTTTAATTTAACGAAAATCAGGGAAATTTTTTTTTTACTGTTCTGACGGTACGTTTCCTGTTTTCATTACAAGCAATACTAAAATTTAGCATGTTACCTCTTTAGCATAATATTTTCTATTTGATCAGGGTGTCTACACATCTGGAAAAGTTGAGGAAATTTGATAAAGTTTGCTGCAAAGTCAGGGAATTTTTTAGAAATCTATCAGAACTTTTTTTTCTGAATTTTGGGGACATCCTGACATGATTCAGTTCTGCTGATTTCAGCGTATTTGGCCAAAATTTCTTGAGATCGATGGAAATCCTCATTAAAATTTCAAAGGGATGCATGTATGTCATGTACTTGCTTTCAAGTCTGATCGCCACGAATCCTTTCCTGCATTCAGAATTCCTCAAATCTCTTGTAAAATTACTACTCTTGTCATTGCTTCCTCTAATGTTTGTCTATATCATCAATATACTTATAGTGTGCGATTGTCAATTTCATTACTCCAATGTAATGGCCGCTATTGCTGATATTTGGGCTTGTATGCTGGGCGATTGCCGAGATCTACGTTGTGATCATTTTCGCCACGTATTATGCTGATGTAATAGACCGTTGCGAGATTTACACTGGTATTGTGGACGCTGTTGCTAATATTTACATTCTTATGATGATATTTTGAACCGAATATTATATTGATGTAGTAGATGTAATGCTGAGATTTGAGCCAGTATGGAAAGCCCCATCACCAATATTTACATTGAAGTGATAGTCATTTTCTTCAAAGGTTATGCGGTTTTAACGGTTTAACAGCTGCTTTTTCTGATATTAGAGTCACCGTTTTGGTGCTGATGCTATAACGGCCATTTTGAGATTTGCATTGTTGTAATGGGTGCTTTAGCCAAGGCTTTCATTGATATAGGCTCTATGTCAGTGATTTGTGGCAGTGTGATGATCGATTTTGCTGTGTAGGTCAATCAATGCAGAATGACCAAAATTTTAATACTGTAGCAAAATTCATGAATAATTAAATTTTGAAGCAATTTATTTAATTTGAATGTATAAAAAAATTAGAAAACTGGGCTTAATTAAATTTACGTATTATTGTCAATATATTATAATTGTCAAGCATGCAACTTGTTTTTTTTGCCAAAAAGTTATCTGACTTTGAAAATTTAAAAAAAAATATGCTTTTTGCCAATTGATTTTTACTGTTACTTTTACATGAAGTTCAGCTTTAGTTGCTTAGATGCTGTTTGTGAATAAGGTAGTTTTGTCAACTTCCATTGCTGAATGTGATATGATGCCCTATATTCTACCCTTTCATTTGTCTATGAAATGATAGAAAAGAAAATTAAGATTTTTCTAAACCAAAAAAAAGCATTTTCTTTTTTGTTTTAAATAAAAGAGGCACAAAAAAGTGTTTGGATATTAGATCCTTTTGAAAGACTTACCATTTGAAGTGTCATTAAGTTACTATGTGTCTTTTTCCGTATAGGATGTAGTGTTTACTTGGTATTAGACTGGGTTACCATGCACCTGGAAAACAGAAAAATTCTGGAATTGTCAGTTAGAATTAAAATGCCTAAAAAAGTCAAGGAAAACTAAAAAATTTGATATTTTCTGGAAAAGTCGAGGAATTTCTTTCAGATTCAAGTTATTTTCCAAGAAGTTCGGTAATTTTTTTTAGAATACATATCTGAGTACTGAAAAATTGATATTTCATGTTATTTTTTTACAACAATGTGTAAAAAGCACCCGGTGAAAGCAAATTGTCTGAAAAACAGGTGAAAGTCTTTCACTTTTTCACTGATTTCCGCTTTTTTCCCCAAGAATTTTCACTTTTTCTACAATTTTATTATTTTTAATGGGCTTTGTAAGACTTTATCAGACTAAACTTGCCTAAAACACCCCTCAGAAAAAAATTATATTTGCACCACTGTCTGTGCACACATTAGTACACAAATATATTTTTGTTCAGCTATTTTTGTAGTTCAAAATAACACTACCTATATATTTTCCTCTCTTTTCATATTTTGACTGTTTTCACCCCTGGGAAATATAAAGGGAGGTGCATAGTTAGCTACTTCTATCATCTAATCAATGTGTCTTCGTGTGCTAGTACATCAGTGTTTGGTGACACAAATCGCAACATTTTACAATTCCGCTGAAAAGTGGGATTTCTACTTTTTTTACTAAAATTTTGATTAATTGATAAAAATGCACATTAAAATATCGTAAAAAAAATTTCTGTATAATCCTTCTTTAAAATTACAATTTTAACTGTAATTGTATGCAGGGTTGGCATGTTTTAAACCAAATGGTTTTTTTTCTCAAAAAAAAAAATTGGGTTTTTTTAAAGAATAATTTAAAACTGTATTTTTATTTATTTATAATTAGATTTTTCAAATTACTTGATGTTGTGAATAATTTCTAATTTTAACCAAAAGTTTTCCATTCCAAAGATATCTTTTTCAAAAGGAATTTATTGAAAATGTAATAGTTATTGAATGATGGCGAATGCAAGAAAATGATATAAAAAAGTTTAATTTTGATGTATTGAATGAAGTTTAAATAATTTTTATTGCAAAAACAACTACAGAGAATCTTGTGAGAATATTTTCATTCTTTTTGGATCTGTACAGTTGTTGCGTGATTGACAGGTTTTAGAAAAAGCAGCAGAACTTGTTTTTTTTATTCAAAATGTTTCATCTAAAATTGATTCTAAATTAAATAAAGAAATAAGAATTTAGCTTTCTTAAATTTTTTAAGAAAATAATTCACTTGATGAAATATCTACATTCTTGGTACTATAACATGATTGAGTGATATTTTTTTAAATGAAAAATTATACGAATACTATAGATAGATAAAGTTCATATCTATTTTTAAATAAACCTTGCAGTTAAAGACTATTGAACTATAAGCTTTTATATTATTCTAATAGATATATTAATGTTTTATAATTATTCAAAATTATTAATTAAACTTAAATTATAGTCTACATTTTAAATTTGCTTATAAAATATAGGTTTTGTGTTTTAGCAACTTATTTCTAAATCTTAAAAATATTGTTTTGAATAATTTATCGCCACTACTGATGAATCTAAAAGCAATATTTCATGTAATTATGTAGTCAACAATTACCATTGTATTTATACTGTATATATTGAATTTAAAAAATAGTACAGCTCAATAAAACATTAAAATTATGATTTGAATGTTCACATAAGCAGCAACAATTGTTTATATATTTATATTAAATTATTTTCAGAAGGAACATTAATAGTTATTTGAACATTAATTATTCTAGTTAAGGTCAAATTTTATTTATAAATATATATCCAATTAAAAAGGATTTTTTTTTTTAAACCGGTTTAAATAAAAAAAAACTGTTTTAAACCTAAAAAAAACCTGGTTTAAACTAAAAAAAAAAATTCCAACCCTGATTGTATGCAAACAATTTTGTTTACTTCGACTTGAAATGAAACCTGGAAATTGAAAAAAATGGTCTGGAAAGTCATGGAATTTTGTTCTGCATTTTGAGTGGCAACCCTGTTAGACACTATCTTGAATCAAAAGATCATATACATAACAAAGAGTGGAGAAAGATCATTGTCGACTTGAAAGAGCAAATCCTTATTAAGTTATGAAAAGTGAGGTTACTATTTTCAATGCCTGAGCCTACTATTTTTAACATTTGAGGCTACTAAAGCAACTATTTTCAAAGCTTATAGTCAGTGGCAACCCTGTTATAAATTGTTAATGTATTAAGCTTTTATAGCACTTTACACTAAAAGAAGCTGGTTGTATTGTTTGTATCTAATATGTTATATTTTTTATTATTTTCTATAGCCTGTTGTTTGGAACACTTTATCCAGCATATGCCTCATATAAAGCTGTGAAGACAAAAAATGTCAAGGAATATGTAAGTGTTTTTTCTGCCTTTGCATATTGCTTACAGGTCTACCTCCACTAACGGACACACACCTCTAATTAGCAGGTCTATTTGCAATTTCTAGTTCATTAGTATTGGACATTAAATGTTATCCATTCTGAATAGCAGACAGAAAATTTTGCTTTTAAATTTTTGATTATTCAAACAAACAGTTGAAGCTATTCACATATTTCTTAGAATATGGATGGAACATATAGATCCTTTGCAAAACAAGTTTACTGGTGTGGCTCTGTAAATGTAGTCTCTACAATTAACTACTTGCTCCTGTCCCTCTTTTCCATAGCAGCATACAAAGGGTTGTCTGTTGTTGCCGTGGAAATGAGACTAGCCCTATTTTCCATTGAAGATTCCAGGAGAGTTTTATAGACACCAAACTCCTGCATACAACACCCTTATTCTAAATCAACAAGTCTTGTTGCTATAGCCATCGCCATCATTCAAACTACTGGCAGAAGCAATCACCTTGATAGCCAGACTGTAAACACTTCTATCCTTGAGAAGAGAGATAAGAGTCCCAAATTATTTGTTTATTCAATTATGTGCAATCCTGCAAGTTGATTTGGATTATGGAAAATGACATAAAAGGAAGGGATTATTATTGAAAGACAAAATTAATGTGTTGGAAGTTGCAGAGTTCATCCTAGAAATAAAAAAGGTCAAGGTGTTATTTTCCAAAAAAAGGCATCAACTGATTTCGTGGGCACTTTTATGGCAAATTGCAGAAATTTGTATCTGGTTTTCTTCCATAATTTCTCTATATTGTTTTACTTTTCCACTATGATAAATATTTTTAAATTATAAATTTTTTGAAAAAAAATTAATAATGCTAAAAACTGCTTGAAAAATAAACTTACTCAGAGACACAAAAAAAAAATATATATATATATATCAAAATACTGATAAAATGCTACAGTCCTACATCTGGAATGAGACTGAAAAAAACATCTACACTGTAAAATTTGCATGAAATATTCATATTTATAAAAATATCAATTTATAATACTGTAAAATTAAGATAAAAATGTTTTCATGTATTGAATGTTAAGTTAAGAACTTTTCACAAGCCTCGTAAAATTATCTAAAATATGAATGAATCAACCTTTAAACTTTATTTTTTAGGGCTTTGACATTGACAGGGAATAGTGTTTCTCCAAATTCAACAATATTCATTATGTGATATCTCAAGGAGTATTCTGACTAAAGAACTTTGCCTATGTCCTAAAATTTGTGCATTTTTTTATTTTCCAAATCTGATTAAATTCTGCCTCAAAACGGTGATTTTTTGCCTACATGCTGTTATTATACAGTCTATAATGGAAGCTTTTTTCTTTTTTATAAATCGGAAGTAATCTGGAATATTGATTACATTTCTGTGATATTTAATTTAACATCTACAACGGAGGTAGAAATTAAGTAGCAACAGATAAATTACAAAAAATGCATTCCCCTAAAATTAATAAGAGAGCATCGTGATGTTGCATGTCCGAACGGAAATATTCCTATTAAATGCTTAATGTTAACATTTGATGGTTATACACCTTTAACTAACTTAATCACCCCTTTCAAATTCCTTTCTTCTCTATTTTGAGAAGGCTATGTAAAAATCCTGCGAAATACATTTAACCAAAGTCCGTAAGAAATGCTCATCCATGCTAACTAACTAGTGGAAATTTGAAGGCGACCACCTACAATCCACCTGCCAATGACACACGTTATATCAGCATCCATTCAATGATTTCAGTCCCTGGTCTGTGCGTTGCTCGTTTGAACATGAATGCACATGTGCAACAGGCAATTTTGGGAGGGGTGAACTGCATATTACATACTGTTGAAAGGGAAAAATGAACTTTTAGCAAATTCGTGCATTGTTCATTTCTTTTGAAAAAAGCGGGAGGGGCCCTATTTGCGATAAAACGGGCAGGGAGGGCACTAATTTTAAAGAAAAAGGGCAGGCAGGGTTCCCAGCCCCTTGAAAAACATCTAGGATGAACTCTGGAATCTGCAAAAAAGGAAAAGCTGAGTTGCATAGTTTTGCTGAACAATGGGAAAAACACAGATAAGAACTTTTAAAAGCTAAAGAGGAAGTTAGGAAAAAGTTAATTCAAATGAAAATGCAAAGAATTTAAACTTCTGTTAAATGGAAATAAGTGAAATTGATGACATTGTAATAAAATGGTTTCACTCTGCTTGAGCAGAGAACATACCTATAAACAGAGTTTTACTTCAAGAAAAAGCCAGAGAAATTGGTGAAACTTTGGAGCTGGATTAAAACATAAAACGGCTAAGTGGAAAAATTCAGAATTCGGCACAATACTTCTATTAAATCAATTTCTGGAGAAGTAAAGTCTACAGACTCAAATAAAGTTACCATTTGGATTGAAAAACGCAAATACGTTTGCCACGAATATGGTGATAAAGACATATTCAGTTCTGGCAAGACTGACCTGTTTTAGTGCTTCAATCCGGACAAAACCTTGTACTTTAGGGGAAAGAAATGTATTGATGGAAAAATTCCCAAAAAGTGACTAACTATTTTGCTGTGTTGTAACATGCTGAGGATTTTTGAACTCCACTTATTATTGAAGAACTTCTCAGAAATCCATTTCTCAGAAGAAGCAAAAAACCAAGTTGTTTCAAAAGCATTGATGTGCAAAAACTTGGTATTTCCTGGAAATTCAATAATAAAGCATAGATGACCAGCAACATAATGAGTGATGGGTGGACTTGGAGATACGAAAGAAAAAGCAAGCAGGAAAAATAATTCTGTTCTTGGACATTGTTACCTCTCATCCAAATAATTGAAAAATGCAAAATTAGTCTTTTTTCCTTCTTAAAACCCACTTCTAAGGTGCAGCCCTCAATTAAGGAATTACCTGCAGCTTTAAAGTAGGGTGTCAAAAGCTCCTTTTCAGACATGTTCTTTCTCAGATTTTTTTCAGTAAATCTAGTAAAGAGTCGCAAAAATCTATATCTATTTTGGATGCAGTTTCCTATACCACATCAGTCTTAAAAAAGGTTGAACCCTGAAGTGTTCTGAAGTGTTTTGAATAGGCGGGATTCACAAGCACTAGTGAAGTGGTATTTGAAAATGCAACTAAAAAAAACAATAAAACAACTTAGCGATCTCGTGACACATTAGGATTTAAATGTCAATGTTGATTATTACATCAAAATTAACGACTACTTATTCATTGAGAAAGAAAACTTGAATGTTTCCAATTTCATTCCTTGAGACTCTACTGATAAATTTTACCTTTATAAGGTTGATAACAATGAAATACCTGTGAAGAAAAAACGTTTGCCAAATTAAGGACTTTTCAGAAGCACTGAGATGCAATGAGCAATTTAAAAAGTTTTTTTCTAAACAATGGGGATCATAAAAGCCTTGCAAAGTTAAAGGATTTAAACATTCATATTGAGAAAAGGGTTTTGTAGTGTAAAAAAAAAAGAATCAAACTCTGTTAACAGAATATTTAGATTAATTTGGCTTCTATATATTGTATTTTGTGATTGCACCCAAGTCACAAGAATTCTAATAATGCAGAAAAGTTGTGATTTGGGTCCAAAAGAACAAAACATTTCTTTTTCTTTTCTTTTTTTTTTTATCACATCTTTCACTCACACATCTCACTTGAAATTCACCATAGGATAAGGTAGGGTAAAATGAGTATAAAAATCACTGCTTTTTTATGTTCCGCTAAAATTTTCATGTAAATATTTAACAATTAAATTTTAATTTTTCTTTACATTGCACATCTTGGGAATTAGAATACATAACTTGGTAATTATTATGTTACATAAATATGTTTGTGAAAAAACACTTTATAGGTATATGTTTACTATACCCATTTTCCCCCACACAGGTGAAAATATGTATAGTGTGGGGTAAAATGGGTATACTGTAGTTTAGCAATGAAAATCATAAAATAAATAATAAACCATAGGTAAATAATAAACCTAAAGTAAGCACAAGCCTAATGAAATATGAAAAATAATATAGTAAGCCTTAAAATCATTTAAAACATTTGTTTAATCTGAAATTGGTTATTACACCAACTCAAATGTTTTCTGGTAACATTTGCATTTAAATCACATTCTTCACCATATTATACTTAATGACTGCAAAATACTATTATTATTAATATTCAAAATCTAGCAGAAATATAATGCCTCCTATTATTGAATGTTGATTAATTTAAAATTTCTGTTGTCTGGCTATTTTCAATGACGTCTGTGAGCTCCACATCTAAGAAAACATAAAACTCGTCAATCTTGGATTTTTTAAAAATTTATGTCATATGGGGGGGGGGGGAGTCTTTTTTGATTGCCATAATTTTCTAATAAATTCTTGCTTCTTTTTTTCTCTAAATACTTTACTTTCACCCATTCACGCTACATATGTTGGCCCATTTTCATTGTTCTTTACTTTTAGGCCAATGCCTTATATGATGTACTTTGAGTTTTGTTTGACTTTCTATTCTTATTGGTTTTAACTTTTTTAGTGCTCTGGTTCTCAGATTCATTTTTTAACCTTATCCTGACTTCTTCATTTATTAAAACTTTGCCAGCTTTTGTTTGGACACGTTTATATTTCAATTTTTGAATTTTTTATACATGTTATTGTAAGTCTTGAATATATTGCAATAGAGATGTAAAGCAGACAAAATTGCTTTATAAGACAAAATGTTTATAAGATTCAATGACCTATTTTTATACACAATGACAATTAATCAGGCCGGGAACTACAGCTTAACTTGGATTCCGAACCACTATGAACATCCATGCCTAACCCGAGATTCGAACCCGGCTCCTTTGGCATGTGAGGCTAGATCGTTAACCACACAGCCATCAGGTGGGTCCTCCTTTGAATAGTGATAATTTGACAATGTCCATTTGAGAGATTCCTTATCCCTTTCACGAAGGATTTTTAATTACCATCTTAATTTTTTAAAAGCTTTAAATATTATAAAACTGTTTTAATGTGGCACTTTAAAACATATTTTTAGTCTAATTTTTATGAAATAAGACTTTTCTCAGAAAAACTTTATATTAGCACCTTAAAAATGCCTTCATATGTTAAGCCTAACACTATACTCATTTTTCCTCATTCACAAAATTTGGATTTAAAACAAATAAGTAAACAAAAAACTCATTTTACCTGCAATTTGAATAAGCAATAAAAATGTTCAATAAACACATTCAAATCACTGGAATATAATTTTATGAAAAATTCGAGCTACAGACAGAAGTTTTAAGTAGACAACATATGGCATGCAGCTGTACACAAGTATTTTTACTCTTGGCATTCATATAAAACAAATTATTTAAACAAAAATAAAGTGGGGAAATAAAGTTTAGGCATCATACTACTAAATACAATTTTAAAAACTATGAATATATTTGAAACTTTTAAAAATTTTAAATATATATATTTTGACTACACATTTTACCTCACCTCACCTTACCCTAAGTGATGAAAATCGCATATTTTTTTTAATTTAAGTTAAAAGGATCCTTTCGGGTTCTAATTATGCGAAATTAAAACTACAGACAATCATGTATTCAAATCTGTAAAAATATTGTGAAATGCTGGTGCATCACACGCAATGAGACCACAAAATACCAATTTTCAAGAAAATACTCTAAAATAACTATTTGTGGGACATCAGTACCAATCATTCCAATTTATTTGACTAAACTTATGACCTATACTATTAATATATGTTTGGGAGTCGGTACCATAACATAATATTCCACTCGTAAAAGACATCTAGCTTCATTACAACATAATTAAAAAACATCATACTGAAGTCACATTAGAAATTACATTAAAAGTTTAGAAAATTTAAATCACATAAGATATTACATGGGTTGTTCAGAAACTAATCTGTACTGAGTTTTTTTAGTGAAGCTTGGCATAATATTTCTCTACTTCAGGATAAATCTTATTTTGGCACCTCTTGATTCATCACCGCAGACACTGACATTAATTCTAGATGCCTCCATCACCAATTTACGCACCTTTCAACTGCTTGAGTGCAGTACGGAAGGCGTCACGATCCCATCCTGATTTTTCATCAGAACGAATAAAATCTAGAATTTCTTCATCTGTGATCCTTCTGAGGGCAGGAAGAGATTAAATGTAAACCAAGCTCCTGTCTATCATTTTGAAATATTAACTTGCGAGTCTGTGTTGCGAACCGACATATCTTTTGAGAAGCTTCTCATGGTAAATTTCAAGGCAATTGATTGTGAAATACCAGAAATTGACAGAAAATTTCTCGGTAAACATCAACAGTATCTTCTTGACATATCGCTTGCCATATGATATCGTGATTGTTCAAAATATATTTCAATTTGCGATTCAGGCCAACTTTTCCATGCTGGATTGTCAACAAGGGCCAACCAAATTCTTCATCTGTACATTAGCGCACAAGATCCTTCATTTCAACTAAAAAAAAAAACGTTCATTTCATCTTGAAATGTTACATGCCAGTATGATTTTACATAAAGAAAACAGCGAATTCACTCAAGACGCTCATAACTTGTTCAAATCAATTGCAACTTCTCTCTACACGAGTGATGAGCTTAAAGGTATAATTGATCCCATCATTGAAATGATTGCCTCTTTTTGCATATCCCGAGAATTTGCTTCTCTTCATGATCAAAGATGATGGTCCCATGTACGAGAACTTGGACTTGGAAGAATTTGAAAGACAGGAAGAGCAATCTCTCACTGAAGACTGCTGTCCGATACTTCAAGGTTCCATGTCTGAATTTTCAAACTAATGAAGCCGATCAAACGGTATAGTGGTTAACGTGCTAGCTTCTAGACCGCGAGGTTGCGGGTTCGAGTCCCGTGTAAGGCATGGGTGTTTGTAAATGTATATTGGCTTGTCTAATGACGAATGTTTCGGCTCATTATAGCCCTCGTGTTGCTGACGGCGCCAAATAATCTGAAAACAACCAACCAATCAAGCTAATGAATATTTGTAAATGATTGAATGGGGCTCAGTTAACATTTCATCTCCATCCGCCTTCAGAAGAATCGCAGATAAAGAAATTCATGGTTATATTTGCTCTGGTGAAAAATCTAGAAGGGATCTTGACGTCTTCCTGTGCTACACTCAAGCAGTTGAAAGATACATCAAATTGGTGAAGGAGACAGCAACCAGTGTCTGCAAAGCAAAATCAAGAGATAGCAAAACAAGATCTCTCCTGAAGCCAATAAATATTATGCCATACTTCACTAAAAAATCTCAGTGCAGATTAGTTACTGAGCAACCTATGTAATTTCTAATGTGACCTCAATATTTTGTTTTTTAATTCAGTTGCATTTATTCTAGATCTCCCAAAAAATAACTAGACATTGCAAAAAAAAATCCACCTAGTAAAATGGTCAGTCAGAAAAAGTTATGAAATCTAATGTTTGCTGCATATAAATTCTTAAGGTTACTGTACACAATAAACTAAATTGGAATTATTGGAAGGAATCCCCATAGGCAATCGGAACTTTTCAGGCTAGAGTTATTTCAGAATAATCTCATTTCATATGCTTGAGCTAATTTGTAACCATTGCACTGAATTGAGATTAATTTTATAAAAACTCTAGCCTGCCAAGTACTGATTGCCTATAGGGATTCCTTTCAATAATCCTAATTCAGTGTACTGTGTACAAGTAACTTAAAGAGCTTATCAGCAAACATTAGATTTCATAACTTTTTCTGGCTGACCACTTTACATAGCGGATTTTTTTACGACTAGTTGTTTTTTTGAGAGATATCAATTCTTTTTGTTGCATTTGTTGTGTTGTAAATGAATAAGATATAGTTGAGAGATAATTTAGCGTGAATAATCATATCGTCGCTCTAAGTGCAAAATGGCGTAAGCGACAACACCATTAGATTCACATACTACTCTTTGTATTGAGAGCGACATTAAATATAATGATTCAATATTGTAGAGGGATAGATTTAGGTTTGCAATCCAAATCCTTTTTGTTTCTTTTAAGTAGAAATCTTCTTTACCACACCAAGAACAATTTTTCATAATAAAAAATGCACCTGCTATAACTTAAGTACAAAAACATGCAATTATATACTGAAAAATAAATAATAATAATAAAAAGTAAGTAAGACATACAAGCAAAATACTTGCTTTATATGTGAAATTGAGGATTACCAGCTTTACATATGAATAAATATTTTTAAAAAATTTGTTTCAAAATGACTTTCTTTGTAAATTGGAAATATAAAACATTATTATTTTAAGAGAAATTCAAGTAAGCTTCTGTGGTGAAGTCGTTAAGGTATCAGGCTAGTTGAACTGAAAATACCAAAGTCACTTCTTGAAAGTGAGCAAAAGAGGAATATCCGAAATCCATTGGCCGATTTTAATCAACCATTAGCTGGGCTAAATTTCCTTATCCCTGGATCATTTTTAGGGGGTACAAACCCTCAAACTCATTAATTCATACAAAAGGTACTTCTTCTAATTAAGATGAGAGGAATAAAAATAGAATGGCCTGATTATGTTTAAGCTGTATTGCTGCTAAAATTCCCAAGTATCAGGATCATTTCCAGGGTGTATAGACACTTGTACCCATCAAATCATGCAAAAGGCTCTTTCTCTGATCAAGCTGAAAAGAATAAAAATAGAATTGGGAAAAATCATCCAATAGTTTTGGCTGTAACCCTGGCTAAAGTTTTGGTCACAACCAGAAGAAGAATCGGAAGAACAAAAAACCGGTGAATTCGGCGATTTTCAAAGGCTTTTTTTTGCCATGTTCCCTTGTTGAATGTTAACAATTATGTTGTTATATTTTGTCTACTCACCCGGGGCAATATGATGGCAAAAAAATCAGGGTTCTAGCTATAATAGAAGCTGAGCTGTGAAGGGTGGAAAATGGGCCTGAAGCTCAAGCAACATAATATACACTTTCATGTCTGCCGCTTTGACATTGGACTTGACCGCGGAACACTACTGCGTTCCTGGATGTCTTTTACAAGTGGAATATTATGTTTCGACCCCTACTCTCGAAAATATATTAATTAACGATATAGGTATATTAATAATATAATATAGGTCACACAACATAGATAACATAAATTTAGACAAATGAGTTGGAATGATCGATTGCGATATCCAAACAAATTTTGTTATTTTACTGTTTTTTCACAATTTTTTTTTTTTTTTTTATCATTTCAAGTGATGTTAGCACCAATATTTTGACAATACTTTTACAAATTTGAACATGTGATGGTCTATAGTTTTAATTCTGCACTATTAGAACTTGAAATGACTTTTTCAACTTTGGTTTAAAAATTTAGAAAATAAGTGATTTTCATCACTTATAGCAAATTTCAAGTGAGATGCACAAGCAGAAGACATGATAAAAAAAATCAATAAAAATTGTTTTGTTCATTCTAAGCCAAATTGCAAATTTTCCCCGCTATTAGAATTTGAAACAAAAATAAAACGTTTTTTTGGCTCACCCTAATTTACATAAACAATTTGCTCAACTTGGTAATTTTCATATACAATATTTTATAGATTCGTTGATAGTTCAAAGTATAATGAATAGAAGGTTTTAACAGATGCTTTTGGTAATTTTTTTTATTTTTCTTACCTGGGAGATACCTGCATTATATGTGACCTTGTTCAAAATATTTGATTTTACATATACTAAAAGGTTATTGTTTATACTGGATCGAGAAGTTGTATTGGGACTCTTCAATTTTATTCTTCCTACAGCTGTTCCATAGTTTTATAAACTGTCAACTTATAGATGAGCTATAAAAAGGTCATTCAACCATTTTACGTTGATGAAAGCCATGACATTTTACAATTCTTGAAACTGATATTTCTGACACAGCTGCAAATTTAACCTATTTTATCATTGACATCCTTGAGCAATGCTAAACTTGTTGTAAAGTCAGATGAAGCTTTAGTTTCAGAGAGGATATGGAATGTTAAATAAATTAAAAATAAAATGCATTTTCAGTAAGCTATCAATCAAACCTTTCATTAAATAGACAAAGGCTGTCTTGCTGTAAAGACTCTGTATTGGTCTTGTATGTATCACACATACAAATTGTTTTAGAACCAGCATTGTCTTGTTCACAGTGTGATTATATTTTAATTGTAAACGTATTTTGTGTGTCCATCCAAATTTTAAACTTGCTATTTGTCACTACTTTGATGTGGGAATTTTAACCTGATTTTTTTAAATGTAAAGATATGCTGGATGAGGATGAAAATCCTATTTTTTTTTTATTCCTCAACAAAAAATAATTTTTTCTAACTTTATTTAATTTGATTCATTTTGACAAATACTCTTTTATATTTGCTAAATATTTTCAGATAATTTGTAAGTAATAAATGTTTGCCACATCATGACCAATATTGGCTTTAGTACCATAAAATCTTTCCCACAAACCAATTATTATTCCATTTTAAATTTATTTAAAATAACAAATTTGCAATTTATTGCATTCAATTTTTGATTTGAAAAGGTTATCCTTAAAAGAATAAGAAAAATTGAGTGTATACCTCCTACTAATGTAAATTTAATAATGTGTAATGTGTTCGGTTGAATGAGGAAATATTCATAGTGTTAATTAGCATGCATATGAATCCTTTGTGTAAAAAAAAAAAAAAAAAAAAAAACATTCATGAACTTTCTAGACAGGCAAGCCCTGAATAATAATACAATTGTTCATTTTGTGGATGAAGTACCTTTTTAAAAGACTGGATCTGCATTGTGGTATTATAAGAAGGTGTTAAGCTGGCCAACCTTAGCTTAGCCTTAAATCTGCAGTTGTAATATTTCTATCTTTGTCATTATAGGTGAAATGGATGATGTATTGGATTATATTTGCTCTATTTACTTGTGTTGAAACTTTTGCTGACATTTTAGTATCCTTTTGGTAAGATGAAAAATACCTTTTCCATTAAATACCTAGTAACTATAGTAGCTTGGTTGTATTTTTATTTGCATAAAGCCAGGGGCATGCTCAATAACGTTTTTGTTTAAAAATCTCTAAGGCATATCAGTCTAATGACTTAGTGATAAAGTATACTTTAGACTGAGTATTTATATAAAATATAAACTAAACATTTTTATCAAGAAACTTAAGTAGTAAGATTTGTTTATTTAAATGTTTGAAATTTATTTTCAGGCTTCCATTTTACTACGAAATGAAAATCTTATTTGTACTATGGTTGCTTTCACCTGCTACAAGAGGTTCAAGTGTCATGTATCGGCGTTTTGTTCACCCTCAATTAACTAAGCGTGAAAAGGTAAATTTAAATGTTAAGAAATAAAAGATATTTTTGTTTTGTCAATATTTTTGTACTATTATATTGATTATTAAGAAATTCCAGGTTCTTATTTCCTAAAGTCATATTAAATTTTTGAATAAATGGGTCCGTAGCAAATTTATTATCATGTAGCATAAGTTTAGAGTCGAATTCATGTGAGGAAAACGATTGCCTCAATTAAAATAGATCTTGTATAAAAAATTAATTGATGTAACTGTATTTCCATGCAATCAACTTTGATGCATTTAAAATGTAATATAATTTTACTGAATGTATTTCTGTCGTAAACTGAATGGACAAATTACAGACGTTCTTGCACACATCTTAGCAGAAGCAAGGAAATTATTTTTAAACCCAGTTCATAGATTTCAAATTGATTTTACTTTTTAATGCATATTTAACTTAATTACTTTATATTTAAGGAAATTGATGAATATATTGCTAAAGCTCGAGATCAAGGATACAATACTGTTCTTCAACTTGGTACAAAGGGCTTAAGCTATGCTACTGCTGTTGTTATGCAAACTGCATTGAAGGTATTTACATTTTTAAGTATTATAAAATGTATTAAGTGTTTTGAATACTTTATAAATTATTAAATATTCTATATCAATAAAAATGCAATTTTTTTTATGTTCATCAAAAGATTTTATAGTTTTAGTATCCTAACTCAAAGTACAATCTTGTCTCATTAATCAGGAATAAAAATAATATGTCTTAATTAGATTTTTGACAAAATGTACTAAAATACACTTTGGTCAGTATAGCATACCTGCCAACTTGTACGGATTTTTACTATTTTGTACGGTTGTACGAACAGCTAAAAAAATCGTACGGATTTCACTGTACTTTTCGTTTTTTCCTTAAAACCGTTTTTTTTTTTTTTTTTTAAATAAATATTAATTCAAGTCACCAACGTAACAGAAACGATTTTCCAAAATTGCAGCCTCAGTCAAAATATTCACACTCCAAGGTTGTGCGTATGTACAACAATAAAGCGCGTTGGCAGGGATGCATGTTTTCATCTGTGTTGCTGACAGGATTTGGCAAACCAAACCACTGCTTCTTTGTTTCGGACTTTACTGGTTAATAAAAAATCAGAAAATTGAAAGTGCTTTAGTTTTTTTTATTCTTCCTTCTTTTGGACCGGACTCCGACATTGCACTTAAATAATAGCACTAAACCACGGCACCGGAGATGCACTCTTTTCAATGGTGTTGCCGATGGGACCTGGCGAACCAAACAACTGTTTCCTTGTCTCGAACTTTAGAGATTAATAAAGAAGTAGAAAACTGAAAGTGCTTTAGTTTTTTTTATTCTTCCTTCTTATGGACTGTACTCCAACATTGCGCATAAATAATAGCACTAAATCACGGCGCCTGGATGCATTGTTTTCATTTGTGTTGGCGGCACCGAACGACTGTTTCGCTATCTTGGTAAAGCACTTTCGGTTTTCAGCTTCTTTGTTACTCTTAATTATTTATTTTAAAATATCCATGTTAAACAATCTTGGTATAAGACTCCAAAAAATATAAAGTTTTTTTGGAGTCTATACCAAGCAGTTTACTTCAAATCATAAATTCAAGCAAAGGAACAAATTTTGCATTCTACTCTATCTATGCATCTGATATTAAGATTTCTCATAGAGGATTTACTGATGTCAAAGTTCATATCAATCAAAACTCAGTGACAACATCAAATGTAATAAGAATTCGAAAACATGCATAATTGATATTTGTGCGTATGATTAAACACTTTGAATACCACCAACTTCTTGTATGTTTCACTGTAGTTTCTGTGCCATAAAGCATGTTATTTGGTTGTAATGTAGATTAAATCATAAACCTCATCAGAGATTTCATCGTAAAGTTTAAATTTGATTTATTTTTATATCCTGGTTAGTATTTTATTTTATAATTTTCCATTCTGTGCTAAAATGTAACAATTTGTTATATTTGGGAGCAATTTAATATTATGATTTTTTTTTTTTTTGCATTTGCATTTGCAAGTGAATTATTATTATTTCTATATTACATTCATAAATATTGTCGCTATTTGACTTTCTATGAATCATAGGAATGCAAATATTTGTTCCGTAAAAATTGTACTAATTTGAAAATACCAATGTTGGCAGGTATGGTATAGAACTAAAAGCATTTGTGCTAACTACACTAAATATGAGCAAAAATTTCCAGCATGCTCTTTGCTTAATCCCTATGAAGTAGTGCCAAAAAATAATTCATATTACATAAAACTGAAAAACAATTATTTGCATTAACTACAATTGCTAAATTATTCCACTTTTCAACATTTCAATTTTGCAAATAAAATATAGTATTTTTATAAAAAAAAATTATTTTAACTGGAGCCCCCATTAAATTACTTGGGATGTAGCATAAAAGTTTGATTATCAGTTGATATGAATCACCACTTTTGTTTATGAAAAATATTGTTTTGTGCCTTTGACCGAAATGTTTAGTAAGAAAAAATGCATGAAATGTTCATTTATTAAATCATTACATTTATTTGAGAAAGAAGCCCACAAATTAATGTATGCAGATATATGTATAAAAATATTCAATTGATATATGGATGTGATGTAATAAAGTAATCTATTCCATATCAAATCATTATTTAAAAAGTGGTATTACCAACTCAACATCTTAAAAATTTAAAGAAATTTTGCTGAGTTGTTTTATACATTCAGAACAAAAGAAAATACCCAATATTATATCTGAATCTTGTTGGCTTTTGATCTACATGCATTACAGAAATCTCTAAGGCATATCAGTCTATAGACTTAGTGATAAAGTATAATTTTGACATTTCATGTCACAAAATGAGACAACTTTTTTTTCTAATTATAGTGGACGGTTGGACACTTAATTTTAGTATTCTTGGAAAGTGCTTCTTTTGATTTTTTTATTTAATATATCATTAGTAAGTATTTGTAAATTTTTTAACATCAAAGATTAGACTATTTGACCTTCAATGTCTCAACAAATTATATTTCTTTTTAAAAAATTATATATTTCTGGCCGTGCAGTCCCATCTTGCAGAGAAATTTTTCATGTGTATTGAACTTTGCATTTGGAAAATTTCAAATAGAAATCATACTTAAAACTTTTATTATTAAAATTAGAAACAGATCACTTAAAGTACTAATATAAAAATACTGAAATTAACACATCATGAGCGGGTCAGTGACTGCCATCCGACAGCGATCCAGGTATTTTGTAACTGCTTAAAAAAAAAAAACATGCCTAATGCGGAGTAGACAGGGTGCTAGTACCTGTTGATTTATGAAACATTATTTGATTTTAGATCATATTTTCTTTAATTCTGGACAATAATTTTCAACTTTTGGTTACTTATGTTTGTTCTGTTTTGTATCATTATTATTATTATACATTGACATTGACAAGAAAGTTTTCTTAATACTCAATGATAAGAATGAAGACTCTAAGTGTGTCCGGTAGTTTGTGAAGCTAAATCTGAATATATTTGTCATTTTCAAATATATTATGTCAAAAGGAGTTGACCACAGGTGACCATTTTAAGTATTTTGCAGCCATATCTAAACATATGGCATCATATACATATGGAAAAACTATTGTGATAGCATCGATACTGGCCAGCTACTTTCACCAAGATAGATTCCAGGTATGTGACACTATATGCACAAGTAGAGGCCTTCCTCTTTAATTACAAAACTATAAAAAAGGGAATCCATGTTTTATCAAGGTCAAGACAAGTTACTACAATGTTGACAATCCAATAGACCTGTTTGCATGATTTCAACATTCAGCCAAAATTGTAGAAAGCCACAACACTTATTGGGCGACGAAAGAAAAAAATGTGAAAGCCAATATGTGTTGTTAATTATAACAAACATATGAAAAGTGTTGACAGTGCCAATCATTATTTGTGTGAAAAAATGGACAAAAAGATAACTAATGTTTCTCATTAGTGCTGTACTATTTAATATCTTTAAAATTTTTAAAACACTAAACCTAAACTCAAAAATCAAGTATAAGCATTTATTACATGTTGTGGTAAAAATAATAGATTAGCAGACCAAACATTCTGCAATATCCAGACGATCCTGTTCCTAGTACATCTAGTGTATCCCCAAGAAATCCAAGGCAGCAATCTCTAAGTTTTCTAAAGGAGATGCAACATGTTTGCTTAAACTCTCATGCATACCGCACCTTTTGTACAATAATACTTTTTATACAATATTAGTTAATTAAATATTCTAATAATACTCCATTTATTGAACATTTTATTAAATTAAATATTCTAATAATACTTCATTTATTGAACATTTTATTAAATTAAAAATTTTGACTGAGAAATTATGCCACATTTTCTTGAAATGCAAGTTCAGTTTTGAGATATCAATATTTGTGGTATGTATGTTGATATTAACTTGTTTGCATGAAGATAATTTTTTAGCGTATGATTGAGGAATTAAGAAAGGTAATTTTTCAGGATGAATGAATTAAGTGCTAATTAAATAAACACCACACCATACATAACAAAAATATTTGTGCTTAATTTTAGGAAATATCCTTAGAGATTTTTTTTTTTTAATAATATCTATTACCTATACCATTATTTTATAAGTTAAATAGATCAATGTAGTCTTACTTTTTGTTCTAATAAAGAAAATTATAATGTATTTTGAAAATATGGATGTTTAAAAATGAGGTGTTAGAGAAATCTAAACACGTTAATTAATAAAAACATATTTACAATTCATTAAAAAGGTTGAGCCTCTTCTAGATTTCTGCAGTCCCTTAACTGAATTGGCTTCAATATATATCAGAGGGTTTCACTTCGGTTGTTGGACTAAAAGGTGATAGTTTTCTGGATTCCACTTACTCTTCAAGATGCAATGCATGACAGTTTACTTCAAGTTGTCCAGATCTTGATGTAACAAAGTTCCACATGAAGCTGTTGTGATGCACTTGCATCAAAAAGTCTCCAATACAGCCAAAAAATTAAATAGTTAAAACAATAGAATAAGCCAACAAATATTTTCTGGTTGTAATTTACAAAAAAAAATCATCTTGTGAAAGCAAGTTGTAAAAATAAAGGGATAATTACATCCTAGGATTTTTGTACAGAGGATCCATGTTTTTAAGCAACCAAGATCCTCAAGATAAACAACATTCAATGTCTTCTATTTGAAGTCAAGATAAATAGTTCTTCCTCATTTCTAAATCTGGAAAAACCAGTATACAGTTGACCTCGCAAGAAACGCTTGTTTACCAGATCAAGCCCAACAACGAACTGATTAAGCTTGTGCCCTGTTAATGCTCATGTAGTATGAAGCTCAAATAAACAATAACTTGTGGACATTTGAATTGAAACGAAACATCTTGTAGAATATTTGGTATTCTAGAAATGCCAATTCATTATCGTTTGTATATTAACTTCTAACATCAATTTCTTCAGTAAATCTTGTACCATTGGCCTGTTGCAGAGCTTAGATAAATCCAAATTTCTAGAAGGAATCATTAAATTAGCACACCAATTTTAAGCTCCAAAATGTGTGATGGTACTTCATGCAGATCTAAAGAATTGAAAAACTTGGGTAGTAGACCACCTCATCTATATTGGACACTGTTCTATGTGGAAACCCATTGTTTTACATACAGAATGTTTCTATAATATCTATCAAAAATGTATAGGAAGGTAGATTAAATTAGGTAAAAGAGTGGTAAAGCCAAGCATACTTAGGCCTGATGAGCCCATTGTACCTCTCATACTAAGAAGATATACAGCCTATGGTATGCTAAACAGTGTGGTGGTCTTACAGAAGACCAAACAGTCTGAAAAGGCGACTTTATAAAAGTCATCAAACTCGATGTCAATAGCACCACAGGTTTTAATCCTAACGCCTGTGTATGATTGGCTTTTGAAAAAAACATACTCTACTGTTTGAGCTGAATTTCCACAGCCTCTACATAAGTTATCCTCAACAACTTTCATTATTTTAAGATTATTCCTAAGACAGTGACTGGTTACCAAACCAGTTATAATTCTACAGAACTTTCTTTCCAGTATAAATTTCTGTGTTAGGTTTGGGGCTCCTTTTATAAAATGTTTGGATTGTCTCATACCCTGAAACTTTTTCCAGACTATTTCAACTTCTTTAATAACACTTAACCGAAGTGATCCCCTGACATCAAATCTTGGGACTGGGACAATTGGTGGTGGTCCGAAAGGCTTCTTGGTGGATCCAAGCCTGGCCAGTTCATCAACATGTTCATCGCCCAGAATTCCACGATGTCCAGGAACCCATATCAAAATAAGTGTTTTGTTTCTACCATTCAGTGCAGGTTTACATTCAATAATGAGTTTAGAGTATGTAAACCCTTTTCCAAATCCTTTCAGCTCCACTTGAATATCAGAACAAATAGTAGTGTGTTTGCTTCTTGAGCTTAAGGTAACAAGTTCCTGGTCACAGACTAAAATTGCCATAATTTCAGCCTAGAAAACAGTACAAACTTCTCCTTGCTGTATAGAAATGTTGATGTCTGGTTTAATACTATATACCTCAAATCTAGAAGAATTTCCTATTTTAGAGCCATCAGTGCATATACAGTAAAGTATCCAAAATCCGGTATTTTTAGAATACGGACCTTTTCCCCCACTTCAATCTTAATTATTTTTTTTCGGGTGTTTGTATCCAAAAGTGAGGACAGTGAGAACGAAGTAGTTGAGGGAAAATATCTCGGGGACTAGTTATTTAAAGTATTAGACACTGCAATTAAAGGACTAGGACAAAGAGACCGTTTCAGAACCAGTAATAATGGTGATTCACAAAATAGGAGAAAAGTTTATTAGTCTTTTCTATCATAAACTATTAAAACAGCCTTAAAACAAATGTTTTGTAAGACTACATAAAATAATATACAGGTTTTTCTTAGTTTATTCCATTTATATATTTTATTTCATTGGTTTTGTGTATGAACAATGATATGTTCTAAAATCCGGAATCACCGAAGTCCTGACAATTCTGGATTTGATATACTCTATTGTAGTAAAGTCAAATCCGTCCAATATGTTATCCCTCTCTCAGTTCCTCTTGGTTGAGAAGACAATGTAAAGGAAGTTAGAGTGAACTAAAATAAGCAGATTTTGTGTATGAAAGTTTGCTCACTAAAGTTACATTTAAAGTGTTAAAAGGCCTATTTAGATTTTAAATGTAAGCGGTTTGCCCCTTGCTTTACATGGAGCAGAACTATAATTTTCTTACTACTGATTTGACCTATATGGATTTCTTCTCCTGGGGATACATTAAGAGCATGGTCCATGAAAATCCCACCGAGTCCAATGACAATCTAAAAGTCCGACTGTCAATTGCTGCTGGAAATGCGCGTGAAATGCCTGACATGTGTGCTAATGTCCGCCAATTCATCTACTGTTACCAGGAGCCTTGTATTGTTAGTGGTCGCCCTTTCAAGCACTTATTATAAAAAGTTTAATCATTAAAATCTTTGTTTCTTTTTACTTTAACTGTCTTTCTCGCTTACCTGTTATTTATATCTTCTTTATGTGCAAATACTTATGCATGCCATTTTCACTCATACTTTCCATTACAAAGTGTGCTTATTTTGTTCTCCTCTACTTGTCTTTACATTTTTGCCAGATATATTTGAAGCACCTTATATAGATCTTTGCATTAAAAATACTTTTAAAATGAAGCACTTTCTAACATTGCCAAATTCCAGTCTCTATTGTAATTAGAACTAAAAAAATCTGTAGCTCTTTTTGTAATACAAAAAGATCTGAGGGAGTCTCATTGGGAGCTGTACTGAATTGATTTGAAATGACCCAAATTGTAAACTAAGTAAGCAAACTTCAAAGTAAAGGTTATCTCAAAATTAACTCAGGATTTGAATTCGCCACCATTCGTGCAATAAAGTGTTGGCAATCCTATTAAAAAAAAACATTTGACAGCTGATAGTTTAGGGTTAGTAAAAATGGAGCTTTACACGATAGAACGTATTTTCATTGTTGACAATATTTCAAAAACAAAAGTCTGGCAGCCACAGTTCGAAAAAATTTTACAAAATATGGTCAGTATAATGATTTAACTTCATCAACTGTGAAGAGGGTAATTGAAAAATTCAGGCAGACTGGATCGATTGGGGATGCTAAACACATTGGTTGTCGAACAACAAGCCATTCAAATGTTAATGTCATTTATGCAAAATGGTCATGGAAAATCTTGACAAATGAGTGTGTATGTTCCAGCAAAGCCATGGAGGCATTTGCCCATCAATACACAACCATATCATCTGTACTTTACGATTTGATAAAAAATAAACATTTAAAGAAAAACTGTTTTTTATTTAATTCAAATCTTGCGTTAATTTTGGGACACCCTTTATTTTTATATTTATTACAGTTAGGTACATTTCAAATTTTATTTTTAAACAATTAAAAAACAAATGCAAATAAATAAAATTTTGTTAAAATTGAAAATATTTTATTACAGTTGGATATATTTGAATCTTTTTTTAAAACATGGGGGAAAAAAACATTCCCTAACAAATAAAATTGAAATGTTATACCCATGAATTTTGTTAAACGATATACTTATGATATTTTCAATAGTTTGAGTTATAAGGACATAATTTCAAATTATTATTAAGCAATCAATCTATTTACTGCTTTGATTTAATTACTGAAGAAATATGCTAAAGCCTGGTGACTCAGTCAATGTTTAGGGTATTATCCGCTTACCTTTAAAAAATCATTTTAGATCTGCTTTAAATCTTAGTAGCCAATCAAGCATTTACTCACAAAACCAATAAATAATCCAAATGCATGATAAGGAATAATCCTAACAAACTGTCACCTAAGTACGCAAACAGTCAGCGAAACGGCAGATTGGAGATCTTGCTGCTTGCAAATTTGCCAGCCAAGCATAGAATAAGGCTGCATTTTGATCGAATTTTCTTATCTTGCAACTTTAAAAAAATCTTTTTAATTATAGGGGAGTGAGGGGGGGGGGGGGGAATAGGATATAAAATTTAAAAATTCTGTGTTTAAAATGATGTTGTCTTTTTACCTCAATAAAAACAGTTCAAGAACTTGAATTAGAAAAAAACAGTGTGAACGAACTTTCAAATTATTTTAAAATTATGTTTATTTTATTGACATGATCCATTCTATCTATTTGTCCCTCACATGTGGCACTCAGAACTAAAGTTGGTTAAATCAAAAATTTAATAATGATTTTGAAATAATTTAAGTTCACCTTTATTTGCACTGGTTGATTCTCAAACCAAGTTACAGAACTGCTTTTTAACCCTTTAAATCCCATGGAGTCAGCGTTGTGGGTTTCACAAAACCCCGATGACTTTCCATTCATAAAAACTGGAAATGAACTCGCCCGACTCGTTCTCCTGTCTGCCACTCCTGGGATTGCTGTGGGGGGTCACTGTCGACCATTAAAAGATCATTACCTATTGATGAGGACCGTCACGCTTTAAACAACTAAGGCAGGGCAGTTCCCCTCACTTGGAAATATACGTTTACCCCTGCAACCGCCCGAAAGGCGGTTAGCTGGGAAATTCTCTACAAGGCGGTATAGGGCGGGTTGGGATTTAAAGTGTTAACTATCAGTGTTAAGATATAAAACAAAGGGGTATATTGCAATTTTAAATTAGAATATAGTAGACTTGTTTCACTCTAGTTTTGGTGTCTTCATATATTGAAATCGGAAAACCCTCTTTATACACTTTTTGTTTTGTTTTTGTAATTTTAAAAAATTTTACTTATTTAATTTTTTAAATAAGTTAAAATAAAAAAATTTTAATTTATAATTTAATTTGTTTGTACTAAATAACTTGCACAGATACAAAAAAAAATGACCCTTTAGTTTTTCTCTATCATAATTAGAAAATAATAAAATTGAAGAAAAATTAAAAATTTACCTACAAAAATTTCATGAATTTGTAACATACACTTCTAGGGTTATTGATTTTAAGCACAATGTATGAAAAAAGAAAATAGACTTAAAGTTTTAAAATTACAAACTTAACAATCTTAAGTCGTATTACCAATTATCAAGTTAAAAAGTTCTGATTCATGTCAAGCTGAAGTTTTGGTTACGTTCAACAATAAAAAATGTGAAAAATATGCAAATTTTTTGTCTTTTACACCATTAACATCCTAATTAGACTTAAATTGGTATATACTGCCTAATCATTAATCACGTTTAATTTTCTCGTAAAAATGTAACATATAAAAAGTATGTATTTACTTTCCATAAAATTGTTTATTTATAGGGTCAGGAAACTTTAGTTCAACATTTACGCAAGAGCTACAGTATGAGTGATTTAATTGAGGATAGTGGTTCATCCCAACATTTTTCTGCTGCAGCATCAGCTTCTAATGGCTTAGGTAACAAATTTGTACTTCTTGGTATCATAAAAGTTTAAAATTTAATCATTCTTTTAAATATTCACATGCAGCTTACATAAGAACTCATTATAGGAGTATAGCTTTTTTTAAATATGTTTGATTTCTTATATGTTTAGTTTATAATTTACTATTTGAAATATCTCATAATCAACTACATTTTCTATTGAGTCAAAATAAATTTTTACTCTTTTTTATTATTACCAAAAACCCTTAAATAATTATATTCAATATTTGACTTTGACCATTTAGGTAGCCATGATCCTCTGAATTAAGGAATTATTTAAGTTTGTGAAACTATTTTTGATTCCACTTATCATAACCTTGTTACTAATATTTTCTTGTTTTGGCTATGTTGAATCGAGGAACGTGGCACTGTTACGATTTCAAGTTTGATGTCAAAGTGGCACTACCTGCACTTGTATATTATATTAACCAAGCTTAGTCCGGTTTTTGACCCCTCATAGCTCAGCTTCTATTATAGCTAGAACCCTGATTTTTTGCTATTGTGTTGCCTCGGGTTAGTAGACGAAAAATATCCACACAATTCTTAACATAGAATTGAGTAACATGGCTAACAAACTTCCTTTGAAAATCGCGGAAGTCACCAGAATTTCGTTCTTTTAGTTGTAACCAAAACTTTATCCAGAACTGTAGTCTAAACTATTTAAAGAATTTTGGCCATTCTTTTTTTTTCCTTCTTCTCAGCTTGATAGTACCTTTTATGTAATTTGGTGAGTACGACAGTCTGCACGCCCTCTAAATGATCCAGGAAGTTAGTAATTTTAGCAGGGGTAATGACTGATTAAAACGAGTCAAAGAATTTCAGATATTCTTTTACTCGATTTCAAGAAGTGACTTTGATACTTTAAATTGAACTATTACAACAGTATTATTGAAAGTATGTAAATTTTACTTATTTTTCTTTTATATTGCATGTTTATCAATGCCCTGAAAACATGTATTTCAACTTTTAATTAAATTATTTGAACTTCGAATAACCACTTTCATTTTAAAATAAAATTTTAACACATCAAGGTACCTGGTAGGTTTTGAACCACATACTTTAATATCACTAACTTGCCACCTTAATGACTATACCACTGAAGTACACTTAAGCTCCTCAAAATGATAACAAATATAAAAGAAACAAAGCTTAAAGCAAAAATTTTTGTGAAATGCATTTCCTTGTATTTATTTGTATGTAAAACTGGTAATTCTTAATTATTTCATATTTAAAGTAAATGCTTGTTTGTTTTTTTTTATTCTATTATACCTACTTTTTATTATTATGAATTGAAATTAATAAAGATATAAATGTATTTGTATTCCGAATAAAATTTCAGTCACAGTAGTGTAACAAAATGAATATTATATTGTATGCATTTTGTGAAAACAATTTACTAAAAGCAAAACATCCTTAGATTGCATCCTTGCATAAAAGCAACTAAAGTTGAGAGAGAATGCCTAAATTGGTACTTATGTATTATTCCATCGACTGATTGGCAACTTTTTATCAGCAACAAAATGATTGCCAATTGATTTCAAACAAATCATTAGTATGAATTTTAATATAATAGCACATATAAAAATCTTCATCTTTTTATCGTTATTTCAGACATTTAAAAAATACTATTCAGCAAGTTTTAAATTAGACAATAGCCTGGAAGAAAAACAGTGTGACATTGTCGCAAGTAAATCCGAGAAATGTAGCAGTGGAATATTGAAACATCCAATATTGCCACCACTATTGGTTACGGCGCAGGGATAGTGCAAAACAAAACTTTCTCTGTTTATAATACTTTTACTACAAACATATAGAAATCTCTAAAAGACTGCAATAAGCTTCATTTCTTGATTTGTGGAAATTAAGTTCAAAAAATTTCATTAGAACTACATTACCTAATTTTATTTAAGAAATAAATAACTGTGTTAAATCACAAAAGTGAAGTATCTTATCTTTAAAGTGAAGTATCATACTTTAAATAAAGTTTCCGATGACATGTTACTGTGATCAGGGTTCCCACGGTCTTTGAAGGTCATTAAAAGTGCTTAATATTTTTTAACCTGTTTTCAAGGCCTTGAAAGTACTTGAAAATGCTTAGAGGTGCTTAAAAGTCCTTGAAAATGTTTAGAGGTCCTTAAAAATCCTTAATTTTTGTGTATGTTGACCAACTTCAAAATTTACAAAATTACAAGTCAGACTTGCTATCCCCGCATGTCCGCCACTTATCCTCATTATATCGGAATTTTCTGATGTATTTGTATTACACATGCGCCAACTTGTAACTATTTTGGTAGAATATACTTTATAAATTTTTTTTATACAGACGTGATGCCTGAAAACAAATTTTTTACGGTCCTTAAAAACATTAATTAGGTCCTTAAAAGTCATTGATTTTCATTTTGTGATTTGAGTGGGAACCCTGGGGATTTATCTGTTTAGTATATTGACAAATTTAATATTGATTTAAAGATTTACTTGAAAATCACTTGCTCATCCTACAGTAAGGCTTAAGTGTATGATTACAGCTTATTGCAGTAAGTTCCCAAAAATTCTGCTGTAGGGACAATATTAAGTTTTGAAAAAAAACACTTCGGTTTTCAAAATGACTATATTTCAAAATTTAGTTCATTTCTCAATCTATCATGATGTGATAACTACTACAACTGAGGTTTGTATTGCCGTGTTGTATGCTTTCCAATTTCCTTCCTATGATAGGAAAGTCTCTTCTGGGTATAATTTCCAGTGGAGGGATTATTCATGTTGCCTTTTTGTTTGAATTGATGCAAAATGACTAAATCTTTAATATAATTCATTACTACAAATCGTCACAATTTTCTGTATGGTCCTTATTTAAAATTATAATTTTAACTGCAATTGTATGTAAAATTCTTTGTTTTATCTTGACACAATTTTACATTGTAGTTAAATTTGTAAATAATAATTTAAATTTAAAAGTGGAAAGCAAATTTCTTTCATTCTTAAAAAGACTTAAAACTTTGTTGAATTAGATTTGCCTGTGTTACTTTTTTTTCTAAAAAGTTGTTTGATTTGTTTAATTTCTTGAAAATTCGACTGTTTTGCTGATATCTGTTGCTTGTTGTTTTCTAGCTGTTTTTTTCTGGTTTGTGTATCTGATATTAGTTTCTATTTATACTTTGTCTGTTGTGTACATATACATTGAATTAATAATCTCTGTTTTTATAGTAGTTTAAAGTATTTAATAATTTATCATTGTTTAGTTTTTATAAACAGTTCTTTTAACTTTTCAGATTTAATTGAAAATCGCAACTATTTTAGGGAATTTGAATTATATAATTTTAAAAAATTGGAAGTATTGTCACAGTTTTTATGTATCTGATATTAGTATTCATTTTACAACTATGATATGTATTCACACAGATGAAACTGATAGTGGGTCTGACGAACGTCATAAGCCTTTGCGTCATCGTTGGCTATCAGAAGGTATTCTATCCGAAGATGAAAAGTTTGCCAAAGAGCAAAATCAACCACCCAAGTAAGTTTCTCACTTAGCAATTAATACTGCACTCAATTGCTTAATTCAGGTGTCTACCATTCCCAACTGTTGCGAAAGTCCCTAAAATATACAGAAAACTGATCTCGAAAGTCCCAAAAATATATCTCCTCCAGGGATGCGATTCTTTGCATCAATCAGCAGATTTCTTGTTTTTTTTGTTGTTTTTTTTAAAACTTCATACTTTTCTCACTTTTTTTAATTCAAACTTTAAAGAAAATAAGCATTTTCTACAATTTTCCCATTGATCTCATGGATTGAAAAAAAATAGTTTCCCCTTCCCTCAAAAGTTTTTTCTCTTACTTTAAACATGGCTCAATTTCAAGGATTTCAGGTTTTTTTACTAAAAATTTCGATCATGCCCGAAATGGATGCAATTTCGCATTGAAATGTCCTAACAACTACGGAATCTGCATACATTCAGACATCCCCAAACAGGGTTCCCACAGTCATTTAAAGTGCTCAATATTTTTAAACTTGTTTTCTAAGCCTTAAAAATGCTTTAAGGTTCTTAAAAGTCCTTGGAAAAGTCCTTAATTTTTGCGGATGATGTGTGCTCAACTGCCAAATTTAAAAAAATCTTAGTGACAAATTGTATAAGAATTTCTAGAACAATCGCATATAATATGACCATAAACACAATCATTTTAAAATGACTTGCATATTTGAAAAATATATAGCTAAATTAAATTTGGAAATTACAGTTTCTAATATTTGTTTAATGTTCATTGTGGAATGGGCCAAAACAATCTATGCAACGATATACCTGGCATTCTTTGTAAATCCGTGAAATTTTAATATCTTGATTTGAATAATTATTTTTCTTCAAAAAACTACACTGTCTGCATGTTTTCTTTCTATCATCAATTTTAATTATTTTGTTTTTTTGTTTAAGAGGATTTTTGTGACACAACTGAGGAGAGTTTCCTGCTTTCTTTACACAATGCATTAATTAAGAGGACTTGGTACCCCTTGTTTTCAAAAAAAATAATAAAAATATAAATTTTCTATTTTTGCGTGTTTATAATCTTTGAAACATTCTCCTAATTCTGACAAGTTTTTGAACTGATCTGATAACTGTAGTTGCAGAAAAACTATATTTTTATGGAGAATTTAGCCTTGCTGCAATAGCTCCTTCAATGTTTCGAACGCATTTTTCTCAGTTCGTGATTTTCCCACCTTACTCAAAAGGCTATAACTTCAGTAAATATTAATTAAATGACTTGAAGAAGAAAAATTGTTGTTTTTTACGCTTTTTTACATATAGATACAGTAATTATCGGGGGGGGGGGGGTCGAATATTTTGTGGGTATGAAGGGAAAAGTGAGGCTACTGATGCTACAATTGGCACTTCATATAGATGTTTGATTAGGAAAAAATGCAGATGAGATTCTGATTTTAGGGCTAAAATGCACTGCCCAAGAGGCATTGTTGAATTGCAATTTTTTTCTTCACGAAAAAAATATTTCAAGATTTTTTTTTTTTTTTTTTTTTTGTTATCTATAAATTCTGATTTCAGTGACTCCTATAAAACTGGATATTGAAAATTAACATATAAAATAGATTTATTGATATCCACATTCAGTTATATGAAAGTTCATAATTTATCATATTTCCATGTTTTTGTTTAATAATCTTAAAGATTTTCCTCCTTGCTTGTATTTAAAAAAAATTGGTTGTTTACATTGAACAATTTGGTTTTCTTAAGTACAGAGTGGCCACAGAACCGGGAAATCGGGGAAATGTCAGGGAGCTTTCTGATTCTGGAAATGTCGGGGAACTTTTTAAAATTTCATGAAAATCAGGGAAGTTTTGTATTGTTTAAGTCACGTTCATCCATATTTTGGCTCTATTTACATGGAGATTTGTGGTGGTAAGCCATTAGAAATTTTATGTTACGGAATAATTTAAACTTTTCATTACCAGCAAAACTATTTTTTTTTTAAATTTAATATTATCTTTTTAGCATACATGTTCTATTTGATCAGCGGGTCTAGACATCTGGAAAACCTTTTTGAAAAAAAGTGTTCTCTAAAATCAGGGAATTTTTTTAGAAATCTGTCAGGGAATTATCGGGGAACTTTTTTTCCTGAATTTTGTGACCACCCTGAAGTAGGAACATGTTTTTTTTTTTAAATTTAGCTTTATTTTTCATTTTTAATCTTTATTTAATTTCATTATTATTTGATTTGGATGATATTCATTTCAGTAAAATAAAAAATATGTATAATTTTCAATAAAATGTAATTATATTTTAGAATTTAACTTGATTAAATATGTTATAAATTTTAATAATTGATTCTTAATCTATGGGGCTAATAATATAATCTTGTGAAGCATTTCTATTTATGGGTTGCTGAGTGGAATCGGCCACCAAAGCAAAAGAACTCTTTTTATGCAATCTCTTTTGCTTTGGAGGCGACTTCAAAATAAGCGATTCCTTCTTTTTATGCGGCCAATGGTATGCGATGACATGCCAGTCACAGTGACTTCCATTGAAATTTACTGGGATAAATCTCTGCCCAGTTGTTAAGTATAAAAAAATAAGTTGTTCAAAAATGCCAGCATGTTCAAAAGTTATGGGCAATAAAAATTCAGATGTGAGTACTTTGATCTTGTACTTGCTTCATATTTGGATAAGGAACTCTAAGCATCTAAGTATATTCACACTACATTTTTTTATTAATGTGTAAGTTTTCTTTTAGCTCTGTTCAGAGTGTAGCAGCAGCCAGGAAAAGTCGAATTGTTAAAAGTGTTAGAGGAGCGGCACAGCCTAAGAAAAATATTTCTAAACAAAGCTCTTTTGAAGAGGTACATTTTTTACTCTGTAACTATTGCTTCTCTGTGATACACACTGATAATTAGAAAAAATAATGAAAGTCTATCAGAATTATTGGGTTTTCAATGGTTTTCTTATTCATGAATATACTATCATATATGAGTAGGTGTTATGCTTGGTTTGGATTAAGCAAATCATCAAAATCTTTGCAGACTTTCAAAATGACCATTTTATTGGAGCTTGTGCATTCAGAGCATTTACCATTGCAACTAGCACCAAGTTAAAGTGCCAAAATTGAAGGTAGAATATAAAAAGGACTAATATGTTTGTTAAGTAATTCTGTTAACAAAGTTGACTATATCTTCACAAAGACAACCGAGTTCAAATTTATCTTGGAGCTTGATTTGCATATGAGCTCATTGCTGCAAAATTTTCAGTATTGACCATCACCGTTTGGAGGAAACCTAACAAACAGAAATTAGTTGATTTGAACAGGTTGGTTTTGTGAGAAAACAAACTTCTCTCTCAGAATCGGAAACCATATTCACCACATGTATTTTGAACAAAAAAAAAGTATTCAATTAAATTAAACTTTATAGTTTTCTTCCATTCGAAACTTTTAGTAAAGTTTTGTTAATCTCTTCAAGCATAATTCAGGCAATCCATTATTTATTTCAATGTACATAGTTTTTAAGTTATATCTGTGTCAAAGGGCCTAAGTCAAATTTGACAATTTTCATTTTATTACAGTTTTTGTCTTAAAGCTTATTTTCTATAAAACCAAGAGTTTAACAGTTCACTCAAACAAATTGCTAAAGCATTAGTGATAGTTATAACAGAGTGTTATATAGACAGTCTTAACAGGATAAGGATAATACACAAGAAGTAGGATTTGAGTTTTTTCACTTTCTTGTAAAGTTGCCCAATTATAATTTAAACTTGTTTGTTTCAGAGGTACAGATATATGGATTTTATTTTTTAATTCATTTCAGTTATCTTCATTTCAGGTTTCTGGATATGCAACCCTCCCAAGAACGAGCAAATCAAAAACACGAAGAAAACCATTATGATATGTTCCTATTCTACATGCATGTATGATTTTTTAACGTCACCATTCTGCCTTATTGTTTCGGGCTTTCTGCTATTCCTGCTTTGAGTAGACATTAAGTTTTATTTTAGTAGTTAAGTAACAGGAATGAACCCTCTTTGTTGAAGTATGGTATTATGGAAATGTCAACCTATTTCTTGTATTTTGAAGATATAACTGTTTAAAAAAGTTCCCTTCAATGATTAAACCTGTAAGTACCAATATTTTGCTGAATATTTTGAAGATCAACATTTCAAGAGCTTCAGGCCCATGGCAGATATTTTAAAAGTACTTGTCTTCCGGTAAGATTTATTCTTATATAGTTTTATCGTCTATTTTTAATTGTTATGGGTCTTTTTCTTTTTTTCAACATAAACTAAATTAATAACAAGAAGATATGATTATTTATCCATGGCAAGTTATTTTTAAACACTACTGAGTTGTTAACTCAAATTGGTTTTCCTTAATTAAAAGATATTGATAAGGGGAACTTTGTTCTTCTTGCAATTTTTTTGTCACTGTAGCTATTTAAGAATTGTATTTAAATTCATATAAAAAGTTAATTAGAGAAATCCTATTGAGGAGACATGCTCAGTTATTTAAAATTATTTTTAGAAAGAACAATTGTATGTGGTTGCAGTACTAAAATATTTTGTTATTAATTACTTCATGCAAACTAAAATTTTCAAATAAGTATCACTGAGTAGACATTTCAGATTCTAATTTTTTTTTATACAGGATTTTTAAAATTTGTATCCCTACTTGGGAGGTTGTTGTTCATAATGAAGTGAAGCTTGAGCACATATGTTTCAAGGGATTTGTGCAAGGTTAATGTAATAAAAAAAAATTATAGTTAAATTTAACAGCAAAAGAATGTGTTAATTATTTTAAAGGCAAAATTAGAGATAATATTGCAAGTAAATCAGTTAAATTTATGTAGAAATTGAAACAAAAGGATCTCCAGAATTCCCTATTGAATTTCCAAATTAAATAAAAAAGTCGATATTGTGTAAACAATTTAAATAAGAAATTTATCATTCCCTATTGATCCCCTTTGTGATACATTTAGTTCTTTGATAAATCCCAAAATAAAATTGTATGGGCTCAATATGAATAAGCTTGTTGTCTTCTGGAAAAAAAATCTGAAATACATGTTTGACGTAAAGTGCTGAGCATGAAATCTTGGATTGTAATGGACAGCATCCTGCATACAATTATTTTCTAAAAGCGCCTCTATACTCCCTCTGAATTATTTAAATGTTGTACCTAAGACGATCAGAGTCAAATGAGGAGTTGAAAAATCGTTGTCAAGATTGTGTTCATAAATTTATTTGCTTGCTTATAGTTTTGAAATTTTGGGGGTGTTTTTGCTCAATTAAGTTGCATCATTTTTTGAATAAAATTTTCACTACATGAATGTCAGAGACATGTTCTGAAAAACTTCCTTCCTAAAATTATCTTTACAACTACTGCTGGAGCCCACTGAGTTGCCCACTCCTTTTTCATGAAGTTATCATGTCTTATTAAATGCAAAGTAATCTTAGTCATTTTTGTAATACTAGTATGGAATGACAATTAATTGTTAAAAATATCATTGAAAAAAACTAATGTAATTAGTTCCATATACCTAAGCTCCTAAGTTATTATTTATATGAGATTGTTTTATTTATTATTTTAAGAGTCAAATCTCATATCATATTTATTGTTTGCTGTGTATCTTTTTTTCTCAATCGTATCCTAATTTAATGAATATATTCCATGGAAAAAAAATTCAGTTGTCGTTCTTTTCTTGGAAATCAGTATTTCATGCTGTGAAAAAGTATGATTTATGCAATTAATATAAAAATACTAGTTAAACTCAGTTTTTTTCAAGAAAGTTTAATTACACAGGTCTACAAAATGGTATACGTTTTGAAAAAAATTTTGATTTTGATAACTGATTTTATAGTATTTTCGATGTTGATTCCAAAAATGCAAACCATTTTTATATGATTTTTTTTTACAAAACGATTTCATATTTTGGATAAAATAACTCAAATCAAAATATTTTGGTAATTTTAAATTTATTTTATCTACCTCATAAATACATACTTTACATTTATATCCTAGCACTGTTATAATTTAATTGATAAATGAGTTTATATAAAAATGTTACAAGTCCTTTTAGTAGCATTTTCTCTTTGTCAAAACTTCTTTTCCTGTTTTTCTTGTGAACTCTACAAGGATTGGCTTAGTTTCAGAATCAATTCAAAATATTCATAGCACTCTTCCAAATGAACTGAAAACCCTACATGTACAGAAAGCATATTTAATTTTGTTATGCAATAATACTGATTTTAGACTTCTTTTGGACGAATCAATATAAGTGTATATTTATCATTTTTGATATACGTACTGAAAGAAGCTATGAGGTTTGGAAGATTGCTTCAATGAAGAAGTTCACCCTCTGCAAAGAATAACAGTACAAACTTTATCTCTTCGCTAAAAATGATGTCAGGAGCCAATATATTTCTTTCAAACTAGAACCTAAAAGCTGCACCGATTCCTTTGGAAGTTCTAAGTCTCTGACTGAATCTTTTTAATTCAGATTTGGTTCAAAGCTTTGATTCATGTATACCAGGGCCGTATGTATTTTTATTATAATTGCTTCCACATATGTATTGTACTTGTGAAAAATTTCCAATACATCTGGAAGGGCAAGACCTGTATACCAGATCTATGAGATACCAGGGTTAATGCATGTGGGATGTTAGAATAAGAAATATTCTTTAATTTTACATTCTATGTAGAATAAAGTAGTCCGGAAAAAATGAAATCTATGTAATCGTAACATAATAGTGCAGGAAAGTTGTTAGTAATACCACTGTAAAATTTTATTATAATGAAATCATTTATTTTACTGCAACAAAAGGGCCAAAGTTTTTAAAAAAATGGAACAATACCTTTAATTTCATGCAGATTCTTTATCACAATCGCTGTAATTTTACAAACTCAGCTATTTTTTTCAATTGTGAGGTTGGATCAAGTGATACAATATATAAACGTGAAATTTAGTTTGCCAATTTCAATCATCTTGAATGGGAGGTGTTTCCAGGGTTTCTGCTTGCTAAACTTTGGAGGCATTTGCTTGTTAGTACAGCCTGACATATTTTCCACTATTTCTAGTCGGTGTTCAACTTTTTAAAATCAACTTCTGAAAGAGCACTATATTATTGTATTCAACTTCTGGTAAATCTCGACAACTTGTTATACGTTTTCCTATAGGATAGTAAAAGAAGTATGTCAAGAAATTGGACCATCGATGGTAATCCTAACTTTCCTAAGAAGCAATTTGTTTAAATAAAGTAAACAAACAACTGCTTGTTCTGGTTATTTTAAAGTATTTTCGACTAATGAAATTGATCAGTTAGAGACTTCAGTATTTCATGCAGTACCATCAAGATCAAGACATTGAATAGTTTTCTCATCAATGCAGCTTTCTTTCATAAATTGCAATTATACTATGTTTCGTCCAGAGCCACCTGTCTGGAGTTGCGTGACCAAAATGTTAAATATAGTTCTTATACAAAAGATACATGTTCTTCTCGTTTATTTATGCGACCATATTTACTACTTACAATTTATATACTTATTGTTTCATCCTTTCGATTATATAGAGTGAAAAATAGTTGAACTAATACTTTGATGGTATTTTACCCTTTCGCGAAAAATCTTCGATTTATCTATTACCACTGCCTGGTTTTCTAGTGTTACAACATTTAAATCTCTCAAAAGAGCACATGCTAATTGAGCTTCTGCTCTAATAGGAATAGCTCTATGGTTGCATTCGCTAGAAAAAGAGAGTAGATTTTCTGGGCAGCCCTTGTTTCTCTGAAATGATTGAACTTTCTGGCTTTTCCCTGGTAGATGCATTTTACTATCAAGTACACTTTCATCACTCGAACTCTGACATTCAATCATTTTCAATAACATACCTTCAGTTCTCAAACCTAGAGTTTATATGCTGGTTGGAGACTCTTAAAGGTCATGCAGAAGTGACATGACTTAACACTTGAGTTTAGTAAATGCCATTTCATAAAAAGATTTTCCTGGTATTTCAAAACTGTGTACTACAATACCTAGACTATAAATAAAATAATTGAAACTAGCCAAAAGAATGGGTTGAAAATTGAAAAATATCCGTATTTTGTAAATAAATCTAGGTTTTCATGTAGATTCCGGGAGACTTAAATGTTAGATATATATATTTTTTTTTATTACTATTAATTAAAATTTTGAACTTTACATTTTTATTCTTGGAAAATGAAAATTTGTTTGAATTTGTATTTTTTTAAAAAAATAAAAATCTTTGTTTTTGTCAAAAAACGTCAAGCTTTAGGTTCATTCCGGAAGACCTAAATATTTTTTAATTTAACTAAAAAAAAATTGGTAAATATGTGATCGTAGTAGTGACTTTTTATCGACTTGAAATTTTGAATTTCCAAAAAAAAAATTCCTATATGCTCTACTGTAAAAGCATGCTGTGAAAATTTTTCCAAGGAAAGTTCTGGAACAATTCGATTCTTGTTATGACGAAGTTTGCACTTAGGGTGTTCTTACAAATGATGACATTGTAAATCTGAAGTTAAACAAAAGAATGATGCTGAGGAAAAATGTGAAATTTCAACATCTATCTCAAAAGTGAAATAGGCCACGAATATCCTGAACATTTTTTTCTGCAGAAAATGTAGACAAGAAAATAGTGGAATCTTTACTAATTGTTGATAACAAAATTGATAAACTCGACATAAAATCGAATTGTATTCAATCAAAAATAACTAATTTCTTCCATAGAATGTTACAATAAAATCAAGCTTTAGTTATATAATTATTTTTCCTTTTAATATTTGATTAATTATCTATTTAATTAATAATTTATAAGCAAATTATGTACTATCACAATCGTTATTTCCGACAACATTACTGCATATGCTAAAAAATATTTTTTCAAAGAATTGGGATATAGTGACCCATCGATTATAATGGACTTATTGTTGGGTCCGCAGACGGTTCAATAAAGCGGGGTTCGACTACAGTAATTTTTGCTGATGTAATAGCCACTGTTGCCGAGATTTGCGCAGGTATGATGGACACTATCACCGAGACTTATATTGTTGTGATGGTTATTTTCGCTAATGTAATAACTCTATGTTTGTGATTTGTGTTCTAGTAATTAAAATTTTAACAGTAATATGTTAGCTTGATAAGTAATTTCAAATTATAGCTAAGCATATGAATATAAGTTTAAATTTAAATATTGAACCAATATCTTTTTTTTAAGTACTTTGAATGCTGCTTAAACTTAGATAACTCGATTTAATTATATTCACATGTTTTTCCTTTTACCCAATAGTCCTTTGACTTATTCAATTTTTTGGACGGTTTCGAAGCAAGCTTTGGAAAGAATATTTCTGTGTTAAGAGCCTATGGTCAGCTTTAAAAGAAAAAACATCCCTAAAATTTCGGGGATTATCCCTAAAATTTTCTACCTAAATTTTTTAGAAAATTCAATGCGTTCCCTGCCATTAATATACCAAACCAAAAAGACTTTTTTACCTTGAAATCATGGTCTTAATTTTTCTTTGCAAGCAAAACAAGCTTAGTGTGAGAGTTAAGGCTCTTCTCCTAATTCATGCCAAAATAAGTAATGTACTCTTTTTCCTCAAAATACGAAACACTTATCTGTTCATTTTACTGTATCATTACCATTAATGTAACAGAAACAATCTGATTAATTGACACATCCTCTAGAAGCCACTTCTCTCAAAGCAATTTTTAAAAAAAAACACTCCTTCTCAAAGCTAAGAAATTTTGATTATGAGTACAACACTGATCTAAGAAAGACATTGATAGAAGTCAGAAAATGGCAGGATATCAAAACATGAATGTTGGGAGGTTAGAATAGACATACAACAACAGGCTAATAAACCGATTTTGAACTATTTTCTCTGACTTCACTGTTGTGTTTAACAACTTTATAAATATGTTTAAATTTATGGCTAATGTTTAAAATCTTAAGTAGATAATAGTTAAACAGTTCCTTGAAAGCTATAAATATGTTTTTAAAACCATATAATGTTGCATTGCTCTTAAATGTATAAAACTTTCTCATATTAGATTTTCAATTTGTGATCAAACTGTACATGATGAATTTTTTTTAATTATTTTTCAAAGTAATTGCATCTAAAAAACACTAATTAGTTGTGAAGCAATTTTCCCATCACAGACCTGTGTTATTATTCTATTATTAGTGCTTTAACATTATAGTGAGCTATTTACATTCTATTCTACTGACTTTTTCATAACATCAATGCGATAATTTTTTTTAGATATATTTTCCCATTATAATTTCAAAATATTTTATTATTTTGATTGCTGATGTTTCTCTTTCAAAAAGTTTTAAGTTTAGCTTCAAATATTTTTTGTTATTCGACAATGTTGCTGTTTGTGACTTATTTTTTGTATTTTAACAAGTTTTTATGCTGTATGGGGTGCCACATTGTTATTGTCATACAAATTTGTAAAATATGGATCTGCTTATAATGTATGTGTTATATCTCCTGCTCAAACACCGAACAAATCTTTTCAATTTTAATGAAAAGGAAGTCTAATTTTAAATTTATCATAATACAATATATTTTACCAACTTTTCTTTTTCCAACTTATTTTTTTACACTTCTTGTAAATGTGTTCAAATTCATTAAGCATTATTAAATGAAATGCCTAGCACATTTTTTGCAGAAATCAATGAAATTGTAATTTGGTTAAATTACTTTTAATTCTTGATTATAATCTAACATACAGATTAGTTGACATGAAGAAATATAACTTTTTTGGAGTCTTAAATTGTTTTTCTAACAATAGAAAAAATGGAGAAGATTAATGGAAATATGTTTAGATAGTAATGATGTTTTGTATACCATTGGTTCCAAGACATGTCATCTTATAAGAATGTTGTATGGTCTTGTAAAAAGTTTATCTCAATTTTGTACCTATTTAAATCTAATGTGATACTTGAATCCCAAAAATGCAAAATATATGTTTCTGTCCGAATGAAAATTACTATACCCATTACTTTTTTTTCCCACCATCTGGGATAGAAAGGGTTGTTATCTGAAATATAACCTCATGTTGTATCCACTACCAGCTGCGTGACCCTGCATTGCATAGACCTGTCAATGTGTATAGTTCCTAGCTTTTGACACTTTGTGCACTGAAAGTTTATTTTCTATATAAACCCAGTCTCGTTAAAAGGTTCATTGTTATGCAAGCACTGCCTCACTTTGCCTACTAAAAGTGTCATAGCAACACAGACTCACTTCACTTGCTAAAAGATTCATTGTTACACAAATAATAAAAAATTCTGTATGACAAAATTTTGAACCTTTTCCCTTTAACTCCCTCCTCCTAAAAAAGCAAGTGGAAAAATCTTCATACAGTTTAACAAAACAGATATCCAACATTCATACAATAAGAATTTAGTATTTTTAGCCATTTTCTTTTTAACATTTTTTTTTCTTTACAATGTGGCTGTAATATTGCACACATTGCAAAATGCATTCATTTGTTGTTGTTTTTTATATATAAACAGGAGTCCATTGAAAAGAATTTAAGTTTTGTATGCATTTTTTTTATTATTATTATTATCATTATTAGGAATATTAAACTGGCTCTTTAGCCTACAAAATTGAAATCTGAACTATTGAAATTAAAGCATACTTTTATGGAATTGATCATTGGAAAATAATCATTTTTAGGGCTTTAAAAGTTTTATCTTAAATTTTTATTTGTTATTATATTGTTAGTGTTTGGTATCTAATTGTATTTCATTGTATATTGTGGTATTTAAAATATGACACCTTAAGTTTTAGCCTTTTCATTGGGATTCCTTCCCCATTCCTTGTCCTTCAATGAGAAGTTAAATGAAAGATGTGCAAAATAGCAAGTGTAACAGACATGTCGCTGCCTCAAAATTATTGGGTTCTATGTATGTCCCTACTTTTTTTTTTTTTTTTTTTTTTGAGAAAAGGACCTCAAATGTTTCAAAAATTGCTATGTTTCTTCTATTGAATTTTAGAGTACAAATTTTTTACATAGGAGCCTTCTAACACATAGTATATGGGGGAAAAAAATTTGAAGGTAATAGTTCAAATAGGGATCATACTGTAGTATCCAAATATCAGCTAGAACCTTATTGTGATAAAGTTAACCATAAAGCTGAGAATTACGAAGTCAGACAAGTGCTTTATTGGAAAAAGCACTAAAATCACTGTGATATTAATTCTAATTGGTATTTGTGATATAACATAATGTACTAGTTGCATTAAATGTAAAGGTGATCTCTAAATACTCTGAACGTTGTTTTACCTCAGTTTAGTGTACATTTTTCTTCAAAACGGTAGAGTAGTAATCTTTATTGACTTTTGGCATGTACTTGAGTGTATTTTCTGAATAATCTTGTTTTGCTTTGGTAATATTTATATCTGTAACTGTGTCTTTACCACAAGAAATGGTACAGCAGCTATAGGCAGTGTCAATGAAGCAACTTTCCCTCGATCACTTTTTAATTTTTTTTCTTAGATTTGCATACTGACAGTGTTTCAAGCATTTACAAAATGTTGTTTTGTAGCTTACAGTTGAATGGGTTTGGGTGGATTTCAGTTGTGGAGTATATAGCACATTACTGTACTGAAACTGATTTTAATGTGTTTTTAAAGTGTGTTGGCTTTATCTGGATGATTTTAAATGGTTAGCATCTCTTTGCTTTCTCCAGCAATTTCAGGAAAGAAACTGGTGGGAAGAATTCAGCTGTCAGCCAAGCTGGTTCTATTATGCCATGCATATTATCCACTTCCTGGACATAAGATTGGCCTAGAAATGAAAACTTAATTTCAATGCTTTTGATGTTTGAATGATTCTGCTGAAAGTCTGTTACAAAAAAGATTTGCAAGTGTTCATATTCTGTTTAATGAAGTTACCTCTCCATTCCTATACTTTTTCTAAAACCTGTACAAAGGCACTTGCAATGTCACTTTTCTTTTCTTGTACATGATATGTGAACAGACATATTGTAAAAGTTCATTTTTTGTTTGTAAGAAAAAATGGCCTGTGCTAGCTTTTGGCACATTTCTCATGAAATTCCAGAAACAGAGGTGAGGCAAACACTAGAACATTTAAATGATACGACTACACACTCGCACAACCTTGAGGTAGAACCTTGTTACTTTATTTTTTCTGGCAATTCTAGCGAAAATTTAACAAACTAAAGGGATAAAAAAAAATAAGTTATCGCTATTAGAATCTTGTCACACTTCTAGCTTAATTTTCATGAAAATGTCTGAAAATCCTACAATTTTGATACAGCAATGTGTTTGAAATGCAGCAACATTGTCAATTATAGTTACTTGTGCATTTCTCTACTTATATGACTTTTTTATATTTACCTAAGTGTGCAGTATTTTTAAAATTGTTTTTATTTCCCTTTTTATTATTCCTCCTAAATTCTTGTGTTCCTGTTTTCAATTTATTCTACATGAGATGACCAATATTATATATTTTTCCAAATTTGGTTTTTATGCCCTTGTTTTTTGCTCATATATACAAATGTTTTAGCCTTTATGGACAAATGGAAAAATGTTTTCTGCTCCCTACCTTTTAATGATTTTTATTTTATTAATTTATTGTGCTTTTCTTAAGTGTTTAAACAAACTTAATTCATAAAATTTGTATTATATTTTATGTCTACTTGTTCCCATTGATCATACTTCTGTTCAAACTGCTGTTTTGTTCAAAATTTTAAAACCCTAGGGTTAAAAATCTTTCTCAATGGGGAGCTTTTCAATTCGGCTTTTAGCTTCTAGCTTTATAGTCAATAAGAGTCCAGAAAATTATAAATGTCTAATGCAATGTATGAAATTGACTATACATTAACTAATTCACAAAATAGTTTAATACAATTAATACTATTATATATTTAGTTTAATATATGCTGTATCTTTTCGAATGAAATTTCAAAAGAACTTGAGTATATAATAAAAAAAATCTTACTTAATCCATTCTAAATATTTTAAAACTTAGCCCACCCATTCACTGTTTTTATAAAACTTCCACATGGCTTCATATTTTATAATTAAAAGATAGACACCTTACAACTCCTCAGAAATAAATTAGCTCATAACTGCAGAAGGCTCTGTGCAATGAATGTGCCAAGACTTCTTTCGTTGTGATAACTATTATGCAGAGACTTCCTTCATTATAAAAGCCCCACTCCGAGATTTTCTGTTGTGATATCTGCTAAAGCTGTGGCTTATGCCATTGTGATAACTGCTATGTCAAGACATCATCTATGCCTTGTTTACTTTTCATTTTTGGCTTGAATTTATTGAAAATTACCATTTTTCCACCAACATTAATCTTCAGATTCTTTTGAAAAAACAAAACAATATAAACAATCCAATAGAAATTAAATATTCCAAGATTTGTGTTTTGATTCAATGCTTGTGTTTGCTATTAAATAATGCTGAAGTTTCAAGAGGTTGGTTGTAGTATTTTAAAAAATTAAAATCAAGAAGCTGGATCATTTTTCTCAACAATTTGCCCTTTTCAATGTTAAACCCATTAAAGACGATAGGCAAGAAAACTTGCCAATCAAAATTTTATTTTTTATTGTTTTTTTGCTAATAAATTGTGATTGTGGTTCCACCTAGCATTTTAAAAATCATAAAAATAATTTTCTAAAAAATCTGAAAAATTCAAAATATACCATAAATGGCCTATATAAACAAAGTAAAAGTAAAAAACAATTACTGTTTATCCATTTCAAAATCATCTTTAATGGGTTAAAGTCAGTATTGACTAAAAAATTAGTCATAATTGTCCCATTTTCTGAGGGCTGACCAAATGGTATAGTGGTTAGCATACTAGCTTCTAGACCGCGAGGTTGCGGGTTCGAGTCCCGTGTAAGACATGGGTGTTTGTAAATGTATGGTATTTTGGCTTGTCAAATGACAAATGTTTCGGCACATTATAGCCCTCGTGTTGCTGACGGCGCCAGATAATCTGAAAACAACCAACCCATTTTCTGAGGATGTTATGCCCTTTAGTACTTTTCTGTTGAAAGCATACCACTTGGCTTTGCTAACCTATGTTCTAGCTGTTGATTTCACTAAGATGAAACATTTCATACAGCAAGTATAGATCATGCTAAATTGTAAAGCCGAACTTGTTTAAGAATATACTGGTGGTGGTTAACTCTTCAGGGGTCCCATGAGAGAAATACATGCATGAATTAAAGAATAGCAACAACCCAACTTAACCTTTATTAGCAGTTTATTGGTATTTGTTTTTGTTTTCATATAATGAATAAAAAGTATAGTAAATGTTTTTAAATTGGCTCTTAACACATTCAAATATATAAGATGCGTGCACTCTTAACTCTCTAAAAAAAATTTAATATTTTGATTGCCTTATGGCCAATTTAAAAAGAAAAAAAATCTTTACATCCAGTTTAAATAGACCCTTTGGGTAATTGTTTCGATCCAAAAGACCCTATTCAAACTGTCAGATTGGGATTCACAACTCTAGAATCCACCTCAAGTAATATATATATATAACACTTACAAATGGCCCAAAATTTCAAGTATTTGCCTAAATTGCAGAAAGTGATCCAAAATTCAATCTAATAACAGCGTTAAAATGTAATAAGATAATGTGATGTAAAAAATGCTCTATAGAAGCAATGAATAAAGAACTTTCTTCAAATAATTTCTCTCCCAATTTTTCCAAAAAAGATTCTTAAATTAATCTGTATGTTAAAGTCACTTAAACAAAAACAATTTTCTGTAGTCTTATAAATAGCTCAAAGACAAGCGAAAGTAAAATAATTCTCGGTAGAAATTTGAGTATATCTCCTTATTAGTAAATAATATGTTCCTGCTATCACATTTTAGCTGAAATCTTTTCAGTTTCCAAGTGGTATGAATGGCTTTAATGAAAAGAAAATATTTTTATTTTAAATTATAATTTTTACATTAAATCTTGTCTAACTTTATTCAAATGTTTTTGTTTGAATATAAATGTTACTGTTTGAAAAGTAAGTTCAATTTGTTGACTGTATGTTGCTAAATTTGTTGATGACAATGAAATACAATTCGTTGATGTATATCTGGTTACACTTCTATTTATTTTTCAATTTAACGTTGTCGATTTGCACAGCTATACTTCATCCTCTAAAGTTCATTTTTCTGACAGAGAGCTGTAGTATGTTTATGAAGATGAATTGTTTAGCTTGCATTTATGATAAAATTCTGTGATTCTTAATATCTCGTTGTTGTTTATTAAGTGTTTAAATAGTTCCCCAAAGCTCATTTTGATATTTTTATGGATTACCACTTTTGTGATTTTATTTTATATTTATATGTTTAAATTATATAGGACCTTTGTTTCTAAATATTTTAGATGCATTATTCTGCTTTGTTTACTAAGTTAGAATTTTACACTTTTCTTTATGTATTTTAATACCTTAATAAATGAGCCTCCTTTAAATGAAATATGTTGTCTGTTTTTCAGTTAATATAGTTTAACATGCTTCAATCTCTTAAATACCTTCCTGTGCAATGAGAAACCAACTCAATGTCTATACTTTCTAATTATTGTATAACGCAACATAACTGATGGTGTAAAAGTAGTTAACCTCTTTATTTGCCATTTTGATTGTGAACATATGTCCCAAATTAAAAAATTGTAACAATTCTCAACTTGTCTTTAACCTTTGTTGTACTAGTTATTAATAAAGATTCATTTAGAAATAACTTGGTTAAAATTATTTAAACCATTGAGCACAATCTATTTATTTCAATTTTTGTGCAAATTACAAAAAAGTTTCTATTTTTAGTCTCCCATTTGTTAAACTAAAGTGATTTTTAAACTTCCCCACTAGTGATCCTTATTTGTAACAAAATAATGTTTACAAGGAAATTAGTCGTTGCAATTAAGGAAATGTGTTAGTATTCGATTACAAATAATAATGATAGTGAATTATGGCTGTATTCGAATTGTTTAAGAGTTTGACCTTATACGTGTTGCACACCGAAGTCTGAAAACACTTCAATAACTTTAAACAGATAAATCTCTGCTACAGGTTTATCTTAACCTGGAAATATAATGTGGGTTTGATTCCTCCAAGTAAGGATATAGTTAAAAAAAATCAAAAGCTTATACTAGTTGTATTGAAATAATGGGTAGTGCCAAAACTTTCTTAAAATATTTAACATACACTAAGAAATTACATGCTTTTTAGTTTAAATAGTAATTCTTATTTTACTTCACTTACCATTGATGAATTGTTGGCCTTTTCTTTACTTTTAGATGATTCATTGCCATCCAACAATTCATTTGAAGGCAATTGAAGTGTTATTCTCAATTGTTAGATATAGTCATCCCCGAAAAAAAAGTTGTGAAATGTATGCGAGTATGCTTTATCTTATGAAAGAGTGGCAGCCAATGGTGATTTATGGAAATTATCGATTATATATATATGTAAAGTATTCCCATTGGAACTTTAGAATCCTTTAGTATTTTCGGGAATTAGCCCGAAGCGTCTTTAATCTGGCCTCGTCTAGCTCGGGCCGGTTCTTTGGTGAGCACCCATCTATAAAAACTTTAGTTTTCTGTTCGGTGGGGCCTTCTTGATACCATTTGAAACTTCACGCTAGGCAATTGTCAACCCTGCTCCTCCCCTTTCTAGTCTCTGGAAATAAACTTGACTGTAACTCATCCACTACTTATAACGGTCAACACCCAATGTACCTTTATAAAAGTCGGCAGGATTTTATCTTTGTGGGAGTTAATTTTCAAAATATGCAATGGGAACGTAATTAGAATTTTCAATTTTTTCAATTCAATTTTTTCGTGTGGACATTTTACACATTTTTCCCATTTTGGTTTAACCACGGCCACCTTGAGAGGGGGGGGAGGTATGTTGTAATGTATTCCCATTGGAACTTTCAATTTTAGCTTTAGAATCCTCTAGTATTTTTGAGGATTAGACTGAAGTGCCTTTAATCTGATCTTGTCTAGCTTAAACCAGTCTGGGCCGGTTTTTTTGGCGAGCTCCCATCTATAAAAACCTCAGTTTTCTCTTCAGTGGGACCTTCTTGATACCATTTGAAACTTCATGCTAGCCAATCGTTAACCCTGCTCCTCCCTTTTCTAGTCTCTGGAAATAAACTTGTGTGTAACTCGCCCACAATTTATTTACTTATATTTGTCAACACCCAATATACTGTTATATATGTATCCCAAAAACTGAGAAAAATAGCAAAAAACAACAAATTGCAAATATGTACCTTTAATTTAATATGAAATGATATCTTGCATGTAAAGAATCTTTAATTCGAATACCTGAAATGTTAGTGGATTTATCCGAAACCCAGCTCCAAACGGTATAGTGGTTAGCGTGTTAGCTTCTAGACCGCGAGGTTGCGGGTTCGAGTCCCGTGTTGGCATGGGTGTTTGTAAATGTATGTTGGCTTGTCTAATGACGAATGTTTCGGCTCATTATAGCCCTCATGTTGCTGACGGCGCCAGATAATCTGAAAACAACCAACCAACCGAAACCCAGCTCAAATACGTTGGTAATCACATTGCAGAAGTGTAGCATTACAAGGTGGGTTAAGCATTATAATGCATATTTACTAACAAAAATAATTAAAGAGCAAGTTAGTTTAATAAGAATATTAAATTAAATATGCTAGATGGGTCCACTGTCAGCAGCAAGACACATCTGCACAAAGCTGTACCCAAGAGTGGAGTTCCAAGGGTTTGACCCCCAGGACATACCAGGAATTTACTTCGAGAGGGGCTACAAAATCAAATAATTTTAAAATTCATTCTCGCTCATCTATTAAACTATGAATATAAATTATACATGGAAATTTTTCTCAGCAGCATTTAAAACAATAGAAAATATAAATGTATATGCATATCAAGCATTTAAAATGTACAAAAAATTATGTAATTGGTTTGGGTTTCATTGAAAATTAGCAATTGGCACTTTGGGTGACAACAAAAATTCTACCTTTGAATAAAACAAATCCTTTCCCACTAAGCAGACTAACAATCAATCCGCAACCATTTATCATTGTCGTCATGTCAAATTATTTTTAAAAATGAAGGAAGGACTTCAGTGTCTTGGAATCGAATTGGTTACAAAATATAGGTGATATAGTCTTACAATATAGACATAAAAAACCTCTTAATATGGAATATGTTAATTGAATTGATCGAAAATTGGGGTTTTGCATAAACACACAACCTAAAGCTGAACCTATATTTTGTAAGACAATTTATTGCATATTTATTTTATTTTTTCAATTTGTTTTTTCAAATGGTCACAATGGTTGAAAAGGAATTTTGTAGATGGAGATTTCTAGCCCTCTTCATCAAATTGCTAATGGATCACTTGTAGGCTCATTCTCCCGAAACATATAAATTACATGTCACAAGATTATACCACTTTGAAAACAAGTACAAAAATAATAACACTTTAATAAATTTTTCATGTTCTAGGTTAGGCTTCAGATAAATAACATTTTAAATTATTTTCATATAAATGTATTTTTAAATATATATCAAATGTCTAAGTCATTATCCTTGCTTTTCACTAGAGCCATCTATGCTGTTATAAATGTTAAATTAATAACAAAATTAATTTAATGCATTTATAATAAAGTGTTTATACAACTAAAAATAATGTTATTGTTTTTTCTTAATTAGAAAATTACGAGATGTTTGTCCCTGAAAAAAATATTGTCCAGGCAGATTGCATTACACAAACTATTTTAACTACAGATGTTAGCAGCGGTCTATTTTTTTTACCTATCTCAACAACTTTGATTTCTTTAGTAAGCTATATGAGTAATTATTCTCAATTGGCACCATTTTTTTCTTTTTTTTTAAATTATGGAGTTTTTTGCCATCAGAGTTATGTTTAATTAGAATCATTTTCCTGTAATCTACAGAAAATACTTAGGCTAGTAGAAAATTGTTCATATTACAATATAGAATACATAATAAAGTTACCTTTCAGAAAATATGGAATATCGCAACTTTCTAGACACATGAAGTGTGGAATATCGCACAACTTTTTATACTACTGATCATAGCTTTAAAACTTTAAGTAGTATAATGTAATTTACCATTTGAGATTCCATTCTTTCATTCGCTAAGCTAAAATTGGCATAATTCACTAAAATTCACATAGCTAAAATTGGCGAATTATTTATTCGCCAATTTTAGCTATGTTACCCAACACAAATATCACTAAGTTGGAGAATTTCCGACAAAAGCAGTTGTAAATTTTTAGTTTGGGCTGAAAAAATTTACTCTGAACAGACTAAAGGACATATCCCTAGTATAACAAATATTACAGTAGAGTGCAAAAGCTAAAAGTAGCTTACAACAGGATGTTAATAATGAGAAAATGTGCATCAATTTTAAATTATTTCTTCCTAGGTTACCTGAAAAATTTATTGTTAAATAAAGATAGTAGCTGTTGGAAAAAGATGGTTTTCATTGTTGAACAACTTTCAATTGAACCTAAATGCTTTTTGTGAATTTTTACGAGAATTTGATTTGTAAGGGTGTTAATATGCTAAGCTATAATATAAAATACACAGAAGCAAAACTAATGATTCTAAACACTACATAATAATTTTTTTTTAATAAAATCATACCCATGTATGCTTTTTAAGCAACAGTATGATTTTTCCTTAATAGCAGACACTTTACAGTTCTTAGCAAATATAGTGAACTTCATTAAGTAAAATAGCTTAAAACAGTTTTTTTAACGATCCTTTGTGTAATGGCAGGAAATATACATGTTCCACCTTTAAATTTTTTGTCTCGAAGTATCGGACGATAAAAACTATTACTATGTATGCCATTTTGTGTTAGAATAACATATTTATAGAGTAGGAAACACATTTATCGTTTCCTATTTTACAAATCTGCTTATATGAAAAAACATTAATTTTTAGCATTAATGTGCTAGAAACTATTATCACATAAAGGATTAAGTAAGTCCTGGAATTTTTATGAGATTTTAATAATTATACAGCAATCCAAAATCATATTACTCAATAATAATTGCACATTTTATTATTACACATTCAATATTCCAATACATTACTACTTATACAAATAGCTAAGAATTATATCATTCTGCTCTTTATCAGCAATATTTGATAATGAACTAAAAAAATAGTTTTAAGGTTCTTTTTATTTTGAGAAGTCTAGATAGAACAGAATAACAAAATTCCTGTAATGTGTTGTAACACCTGTTTTTCCTAACCCGTCTTGAAGAGAAGCGTGAATCACTGTTTTCAAGGATGAACGACTGCATTGTGCCACTTCCTGCATCTTACAATGGCCAAGAAACACCCCGCTCCATGGACTCCAATAATGAAAATTTCCTTTCGCCCTTAAAGAAAGGCCAAACTAAGAGCCCCGAGCTAGTGTTGTGTCTAAAATTTTTAGCCCTTCTTATTTATCTGATATAAAAATTATTGCCTCAATATAATCTGACATTACAAAAAACAAGAGAAAAAAAATTAGTGGGATGTCAGTAAACGATGTTTACCGCCCAGGATCAGATAAAATGGACATATGCAGGAAATTCTTAGATCCCACAGGAAATTAAAATCAAACTTTTTTTTTTTAAATACAAGAAACACACCAAACAATCCGCTATAAAGACATCGTTCAGCAGTGTCGATTTTCCCCTAACTACCGCAGCTCTCAACTGGCTTCTTCTAGGAAGAAGAAATTCTGGTATCCCCAGAAAGAGGGAGGGTGGTTTCATTTCCTATTGGATTTGGAACCTGACGAAACATATAGTTCCACTTTTTCAATCTATCTGCACCCTTGGCGAGTTTATTCTTGGAATTTTTTTTAATCTGAAAAAGAAGCTTTGTTATGCAAGACAAGGAAATAAAATGCTGTGAATGCATACAAGAAACATTAAAACAAAATTATTCTGACCATTTAAATCAAAAGCATGAAGATGCAATTAGTTCTAAATGGAGACTTGCTGAACAAGCATTAATGTTTGCTTCCATTTTCTAAGCTAATTAATCGAAATATTAACTGTAGGGTAAGGTGGGGTAAAATGGGCAGTCAAAATATATTATTTAAAATTTTAGAAATTTCTAATAATTCAAAGTTTTTAAAATTGTATAAGGTAGTATGATGCCTAAACTTTATTTCCCGTCTTTATTTTTGTTTCAATAATTTGTTTTACACGAGTGTTACCAGTAAAAATACTAGTGTACAACTTCATGCCATATGTTGTCTTCTTAAAACTTCTGTCTGTAGCTCAGAATTTTTAATAAAATAACATTCCAGTGACTTGAATGTGTTTATTGAACATTTTTATTGCTTATTCAAATTGCAGGTAAAATGAGTTTTTTGTTTACTTATTTGTTTTAAATCCAAATTTTGTGAATGGGGTAAAATGGGTAAAGTGTTAGGCTTAACATATTTAGGTATTTTTAAGGTAATAATATAAATTTCTTCTGAGAAAAGTCTTATTTCTTAAAATTTAGAATAAAAATATGTTTTAAAGTACCACATTAAAATACTTCTGTAATATTTAAAGCTTTAAAAAAATAAAGACGGGTAATTAAAAATCCTTCATAGAAGGGATCAGGAATCTCTCAACTGGACATTGTCATATTATCACCATTCAAAGGAGGACCCACCTGATGGCTGTGTGGTTAACGCCCTGGCTTCTCATGTCAAAGGTGCCAGGTTCGAATCCCGGGTTAGGCATGGATGTTCGTAACGGTTCAGAATCCACATTAAGCTGTAGGTCCCGAGCCTGATTAGCCATCATTGTGCAAAAAAATAGGTTGTTGAGCCTTATAAACATTTTGTCTTATAATGCAATTTTGTCTGCTACATCTCGAATGTAATATATATGAGTCTTTATGTAATATATTTGAGTCTTACAATAACATGAATAAAAAATTCAAAATTGAAATATAAACATGTTCAAACTAAAGCTGGCAAAGTTTTAACGAATGCAGAAATCATGATGAGGTTAAAAAATGAATCTGAAAACCAGAGCACTAAAAAAGTTAAAACCAATAAGAATAGAAAGTCAAAAACCAGTCCTAAAAGTAAAGAACAATGAAACTAGACCTATATATCTAGCGTGCATGGGTGAAAGTAGCATATTATGGGGGGGGGGGGGGAAAGCAGGTATATAATGGACAAATTATGGCAATCAAAGAAGACTCATATGACAATTTTTTTTTAAAAATCCAAGATTGACAAGTTTTATGCTTTCCATGATGTGGAGCTCACAGACGTCATTGAAAATAGCCAGACAACAGAAATTTTAAATGAATCAGTATTCAATAATAGAAGGTATTATATTTTTGCTAGATTTTGAATAATAATAGTATTTTGCAGTCATTAAGTGTAATATGGAGAAGAATGTGATTTAAATGCAAATGCTATCAAAAAACATTTGAGTTGGATGTATTAACCAATTTCAGACTAAAACAAGTTTTAAATAATTTTATGCCCTATTATATTATTTTTCATAAGACTTGTGCTTTCTTTTGATTTATAATTTAAATATGGTTTATTATTTATTCTATGGTTTTCATTGCTAAACTATAGTATACCCATTTTACCCCACACTATACTACCCATTTTCACCTGTGTGGGGTAAAATGGGTATAGTAAATATATATACCTATAAAATGTTTTCTCACGAACATATTTATATAACTTAAAAATTATATATTTTTATTCCCAAGATGTGCAAATGTAAATAAAAATTGAATTGTTAAACATTTACAAAAAAATTTTAGCTGAACAAAATAAAACAGTGATTTTTATACCCCACCCTACCCTATATCTATATATTTAATAGGCAATACGTTTTTTGGGGTTAGTCCGTCCGCCTAAACTACTCAACCAATCAATGATCAAAGTGTCATTTTAAAAGAAATAAGCTGTAGATTTGCCAAAACATGCCAAAATAATTTATTAACACTTTATTAAAGTTAAATTTCAATATTTTTCATCATTAAGCTACTACAAAGCCTCAATGATTTTGAATATAAGAATGGCAACATCCTTAAGTAAACAAATCCGCTGCTCGGGGGTTCAACCAACCAACGAACCAACCGTTGCTAATTTTAAAGCTATTACGTATGTAAACAACAAACCCGTTGCTAATTTTAAAGCTATCCTTACGTATGTAAACAACAAACCCGTTGCTAATTTTAAAGCTCTTTTTAAACTCTTCGTTTCAAAGTTGATTTTTTCTGTTTTTCTGAAGCATTTTTGTATTAGAGTAATTATTATTTTGAAGTATTTCGATCCAGAAAATGCCTCGCGTTGGACGTCGTTCTCTAACGGGGCGACTTATCAGAATAAATAAAATATATTGGGACTTCAATGTAAGGGCATAACTAATGAAGTTTTAAGTCAGAATGTTGGCGGATAGTATATTTAACTTTCTATTATGAAACTTGCAATTTGGGTGTTTTCTCTATTAGGCCTTACATTAAATTTATAAAAATTTGGTTACATTTTTTATGGCTGGCAAACCTATTCGAGCGCAGCAAGATGTTTTAACCACAAATCCGAGCGCAGCGAGGTGTTTTGGGGGTTGGCGAGCGTTAGCGAGCAGGGGGCGAAGCCCCCTAGTTATATTTAATTAAGTATCTTTAGTAACCCAAAAATTATGTTTTATCAATAGCTTTTAATACAGTATATTATAAAAAAAAATAAGTGCAAATGAAGTTTCGAATTAAACAACAGTAAATTCTCAAATAGTATAATTTGTTTTTCATCCACAGTGTAATTTAAAGTGCAGACTCACACAAAAGTTTTGGTGACAACATTTGAAGGGCTAAGGCAAAGAACGATCACAGTTTGATTTTCTCAATTCGTCAGAAAAGCTGATTCAAAGTTTCAAGCCTCAGGGCTTTTGTCAGGGTTGAGGTAAATGATTGCTCAAAATCTCACCATGATATTTATTTGCCAGAGGACTTCGCATGGTTAAACTATCGACTATAACCTTGTAGATGGCGTGAAATCTTGTATTTCGAAATAATTGGACTCTGATCATTCTTTGCCATGGCCCTTCCTTTGTAGACAGTAAGAAAATATTTTTTAAAAGCCCTGATACTGACTACCAAACTATGAAAGTCAATGCTTTAGTGAGATTTCCGTCACTGATTGTAAAGATCACACAAATAGATTTTTTTCCAATGTGAATAAGACAATTCTAAATATATTAGCTTTTAGATAACCTTGTTTGTATACACAGGTAGATATTCTTTACAAGTAGTTCACCTTACACATAGGTAGTTTTCCTTTAGTATGGATTAGGAAATGGGTCTGCAGATTGTTCTTTCGAGTCAACTGCTTATCTTACACACGTGTGGTGTCTTCTGTTGTGGAAGCAATGGTGATTAAGGAGATCTGCTTTTAGAGAAATTTGTTCTTACACACATGTCTTTTCTCTTATGTGGATGAGGAGTCTCTTAAAGAGCCTTTTATTTAAACTGTTACAAACTTTACATCAATGGGACTTTCCATCAGTTTGAACGAGATGTTGTTGGAGATGTTCTTTTCGATTAAATTGTTTGTTACACACTTCACACACAAATGGCTTTTCTCCAGTGTGGATGCGGAGATGCCTAACAAGACTTATCTTTACAGTAAATTGCTTGTTGCATACTTTGCATAAATATGGCTTTTCTCCAGTATGAATACGAAGGTGTGTCTTGAGTTGTCCATTTAGGGAAAATTTTTTGTTGCACACTTCACAGGCATATGGCATTTCTCCAGTATGGATGCGGAGGTGCCTAGAGAGATCTCCCTTTTCTGTAAATTTTTTGTTGCACACTTCGCATTTATGGGGCTTTTCTCCTGTATGAATGAGCTGGTGTCGTGACAGATTTGTCTTTATAGTAAATTGCTTGTTGCATACTTTGCACACATATGGCTTTTCTCCAGTGTGGACCCGGAGATGAACAAGGAGATATGTCTTTTGAGGAAATTGTTTATTGCACACATTGCACACATGTGGCTTCTCTCCAGTATGAATGAGGCGGTGTTGTTTGAGATTATGTTTTTGACTAAATTGTTTGTTACACACTTCACACATAAATGGCTTTTCTCCAGTGTGGATGCGGAGATGCCTAACAAGACGTCCCTTTAGAGTGAATTGTTTATTGCACACTTCACAAACATGTATTTTTTCTCTAGTGTTAATAGGGATATGCTGGACAGAATTATTTTGTACCAACATTTTGTTGGACGTTTCACAAGAAAGTGACATTTCCACAATTAGTAGATTACAATATACCCTACCTAAGGGATAATGCGATACTATACTCAAGAGGGTTAAATATGCATAATTTGATTCGCATATACAAAGTTATTTAGTGTAATCACACGTTTTGTATTCATTAGAAGTGAAGTTCATTAAAAACCAAAACCAAATTACGTTTTTGTTTTTAACACACAGCTTTGATGCCATGGTTACTTTGTGTCTTGTGCTACAGCACTCATCCAAGTATAAAAGGGTGGAAAAAGCACTCTAATAAAGCTGAAACCAGCACGTACAACGTGACACGGGTAGGAAAGAAAACGTTAAAAACTGTTATTTTATTTATTTTACACCTCACGCTAGTACAAAATTACATTTATTTCTCATTTTGTATCAAACATCAATATATGAAGGTAATTTTTGGAAGGGATATATAGCTAGTATTTAGTTATTTGACATCAAAAATATGGAAATGTTTCTTTCGCTTGGACTGAATAGAAATGTTTGTTTTTTAATGAACAATGTTGGGGTGTTTTTTTTTATCACCTGGTCACTATATTCTTTTTCCTCTCCAAATCCCGATACTACTTTGACTTATCAAAAAACATGACATTTTACAAAATATGGATAAAGAATAAAAGTTGTAAAATAGAAAAATAAAATATTTTTATCTTACAAGAATGATAATTAACTCTATTCTGTTATTAAAGGTTTTTTATTTTTTTATTAGTAACCTTAAAATAATATACTTCATTTAATTTTGAAATTCATGATGAAACCCAGTGTTAAATTTAATAAATACTCTATGAAACATGAACTTTTTCACGAGTAAAGTTACTCAAAAAGAATTATTGTTTATCTTAATTTTGTGAGGTTGAGATCGGATTACAAGTAAATTAGCTTAGGTTTTTTTTTTCTTCTCTATTTTCTTGACCTTTGATTTTTTTTTTAAATTCTTGAACATAAAACTTTTTTCTTAAAATGATTTGTTTGTAGAATGCTCACCACCACTATAATCTCTCGTGCTTTTATTTCCCCCTCATCAACCCAGTCACAAACTCTACATTTTAGGACCAATCACGAGAGAGATCCCAACTTCTACGTCACAATTAACGCCAAAACGACGAAAAACACCTTGAATCCAAATTGAATGGCAAACACAAAGCAACAGCGGAAAATGAGAATCAAACCTACTCCGTTTGCGGTTTAGGAAGATTGAAGTCCACTACCAAAGCTGTTAAGCTATATGGTTGCGATGCAAGTTGTAGAAAGATTAAGTGTTTTCGCTTTTGATCTAAATTATATTTATATTAAAAACGTACATCCCGGGAAGAAATTAAAATAAATTGCGTAAATTTATTGGATATCGCCGAAAATTCAAAGACAATGAAGTTGCAAGATAACTTGCTTTGCGCTCTAAAAGGAAAAATTACGACCTATTTTATTGGCTTTAGTCCAATTGAACCTAAAAAAATATCCCTTCCTATTTCGGGCAATCATTTGTGGCATCTCACCCCAAAAATCACTATTTCATAATTACTTGGTACTATAAAACTCTCTAAAAATAAGATGTGAGCGTGCTTTGCGATCTAAAAAGAAAAATTACGACCTACAAGTATTTCGTTGGCCTTGCGGATGATTGTGAAGTAGAGGAGATCTCTTTCGGATTGGTCCTAAAATGTACAGTTTGAGATTAGTTTGATGAAGAAAATATACTTTCTAAGGCCTCGGGTACGATGCGAGCGGTGAAAAACTTGCAGCAGACTGAGGGAGTAATAGAACGGTGCGAGTTGTTCTGGCTACGATAAGAGTGAAGGCGGTATTTTTCATCAATTCTTATCGTGACGTCATCCAGCGAACTAGCTGGGCGCTTCATTTTGGGTGGTTATCACATACAAGATAAAGTACACTGGTGTCCAAAAGTTAAGCATAATTGATAATTATGTGAATAAAAAAGGAACTGTACATCAGAATGGCAGGAAACGTGATATGTGAGTGTAAAATGGTTATAAAATAAGGAAGCAAATCAAAAGAACGATAATAATTAATTTTATTATCCAAAGTAGCAGTTTGAAAGAAACTGAGAATAGCAAGAATTCACACTTTAAAGAAAAAATGAAAGAAAACATTAAATAAAATACTGATGCTAAATACTGATAAAATACTGATGCTTAATAAGGCGTGTGATCACCTTTGACAGCTAGGCACGCTGCACAGCGATTTACCATACTTGCTATGAGATGATGAATGAGTTGTGGGCTCAAATGGTTCCAAGCTTCTTAGGGAGTTCTCTTCAGTCCTGTAACGGAGCTTAGTGGGTGAGAAAGGGCTGCAATTTGTCTCCCAATTATATCCCATACATGCTCGATAGGATTTAAATCAGGGGAGTTGGCAGGCCACGACATGCGCTAGATGTTTTCCTTTTCAAGGAAGTCATCAACCAGCACCGCTCGGTGACATGGCGCATTATAATCCATGAATATGAAATTAGGACCGACAGCACCTCGAAACAAGCGAACATAAGGCTCAAGAACTACATCTCTGTATCTTTGACCAGTCACAGACCCCGTGTTAAAGAAATGGAGGTCTGTGCGGCCGTCCATCATGATGCCTGCCCATACCATTACTCTCCTTGATGGAAAATGATGTCTTTCCGATATGTTTCTTGGTTCAAAACGTGTTCCACGTTCTCTCCATATGGTTACCCGGCGAGAATCACTACTCAGACTAAACCGGAACTCGTCACTGAACATCACATTGGCCCACTCTCCCACACTCCAATGTTGATGTTTCAAACTCCAGTTCAAACGAGCGCGTTTCTGAGCAGACGTGAGGGGAATGCAAACTGCTGATCTTCTGGCATACAGGCCAGCATGATTGAGTCTCCTGTAAACAGTTTGTCTCGAAATTTGAATTCTTGTGACGACAGTGAGCGCCGAACCCAGTGATGTGGCAGTACTGCCCCTCTGACGTCGCGCACTTATTACCAGATATCTGTCTTGGCGAGGGGTTGTGACTCTTGGTCAACCTGATACTGGTCGTCGGGTAACATCCCCCGTTCTTTGAAACCTCTGCCACAGTCTTGAGATCACAGACTGGTTCACATTCAGAATTCGAGACACTTCGGTTTGTGATCGTCCGGATTCCAGCATTCCAACGATTCTTCCTTTCGCAAACATGTCCAATTGGAGTCTTTGTGCCATCATTCACCTTGTTTGATGGTTAACATAACGCTCTTTCGCACAGCAGTTGCCCGAAAATTGTCAAAACTGCCTATGCTGCGTGAATCGGTTTCTCTGCTTTCCAACATGCGCAGGTGTTTCACGCAGGACGTAGTCAACTCAAAAGTTTTGCATTAACCCAATGTTTCTTCTTCACCCAATTAATATCCGCAAGAAATTTGGAATAATTTTACGAATATTTACTCCATGTTTTTCGCATTTTACAATTTATGCTTAACTTTTGGACAACAGTGTATCTAAAACCAAAATTGTATAATAGTGGTGAGATTATCACAAAACATCACACAAACATACGTTTGGGAAAAATAATAAAACAACATTTCAAATATAAAACTTTTTTGAAAAAATATAATTTGAAATGTTATTTTATTAGTTTTGAACAAACGTATGTTTATGTGATGTTTTGTGATAATCTCACCACTATGAAACAATTTTGGTTTTAGATACTTCATCTGTTATGTGATAATCACTCAGCTAGTTCTCTGGGTGATGTTGCGTTAGGAATTGATGGAAAATACTGCCTTCACTCTTATCGTAGCCAGAACAACTCGCATCGTTCTATTACTCCCTCCGTCTGCCGCAAGTCTTTCATCGCTTGCCGCTCGTGTTGTACCCGAGGCTTAAGGATTGGATAATAGAATGCGAATATTCAAATTTGTTTTTAAAATTGATTCTCGTTTGTTCAAAATTATATTATACTTATAGAGATGTTGCATTACGTGACTTTTCCAAAGTAACCGATATCTGGCGATGCTTGCAACCATATCGTTGGGCATATCCCGCCAGCTTTATTGGATCGTTGTTGATTTTCCACGATTTGTTTCTGTGCTCAATTGATATTCCAGTATTTTTTTTTTTTTAGTTATTTCTTCTTAAGCTCATATCACACCTAACAACTTAGTTGTCTATTTCCCACAGTAGCGGCTCATGAGTAATAAAAATTAGAGGGCCCAAATTAACAATGGCATGTTTTAGGGGGGGGGGGTGAGTATACAATTTTCAAAATACATGAATTCCATGCAATTAAATAAAGGTTATTCAAATGCACATACATATAAAACTATAAGAAAAATTAAACAGATTATCCATATAAATTAAAATAAAATCTATACTTTAATAAAAGGATTGATTATAATAAAATGCAGCATTTCGTTTGAACCAATGACTTTTGAAAATTAAAAATGAAGCGAAGAAAAGTGGTGAAATTTTCAGAAAAGATATGGAATTTAAATTATACATTTAAACATAAAATTAATGCATATTGATTCATTAATATTTCAGTCCAAAATTTCATTACTCAACAGATAAATATTTTCAATTTTATATTTTTACTTCTTAAAAATTTTGATTATTTAGTCTAGAGTCCTTTGTCACTTGTAGAATGTACCAGAAAAAATTCGTTTACTGTTATAATTATAAATGGATACTTCAGACAACCGAATGAGTTAATGATAGTCAATGTAGCAATTCACCAAGGACAAGATTTAAAAAAATTCTATTCAACAAAATTCTTCGTTTTTTTCTTCCATGCAAATTTGATTTAAAAATGAAACAAATAAATCTCATACACAATTGCATCAATGCTTTAGTCTAAATTTAAAATAAAATTGGGACCAGGGGCTTAATGCTACTCATAGGAATAAAATGTGGATCCAGCATTTGTTTTTTGAAGGGGACAAAAAGCTTTCAAAATTAAGTTTGCTGATATACTTATTTCTAAATATTGGATCATGAAGAAGCCTTTTTTCACCCTGATATTTTTATCTCAAATAATTTTAAATCAAATAGAAACAAGTTCATCCAGCATCAAATCCTATTTAGTAATTTAAAATTATTAATCTATTTCGTTAATATGTTTAAAGAATTGAATATTTCAATCATAAATATAAATTACTAACATAAAATGTAATTTAAATAATGGTTGGTTGGTTGGTTGGTTGTTTTCAGATTATCTGGCGCAGTCAGCAACACGAGGGTTATAATGCGCCGAAACATTCGTCATTAGATAAGCCAACATACATTTACAAACACCCATGCCAACACGGCATTCGAATCCGCAACCTCGCGGTCTAGAAACTAGCACGCTAACCACTATACCGTTTGGTCGGCTAATTTAAATAATGAATTTTAGTTTTGGTAAAAAATGAATTCGCCAAAACCTTCAAGAGGACTGACTAAAACGTAGCTTTATTATTTAAATAACAATATACTTGGGATATTCTGCGTTGGGGATGGCAAACACATTTATCTGGATTAAAATACCTTAAATAATGTTTCAATTGCAAAATAAAATCTTGTTTTTTGCTACCCATAAAATATCACTGCTACTCTAAAGTATAAAAAGATACTGAAGGTATCGTGGGTCCTATGTCTGCATACTCAGAAGCGGATTTAGACGTCAGTCAAAGGAGAGGAAAGGTTTCTGCAATCACCAATTTAGTTGTCTATTATAGCAGAGGTGGTGAAATAGGATGGGGGGGGGGAGGGAGGAACAGCCTAATTTTGCTTGCTGTACAACTCATACACCTAATTACCTCTAAAATCGAATGAATTAAAAAGAAAAAATTTTACTTTTAGGGTTATTAAGATAAAAAAAATACATTACCAATTAAGCTCATCCATTCGAAGAGACCTGGGATCATCCGAACAAAATGCGTCTTTAAATATTTTTTGAAAAATCACCATTTTGTTTAATAAAATTTATTTATTGAGAAATGTTTGCGCTTATATTTGAAAAATAAAGGGTAAAATGAAATTATCTTAGCGACACTTTTTGTTGAAAAATTAGTACCCTTTCACCACGAATAAATGTAGTTATGTGTCTATTTTCTATGGCTCAAAATTTAATTCCGTGTCATAACCTTGTACGTTTGCACTGTAGCAAATTCCAGCACTTATTTCGATAGTTCAAGCTCGACTACTGATTATAGACTTTTGCACAACACACAAAGTGGACTATTCCTTATAGAATTTGATACCCATGAAGGAGACCCCCCCCCCCCAGACTTTTGCACAACACACAAAGTGGACTATTCCTTATAGAATTTGATACCCATGAAGGAGACCCCCCCCCCCCCATCTCCTTAAAAACACAGGAAGTGAAAGATCTGGCTACAAGCTTTTCTATATTCTTTTCAAGGTCTCCTAGAAAGGGGTCGTTTATCCCCCAAGCCGTCTAAAAGAGTTGATGATATACTTCAAGGTCATTATGATGGAGTCTTAGAGGATGGATGGACGGAGTGTGTTTTCATTGACATTTTCGCGAGTTCGTGGCAAGAGAGCTATTGCTCCACTCACAATAGTTAATATTGTGATGTTAATAACTGCTTTCATTTGTCTTGATTTTTTTTAAATATAATTTTACAGAAATTCCACAACAAAACAATATTATCAACCATGTCTATAAGTGGGACCAGGGTCCAAAAAAAGTGAAGGGGCGGCCCCTACCCCGGCCCCCTGCACCAGCCGCCACTGATTCCCAGTGAAATAATATTGATTTGTCAGTTTCGCCAATTTTTTCAGGTGGGCATGAAAAAATTGACATTTTAGCTAACTTCCGGTTGAATATCTGGTTTCGGTAGCCGATGAAAATGAAGCATTTTTTACATCATTTTGGCAATGTGGAATTCACCAACAAACGGTGTTTACATGATATCCTTACAGTATTATTACAAAGGTTTGTGTTGGCATTACCTATTTCCCAAATTATCGTAAATTTCATTGTATGATCTAGAGGTGTTTTTAACATTTTACTTACGTTATTTGTATTGTATGTTTTTATGCTGATTTTATAACACGCGTATTACATTGTTATGATAACACGTATTGTTATTATAACACGCATTGTTATTATAACACGTGCTTACGTTGTTATTATAACGTGTGCTTATGTTTTTTAACAAAAAGTGCTTATGTTTTTGTTTTTTTTAACAAAAAGTGCTAATGTTTATTGTATAAATGGGTTTTTCGCTACGTTGAGGAATCATAAAATTATTCGCTTCTGTATTGTTCAACAAAAACATATACGTAACAATACATACAAACTATATCTCTCAAACTAAAGTCAGTAGTTAGAAAATGCCGATCCTGAGCCATGGAGGAATGAGGAATGGGATGGGGATGATGACGTCACAGGAAGTGGGCGTGACCGGATATGACGTCACAGGAAGTGACATCACATGATATGACGTCACCGGAAGGCACGTGACCGGAAGTGGAGTTGAGTTGTTCCCTTCCTGTTGTTGTTTTAGTTTCGGTTTCGTTATAAGCTGTTTGTGTATGACGTCACAGTGGGTATGACGTCATAATGTGTTTTATATCAAAGTTTTGAGTGGTGGCAACACTTTTTTAGTTTCGGTTTATCTAGCAGACGGAGTTGAGTTGTTCTAGGACTGCTTCTTAGTGAATAAGTTAGAGTGATAGGTTTTTATTGCATGACGTCACAGTGGGTATGACGTCATAATTTGTTTTATATCAAAGTTTTTGAGCGGTGGCAACACTTTTTAGTTTTTGCTTCCAGTTAAATGGGGTTGAGTTGTTCTAGGGCTGCTTCTAAGTGAATAAGTTAGAGTTATAGATATTTTTACTAGTGACGTCACAGTGAGTATGACGTCATAACTTGCTTAACGTTAAAAGTTTTGAGCAGTGGCAACACTTTTTGGTTTCGATTTACCTTTCAGGTGGAGTTGAGTAGTTTTAGGGCTGCTTCTAAGCGAATAACTTAGAGTTATAGATATTTTTACTAGTGACATCACAGTGGGAATGACGTCATAACTTGCTTTGTGTTAGAGATCGGCAAAATACTTGCTTGCGATTGGTCGGTTTTAGACACATCACCAAATACTCTCTTCTCATTGGTTGAAATGTGTCACGTGATTTCATTGGCTATACAGTTTATGGTGCTTTGAAAGATTATTTGAAATTGTAAATAAAAATTATTCAATGGAAATATGTGTGTGTGATTTTCTTATGTGAAATAATAATAAAAAAAAAAATGTTAAAGCAATATCACTTTATTGAATCATAAATTTTCCCACTTTTTAGGTGGTTTTACCATTTCGTCTCAACTTTGTTTGGACAATTTTTACAGGTGACTTTAGCAACTTCTTATTTCCGATAAACTGCTTCGGAACATTTAAATCTTTCAAAACAGTATTAAATAAACTTTTCCGTGATACATTACTTTTGGTATTGTACATATAATTGAAAAAGTCGATAATGTTAGAGTTTGGTATTTTTTCTCCGTGAATGGAGATTTGACCCTTGGAATTCCATGATAAGATATCAGGTTGATTCTTGATGAGAGCAAGTGTATTTTCAGCTTTTCTTCGCATGGGTTTAGAAAGTGATGCTAATATAAGTTCTTGATAATTATCATCTTTTTGAAGTTTCTTTATTTCTTCTACTTTCACAGATTCTTCAACTTTCCTCTTATCTTCTATTTTCTCCACTTCTTCTTTCTTCTTCTCTTCAGCTGTCTTACTACTTTGTTCATTCGGACGTGAATTATTAAATTCTTGCAGATTTAAACTTTTCTTCAACAGTTCATGATAGAGGACCAATTTTTCATGATCAGGTAAGTCACTATGTAAAATTTGTATCATTGCCTTATCAAGCTCACTAAGCCTTTTATTAGAAACAGTATGTTTTGTCACCAATTCTTCGGGTATAAGAGCAAACTTCTTAATTTGAGCCATGAAATAATGTAGTTAAAACACTCAAGGCTGCAGGAATAAGTATGTTGAGGAAACCTCCTTTCTGTAAAATGACTTGACGTTTTTTCGGTAAAGACACTTTACGATTACTTAAATGACGCAATATCTTCTTATGTTTAGAGAGCGTTTTCTTCTGTCGTGCAGTCAATGGGATATTTCCATTCAATGTGTTAATGCAACATTCGCATATGGCTTTTATACAGTTCTTATTGAGTTTACTTAATAAAGTTTTTCGTAACCTTAAAGGACAAATTTGCAACAGTCGTAATTGATTGAGTTGCTCCTTCTTAAGCGTCATCTTGCTAAATGATACTTATCTTCAAAATCATTCACTTTTATATCATTTAAATTGATACACGATCTGTCTTTCAGTAGGTAAAATTTTGGTACGTAATCGTAACTCTTCTGGTGTTTCGGCACGTAAATCTATAAATAAATAGGAATAGGGGTTTTTCGTTGCATCTTCAAAGACTTCTTGAAATAACTTGACATGTCGAGGAAATAATTGTCTTCCTAGATGTGAAATTTGACTCACGTCTCGTCTATTTTTACACAGTACTAAATAGTGTGCATTCAATGTAATGTCACGCATTTCTTTCCCTTTGTAGAAAAATTTTTGTGTTATGAAGATAACACTCAGGTTTAAATGATGACTACCTTTTGTAAAAAGATCAGTTAAATGACTGTTAACATTTGACATTAAATCATCAATTACGAAGAGTGTATTCTCGCCTAAAAATTCTTTAAATGTCGTAGGTAGACCTTCTACAAATGTCACATTATCAATTTCATCATATAAGGGTTGATGTATTCCATAAAACCAAACAATCTTATCGGGAACAATTGAAAACATCCCCTGTTTTTCACTTATCAAATCCCGCACAAAATAACTTTTACCGCATCCTGTTGGACCGGCGATTACCATCGTAAAAGGATGTTGCAACTTTGGAAATTCCATGTTGAATGAGAGACGAGACATAGTGCTACTGTTTAAATACTTTCTTTATTGATAAAATGGTGCTACAATTCTAAAGTGCTTGATTACAAAATGATGCACTTTGATATCATTACATATTTGATTGGGTACAAAAGACAAGAGAATATCGTTCATAGAACGTCCATTACATTTAGAATATAAATAAAAAATACAATATTGTCCACACACGGAACTCGCATTCGATTGAAGTATAATAGGATTAAACTCTACATGTCGATAACGCTTTACATAACTTGATATTCCTCCGGGAAAATAAGACGGTGGCTTTCCGAACGAATCAAAGAAGCATATTTCTGTAGGTGATTCTATATAAAAAGCCACCCAATGGGTACCTTCTTGATTGGACTTGTCAGTGTTGGCAATAAAACAGGCTGGAAAGTTTCGAACATATGTTGGTAATCGATCACTTGAGAAAACACCCAAGAATATATTCTTGGTTTTTGCATTTCCAGAAAGAATTCTAGTTATTTGTAGGGTATCCTTTAATTCGGAAAGTCACACACCACGTGACGTGATTTGGATATTTCAATCAGGTTTTGAAACTCTGCATAAATGAGCACTGATAAAGTTTCCGTAATAGCCTCGGAAAATTTAATTTCCACACGTAAATTTCCTTGATGTTGCAGATTAAAATGTTCTCCGTCGCAAAGATCAGGACTTAGATCAAATGCATAAAGTACATGTCCTCTGGCATATTCTTCTTGAGATAAGTAAATTCCCTTATCACGATTAAATCCGGAAAATAAGCTATGATAAGCCCGAACGTAGTTGTTGGAATCAAAATTAAGCTCTAAAGGCTTGCAGGGAACCGGTTGTCCATCTACATAAATAGATACAAAGTTTGCACTATGGTGAGAAAAGAGAAATGGGTTCTTTGAATATTGCCCATTCATTGCAGCATTTCCTAAACAGGTGAGAATGACACGTTTTGGCATGAGTCCAAGAAACACATTATCTTGTAAAAAGGACCAACTCCCTTTGGCAATGCTATAAGTTTTGCAAATCACACGATCAATTGGATATTTGCACGATGTCTTCTCCAAAGCCTTAGCATGCCCAATAGCAACGGCAGGGCTAACCTTCACTTTTCTTATAAATATAGAAGCATGCTCTAGAACTATCTTATAATCACCATCCACTTTGGTTGAAATTAAGCAAAATGAGGATTTGCTGCGTATCATTTTAATTTTGATATCTACCAAGTTAATCATGAGACGATTTTGTTGAAAAATGTCACAGTGGAGTTGACCAATCATTTCTACGGTCTGGCTGTCTTTGATAAGATTGCAACGCGTCTTCAATCCAGCATCAGCTTTCTCATCTATGGGGTCTATGATATCAGGTTGCGTATCTTTGTAGAATCCTTCACAGGTCAGTAAACTTGTCTTGGCATCTTCCCCATAATTTAACAATGTCTCTATATAGGCTCTAAAAGGATAAGTGTTGCTTGCAGAAGAAATATTTCTCTCGTTTAAACTAACGTCTACTTGACTGAAAAGCGAATGAAGGAAAAGGTTGACGGGAGCAACTGGTTCCTTTTCTGGTAGTTTAGTTCCATCTGCTTTCATCACTTTCACTTTTACGTGTAGATAGGAAGCAGCTAAGTCCACATATTCTTCACTACTTCCTGATATTGAAAATTCAATCGGTCCACCATCTCGTACACTTGAAAGGGGATGAAATTCGACAAATTGTCCTTTTTCGATAACGGTCTGGGTTGGGGGAATTGAAAATAAATCTAATTCCGACTTGACGCAAGGAGCAGAGTCTTTGTAGATGAAGGAAGCCATTAGTAGAAAATATCATACGATGTGCACTTCTTCTTGGCTGAACGTGGAATGATGGTTTTTTTCTTCTGCATACGCTTTTTATGTCTTTTTCCACTACCAATCATAGTCTTGACTTTGGTGGCGGCTTTATCTGTTAACACATTTCCAGCTTCTTTGAGTCTTCGTTTGGCGGCCATTTTAAAATCTTGACCTTGAGAAACATCATTCATCAGGTTGACACCGCTGTGAAACATTTGTTTCCCAATAGCTTTAGCACCTGATTTCAGTAGCGGAGCTGCGGCACGAAAAAATGATCTGAATAGACCTCCTAATCCATATCCTCTCTGATAAGAACTTCCTTGATAATAATTCAAGCCTTTTCCCGTCTGCTGCACATAATAATCTTCGAAAGATTTTTGAGGGGTAAGGGACATACATTATGAGAGAGACTTCTGACGAAAGTGTAACTTCAAGTATGAGCGCCCACGTTCAAATGGCGTTAAATATCCCGAGTGCGTCCTTATAACGATTTCCAAAGTCTCAATAATTTTCCGGTTTACAGGTAAGTAGTGCGGTCTATCATACTGTTCGCTAATCATCTCACCATCTTGTCCTCTCACTCTAACCACTCGAAGGAGAGGTGATAAGACATCTCCCACAATTTGTGGTTCCACTATATCCGTATAAATCATCAATACGCGATAATGTGCAGAGGGGTCGGCTACGAATCGACCCACAACAGTTGTTTCTATACTTGCGTCAAACGAAGTTATTTCCATAGGTTCAAATCCAAGCATTTCAGCAAGTCCTTGATATAATATGAGTTTCGCATTATTTTTCACAGTTATCTGAACACGCTTAGTTACCGCATTATAACTTGTGACAATTTTATCATCATGTTCTTTCACATAAATAGCCTTTAAAATATCAGGAACTGTCTCATAACAACCCGGAGGTAATCTTCTTCCTACCTCTAACTTTCCACTCGTCTCGAATCCAATTAAATTATTTTGATGATTCACATTATACCAAGTATGCGGATATAAAAACTCTACCGTTCCAACTTCCCATTCTCCTTTCAGTTCAATTGGTATGGGTAAGCGAGTAATAAAATGGGAAATTTTATTTTCAGGAAAATAGGACATGGAACAATCCGAAATGAGTGTTATGTAGAAACTCATGATAGCAAATGAGTCTTGCAACATGTGCTAGTAGTATTTATAGGGCTAGTAAGTTTGAAGTGGGGATCCATTGATTAAACTTGTCGGGGTATCCTCGATATTTCACAAAATATTCCATTTTCTTTTTACGCATGCGTTTTCTTAAAACTTCTTCAACAGGAAATTCGTCTTTCATTGTTACTTTTTGTAACTCTTGTGCGTAAAACGTTCCTTGTATAGGCTCTCCTAATAAATCATTCACTCTATACACTGCAGGTTGTCTCTTGACACACTCTGTTATGACAAACAATTCTTCCGTCCAATTCGTTTCATACTCCTTTTCAAAGGTTAATTTCTTCTTTGAAATGCGAACTACATCATCTACATTAAATACGCATTTGGGTTTAGGTAAATTCTCCATATCTCCATAGAGAGTGAACCAAACATCTTGTTCATTTTCGGCATTCACTTCCACGTGAGCTCTTTTTATACTTGAATGGTAAGTATGATTATAACTTTTCACTAAATCTTGTAATACGTCAATGTATCTATGCGTATTTTTAGCAGTAAAGTACTTCCACATTTTAGTTTTAATACTTCTATTCCAACGCTCGACTATGTTTGCTTTCGATAAATTATATGTCGTGAAAAATCTAATCCCCTTCTTTTTTAACAAGGTCTGAAATAGATGATTCTTAAATTCCGTTCCCTGATCAGTCTGAAGTGATTTCGGAGTTCGTTGATCGAATATTATTTGAAAAGCCTCAACAATATCTATACCTCTCTTTCGTTTCAGAGGAATTAGCCATCCAAACTTTGATAGCACATCAATACAACTCAAAATAAAGCGATAACCATCATTAAACTTTTGAAGACTTGACATATCCACCAAATCCGCTTGCCATTGCTGATCAATGTTATAAACAATCACCCGATTCGTAGGAAATTTATGACGAATGGGCTTGTGTAGAGTGTACGCATCCACCCACTTTAGCCATTTCTGTATCGTTTTCTTGGGAATCTTTCTTCCTGAGGCACGGTATAATGCATCGATACCACCGAAACTTGCTACATGACCCGGGTCTTGATACGTCGCATTCATTACAGCAAGAAATTTTATTAACTCTTATCTGTATCCTAAGTCTTAACATTTTCACATTGAAATAGATAAGTTTCCGGTTTCATTGAGACGAAGCGCAAAATCGATAGCGAATCGATCACTACCACTTAAAAAATAAATAAATAATAATGCAACACATAAACAAATACACAAGTATGCAGTATTCACAACCTCACTCGATAGAACCATACTTGCAACTAACACATTCAACTATAAACTTTACCTTATAAAGAACAAAACTTGATAAAATTAATATCCTTAAGATCATACCAATACCTTAAAATTCCTTGAAACTCCGTTTAAATGCAAAATTCCCACTATACCCCCTCTGTGACGTAACATAAATATTTTTCAAGCAAGAACGCTATCTTCAATTCCCACCACGTGGTAATTTTTCTGCAAGTTTTAAAATTAGTTTAAATTATATTTTATAATTATTCATCAACTATTACTTAAATCTTTCCATTTCAACAAGTATCAACGTTAAAAACCCACGTGATAATTTTTCTATAAATAAATATTCATTTAATAAATAAGCGCCAATACCTTATCTGTTTAAATGCTAGATTCCAGCCATATCATCATTATGACGTCATGTGTTAAAAGCCAATGAGTTTATATTTTGCAATCGTTATCAACAACTCAACTCGCAAACGCGTTGAAGCGTGTTGAAACATGCCTAGTCTCGCTCCCCACCCGCTCTGATCGGTTAGAACCAAGCAGCACCCTCTACCGTGAAACCTGATTGGTCGGTGAAGTCACGTGATCAACCCCCCATATATATACGCTACCGGTTGCCGTCTCTCCATTTCTACTTAGATTCCTGAGTGCGAAAGACGTTTATTGTGTTTGCTTAGTATTTGCTTATCGTATTTGCTGCTACTTTAGCTTTTTGCTGATTTCAACTGAATTATTCGGTAAGTGAATTTTTATTATTTGTGAAATGTTAGTATCTTTTAAGTAATATATGTATTCAAATGTTTTAAGTAACATGTGTATTTAAATGTTAAATTATTTTACCAAGCATTAAAATACTTAGCGCGTGTAAATTTTATTTAGTATTGTTAAGTTTTTAAAAAAAAAAAAAAAAAAAATTAAGTTACTTACTATGCGTGTAAATTTTATTTAGAAGTGTGTTATTGGAATTATTTACCGCTTGTAAATTTCATTTAGTTAGTTTAAGTATCACGTGTAAAAAAAAAAATAGGCTTAAGTATCTCGTGTAAAAATAGGATTAAGTATCGCACACTAATGTTAGGGTTAAGTATCGCATGTATTGAAATGTATATCATTTAATATAAGTAGAGAATTAATAATGCTTTCTAATTCCAGCTACTTGAACATGAATTCTACCATGGATATCGTTATAGAAATTGATGAAGCTATGGAAGTTGATGACGCTATGCCTAATGCCCAAGTAAGTGTTCTTGTATTAGTATAATGTTAATTTATATATGTTTTTGTGTTTTGAGTTAAGATTAAGAAGAGTGTTTAGTTTAGATAATGTTTTACTTGCTTTTTAAGTAAAGGAATTTGTATATACATGACTTTAAAATTACACAAGATTCTTTAATTAGATGAATTTATTGACATTTTTATTACTTTTGTACTTGGTAAGTTTCAACGTTGTAACTATTTAAAGTTGTTCCAAATTCATGCCGAAATTTTTATTACTTTTGTATTTAGTAAGTTTCAATGTTGTAACTGTTTAAAGTCGTCCCAAATTCACGCCAAAATTTTTATTGCTTTTATACTTAGTAATTTTCAATGTTGTAACTATTCAAATTCATGCCGAAATTTTTATTACTTTTGTATTTAGTAAGTTTCAATGTTGTAACTGTTTAAAGTCGTCCCAAATTCACGCCATAATTTGTATTACTTTTGTACTTAGTAATTTTCAATGTTGTAACTATTCAAATTCATGCCGAAATTTTTATTACTTTTGTATTTAGTAAGTTTCAATGTTGTAACTGTTTAAAGTCGTCCCAAATTCACGCCAAAATTTTTATTGCTTTTATACTTAGTAATTTTCAATGTTGTAACTGTTTAAAGTCGTCCCAAATTCACGCCAAAATTTTTATTGCTTTTATACTTAGTAATTTTCAATGTTGTAACTATTCAAATTCACGCCAAAATTTTTATTGCTTTTATACTTAGTAATTTTCAATGTTGTAACTGTTTAAAGTCGTCCCAAATTCACGCCAAAATTTTTATTGCTTTTATACTTAGTAATTTTCAATGTTGTAACTATTCAAATTCACGCCAAAATTTTTATTGCTTTTATACTTAGTAATTTTCAATGTTATAACTATTTGAAGACGTCCTGAATTCCACGCTCGATTTCTTAAAAGTTTATTTCTTAGTGATAGATGATTTAAAAATATTCATTTTACCCAAAATCCATGCCCGATTTTTCTCTGACGTAAAACACTTAGAGTAATTTTTCAATATCTTACTTTAGGAGGTTGTTGTTGAACCTACTGCTGCTGAACCTTCTAATGCTGCATCCACCTCACGCGGTTTACATGTAAGTATTATTTCAATCATTTAGGTGAAAGAATATTAACTTTAAAAACATGTTACTCAAAATTTCTATTTTCAACAGGTCTGTACCATCTGTAAGAAGGGTTTCGTACAGAAATGTCATTTGACAAGACATTTGAAAATCCATCAGAAAACTGTAAGTATTACATTCAAAGGATAAACTATTAATAAGAATATGTTAAAATAGCTTATTTAAATGTTAAATAATTTTTTCAGGTACTTACTGCTGGACCCTCACAACATGCTGCATCCTCAATTGCTGGACCTTCCAATGCTAGGAATTCCAATGTTGAACCTCATGCAAGTATTAGTTTTTAAATTATATTTTGCAGAGAGTTTTTAGATACTTTAATTTAAAATAAAGCATATTTCACATATATAGATAGTTTATAGAAATAAAGTATTTTTAATAAAAAAAAAATGTTTTCAGATATTTTGCAGATTAAGTAATTTTAGAGAAGGCATATTTTGTAAAATGTTTTCAGTTAATATATTTGAAGATTTTCAATCCATTTTTGTAATAAAGTTTTTAGATATTTCTGCAAATAATGTGTTTTCAGGAGAGCTTTTCAGAAGAAGATATTTTGAAATAAGGTTTTAGAAAGAAAAAAATTAAATAAAGTTTTCTCGATAAAGAAAAATAAATTGTAAATCTGCTTCCCCCCCCCCCCTTGAAATTCATTAATGTTTTTTTAATTTCCAACAGGTATGTCACATCTGCAACAAGTCCTTTGTTCAGAAATTTAATCTAAATAAGCATTTGAAGACCCACACTGGGGTAAAAGACTTTGTCTGTGGAATCTGCAGCAAGGTCTTCACTACAAATTCGAATCTAACTCGACATATGATGATTCATCAATCTGCTACTCCCCATGCCTGTCCTGACTGCGGAAAGAGTTTCGGCCGTAAAGATGTCATGATGCAACATCTGCTCACCCACCTTCGAGTTGCTCAAGTAGGAGGAATTCAACCTACATCCCCTGCGCCCAGAAGGAGGAGAGTAGAGGTGAAGACGTCCGATGTCTTTGCCACCCGTCATTTATTCCCGAGTGAAGAGGCAGTTGGAGACCTGCTTCTCTTCATTAGGGAAAGCACTCCCCAAGTTCAGGATGTGCTGCACGAGGAGTTGGGAGAGAAGAGGGCCATCAAGTGGTATGTTGTGTCCAAGATCCGGTTCGTTCGCAAGAGTGATGAAGGAGACGAGGAATATGCCACACCCTATTTCCGGAGCAAGGTGCAGATGGAGCTGGATGACAGCGTCCTCCCTGAACACATCGACCAAGCCTTCGCCAAAATCAAGTCCTCCTTTGATGAATTCATCGAGCGGGGATCTGGATGGGTCCTCGATGAAATTATTCATTTGGAGGTGAAGACTGCAACGTATCAACATCTAGCCCCTGCTAGCCACTTCAAGTTACCCTACAAGTTGGCAGCAAAGAAGGCCGTCCTCAACATCCAGAACGAAGACACTAAATGTTTCATGTGGTCTGTCCTGGCTGCCCTTCATCCCATTGCTCATACAGATCATCCATACAGAGTTTCTCACTATGAAGAGTACGAGCAGGAGCTCAAAATGGGAAATGTAAGCTGTCCCGTCCAGCCGTGCAAAGTCCGGATAGTTGAAAACCTCAACAACTTGAGGATAAACATCTACGGCTATGAAGATGATGAGATATTACCCCTATACATCTCTAAGAGGGAGGATCCTGAGGTTATCAACCTCCTCTAGAAGGGGAGAGGCAGCACTACTGTTTAATTAAGAGTATGTCCAGGCTTCTCACCAACCTCACCAAGCATGGGCACAAGACCCACTACTGTTATAGCTGTCTGCATCGTTTTGCCAAGGAGGAGACTCTCAAAGCACATGTCCCGTACTGTAACGAGCACTCACCCCAACACATCAAGATGCCGACTCCAAAGGACTGTGTTCTGAAATTTAGTCAGTACAAGTTCACCCAGAAAGTCCCGTATATCATATACGCGGACTTTGAGGCCTTGGTGGAGAAGTTAGACGTCACCACTCCCTCCAGTACTGTGAAGACAGCTACCCACGTCCCCTGTGGATACGCGTACGTTATAGTAGGTCCAGATAGTAAGCCGATCAAACCCATCTCTGTCTACAGGGGAGAAGATGCAGTGGACCACTTCATCAAGAACATCATTGCAGAGAAGGACGAGCTGGCGGTGAAGCTGACCACCATCATCCCCATGAAGATTACTGCACAGGATCAAATTACCATCAACGCAACGACTCATTGCGGCCTCTGCAAAGGCCGGCTAGGAACTGATCGGGTGAACGACCACGATCACTTGACCGGTCAGTTCCGTCAAGTGCTCCACAATGAATGCAACCTTGCCTTCAGGTTGCGGAAAATGATTCCCTGCGTCTTCCACAACCTGAAGAATTATGATGCGCATTTGATCATGCAGGGGCTAGGGAAAGTGGCTGATCTTGACACTGGAGTCATCCCTACAACGATGGAGAAATACATCTCCTTCTCCATCACCAAGAAACTTGACAAGATCCCGATGACTCTCCAGTTTATTGACAGTCTCCAGTTTCTGAATGCATCACTTCAGAAACTTGTCGATAATCTGGAGAAAGACAAGTTTCACATTTTGAAGAGTTCTATCGCATCTAACCATGGTACGTAATATAGTCAATGTTAATATTATATAAATGTTCTCTTAACAATATCATTTAATTTTTATTTTTTCCTTAGATCTCTTGCTGAAGAAGGGAGTGTACCCTTATGAGTACATGGACTCGTTCACTAAATTTCAAGAAACATCTCTGCCACCTCAGCAAGCCTTCTATAGCACCCTTACAAACTCCTCCATCACCGATGCAGATTATGACCACGCTCAAGTTGTTTGGGAAGCTTTCGGCATCAAAGACCTTGGCGAATATCACGACCTGTACGTGAAGACGGATGTGCTCCTCCTCTCTGATGTTTTTGAGAATTTCCGCCGCCTAACTCTGGACTTTTACCAGCTAGACGCCGCTCACATGATGACGTCTCCGGGGTTAGCGTGGCAAGCCGCTCTCAAGATGTCAGATGTCGGTTTGGATTTATTCACCGACATTGACATGCACCTCTTCATAGAGAAGGGTATTCGGGGAGGAGTCTCCGTCATCTCCCATCGTCATAGCCAGGCAAACCATCCAGGCTGTCCTGAATATAATGCCGCTGAGAAGAAGAAACATATATTGTACCTGGATGCCAATAACCTCTATGGTAAGCATGAATTTACTTTAAAACTGTCATTTTTTTTTATTTAGCTTCTATGTTAATATTGAATGATTTAATTGGACTTTTCTTTCAGGTTGGGCCATGTCTCAATATTTACCTGTTGGTGATTTTCAGTGGGTGGACCCTGAAAACATCTCTACTCAAATCATCTTGGACCAAGCAGATGATGCAGATGAGGGTTTCATCCTAGAAGTGGATCTCGACTATCCTGCTGAACTCCACGATCTCCATAATGATTATCCTCTGGCTCCCGAACGCTTCACCATAAAGCCAAATATGCTGTCTCCTACCGCCCTCGTGATTTTGGAAGAAATGCAGATGAAGCCAGCTTCTTCCAGCGAGAAACTCGTTCCGAATCTTCAGTCAAAGAAGAATTATGTTATACACTATCGTAATCTGAAGCTATACCTTTCCTTGGGACTGAAACTAACTAAAGTCCATAGAATTCTACAATTCTACCAACAACCTTGGCTGAAGGACTACATAGCATTTAATACGGAGCAGAGAAAACTGGCCAAAACATCGTTTGAAAAAGATTTCTTCAAACTTCTCAACAATGCGGTGTTCGGGAAAACTATGGAAAATCTGAGGAATAGAGTGGATGTTCAGTTGGTGAACAACCCGCATAAAGCCAAGAAACTGGTCGCGTCTCCTGCCTTCCATGCCTTCACTGAGTTTGATAACAGCTTGGCAGCAGTACAAAGAAAAGTTAAAAGTCTCACACTTAATAGACCCATTTATGCTGGTTTCGCCATCTTAGAACTGAGCAAGGTTTTAATGTATGATTTCCACTATAATGTCATCATGAAGAGGTATGGAAGTAATGCCCGCCTACTATTCACCGACACAGATTCACTCACTTATGGACTCACCACCCCAGATCTGACTGCTGACTTACAGCAATTAAAGGGATTTTTTGACTTTTCTGACTACCCATCAGATCATCCCCTACACGATGTGTCTAACAAGAAGAAGATCGGTTACTTTTAGGATGAACTTAACGGAAAATCTGCTTTGGAGTTCATAGGGCTTCGTTCCAAAATGTATTCCATTTTAAGCGAGTGTGGTGAGAAACAAACGGCCAAGGGAATCGCAAGAGCAGCTCAAAGACAGCTAAAACATCAGACCTATAGAGACTGTCTTCTCAATCGACAACCTTCGTCTGTGGTTCAGCATCGGATCGGTAGTGAAAAACATCACATTTTCTCCATCCAGCAAAGAAAGCGAGCACTCTCGGCATTTGATGACAAGCGATACCTGTTGGAGGATGGTATAACTAGTTATGCCTATGGTCACTTCAAAATTCCTTAAATCATTCATTTAATCCTTAATTTTTTTTTTTTATTTTTTTTTTTATCTCTTTAAGCCTTAATTTAACTAAAATATTACTTTAACTAAATTTTTAAAAAGCTCATTTAACGTTAATTTTTTTTTCAGGATTTTGTATGTGACCATTAAATTTAATTCATGAGAGAAATATACGTTCTCACAAATCTTCTTTTCAGATTTTCTAAATTTCAAAATTGATTAGGATTTGAGATGATGGTGTCTTCTTAAAAGATATTATTGGATGGTTGGTTAGTGACCTCATATTTCAAGGAAATATACGTTCTTTGGAATAAGTTTTTTTTTTTTTTGATAGGGTGGAGTGAGGCGGTACCAATTCTTCCTAAAAGAGGTATCGGGCTGGAGGTGGGTCCTCACTTTTAAAATTTAACTTCAAAATAATTAACATTTTCTAAAGTCTTTCAAATTAACTTATTCAAAATTGGTTAGGGAAGGGGGGGTGGGTAGATGAGTTACCATGAAGGCAACGTCCGATCGTCGATATTTTAACAATTGTTTGGTAAAATATTGAAATGTCACGTGTAGCTCGGGGTTAGGGTTCTTTAGACTCTTAGCAAATGGCCTTCACTTTTATTAAATTTAAAAGTCGTGTTAAGGTTTTTTTTTATTTGCATGTATCTCTGATCTTAGAAATTTAATGTAAATGACTCTTAAATTCATCCCTAGATGGTGCCACTACCTTAAATTTTGTAGAAAACTATCTTACTAAACTGTATAGCCAATGAAATCACTTGACACATTTCAACCAATGACCCTAATAACCATGTGACGAGTATGTGACGAAAAGCGATATCGCATAGAGATCACGCGATGTCACGGCGATATCACACAGGGGTCACATAGTCGTCCAATGTCCGTTTTAGAGGGGGTTTTGCGACGTAACTTTGTGATATCGCTGCGATATCGCTTTTCGTCACATTGTGACATTGGGGACGAATTTGCGATTTTTGCGATATCGCATTGTGATCTGTATGTGATCTTAGTGATTTTGGCGACATCCGTGTGATTTATGTGATCTTCGCAACGAAAGCTTTGTCACTGCGATATCGCTTTGTGACCTAAATGTGATCTTAGTGATTTTGGCGACATCCGTGTGATTTATGCGATCTTCGCGACGAAAGCTTTGTCACTGCGATATCGCTTTGTGACCTAAATGTGATCTTAGTGATTTTGGCGACATCCATGTGATTTATGCGATTTTCGCAACGAAAGCTTTGTCGCTGCGATGTCACATTGTGATCTGTATGTGATCTTAGTGATTTTGGCGATATCCCTGTGATTTATGCGATCTTCGCAACGAAAGCTTTGTCACTGCGATATCGCTTTGTGACCTAAATGTGATCTTAGTGATTTTGGCGACATCCGTGTGATTTATGCGATCTTCGCAACGAAAGCTTTGTAGCTGCGATATCGCTTTGTGACCTAAATGTGATCTTAGTGATTTTGGCGACATCCGTGTGATTTATGCGATCTTCGCAACGAAAGCTTTGTCACTGCGATATCGCTTTGTGACCTAAATGTGATCTTAGTGATTTTGGCGACATCCGTGTGATTTATGCGATTTTCGCAACGAAAGCTTTGTCACTGCGATGTCACATTGTGATCTGTATGTGATCTTAGTGATTTTGGCGACATCCGTGTGATTTATGAGATCTTCGCAACGAAAGCTTTGTCACTGCGATATCGCTTTGTGACCTAAATGTGATCTTAGTGATTTTGGCGACATCCGTGTGATTTATGCGATCTTAGCGACGAAAGCTTTGTCACTGCGATATCGCTTTGTGACCTAAATGTGATCTTAGTTATTTTGGCGACATCCGTGTGATTTATGCGATCTTCGCAACGAAAGCTTTGTCACTGCGATATCGCTTTGTGACCTAAATGTGATCTTAGTGATTTTGGCGACATCCATGTGATTTATGCGATTTTCGCAACGAAAGCTTTGTCGCTGCGATATCGCTTTGTGACCTAAATGTGATCTTAGTGATTTTGGCGACATCCGTGTGATTTATGCGATTTTCGCAACGAAAGCTTTGTCACTGCGATGTCACATTGTGATCTGTATGTGATCTTAGTGATTTTGGCGACATCAGTGTGATTTATGCGATTTTCGCAACGAAAGCTTTGTCACTGCGATATCGCTTTGTGACCTAAATGTGATCTTAGTGATTTTGGCGACATCCGTGTGATTTATGCGATTTTCGCAAAGAAAGCTTTGTCGCTGCGATGTCACATTGTGACCTTAGTGATTTTGGCGACATCTATGTGATTTTCACAACAAAAGCCTTGTTCCTGCAACATAATTATACAAAAAATTCACAATTAATTTTTTTTATCAACTACCTATATCTGCTCAAGTATCAATCAAGTATCTACTCTCACTATGAAGAGGCTCAGTATCTTTTCTTTACGTCAAATATTTTCTAATACTATGGTAATATAATTTATACTATCAAGGCCAGTCATTACTTTAATGACTGGCCTTAATGGTATAATCATAGTATTAGAAAATATTTGAATATTTTCTAAAAGTATGAACTTTTTCTAAACTTAATATACATGAACTTAATGGTATAATAAATTAAAGAATCATAGCATTAGAAAATATTTGTTCGTCTTCAACAAGACTTTGGGAAGTAAAAACTAGTCTCCTATATTAAAAACCAATGAAACAGTTAACTACCTAATTAGCCTTTAACCAAGAGAATATATCCATTCCAATAGATTTCTCAGCTAAATATATATCTTAAAAATAAGACAAAACATGACTAAATCTATTAAAGCACAATGTAATGTATCTCATGCATCTCAATTTTTCTTTTAAACTGATTACAATGTTGTTTTGCCATTTTGGGCAAATCTTCCATTTTATAAGTTTAGCATAAAAGAAAAATACAAAACTAAAAACAGGTTGAACAAATCAAGCAAAAATGGAAATATGCAATTAAAATAAGAGTAAAAACATAAGAAGGTAATAAGTTTATTTTATTGAACACAAAGCAAACATATTCTTTGTTACACTAAATATTGCAGAATGTTTTTTCTTTTCGGCAAGGTATCTGTCAATCTGACTGCCAGGAATTATGCCACTTCCTTCAATGTAGTATTCTTTCTCCGTGTTCCAGAGCATTAGGTGTAGGCTTTGGACCTAGAAAATTAAAAATAGGTTATTCTTAAATTTCAGTTTAAAATACACCATTTTTAAAATTGCCATTCACAATGCAATTTTAAAAATCTAATGCAATTATAGCACAAGATGCTAGTTCATAAAAATAAAAACAGAAATTCTGTGCCAACTTTAAGTATTCATAACAAGGTTATAATAGTAATTAAAACGTGTAATGCCAACATAAATAATTGATAATTATACTCAATTCTGATATTGTTACAAGTGATTATTTACAGCTTTCATCACTGTAATCCATTAATTACTAACAAATTTATTTGGAATAGTATGACTTTATTTTCTGATTTTTCTTTTCTTTTAAATCCTTTTTCCCTTACCTTTGCAAAACTAAAACTGATAAATGGTATACCAATTAAAAAGCTAACACACCTCTGCGTCTAACAAATAGTTTATTTACAATTGCACATATTGCTATCTGTTTGACAATTTTTATTTTTTTTTTGGTTTTTAATGAATATGCAGTAGGAAATATGTTAACTCGAGCTGGAAATGATCCTCTTTTCACCTGTGAAAGTAAAAGGACAAAAAAAAAAAAAAAAAGGTTTTAAAACAGTTTTTAATTTTAACATTTCCCTCCATTATTTCTTAAAAAATATAACTTATATATTAAAAAAGTTCCATTGAACTGAATAATGGATTCACAGATACAACTTATCACTAGACGACCAGATATCCGAGCCATGCCAAGTTCTGCCTTTCGAATCAAGGTTCAATACATCTCTTAGTAAAAGAATACAATACCTAATGCTGATATTTATGTCTATCTATGACTCACTCTGATAACAGAGGTTTTATCAGACTAGTACTTCCTAATTAGTGACAAAAAATATTTGTCCATTTTTAATTATTGCTAAAAAAATTGACTTGTTACTGAAAGTTGTTACGTCCAGCAACCATTTGGGACCTCTAATTCCCCAAAATTGATATTTGAGAACACTATTATTAAAAGCAATAAATTTGGCAACAGTAAGTGATTTTAAAATAATAAGGTAATTTGAGGGGGTTCAAACGACTGTTCGAAGAAGATGCCTGCTATACCTTTTGTTACTTTTAGAGTTTTGCAACAAAAGATAAAATAAAAAATTATAGCGTGCTTTTATTTTACTATCTAATTGTCTATCATTAGGAATTTTATACAAAAACTAGTTATATCACAGAATAACTAGACAACTGTTATAACTAATTATTTCACAATTTAACCTCTATGATATGTTGTTTCAAACTTTGCTTAAAGTAAGTACTCCAGTCTTTATATAGAAAAACTAATTTCACTTTCATACATAGACAATAACACACGCATAACATATATGGTCAATTAGAGAATTCAAAAGCTAAAAAAAAAAAAAAAACATCCTCAGGCTTAACTTTTTCCTTAGTGGCATTATTGTATTTCTTCTAAATCAATTACATTTCATAGAAGATATATCTGAAGACTACAATTTCTTGAAATTTGAAAGAAATTAATGCTGTTATGTTCAATTAGTATTGCAAAATGTTGACAGCAGCCATACTTCACCATGAATTCTTGCTTCATGGATTACGTAAATATTTTGAGGTATATATATATATATATATACATACAAACAAAATAAAATGAAAAACAGCAGAAATTTGGAATTGTATCATGGGGCATCTTTTTAACCTATTAGCATATGTACTGGTAATTTGTTGTATTTCTATAGCTTTGATGTTTTTGATTTTACATTTGTAATTTCATTTTTTTCCTTTTGTTATGTATATACATAGGCGTAAAAAGTACGGGGAGCAGGGGGGGGGGGGGGCTGGCCTCCCCACTTTTAAATTCTAGGGAGGCTGCCTACCCTGATTTTTGTAACACTATCTCCTTTTTTTCCCTCCATTCTCCAAATAAATTATAATAACTGTTTATTGTTGGTATTATATGAGAAGTTGTGTCATACCTAGATTTTCGAAAAATTAATAGATTTCGATAATTTTTCGAAAAATTTCATCTTCCGTCAAAACTCGCCCCCCCCCCCCCATGTTTTTTGAAAAGTTGACACCTATGTGTATATATATACACATATATCTATATGCATATATATACATACACATATATATATACATACACACATATATAATATATACATATACACATATATAAATACATATATAGTAATTTCAAAAGTATAAAGAATTTAAATTGACATATTTTTAGTTAAAAATTAATATTGTGCATGGATAGTCAATGAAATTGAAGCTTATGGCTCAAATATATTTGAACCATAAGCAATTTTTATGCACACTTTTGCTGCGCAAAAATTATAAAATGAGTAAAACTACATGAACAATAATGGCATTTTTCATTAAAAAAATTTTTAGCCAGAAAACTAGTTTTGCTATCAAAAGAGTAATTTACCTGTTGACTAACATAATCGTCTTCAGCTCTACGTCATTGACCAGGAAAGTCTTGCTTCACCCATCTGGTTTAGCAGGCTCTTGTTCCATGTCAGATCAGTGTTGGTTTGTCTTCTCCATGAACCATCAACTAAATTCTCCCCAAAGGTGCTTTTGAGAAACTTTCTTTCAAATATGGCAAGGACCTATTGACTACAAAATAGTAAAAATTAGTTGACTGACTTTTTGGATAACAGATCATTTATATGATAAAATGTTGTACCAGCGTCATAACAGCCGTATGAAACCAGGAAAGAATGCTATTAAACACAAAACTATAGATATTTTATATCTCAGGCTTTACAAATAACCTTACTTAAGAGTAATATTACACTTAAGTATGTCTGATCCTAAAGCTTAGAAAAAGTCATACACTTTGAATTGATGATCATTAACACGAGATGAAACATTTTGAATAGTGAATTTTCATCTTCGGTCATTACAGCTTCACATGTAGCTCGGATAACCAGCAAGGCACTCTTACTAAAATAGGATGATTGCTAAGATAAATTCAAAAAGGAAATAAGATATATGTTTGAATTAAACTAGAGATGATGTCTTGACTAAGCTGCAGTACGCTTATCGGATAACAGAAGAAGAGGTAAAATTATGCCTTGTTTATGCACACAAGACATAATAATGTACAACCTCAAAAACAATTACCATATTTTTTATGGCATCACAACGTAAAAAAACAAGCTATTTCAATATGTTGCAAAAAGTTACTAATCAAAAATTGATTTTAGCAATAAGTTTTCTATAATTCAACAAGATGAGGTCTAAAGTACCCACTGGGAACAAAACCAGATTATATTATATACAGCTTGTATATGCTACTTAGAAAAGGTGTTTTGCTATGCTATTGTGTTTTATTCTATCCTTCATGATAAATCGCAGAGCATTTTTGTAACTTCCTATTAAATGAGGAGACATACCAAGAAAGCATAAAAAAAATTTCATCAATAAATTTCTTGATGGAGCAGGGCAACGTATAAACTGTCATTTTTTTGTGGCCTCTCGCGGGAAGGTACTCTAAAAAATATAGTTTATGAATTATGGTGTTGTTACGGATGCAAATACCTTTGCTAAATTTATTATATCGGCGGAATTTGCCAAAAAATACAAAAGTCAATGTAATATTTTTTACAAACAAAAGGTAGAAAATGCCTTGAGGAATTGGATAAGATCTGGTGTGATGCACAACCAATTCCACTAACACGGAGAGTGCATTGTGTCGGATCAGTTTCTTCATTAACCATAAACTGCTCAGTGACTTCTAATTACCCTAAAGCTTGGCGTCCACTATTGCTGAGCAGAGCTGATTAAATTTGAGCCAATTACAAGACTGTCAACGTCCATTGTAGCACAAGGCTTGTGCTACAATCGACGTTGGCAGCCTTGTAATTGGCTCTAGTCCACTCCGCTCTGCTCAGCGATAGTGGACGCCAAGCTTCAAGGTAAAGTTGTCTATACATCAAAGAAAATGGAGAGTGATATTGTACAACAAGTAAAAAATAAAGTGATAGTCACATGATGAATATTACCTCAGGAAAGTGGTATGCTGCATATTGGAAAGAATAACTAGTTTATTGGCCGAGCACTTAACGTTAGTCTTAATGAAGACAAATTCTCATTCATCTACCAAACTAAGCCATCTAAAAATCAGTTTTAAGAGGCTTAAACTTTTATTATCCAGCCACACCTCTCAACTGTGTATTACAGCATGATTTTTAACACATAGAATCAAAAGTTTGAAATTTGTAACTGCATATAGTATTTTGTTTATTATCTTAATTTTAGTTTATTTTTCATAAATATTTAAATGCTTAAGTTTATGTTCTGTGCTTGGTCACCAGATTTATTTGATTGCAGACACATACCGTGGGCAAAAAAAGTCTCAGTACGGAAGCCACAGTTACAAATAAATTAGCATAATTTCTTCTCCTTTGCTTCATATCTTCAAACTATTGAAATTATGTTTAATTTGGTTCTTTAAAATAAGTTTAAAATAAATGTCGGTTTTTACAAAACGCAGCAAGTATTTAAATTGAAATACTTTGGAGATATTGCTTAAGTCGCACATGGGTTAAAAATTTATAAAAATATTGAAGGGACATCTCAAACGGTGAGAAATATTATTAAAATAGCGGGTCTGAATGAACTTGCAGCCCGTAAGAATCCTTAAATAAGTACCTGTAACAGAAAAAAGCGCCTTGAGTTTGCAAAAAAGCATGCAAGTTATCAGTTATCTTTCTGTGAATCAGTTCTTTTTAATGATGAATTAAAATTTAATATCCAAGGGTCAGATAATCGAGTTATGGTCTGGATAAAACCAAATCAACAAATGTTAATTTAGAATTTATGTGGAACTGTCAAACACAGTGGAGGAGGCATTATGGTGTGGTGGTGTATAAGGGCTGCTGTTGTCAGCAATGTATATTTTGTAGAAGGAAGTAGGGATCGGTAAGTGTATCTTGAAATTTAAACACAAAATCTTGTAACAAATGCACAAAAATTGTCTCTTGAGAATTCTTTTCAATGTTTTTTTTATCAATTTTTAAGCCATGTGTGACTTGAGGTGAACTTATTTGCGGATTATCTTGAACCTTATTATAGGATATTTCTTTTAAGCAAGCTTTTTAGCTTTGAAGATCTTCCGGATCGATCTCTATCCTCAAAAGTTTGAAGCTCATGGTGTCTTTTAATAATATATTGTACTATAGGCTTCAATATATAAAAGATTTCCCCAATTTTTTTCATAGATAATCCATAATTTCATAACTGAATCGCCAACTGACAACTAGGTTTCGAAACTCCATTTTAAGACGATCAGCTACGAGGTAAAATTAAACAATTGCTGCTATCATGTCTTCAAGGCACTTGCTTACACTTCATATTTTTAAAATTTACTGCAAATCTGTTGTGGAAGACTTCAGAATTAATTTTCATATTGCATACTGAAACATTTTTTGTATGGCAGTTAGCAACATTTCCTAAATATTTCAATTTAAATACTTGCTGCATTTTGTAAAAACAGGTATTTACTATAAAATTATTTTAAAGAATCAAATGAAACATATTTCAGTAGTTACTGGTGATACGAAGCAAAAGATTATAGAAATTATGCTAATTTATTTGCAACTTTGACTTCTGTACGGAGATTTTTTTTTTTTACCTACTGTATGTTAGTCCATTACTATGATTTTGTTTGTCCATTACCACTTACTCTTTCATTCTATACATCATTTATTTATTTTACATTATATAATTCACAAACTTTTAAAATTTTTGAATGAACAAAAGAACTATGTTGTTTTTCAGTTAGTCCGTTACCTTGACTTTATAACCAAATGGTGCACTCTAATTAAATGGCAACAAATTCTAATACCCAGAATAAGAATCATGTACCCCTTAAATATTTATATAAGTGCCATTTTCAGTCAAAATTAAAAATCTTTCCTTAGTGGGTTTGTATTTGTGTTAAAATAACACTAGAATGTTAGTCCGTTATCATGGAATTGCCCAAGTGTTTGAACAAATCATATGGCTTTGACCTAGCTATTTCCTGGCGTCACTTACTTGGTAAATCACAATTGGCCCGTGAATATTTCCTTCGTCAATGTTTACCTTTTCGATGATAAACACTGCTTTAATTTGAATCACGATTCAGCAACTACAACCTTCTTTCAACTAAATTTATTTTTAAAATTGTGTTAATAACATTTGACGATGGCTTCGAATAGAAGTTATGTGTTCAAAAGACAACTTAAAGGCAAAACCATTAAACATCATTGTTAAAACAATTCTCAGGAATGTACTTTACAATAATATTAATATTCATGTTACTAGAGTTTCCTGTCAAAAATCTTAATCATAAATTTGTATATATAATTACTTTATTTGACCTTGAATAATTTTATTTCAGTTTTTACACATAACTTACATAAAATTAGTACATATGTTGGGTTTGCATATAAAAAATTATTACATTTTTTCGAGGGGTAATATATTCTAACAATATTATAAGGTGAACCTACCAGTAATTGACCATTTAAAAGAAAATATAACATAAACAGAATGTTTCAGCTTCTAGTTATGCAAGATTCAATATTGTCCTGGCAAATAAGGAATACAATAACAGCAAACCAGGATAATGATGCTTGTTATATTATTTTAATTACAATTTGAATAAATAAGTTTAATTGACGCTTATTGACGAGTGTGATTGCTCACGTCAAATAATTTACCGAGTTAGAAAAAGTATTTTCCCACGTGTTGCATACAATATATTTTATAATTACGCGCAAGAAATAATTCCAATCCGTATATTTATTAATGTTGGCAACTCCAGTAAATGAATTTCTTCTAAAAATGTGTCATTTCAATGCAATGTCAAGACTGTATAATATTTGAGCACGAGGCGTGCAAGAAAATACTTTTTTTACACTCGTCTCATGTATTGCTTTCAACAAAAATTTAATTCTCTAAAAACAATTTATAAAAAGTTATTATAATAGCAATTTGAAGTTAAATAATAATAATAAATAAGTATAAATTAACTTACCCAATTCGAAAATTCATAACATTCAACGCAATGTGTTTGTGTAGTGAACCAGAATATTGCCATTACATTTATTTAAAAGTAAGATAATTTATATTCTGACGTCATATATAGTTGCTTGGAAGACAAATTAATAAAATAAACGTTTTTGATTGGTTTAAAATTCGAATATGTTTTAAAGCTGTATTTTTCATTAGTTGTTTTGAATACATTGGAATTACCAGATGCTTCTAAAGATTTTCTTTTATCATGGAATGAAAAATTTTACTTCTTAATTAATTTACAAATATCCGATTTTACGCGCATTCCATTTCTTTTTTTCTTTCTTTTTTTCAATTATGTGTTGTATATTTTCTTTATTGAAAGGCTGAGTTATATAACAAATTGTAAAACTCGTTTCAATGGAATGCATTCACGTTCATTATTAAACGTAAATATATAATTTCGGAAATTTGCAAGTAGAACATAAGCTCACACAATGAATTTATTTTCTGAATACAGCACGATATTCTTTTAAATACTGTAGAGCAGCATTCACCTCTAACTTTTAGAGACGAGCGGTATGAGTTGAAGTTTTTTGTGGACCGCAGATTTTTACCGAATATGCCAATACATATTACTTTTACTGTGTATGTTCAAGATCACAAATGTAATTATTGGTATAGAATAGATCCAACAATAAAAATATTTTTGAAAAATGGAAAAAATAATGAACTTTTTACTATCTCGAAAAATAGTTATTTATGCAACTATACTTGGGAATATAATACTTTTTCAATCGAGGTAAAATGCTTATTTAACGAGTGCGTTAGCGCAAGTCAAATAATTTAAAGAGTTTGAAAAAGTATATTCCCACGTGTTGCATACACTATTTTTTATAATTACGAGCAAAAAATATTTTTAATACATATATTTGTTAATGCTGGCAACTCCAGTCAATGAATTTCTTCTGAAAATATATTTTTCAATACCCAAACCTATATAATATTTGAGCACTAGGCATGCGAGAGAGTATTTTTTCACACTAGTGCGAAAAAGTGCTACTTTCGCCACGATTTTTTATTCAAAATTGTTATAAAAAGTTTTATTTTTTGCACGTTGTTATAAAAGTAATTGATATTTGATTTTTTTTTAATAATTAAAAAAATATTTTCGTTATACTATCTTAAATTAAAATCTAAAATATAAGTGAATCTTTTATTAAAACCTTGCTTGTGTGTCTTCATGTGATTTGGCATAACATTGAATAAATATATTTAAATTATACCTTCTTATATTCTGCTGATTTTGTCGATATCATCAGTTGTGAGATATCAATTGTAAGTCAATATCAATTTCTCTCAGGCTCTCAAGAGAAAAAAAAAATACTATTTGTCAGACTTGCTACTACGGGCAGCGTAGTGGAGAACACTGTTCTTAATAGTTAACACATACCATTTTGGAAAAATTAATATTATGTAAAATAAAGTTCATTTCTCGAAATCTGAAATTAAAGTTCAAAGATTGAAAAAGCAGAGATAATTCTTTAGTGAGATTATCGAGTGATCAAAATTGAAATAAGCCAAATTAAAAAAAAGAAATCTGCCACTCATTTTGAAAAATGCATTTCTCGAGTTATGCATTAAAAAAATGGTACAATAATACATTTCATTTCTTAAACTAAATTCATTTGCTTGAACTGATCTTGTCATTCATTTGCTGACAACAAATCATGGAAGTATTTGTTAAAATTTAAGCTGACTTATGATGGATTTTAGTTGATGTAAATTTCCTCAAGTAGCAAATATTCTATATCCAAATGAATATACATGTTTGCAAATAATGTTTCTCATATTCAAGTAAATTTTGCGTTCAGTTTTCATTAGCATCATATGTCCGGAAAACGCTCAAATCTAAATATGTTATTTAAATAAATCTGGCTTGTTTAATTGCATACGAAGTGGGGAAGGGGTTTGTAATAGAAATTCCAGTATCCGTTACATCCAGAATATTTTAAAAAAAGTCAGTAATTCAAGTAATAATTCAGGCAGTCAGTAATACAGAATTCTAAAATCCAGAAGAAATGTACATATATTGTATCGTTTATTGCATTAAATATATATTAGTTTTCGAAATACAATGTAATTTGTTTGTCTGGAATCCATGTAAATCTATTACTTATTCTTATTATAATTATAGTCTAAAATAAAGAAACGTAATTTTATAATCGAAATTACATCTTCCACAGCAACCGGGAAACAGGGGCGTGGAGCATCGCACAACTTTTAATTACACTATAATACTAACATGTATTTGTGTTTTATATTTTCTTCATTCGCTTAGAAAAAATGGCCAGATTGGCAATAAATCTTATATGAGTCGTAAAAAAAAAAAAAAAAACCTTTGCCAAAATAGTGTTTTCGATGATATACTTTTCGATAATTCTTATATTATTCTTTCTTTTAAGAGAAACTGAGGAGAGGAGAAAAACGATCGTTGATGGAGAACTCTGTGTTGAATTTTCCCCCCTTTTTTTTCCCTTCCTTCAACTTTTTATGCCATTTAAGCATTTTTACGTGAATTTTGGAGGTGGGGATGTTTAGAACACCTTAAGAGGCATCACCACAGTGATTTTGATTAAAATCGTAAGAGCCGTTTTTTAGAAATCATTGAAAAACCTGAAAACTACCTTATGCGCATGCCGGATTTGAAGAAAACCTTAATGGTAGGTCCCTTGGCCCCTACCAATCCTCACATCAAATTTGAACATCGTCGGACAATTTGTTCGGGAGTTATGCTGACCATAAACAAACAGACCAATTTTTTTTTTATATCACATTTTTGAAATCAGGATGTTCCAAAACGTGGAACATCCTGGAAGTCGTTTTTCTGAGTCGTAAGTCATCGAGTTAAACTTAACTCGTTACTGAAATAATAAAAGGAAATAATGTTCGCTTCAAAATCCAGTTAAAGTATTTTAAATATCAATATGTATTTTTCATTGTTCTCCTAAGTTAATTAACTCTTTTTAGAAATAATAATCGTGCGGTTAAAGTTGTATTATTTTTATATTTATCTACCATTTTCAACATCATTTCCAAATTGGTTGGTGCCTATCTGATGGCTGTGTGGTTTGTTCTCTGGTCACGCATGCCAAAAGGTGCCGTGTTCGAATCCTGGGTTAAGCATGGATGTTCGTTGTGGTTCGTAATCCACGTTAAGCTGTAGGTCCCGGCCTAATTAGCCGTCATTGTGCATAAAAATAGGTCGTTGAGCATATAAAACAACTAACCAGTTGGGTTGCATTTCTTCTATTTGTACCCCCCCCCCCCCCGTTTCCTTTATAGAACAAATTCAAATTGAAAATAAATCATTATTTGCAGTTATTTATTATTCATTTCGTTAAATTTTAAATGACAAGCGTTAGCCAATAACCACAGAATATCAAAGAAGAATTTTCAATATTATTTGGAAAGTCAGTCCAATTAATAGATAAAAATGGAAAGGAAAAAAGTCGAATCCAATAAATCATGTAAGAAAATAGAAAATCAGATTCAGTCGAGATCGAAGCAAGAGAAAGGCAACTGCGCTTTTCACTCCCTCCCCCCCCTCTTCCCCTTCGAAGACGCGACCAGTAAACTGAACAGGTGTACAACATTACTCTCCCTTAGTTCTTTGTTCCGTTCCTCGAATTTTGCAAGCGAGACAAAGAAAGTAGGGAGCGAGTGGGCTGGAGACCAATACTAAACTGACCTAAAGGGATATCCGAGTTAAAGTGACCCCTTTTAACCATTCATCACCCCGAGGGTAAATAAAGATGGTAAGAAACCGCGGGCTGTAAACGAATACTGCATGGTAGGGGGTAATTTGAATTGATCTCGTGTTGCGTCGCCTGCTGGTGTAGACGGAATCTCAAAATAAATTTGTCGCATCTATAATTTTTTGTTTCAGTTTAATAATTTTATTGTTTAGATTGGTCAGTGATAGTGCAATCAATTTCAAAAGTGAATGTTTTGCTAAATGTCTAGAATTCCGTAGCGATATGCATTTCATTTCCATGTTCTATACGTTGTTACCAGTAATTTATAAAATCCAACATTCTATAGCAACGGTTCGCAATCTCTTAAGTTCTGCGGACCACCTATTTTGTAAAAAAAACTTTGCGACTCATTAAATAATACAATACGTGCGTACATCAGTAATTAGTAAAATTTTAGAATTAAAGGATTAAAAAATAGTTCTTTTTATAAATTGTAATGCAATTAATGCAGTTTTGGTAATAACTGGATATTTTTGCCAAACATTTATCCAAAACGAGATCAATGGTGTCGATAATTCAATTAACGAGTCTTCACTTGAAGATATTTTCTATATTTTAGTTAATCTTCTTGAAACAGAATTCACTCGTTAAACCGTCGAAGAATAGAATCGAATAATTGGATTGTTACTAATCATCGAGTGACTCGATTATTCCTTTCTCTACCCTTGAAGCTTCCGTAATATTTATCTTGGATTATTAGACTCTTGATTAGCTTCCACGGGCCAGTACCACACTACTCGCGGCCCACAATAGGTTGGGAACCGCTGTTTTATAGAACACATAGGCATTTTAAATCATGCCGAAAATGGGTCGATTTAGAAATCGCTTTATCGGACTTTTTTGTTTTTTATATTTTAAAATGCTCAATGCTTTTTTTTTTCTGAAAGGATTTTAAGTTATGAAAATGATTTAAATTTTTTTATAAATTTCACATTACCGACTGGAAGGATAAAATATAACATACGATTTGCAACTAAAAATTCCATGATGAATTTTTTTAAAGGTTCGGTTTGCGAAGATTTTAATTTTACGTTTCTTTATAGTTTAAAATGTCGCTATAATGAAAATTGGCAAAAAAAAAAAAACCGTCGACTTTAAATTAAACAAAAAATTCAGTTATTCTAATTTCCCAGCATTTCCTGATGATCGGGATTTACTGCAAGAATAATATGTTGAGAAGAAATATTTTATGAAAAATAAAAGTGGTGCTCATTACCTGCCTTTAAAATAGGCTATATGAATGAAAAATAGGGTATATAATATATACACTAACTTAGAAACGTTGCGAAAATTGCCTAAATCACACAGATGTCGCCAAAATCATTAAGATCACATACTGATCACAATGTGATATCGCCGCGACAAGACTTTCGTTGCGAAAATCGCATTTCATTCTAAAATTATTTTGGGATATCACTGGATGTCGCTGCGATATCACAAAGTAACATCGCAACTTCGTCACAGTGTGATGTCGCAGCGATATCACATGGAAGTCGAAAGTGACTTGAACTTTTGCGACATCGCTGCGATATCCCATGCAAGTCACATTGTGACCGTGATCTTTGCGACGAAAAACTTCGTTGCAGTGACGTAACTGTGACAAAGATGGTTAGTAGGGGAGAAGAGAGTATTTGGTGATGTGTCTAAAAACCGACCAATCGCAAGCAAGTATTTTTCCGATCTCTAACATAAAGCAATTCATGACGTCACTAGTAAAAATATCTATAACTCTAAGTTATTCGTTTAGAAGCAACTCTAAAACAACTCAACTCCACCTGAAAGGTAAATCGAAACTAAAAAAGTGTTGCCACCGCTCAAAAACTTTGATATAAAACAAATTATGACGTCATACCCACTGTGACGTCATGCAATAAAAACCTATCACTCTAACTTATTCACTAAGAAGCAGTCCTAGAACAACTCAACTCCGTCTGCTAGATAAACCGAAACTAAAAAAGTGTTGCCACCACTCAAAACTTTGATATAAAACACATTATGACGTCATACCCACTGTGACGTCATACACAAACAGCTTATAACGAAACCGAAACTAAAACAGCAGCAGGAGAACAACTCAACCCCACTTCCGGGCACGTGACTTCCTGTGACGTCATATCCTGTAGTGTCACTTCCTGTGACGTCATATCCGGTCACGCCCACTCCCGGTGACGTCATCATCCCTCATCCCGTCGCTCGGTCGCTCCATGGCTTCGGACTCTCCTTTTCTAACTACTAAAGTCATACAATACATTTTAAATTTAATTTAAGAATATAACTTGAAGTGTTGCACTTCAAGAGTATACAAATGTATAAGAAGTTTCAACAAAATTAATCAGTCCAATTTACGTTACCTTGGGATCTTAAATATTTCTTCACTCTGGTGAATTTATTATCATTACATACATCATACATATCACACATTATTATCATGGCACATATCACACATTATTATGATTGCCCGGGTTGTAGTACTAAAAAAAAATTCCCGGTGCGCAATTTTCCCGATCGTGGTGGTAACCCCAATCATAGCCTGGGATTTTTTTTATAATTATAAAAATGCAAATTCCCAATATATACATAACTCGCCATATAAAGCAGCTAAATTTAAGCATTTACTTTCTTACTAATTTATATAACTATACATGGATACTAGGGTGGTTCGAAAAAAAATTAATTTTTAATTTTTGAAACGCATGAGGTGAAAAAAGTTGATACACATCTTGATAAGAAAAACTGTAAAAAAAAAATTGAAAAAAAAATAATATCTTCCGATTGCTCATTCACCTCAAAGTTTGGAGAAAATACAAAAAATAACTATTTTTCCTAAATTTTTTAAAATTTCTAAACGTTATATATTTGCAAGGCAATAGTTTGCAATGTGTACTGAAAGGGTGGTATAACACAGAAAAACACTATTTTATGCATTTTTAAAACATATATTAATAATAAAAAATACTCAAAAGTAACATTTTTTGTAAGAAATAATGATTTTTCTGTAAAATGGGTATTAATGTTATTTCTTACATTTAAAAAAAAATTTTTTTTTTAAACATACTATTATTCATTTGGTTCACTTTTTTCTCGAGCTTTCTATCCCAGTGATGCACTTTGAAGGAAATTTTTGTTGAAAAGTCGGGCATTATGGATCTGCGGAGGCTGGTTATTTGCCATCCGCTTTTGTAAAAGCTCCTATCATTTCTAGTGTTATTAATTACTATTGATTAGGACAATACATATTCTTTAGACGTAACACTTTTTATTCTAGGTTAAATGTAACATTTTGCTCTCCGCGGAGCTTAGTACATGTCATTCATCCAGCGCACGAATCAGAGTCAGAATGTTGGAATCACATTTTTAGCGTCCTTCTTCGAGAGTCCTGGAACAAGTTTAGTTGTTCTTGCAGGTGGCGCTAGCAGCCGGTGGCTCTGAACTAGCGCCGCCGCACACTCCTCCCCCAGTGTCATTCATGACACGTTAAAGTCTGTATTCAGCCAAATGTTTGGGGAAGTGTACCCTGCGTCCTGCTCTTGTCGCTCTCGCTTCGTCTGGAGATGGCGATGAGATCTCCTCTGGAGCTTCTGGCTGCTCGGGGATGGCTTCCACTGTTACGGCTGGCGTGGCAGCAGCTGGCATCTTGGCTGTGATCTTCGGAGTCTGCTCCAGAAATGCCGGCTTTATTCTGTCTATGGAAATGGTACGCCGCTTGCCTTTTACCTCTATATCCATTGTTTTCTCCATCCTCTTCAGGATCTTGAATGGTCCCTCGTATACAGATTGGAGTGGTCCCCTCACAGCGTCATGTCTTAGGAATATGTGGGTACAGTCCTTCAGTCCTGGGTGGACGAAAGTGGGCCGTCTCCCGTGGGATGTTGTCGGTGTGGGTCGGATATTGCTGAAATGTTCCTTTAATTCCTCCACTAACTGTTGCGGACTTGCTTCGTGTGGTGTCGCCTCGAAGAATTCTCCCGGTAGTCGAAGAGTCTTGCCGTAGACGAGCTCTGCCGTTGAAGCTTGCAGGTCCTCCCTCAAGGCCGATCTGAAACCCAGTAGAATGGCTGGCAGTGCTGAGGTCCACTTTGGTGTTTTGTAGGCCTTTATTGCAGCTTTCAGCGGTCGATGCAGTTGCTCAATCATGTCATTGGCTTGTGGGTGGTATGGCGATGACCGGATTCGCTATATCCCCAGCAAACGGGCAAGGCTCTGGAAAAGCTGGCTCTCGAATTGGCGACCTTGATCGGTGGTGATTCGGGATGGAACGCCGAAACGAGAAATCCAAGTCCTGTAAAATTCAAACGCAGTAGTTTCCGCCGTTATATCATCAATGGGCACAGCCTCTGGCCAGCGGGTACATCTGTCCACCATGGTCAGGCAATAAGACTTTCCCTCAGATGGGGGCATTGGTCCGATGAGGTCTAGGTGAACATGGTCAAATCTATCCGCCTGGCCAGGAAACCTGACCAATGGGGCCCTTGTATGTTTTGATACCTTATTTTTTTTACATTCAATGCATGTTTTTGCCCATTTAGTACAATCTGAATTTATCTGAGGCCAAATGAATCTCTCCCGAACCAATTTGGAAGTCGCTTTAATGCCCGGGTGTGAAAGTTTATGCAGAGAGTCAAAAACTAATTTTCGGAAATTTTCTGGTATATATGGCCTGACATTTCCCGTTGAGATATCACAAAAGAGTGGAATGTCTGTTCCTGGTAAGGCAACTTTTTTAAGTTCAAGGCCGTGTTTTGGTTCATTTATAAGTGATTTTAACTCATGATCTGTATCCTGAACCCTAGCAATTTCATTATAGTCATTTGGCGATGGCATTTCAATTGCGGAAATACGGGACAGTGCGTCAGCTAGTATGTTTTCTTTTCCATTAATGTGTAGGATTGACGTAGTGAATTGCGAGATAAAATCAAGTTGCCGAAATTGTCTTGGCGTTGCCTTTTCTGGCTTTTGCTTAAATGCGTAAGTAAGAGGTTTATGATCAGTCAATAAATCAAATTCCCTTGCTTCCAACAAATATCGGAAATGTTTAATGGTGGCATACATTGCTAATAGCTCACGATCGTACGCGCTGTATCGACATTCCGCAGGTGAAAGCTTACGCGAGAAAAATGACAACGGCTGTAGTTCATCGTCTACCATTTGAAAAAGAGCTCCGCCAATGGCGTAATCTGAAGCATCGCACTGTACAATTAGCTTAGCATCCCATTTTGGATGGGCCAGTAGTGTGGCGTCAGCCATAAGTTTTTTACAGTTCTCGAATTGTTCGCTTGCAGATGTCGTCCAAACGATGACCGAATTGTCGTTTTTCTTGGCACCTTTTAAGTAACTATTTAATTCTGTTTGAGCATCGGCTGCTCCTGGCAAGAACCTACGAAAAAAATTTAGCAATCCTAAAAATCGTCTTAACTCTTTTATTGTTTTAGGCTGTGGGTAATTCCTTATGGGTTCTACTTTTTCCGGCAATGGCGTTGTGCCATGTTTTGTTATCCAGTGCCCCAAAAAGGAAATTTCTTTTACCCCCAAAACACACTTAGATGCATTTACAGTGAGGCCATACTGACTTAGTTTTTCACAAACCATTCTTAAATGCAATTTATGATCAGCTTCATTGTCACTGAAAATTAAAATATCGTCTAAATAAACGAAACAGAAATTTAATTCGCCCAAAACTTCGTTCATGAATCTTTGAAAAGTCTGAGCAGCACCACATAAGCCAAAATTTAGAAACGGAAACTCAAACAATCCAAATGGTGTACAGACAGCGGTTTTTGGAATATGCTTGGGGTGCACTGGAATATTAAAGTATGCCCGAACCAAATCAATTTTTGAGAAAACATTTTTCCCAAATAACGCGTTCGAAAAATCCTGGATATGTGGAATCGGATATCTATCCGGAACTGTACATGCATTAAGCCTCCTGTAATCTCCCACAGGCCTAATTTCATTTGTCCCTTTAGGTACAACATGCAAAGGTGACGCCCATGGCGATTTTGACGGTCTACAGATTCCTTGGTTCATCATAAATTGAAACTCGTTCTTTACTGCCTCATACAATTTTGGGTTTAGTCTACGTGGACTACTATGTATTGGGGGTCCTTTAGTCTCAATGTAGTGCACCGTTGCATGTTTTACCTGTTTAGGCCCTTGCGACACCTCCAGAATATTTGGAAATTCTGATAAAATCTTATGATAATCTGAAGAACTAGAAACGAGTTTAACGGATGACACGTCGTTTTGTGATTGTATGCCAATTCGGCTTAACTTTGTTGTTGTGTCGATTAGTTTTCTATTTTGTAAATCTACCAAAATTCCAAAATGTTTCAAAAAATCTGCCCCAATAATTGGTGTGGGAACTGCTGCAATAAGAAATTTCCACTCGTAATTTCTCCTTAAACCGAAATCTAATTGAAGTGTTTTAGAACCGTATGTGAATATTTTTGTTTCATTAGCAGCAAATAATTGTAATGAATCAGGTTTAAGTTTATTCGCTTTTTTTGGAGCTGGAATACAGCTTATATCACTGCCAGAGTCTATAAGAAATTTAAAATTTGTACGTCTATCTACAATGTGAATGCGACAAGTGTTTGTGGCTACCGAGCTAGTCGTCGCTACCCTTTCTTCAGCAGCCATTATTAGTTTTCCTGGTTCCTATTATTTTGATTAGTACCCTTAAAGTTGCAAGGCGAATTACACCTGAATGATTTATCTCCGAACTTAAAGTGGTAATAACACATATCGTCGTATTTTTGTCTACCCCTGCCGCGGGAGTTCCTCCTAAAATTACGGCTTGGCGATCTATGGAACGGGCGGCCCCGATAATCCCTTTCCTGTGGCCTAGCAAGCCTTTCAATCTGCTTACTCAATTCGGCAATTTCGCACCTGAGAGCACATATTTCGGCCTCTTGGGTATTTTTATTACCTTTCGATTCGTCATGGCGCGGGACTTTTGGTTGGCTCATAGCCAAAACAACATGCCCTGAGCTTTCGTTTCTAACTTCTAAAATTTTGTCGGCCATGCTAGCCAAATTCTCTACATTTTCGGAACTCACAGACAAAATTGTTTGTACTTCTGCAGGTAGTCGTTGCATCCAAAGCGTTTTCAAAAAAAATTTCATCTTTAAAGCTAGTTCCGGCCAAATCTCTCATTTTTCGCAATAAATGGGATGGTTTTTCGTCTCCTAATTGTAAATCGGACACCAATTGGCGTATCTTTTGAGTGTCCGATTGGGAATATTCCTGAATTAACCTTTGCTTTAAAGTTTCGTACCTTTTCTCGTTAGGTGGTGATATTAATATATCGCTTACCGCAGACAAAGTGTCTGGGTCTATTGCTGCAACCACGTGATTGTACATAGTTAAGTCGCATGTTATACCTGCGAGCTGAAAATTACTTTCTACTTGAATGAACCAAATTTCTATCCTGTTTTTCCACAGCGGTGGCAGTTTTGCCGAAACGCGTGCTATTTGCTGGTTTTGACTAGCCCGCTGGCCGTCTTGCGTGCCTTCCGGTCTATCATTGTCTTCGTTAGGCATTTTGAACAACTTTCAAATCCAAAATTAATATTTTGTCGCACAAAATTTGAATAAAATTGGACAAAACCGAAAAATATTGTTAACACATACAATACAACATTTTAGTATAACCGAACATTTAAGAAATAATTTTTAAAGCATTTCAAACAGTTATGCACAACCACGTGCTCGCCGCAAAACATTTAAATTCGCGAAATTCACTCTTAATACATTTTAAAATATTCAAATAAATACAAGAACCCCACCTAACAAGATCCCCAACCAAAACAAATAGAAATAAAAACCATATCGCTCACCGTTGCTTGTAACTTGCTTCAATCCGGGTCACCACGTGCGGAGGCTGGTTATTTGCCATCCGCTTTTGTAAAAGCTCCTATCATTTCTAGTGTTATTAATTACTATTGATTAGGACAATACATATTCTTTAGACGTAACACTTTTTATTCTAGGTTAAATGTAACATTTTGCTCTCCGCGGAGCTTAGTACATGTCATTCATCCAGCGCACGAATCAGAGTCAGAATGTTGGAATCACATTTTTAGCGTCCTTCTTCGAGAGTCCTGGAACAAGTTTAGTTGTTCTTGCAGGTGGCGCTAGCAGCCGGTGGCTCTGAACTAGCGCCGCCGCAGATCTTTAAAAAAAAGTGCTGTCCTAACGTCTTTTGCGTCAGCGCCACCCACTTTTGTCTTGTCTCTACATAAGCATTCCAAAGCTTGTGAGTGACAAGGAAACGAGTTGAAGTCTGATTTCAATGGTCCATAGTAACACAGATACGCTGTCCAATTTCCTCAGACGTAGGCCAATCCCGATGTGAAACGTTGTGAATCGGTTGTTGGAAACAATATCAGCCAATCTCGCCCAATTCTGGATAAAATATAGAAGAGGTTTTGATACGCCGATGTACAGTTTTAAACTTGGGATATTATATTTATGAGAAACAAAACTATGTGGAGGTTTTGACTTGTTTGTCTGTTAAAAAATCGTGTATTTTGGAACTATGCTAGGTCAGACTAGTCAATTTTCCAGTCTTCCCTGTTTCCACCAATACAGCTGTGCTACCTCGGATGCGTCAGTCTCTACTATACTAAACTTCAACTTAACTTGACATCACTAGACGGTAGATCGTCGCAGTGCTCATAGGTATTTAATCCATTTTGGCGGCGTGAAAGCATAATGTTTGTCAAACAGAGAACAAAAGGCTATAAGGTTTGGCGAGAATTATGTCTTTACTCCGCTAAAATGGATTAACTGCCTATGAGCACTTTGAAGATCAATCGTCTAGTGATGTCAAGTTAAGTTGGAGTTTAGTATAAGTAATGTCCGTTTGTTTCTCTTAACAAAGGAGGGGTCCTATTATGAGCATTCCAATTAATTATGCCCACTCAATGCAGACAGGATACCTACAATAAAGTTAAGTTTAGTTGTCTTGAAATGCCTGATAGTTTTTCTCTAGGAAAGTTCTCGCGATTTCAGAACCTGACGCCTCAGTTCTCTTACATATCTCCTTGCGTACAAAATCATTGCCGAAATGAAATTTTTTTGAGTGAGGAAAGGAAGCATTTCGTCCAATAACTGAGTTTAAAACTTGCAGTAAATATTCAGGGAGGTATCGAGACAATCGAATTGCCACATATATGTTCTTAGGTCCTTCAGATTTTTTTTTAATGTAATAATATCAAGAAGATATAACTGAATTGTGTTCAGTACTTGCATCTCAAGTTGAGGATTTAAACATTCAACACGTAAAAAATCAATCAGGGGAAATTTTTCAAGGTTCTTCAATTTTTTTATCTCACTGAAAGGTGTTGTCCAGTTGTAGTACTATCTACGTGTTTAAATATGTGTCTGAATGGTAGTTCATTGGAGTATAGAAGGCATATATCCCAATGTAGTGGTCTCCCAGCCTGCAATTTGGTCTGACAGATTATTTCCAGTCAGTATTCATGGCAGATCCAATCAGAGCCACGTGCGTTATGATCCAATGAATAAGTTAGGATGCGTTTTGATTCAAGTAAGTTTATGAGCTTCAAAGGAAGAGAAGGCACCACGAGAAAGGTCACCTAGATTAAAACCCGCCAAAACACAATTTTTATCAATGTTTCAAAGGTTATGCACGAACGATTATTATTGAATAATTACTAATTTGATCTTTTTTTCCCAAGTTCTATCTACTTTATTCCACACAATATAAACTAATGTACCTCGATAATTTAGTGATTGGTGTATTCTACAAATTGAAGGAAAAATTATATTTTTTATATTTATTCAAAACTTTGAAGTGAATGCTTCAAGTAAATAAAACAATTTAAAAAAAATATGTAAAAAGTGACGTTAGTATCAATTTTATAGAAAAATTATTTTTTAAACAAAAAAAGGTATTTTTGAATATTTTTAATTATTAATATATGTTTTAAAAATGCATGAAATAGTGTTTTCCTGTGTTATACCACCCTTTCACTATGCATTGCAAACTATTGCTTTTCAAATATATAACGTATAGAATTATAAAAAAATTTAGGAAAAATAGTTATTTTTTGTATTTTCTTCAAACTTTGAGGTGAGTGCGCACCTCATGCGTTTCAAAAATAATAAATTTTTTTCGAACCACCCTAATGGATACTGATTTATGAGTTATTACTAATTAGTCCATAAATAAAAAAACTGATACAAAAATGAATTCACTGAAACTATTTCGAAGAACATTTATAAAAATTTCCACAAAGGATTTTTAATTGACATTTTCTGTTTCGCTTGCCACTCACGTTTGTTTGTCTGTATCTGATCTGTGATGTCTTAACCAGCAGACCCAATATTTTAAAGAATCGTAATTTTTAGAAGACATACTACTGTTTGGCGCAGCATAGCCCTTGCGCCATAAAACCCCAACCAACCTTAACCAGCAGATTGCATATTCGTTTAGTTTTTACATTTGTATAGGTGAACCATTGATTTTCATCAATATAAGGTTTGCCCCTTGAAGAATAATTTGTCGCGATCTGGATTGTGATACAATAATGTTCGAGTGGCTGAAGCCGCGCTCGCATTCTGAAAAGTTTACAGGAATCACTTTAAAGCAGTTCATCAATGGTATTAAATCTTTATCTTTGCAGACCTCTCCAACCAGGGGCATAACCAGATTATATTTCGAGGAGAGGAGCCCCATGTTCAGCACCCATGTTCAGAAACCGATTGTAATAATGATAAATATAAGACTTGTAGATATTGCTCCTAAATTAAATACCCTTAATTAATTATTCAATGAAATCTATGGTACTATTGAGCAATATATAATTTCTTGATCAATAAAAAAAAATCTTAATTTTCTTCATACACGAGATTTGCGGAAAGTTAAGTGAAGCAGCTATTTTGTCTATGTCCATTTCTCTATGAATGGATATCAAATCAAAACCATTTAAGCGATTTTGGGAAGTACTATTCCTTAGATAATTTTTCAATCGCCTTAAAGATGAGATGGACCTTGTAATAGGCAGTTGTAATAGGCAATGTTGTCTAGAGTATATATGATAGCTGTCTATAGATTTTAAATTCATCTATGGGCCATGCCACGGAAAATAGAACATCTTCAAGAGAAAAAAAAATATTTTTGGAGGGGGTATCGAAGCTTCCTAGTTAGTTTTTAAAAGTAAAAATAAAATACACCTAAAAATATTTTTCCATTACTTTACAGTTTTCAAGTGGAAACAATGATTCCAAAATGGCCATTATCAGCTGGAATGCCATATGTTTGAAACAGTGCACAACAGTGTACAACACTTTAAGAGCTTCCACTTTATTTTGTGTTACACTTAGACTCTTTTGCTGTTTCAGTATAATATGCGTGTATATAGTCTCTATAAATTGCATTTTTTTTTTTTTTTACATTTACTTCAATTATGTTTTACAGTTGTGTTCAAAAAGAACAAAATAACTCATTTATAGGGCATTAATCATAGCTATAGAAGCTTTCTTTAACGAAAAATACGGACTAGTAGCACATTTGATTTTGTAAGAGAATATTCTTAACATATTTAAAAACATTGAAGCTTAATAGGTTTTTTCTTTGCTATAAACACGTTATTAAAATATTATGTGATTTTCAGAATTTTAAAAGAAAATTGATAGAATCTTGCGTGTACTATTTTATTTCAACGAGGACAACCTAAATGTGACTATATACCATTAAAAAATCATACTATGAAAATATAATGATTAAGCAGAAATTTGCTTAGTTAATATATTTTTAGAAATAAATTTTAAAAAGTTATAATTTTAAAAATATATTAAAAAAGGCCATAAAAAAATTATTCAGTGCTTTGATGGGGCCCTTTATTCAGAAATATTTTAGTTTCTTTCTTATAATGACAGCAAACAAATGATTATTAATAAAATAATAATCAACAAATAATTATTAATAAAATAATAATCATTGATATTTTCAGTATTAGCATTCAAGTTTCTGATTCACACGAATTTTTCTTTTACGTCTAAATATTTACATAAAAAAAATCAAACTTGGTGTCATTATTGTTTCAAAAATTTATTCCACTTATAACTTTCTTTTTTGTTAATTTGTACTTTGTTGTTAATCTAATTTATTAGATTCAATTGGAATAAAACATTAATCAGAAGAAAAATATCATTTATAAAACGTTCGTAATTTTAAAGTCAGTTCCTAAAATCAAGATTTAATACATACAGACGGGTTCACTTTAAGGGACCGTATAGTAGATGACATTTGAAACCAATCACATGTTAATTCAAGGTAACTAGAGGTGTAGAAAATCGCACAACGTTCAATTGCTCTATAATATTGGTCATTGAATTAAAATTTGATATGGTGTTATTTACTGTTTTTGGCAACAATTTTTACATAGGTAAAAAAAGAAGAAAAAATGAGAAGAAGAAAAAAAAATTGGCAATGGTATTTTCACATTACAATGTCCTTTCTTGGGCATGAAACAGAACACAAATTCAATCGTTGTTGGGTGATGTTCAAGGACAGAGAGCTCTGTGTTAAACGCACTCGTTTTTCACAGAACCAGTTTATAATTAGAGCCGAAGATATAACCATCCCAGCTGATCCCAGTAGGGCCAACCTTCGCGCCAGCGTCAACGTCCCTACGAACATCATTGCCATCCCCAGACCGGAATATCCTTCGTCCATGCTCATGTTTGTGTAATACAAGTTTAATATGCGAAATTAACAAGATTACAACAGTATTAATATACAATTATTCCACTAAGGGAATGTTACAAATTCAATTTCCCCAAGTTGAGGATTACTATAATGATACTAATTAAAATTAAGTACAACTGTATACATTACAAGTCCAGTTACTCAGATAGAGGATTACACTAATGATATTAATAGAATAAAGTACAACTAGTTGAACACTGTATGTAAATCGTACATTTTCAACTTCTAACAATCTTTAAAATTCGCCACTTCTGCTTTAACCGACAAGAGACCATTTCTATATTTTGTCTTCGCCTTTATTATAAATTTTGTCTAATTCTCGTATTAATTTTCTATCGATAATAGTTCTACAGACTCTTTTACTCACCTTTGTTGGTTCTAGTGAAGTAAATACGAGATATATGGTTTGTCCCAAAGTATTCCCTTCTTTCTTCGGTCCGAATCTGACAATCATAAATGCAATGTCTAACAGAGTCAATGGCTTGAATAAAGGAATCCTATCTAGATTGCCATTGTCTTAAAATTTCGAATTTGATTTTTGCTTTTATCTTCTGAGCAGATAGTAGAAATGTCTTATCCGCTGTCTGCTTTTTCTTTCCCATTTTAGCCAATTCATCCGCTTTTTCATTTGGTCTTGTTCCAGTACGGCTTTTACCCAATGTATATATACCATCCCAACTTTACTAGTTGATGCTTTTTTAATGTGGATGTTAAGTTTCGCTGTCCATTTCTGCATATTTCAACACTTTGCATTTCGTGTACAACTCCGCTTTAAACACCATATTGAGTATTATCGCTTAACCTGTGACCTCCCTCAAATTCTTATCTTATTGTAATCGTCACTCCACAACTCACTCGATCTTCTAATTTTGATCCTTCTGTAAAAATGTTTAGGCCCTCGTATTCATTTATACTTTTTTTTTTGTCCCCAATCGAAAATTTCAATACTCCACAGCGGACTCCATTTATGTTCTACCCACTCTACACTTGTATATTCTACTACTTCGTTTTCCCTATACTGGATATTTGTTTTCCAGCTAAGCAAAGTTTGCCGAATTTTAACATAAAAAGTTACCATAAGAAAATATTACCATTTGACCACTATGATTCTTATTTACAGATTCCTAAAGTGAAATTATATAACGGTGGTAAAATTGCAACAGATGGGTCAAAAGTGATCAATTTTTTAATAATATTCAAAATGTAAGCTAATTTTCCAGAAGTTTAACAGGAAAAGTTACTATAGGAAAAATTTTCCACTTAGACAATTTGATATCTTGATACAGTAGTCTTAACGTGAATTTAATGAATGTTGGTAAAATTGAATCTAGGTCAAAAGCGATTATATGAAAAAAAAAATTAAGAATTTAAACAAAGTTTGCTAAATTTTAACGTTAAAAGATATTTATAACATTTTTACAATTTTTACAAAAATTAATTTTATTTACAAAAAAAATATTGTAGGATTTTTGTTATCTTATATATGTATTAGACTGTTAAAGCGATATATTTCGTCACTAAATGCCACTATATTTAATAGACTTGGTATCCCCACTCTATAATCAATGACGTAAGTAGCTAAAGTATAAGTATTTGTAAATTCTCATTCATGTATACTTACTGTTCCTGAGTGTCATCATGGAGACGTTATTTTTCTTTATTAAGTGGGGGGGGGGGGGGTTAAATTAGCAGTAAATTGGACCAGTGTCCTATTTTAAGGTTAATTGCAAACAATAGAGAAATTGATTCTCTAGATACTTTACGAGATTTCCTTTTTACTTTTATGAAAGTATGGGTAATTGTCATTTAGTTCATTAATCAGTTAGACAAATTAGTTAGCCAATTTTTAAAATCAGTCTTGTAGAACTCAATACTACATTTTATAGTTAAACGAATTCCATTTATTGAGTAAAGCATTTTCACAATTTAACCCTTTCAACTTCAGATAGCCTACACATATTTTCTTGCAATCCTTTTGTATTGTCTAAACAATTATTGGTTGCTTCACCTACAAAATTAAGTTGTAACCACTACGAAACATGCATTGTGACAAACCAACTCGACTACAAGCGGCCATATTTGAATACTCTTTTTAATTTACAAAAATATTTACTCTGTTAAAAATCTCACAATGTGTAAAATTACATCAAACAATAGCGTCTGAATATGTGTTCATAATTAAGGATATTGTAAGAATAGTTACAGGTTGCAGGTCAAATGAGAACAAGATGTCAGTGCTGGCATATAAAAAAAAGGCGTCATCCATAATCTGAATGTGTTCCACATGCCCGTAAGGATGAACGAACTTCCAAGGGCCTTGGGTAAAAATGCTAAACGCAAGGAAAATAAGAAGACTAGAAAATTAGGACAAACAGCTGACATAATACTTGAAGTCGTTTTAAAGATTTAACATAAATAATGGCACTTTATATATAAAATTCTACACAAAAACTCATTATTAAGATCAAACAAAATACAACATGGATATATTTTTATTTATTTATTTATTTATTTATTTTTTATTGTTATTATTATTATTATTATTATTATTATTATTATTAGTATTATTATTATTATTACTTGTCTTTGTTTTCTTCGTTGTTGTTAAGTGATAATGATAATGATTGCTATGATTATAATTTTTAAATGATTATAGAGGACATTGAACTACCAGAGGTATACTTTTACATTTTTATTTTTCAAATGTTTCTATTGCTCACAGAAACCGTGTTATAATTTTAGTTGAAGGCGAATTTATCTGTCTACATACCCAGGTAGCACAGAGGTATTGGCCAATGTCGGAAACAGAGGGGGAAGATTGACCAGTCCATGCCGAACCTCGAGCATCATTCCAAAATACACAAATAAAAAAAAAATGTCAAAACCATCAAAAAACATATTTTTTACCCCTTCGTCCTCTCTTATAAGACTATATTTCAGTTTTAAAATTCTACATCAACATTTCAAAACTTCCAGCATATTTTAACCAGCACTGGGCGAGATTGGCTAAGATCCGTAGGAACGGCCAGTTTACAACGTTCCAAATCGGTATTGGTAAATGTCAAGCCGATATTGACAAGTAGATTTGTGCTACTGGGATAATTATATATTTTTGATTTTCTAAAATAATTTATTATGATAATAAAAAATTAAATTATAAATCTCTAAAATTGTCTCTACGTCCTTATTCCATGATTCCTGGCCGACCAAACGGTATAGTGGTTAGCGTGCTAGCTTTTAGACCGCGAGGTTGCGGGTTCGAGTCCAGTATTATTCATGGGTGTTTGTAAATGTATGTTGGCTTGTCTAAGGACGAATGTTTCGGCGCATTATAGCCCTTGTGTTTTTTCTTTTTTTTCTTTTTGAGCTACTTGCAAAGTAGCCTTCTCTGGAGTGCGGATCAATACTCTAGATTTCCTTACCTGGTATTTACAGCAGGTATTCTTCCTTGGTAATGTTTGGAAAAAGGTCGTACCATTTCTGATTTTTTGGTAAGGGGCCGTTCAAGTGTTACGTAAGCACCTAGGGGGTGGGGAGGGGGTTAGCGATTTGCTTATTTTTGCTGACAAGGGGGGAGGGGAGGGGGTATGAGTGATGCTTACGTAAGCATTTAATAATCCCTTTATTTCTAAAAAAACTGTGATATGAACTGGTATTCGAAGCACGTGCAAGAGAGTCAATACTTTCTACAAATTGTAAAATGCGAAGAAAAGCAGTGTTGCTCTCCTGCTCGTAGTGGATTATTTCACATTTTAAAAGAACGCTTTATACCTCCACCTATCAAAATGGCCCAAACACCACACGATTTAATAACAAGTGAGGAAGGGGAATTCCTGGAATTAAGTCTCCGGCTAAGCTTGAACCTGCATGTCCCCCTGGGGGGATTTTTAAAAATGCCATATGACTATTTTTGTCCGTCCGTCAAATCACAATTGTCTGCAAGGACTTGTGGGAAATGTGGTTTGTACCACGCTTCACTAAAATCGACAATTCGTCATAAGAAAATTGTTCATGGCGAAAATAGCCGGAGAGCCTGCCTAGTTCGGCCTATGAGAATTGCTGCTCGTCGAGCAAATGAACTGATGTGCATCATCAATTATGTAGAAGGCATGGAAGATACCGAGTGGATAAGCGAAGAGGAAGTTTGCCCAGATTCCTTGAGCGAAACAAGTGATGAAGCAATAACATCAGATGTCAGAAACCCTATAATTTCAGACATTAAAAACTGGCTAGAGCAACCCTGGATAACATCTGACTAGATAGACTTAATTGATTATGAAAATTACATTTATGTGCCATTAAAATTGTGATAAACTTAAGATTTAAAAAAAATTAAAAATATATATTTTTTTCCCTTTTAAGGCGAGTTAAAGTTCATTATTTGCATTGAATCCTAACTTTTTTTTTTAGATTATTAACGTTACAAAAAAAAAAAAAAAAAAAAAAAAACCCATCAGGAACAGGTGGGGGGGGGGGGGGTTACCGTATGCTTACGTAATTATAGAGGGGTGGGGGGGGGGTATGCGATTTGCTTATTTTTGCTGACAAGGGGGGGAGGGGGTCAAAAATTACCAAAAACATGCTTACGTAATATTTGAACGACCCCTAAATCAGTAAGTCTTAAAGTAAGTGTCCCTCAATAAGATAACTTCCCCAGTAGAGCAAATAAGCTGGCTAATATCTGCTCAACAGTGGCCAATCTCGATGTGGACAGTTGTAGACTGGCCGTTGTTACGGATCTTGGCCAATCTCGCCCAGTGCTGGTTAAAATATACTGGAAGTTTTGAAATGTTGATACAGAGTTTCAAAATTGAAATATAGTGTTATAAGAAAGGACGGTGGGGTAAAAAATATATTTTTGAGGTTATTGACATGTTTATTTTTTGAAAAATCGTGTATTTTGGAACGATGCTCGAGTTTCAGCAAGGGTTGGTCAATTTTTCCAGATCCCTTATTTCCGACTTTGGACAATACCTCTGTGCTACCTGGGTAGTTTTGGTTTAAAACTAGCACGGACATGTCTGCGTGTGTATAAAACTTTATGTTCATTTAAATTCGGCTTTTATATATTGTTTTAACTTTATTTTATGCTGTTTTAACTGTTTACAAAGTAATTTGAACTCTAAGTTTGAAAATTTCAATACAAACCCTACTTTTTACCTTTTCACTAAGTTCTAGAAATGACCACATTTTTTTTTATTGATTTAAGATAGCATGTAAAATATTATGCGTAAATATTTTATATAATGGCTAATATTTAAAAAAATAAGTGTATTTTATCAATTTGGTGTAAGCATTAATAGGAATTACATTTGAAAAATAATAATACACGATTTTGATATCTTATGGAAAAATTGTAAAAAAGTTTTTTTGCATGACTAAATTGTTCTTAATTTTGAAAAAATTCATTTCTGTAGTGATTTAAAGTGCTCTTTCAATTTTTTTATTAATGAAAGAAAAGTTAGATACATTTATTTACATTATTTAGTTGTTTTGTTAATTATATATTTTTCTGAATGGTTTTATATAACATTGGACACTAATTAGTCATTTTTATAATTTTTTTTCTTTTGTGATTCATTGTGAAAACTAATTTTTGATGAAGTTGTTACATAATGTGCTTTTTTATAGGTTTGTCAGATTTGTAAGAAGAATTTTACGTTAAAGCGCCCTTTGGTCGATTTCTTTGATTGATGCAGGCCTTTCATCTGAACATTTTTAAACTCCGAAACATCTTTTCCGTGACAACATAAAACAACATCATACTTAATTGTTACATGTAAATCGAAGTATTAACGAGCCAATCAGAGGCTCTTATGTATTTGCATATTAATTTCACACAGAATTTTTTTTTTTTTTTTTTTTAAGTATAATTCACTACACACAAACCACATAATATCTTCCAATACATGGAAACTGCTTTAATTTTTTTTTTCCCCCTTTGTAAGTTCTTGAACAGAAACTTTGAAAAATTACGATATTCGCTCGAGGTTTAAAAAATTACAAGATCTCATTACAGATAAAATAAATTATGAGCAAATCTTTATTTAAACGAACGGGCTGTTCTCTAAAGGATAAACTAAAATATAAGAGGAATTGTGATAAAATAAAAAAAATTATATTTTACATCAAAAACTTACAAAGTTACCCACTTTGGCGGATGATAAAGAATAATGTGTAAAATTAATGCTGAAAATTTGTTTACAAACATGTCTATGAGAAGAAGAAATGAAAAATCGTGTAGTTTAATTTTTATCAATATATCCAGTGCTAGAAGTGTGGGTAGACGCGGGGTGACCCAAGAAAATACCCATGTGTTCCCCCACTTCTAAGAACACTGAAATCCATCCTCCCCCTCCCCCCACTTTTAAAAACTCTCAATCCGTCTAAAAACTATTAAAGAAAAATAGGATTAATCTTTAAATGTAGTGACACTAAGAAAAAGTGATTTAAAGTTTTCAAGTGTAAAAAAAAAACTATTTATAGTGTATATATATCAAACTGTTATAAAAAATGTATTATAATACTTTGTATAAAGCTATAAGTATTAATTATATATTCATTACCCTATGTATACCCATTTGTATACATAGGGTAATGAAAGTATAGTATTCAGTGAAAAAAATGATTTTTTCCATTTCTCCACGTTTGGAACATCCTGATTTCAAAAAAAATATCAAGAAAAAATGTATGTATGTCTGTGTGTACGTGGTCAGCATAACTCCCGAACAAATTCTCCTACGATGTTCAAATTTGGTGTGCGGGTTGGTGGTAGCCAAAGGACCTACCAGTAAGGTTTTCGTCAAAATCGCGTGTGCGCAAAAAGTAGCCGCCATTGAAACAATCATGTTTTTTAGTAATTGCTAAGCAACAGCTCTAAAGATTTTGTTCAAAATCGCAGTGGGAATGCCTCTCAAGGCGTTCTGAACATCTCCATCTCCGAAATTCCCGTACAAATGCTTTAATGGCGTAAAAAGTTGAAAAACGAATGCCTTTAACGCAGAGTTCTCTTTCCTTGAGCATACCTCATCAACGATCGTTTTTTCTTCTCTCCTCAGTGTCACTTACAAGAAAGGATAATATAAGAATTATCGAAAAGTATATCGCTAAAATCATCATTTTGGTAAAGTTTTTTTTTTTTTTTTTTTTTTTAAGACCCCATACATGAATTATCGCAAAAAATATTGCCAAAACTGCCATTTTTGCTAATTGAATGATGAAAATATAAAAAAGGTAAATGAAACAAATACACGTCAGTATTATAGTGTAATTGAAAGTTGTGCGATGCTCCACACCCCTAGCTTTTATTAACAAATACTGTTAAACTTGGTCAGCTAAAAAAATAAATATTTTTTTAGAGTTCTCTATTAATTTAATTTAAAGAAAGTATGGACATTTGGAAGCACTATTTTAATATAATTAACCAGTTATGTATATAATGTTGAATTATTAGGAGAGACCTGTGTACCTAGGGCCACCTTTTTTCACTGCACAAAAAATAAGCCACTGAGCCGTTTAAAAATGTGAAACTGGTATGCATACATGGTTATAGTAATTACTTCCCATTTGGATTAATATAAATACTTAAACTAATAGATTCTGTCAGATAGAAGGATTTTAAAGAACTTTCACAAATTACCTTAGGTGCAAGACCTCGTTGTACCTAGGGCCCAGTGTTCGCCAGTTAAAAATTTCCAAAGGGTATTTTCACCCCCTCTCTAAATTTTATGTGGTATTTTGAAATCTAAAGGGTGTTTTTTAAACTAAAACAAAGTAAGTTTTTTTTTTAACAAAATTAATAACTCCAACAATAATAGTGATGTACGATCGCGATTTCGAGTATCAGAGTGGAAATATGCTTTTTAAATGCTTACTAAAAACAATTAATGGTTACAAACCTTAAACTTATAATTAACACTATGCCGCCCGGTGATACCACGTTGGTGTCCTGCAAAAGTGATCGGGCAAATGCCGCTGACACCTAAAAAAATGTAGGGAAAATGCCCGAAAACTATTGAGCAAATGACGACGAAGTAAAACTTAACGAATTTACGATATCCCGAAATTCTCGAAAAAACGTCGACAATAGAAGAAATTATCTGAACACCTGAACCAGTTTCCGGTGCCAAAAAAAAAAAAAAAATCCCGATTGGACGTGAAGACAACATAGTGTTAATCCACGTTTTCCATTTCCTTTTTCTCTATTTTGAACTAGAAGACCTCGTAAAAAGCTAGTGAAATAATCTTAATCAAGGAACGTACGAAAAGGCAATTCGTGCTAACGTAAAAATTTTTGGGACGGACACCTATATCCACTTACTAATGCCGCACGTGGTATTAGCAACCATTCAATGACTTCAGTCAGTCACTGATCTGCGCGAGGCACGTTTGAACATGAATGCGCATGCGTGAAATGCTATTTCGGCAGGGTTGATCTACATATTGTATTCCAATTGAAAACAAACGAAAATTTTGCATTTTCTGCAGAAAAGGGAGCTATTTTTAAAGAAAGAGGGCAGTAAGGTAGCGCCGCCCTTCCAAAAATGACTAGTATGATCTTTATAAAATGAAGGATTATTTTTAAAAAAAATTAACCATGATCTGCCGAGGTGGGAATTCACGCATGATTCTGAGGGGGCCATTCTCTTTAAGTTAGGTTTCAGTCCATAATGCATAAGAAAACAAACATACATAAATAAATTTTATAAAAGAATCAATATCAAGTAATTGTCAGTCATCGGTTTATCATATAATAATTATAATAAATTGCAATATGTCAAATTATTAATGAATTACAAGTATTTTCATAACTTGAAAAAGATATTCCAAAAAATGAGCTGCATGCATTGTCGCTTTGAAGCACCAACATAATTGGGTTTTAATAATTTGAACACAATATTTTTGTTATCAATTTCATAAACAACATCTTTATCATAGAGAAACTTATTCGAACTTGCATTTTTTCCTTCAAGTAAATACTTGAGGGAAAAAATGTAAGTTCGAATAAGCTTTAAATTTTTATTGCACTAAATTGCTTCTCTTTAACATCTATTATTTCTGCCACACATTTTTTTTTCTTCTTTTTTTTCCCTTGTTATATTGTTAAACTAAAAAACCCTATTTCAATTGTATCACTTTACATCAGCTACTGTAGAATTTGCATCATCAGAGGAATCAGAAGAACATAGAATGTGTGATAATTCTTCGGATGAAGTTGTCTCAATTTGAAACACAGATTTTTTCACGATTTTTCTTTTTCTTTTTGCCATTCTAATTGCATGTTTTCTTTAATTTCTTTCTTTTCTGGTGTGTCTGTCAAGATTCTACATCTCACTGGTTTTCGACCGTCTCTTTTGGATGTACGAGGTTTCACTTTTGGAAAGGGCCATACCTGTCCAGGCATGGAACATGAAATGGAGTTAGATGTTGGAAGCTCACAAAATTCAGCAGCGTATGAAACGGATTTTTATGTCAAAGACTGAAAATGCTGCAGTAAAAGTGAACATGGGCGCCCCCAGGAATATTTGCAAGGAGGTACAAGACTAGATTTTTATCAAAATCATTAATTTTTTTTTAGAAATGTTAAATAATAATTATGCATTATAAATTATACTCTTTGAGAATAGTAAAAATTCAAGGGATAGATTTTTGAAAGCACAACTCTGTTAAAGAGAAAAAAAATACAAAATAGTAAAATATATATTTGTAACGATTTTTTTATCATCCAACATTCCATATCATTTAGAATAGAGGAACTAGAAGAGGCGAAAATACACAAGAGTAAAATTTTTTTTATTTCTTTCAAGTTTCGGATATAATGAAAAAAAAATTCAAAATGAAACACGAAAGCAGTATTAGAATATGTTCAATTGAATTCTAAAAATAGATTTCAAGACATATATAGGTATATCTGATGACTTAAAAGACAAAACATTTTCCTAGAATTTTGAGAACTTCACAGGAAATGATTATACAATAAAAGGAATAAATACTTCTACTCATCAGCCTCTAATAATCATAGACAACAAGCACCAGAAAATCGTCATTTAAGTAGCTTTAAAAAGCGACAAAGGAAAGAAACAAAATACTAAATTAATAAAAAAAAAAAATGCTCATTGTAACATAAAAGTATAAACGGCAAATGTGCTTTTTTTTTATCTTGGAATTTGCATCTTTTCACTCTTTTTTTTAAAGTTTTCAAGAGCCAGGGGGTGCAAGTGCACCTCCTGGCACCCTTCTGGAGGCACCCATGAAAGTGAATGTAATGCAGAAGCATCCAGTTCCATAAATGTTGACTCCCTTTCTACCTCGGGAAAATCATTATTTTAACAATTTATGAATGGATCTTGTCTATTAGTCACTTGAAATCATGAATAATTTTTTATTCATTAGCCATACACCAAGTACACGAAAGCCCGCTAGAATATTTTCAGGAGTAAAAGCAATGGATAGGATTTGTCAACATTCTCCGCAACGTCGTATATGGTATATTAGTTTTCTGTTCAAATGAATACTTTAAATCTATTCTACATTGCACACGACCTGTTTTTTGCTGCAAACTCTATTGTTTGTCCTTCACATTTTTGTAATTTTCAAAAGCCGGGGGATGCAAAGGAACCCTTTTGCACCTTCCAGTTTTTGCCCATAGTTCTGATCATATTACGAAATTTTAATATCCCATTAAATACTTAAAGAAATATTTTATCACAAGAGAAATCTATTCCAATTCGTGTTCAACAGGAAAAAAAAAAGGCTTTAAAGTAAGCACTGGTGATAATTAAGATATCCTTTACGTTCTCATTTTACAAATGACTAGACAGTCAAAGCGATGGAAATAAAATAATTAATGACAAGTTCTGATTTGTAATTCAAAAATGATGGTCACTTATAATTTTATTCCCTCCCCCACCACCACACCCTTCGTCACATCACAAAACAAAATCCTTTGTACGACCTTGTCCGAAAGTGTTAAATTTCTCTCAACTCTCAGTTGAAAAATTTCTATGAATTATTTCTACTGTAGTTATCAAAAATGCTACATCCATAATACATTTCAAACGATTTTTGTTTCAACTACAATTGAGATTCTATTCGAAACTCTCATATCCCACCCCACCCATCAACTAGTTAAAGGCTCTGTCTCTCCAGCAGACAGCCTTAGGAAAACAAAACCAACTCTTCCACATCAGAGTCAAGAACATCTTGAAGCAGTTGATGATAAAAGAGGGTGGTGGGGTGAAAAAATATCACGGCTCACGCTTCATGATATCTTTCGACGACAGAAATCGTCCGTCAAAGAAGAGGTTGACCTCCCCTACTGCCTTTGGACGCATCAAGTTACATCTGGAGAAGACACTATTTGCGTGGGTGCCTCTTCATCCCCGATCTACTCTCTTAAAGCACAACGCGGCTCAAAATCGCTTGGTAGCTCCTATAGACCAGGCCACATAAAAGCATCTTCTTCAATTTTACTCTAAATTGAATGGTGCCTGGGATAGCAGGCGCCAACTGATTAGTGCACGATGGAGTTAACACTCATTTGTTCGTGCATATTGTGGACTTTGGTTTTGAATACAGCCTTCGCACAGTATTATGATGAAATAGATGACATAGGTAAGTAAAATGATATTGGTATACATCCTCTAATCAGGATCTTCAGTGGATTGTTTACAATTCTGCACGATTATTGGAGAGTGTCAAGGAGTTTTTAATAAATACACACAACCCCTATCAAGGGTCTGAAAATGTTTTGGTATAATACCTAAGTACAGAGATGGTAAATTGTTTCCTTGTATAGAATTTGAAATGTGGCCTATTTATATCCAAAAATTAGCTTGTGGTAAACGGTATAAATACACCCACTGTTCAGTCTTCAAAGGTTGCTTCGATTTTTCACAAAAAAATTATAACAGTTGAATTTTATTTTATTGCATAAATACATCTCCATACAGATTAGTTTAATGTTTTAGAATATGCCAGGTAATTAATAGAATGGTAAATGGCTTCAATGCATTCAATATCGCCTAATTATTAATGTGAGTTGGTAAATTGTTTCACTTTTTACGACCTCTCATCTATATAAGACATATGCAGTCTTTAATATGTATATTTCAAGTTTTTGTCGAATTATCCACATAATTGTTTCAGTGTATTCGCTTTCATTCAATACAATCCCTTTTTTAACAACAATCAGTTGATGGCTATACAAGAGTAAGGGGGTACCTAAGGCAGCCTTTTTTCAATGCACAAAAAATGACACACTGAGCCGTTTAAAAATTTGAAACTGATATGCATACATCATTATAATAATTACTTCCCATTGGGATTAATATAAATACTTAAAATAATAGATTCTGTCAAATTGAAGGTTTTTAAAGAAATTGCACAAATGGCCCTAGGTACAAGACCTCGTTTTACCTAGGACCAGTATCTGATATATCTAGGGCCAATCTCTTTAAGTGAGGTTTCAATCCATAATGAATAATAAAAAATAAAAAAAAAATTTAAAAATTTAAAAATTAGAAAAACAGCGGAATTTTAGAAAAAAAACAATATTAAGTAATTATCAGTCATTGGTTTATCATATAATAAATTGCAATGTGTCAAATTATTAGTAAATTACAAGTATTTTAATTTTTTTGGAAAACTGGTTCAAAAAAAAAAATGAGCTGCATGCATTATCGCTTTGAAACACCAACAGATTTTGGTTTTGGCAATTTGAACACAATAAGCAACTATGTGGCCCTAGGTACACGACTTGGTAATTTCATATAAAATGTCTTCTACTAAAAATGCACATGGAGAAAGGACTTATTTAAACATCTCATTTAGTACTTATTGTTACAAACAAAATTATTTCCTAGAATTCAAAGAAAAGTATTTGACTTAACTTTATAAAACAATAAAAGACATGAGCCGCAAAATCTTACTGAACACCCATATAAAAACGTTTTCCACTTATAACTTGTCACAGATTTCTCCTCTAAGATTTCAAAATGGCTGCCAAAAGAGCAACTGGGTGCTGTCACTTACTCAAGTGAGAAAAATAACTTAGAACTAAATATTATTCAAAAAAGATGGGGTGGCCCTAGGTACATGATGACCTTAGGTACACAAGTCTCCCCTACCCAAAAAATGAAACTTAATCCAACTAACACATCGTTTGAAGTTGTTTAAAACGTTGTTTGATAGTATATTTTAATAAAGAATTAGAGATCTATGGCTTTTCAAATATTATGATAAATAATTCGCATCACGTATTATTTCCCCATAATTAAGAATGGTCGCAACTTTCATAATATTCTAAAATTATCCGAGTTGTAAAGTTAGTTCTTTAATACTAATTTCATTAAAATTCATCTAATATTGGATACGAATCTATTGCGGTAAACTGTTATATTTTTGTCATTTACAGGTGGCTATACGGTGAGTAATAACACTGCAGTCAAACTTGTCAGGTGTAAATAAATTGAGTTGAAAAACTTTTTAGATATTAAAAAATTTAAGGCACACAATAATAGATCTGTAAAAGAATAAATTCAGTTGGTGTATGTAAGTATGTGTCTGTATCAGAGATTTAAGGGGGAAAAAATTAGCACACCAATAGAATATTTTAGTGCTATTTCACAGGTAAGTGCATTCAATTTTTCTCTCCCCCCCCCCCCCCACTCCCCCTCCACTCCACCTAAGTTCAGAAGTAAGAATCGTACAAACAGTGGTGGCGATCAGGTGAACTGAGCGCAGAAGCAAACTACAAAAATTATAACGATTTTACCATCAAAATCCCTAAAATATTAAATAGTGAGTCCCCTTCCCCCAATCGCTTCCACTACTTGCAAAGTTTGTATATGGTATTTCTAATCAACATTACTTAATTATAATACATCACAGTCTATAGTTTAATATTAACCATTTAATAAAACCAGATTTGTTATTTTTGAGAATCGGATAAAAAAAACTTGCTTTTGTTAAATCATATAAATAAAAGATAAAAATTCATTTTATTTATTTTACTATTACAATTAAGGAACTAATCATCTCGTCAGTTTTGTGATGTTCATCGATGTTTTTGTAATTTTGATATTTCATTTTAAATTATTATTGGAAAATCCCCTATTATACAAAAAAAATTGTAATAATTGTTCCAATGAACACACAAATTAGTAAGCAATCTTATATTGAGGAATAATACAATTTCTTCAAGTGCATTTACAATCAACTCCAAAAAAGCCTCTCCCAACTATATACTATAGTTTTACAGTACGTCGTTGTTGTTCTATATTTAATAAATCAAAGAGGCTTGGTTTTCCCACTATATGTTTCTCAAATAATCTGAACGGGTAGTTTTGTAAATGAATTATCTGATTAAAAAAAAAAAAAAAAAAAAAAAAAAAAAAAAAACGATTCTAATTTTTTTTTTTTTTTTTTTTTTATAAATATGACATTCAACGGTCCTTAACTCTAAATTTTTATTTGAATTTGAAATTAATTTCCGATATTATCCTTTGTTTGTGCTTACATTCTTTAAAATCATACAGCTAAACATAACAAGATTTTTTATTTCAATTTTAACATTGTATTTCTACATCGACAATGTAATATTAAAGCGAATACAACAAAAAGAAAAAAATCTTTATATTTTATAAGAACATCAAAACTTATACCAAATCTATGTCAGTTTCCCAAAACATCTTCTTATTTACTGCTATTGTGCCTTTGGACAACGATTACACTACATAACGGAATAAAAGTTTGGAAATATATCTTTTCCAAAGATTTGTTTCAAAGTTTACAGATAAATAAAAGAAAGTAAACTCTTACATTTATCAGTGTATACAGGGGGTTTCACAAAGAACTCCTTATCCTTAAAATGAAAGAAATCGATCGAAGAATTTAGAGGTTTTTTATTAGGAAAGCCCTAAAACCTGAAACTTAAATTTTAAATTTAGTGAAATATTGCCAATAGATAGCTCTGTAAGCTATTGTCACAATAAAGAGTGCTCTGAAGCACGATTCTGCTATACAAACGTAAATTAAAAGGTTTAGGGTACTGAACATTACACGTTTTTACAGCGGAACTATGCTTTAAAGTAACATATATAAATAATTTTGAAACTTGTGTATCAGATTTTTACGGCTTTTCCCAATTAATATTTACTTGTTTCATTCTGAAAATTAACGTTTCCGAAGTATTTATTTCAAAGTTATTAAACTCCCTGTTCATGTAATACCTTTTAACAACATTCAATCGATGTATTACAAGATTACTCTCAATGAAAAGAATTTAGAAATAACCCTATATTTGATAACTAATGAAACTTAATCCAAAGAACGTATTTTTGGATTATTTAAAATTATTTAGAACTAGGTTTATTTTAGTAAAAAGTTGTTGCAAGGATTGGAGTTTTTACATATGACCTGCAAAATTATTCGCATAATCATTTCTATACTATTAAAAATGGTTATACATATTTATGTGAACAGTGAACAGTTGTTTCTCGTAATAAACACATCATTACCTCATATGAAACACATTATTTTACTATTTCTTTTGAAAAGGGTTCACATTCACTATTTTAATATATGAAGCTATGAATAACAGTAAAGAACAAACTTGGTTATTACACAATAATTTAAACATACTTTTCAACTTATGGATGGAAGAGAAATGAAATTATGACCTGTTATATTATCATCTTTAATAAATTACATAAAGGCTTATAAAAACGCTTTTCTACAATTACATTGTTGCAAATTTGTTTCAGAAGGCATTTAGTTACTTAACACACACATGGGTCCAATCGTTTATGTATATAAAAAAAAATTGTTTGTGATTCCCTCACATAGTGAAGAATTTAATGAAATAAAGACTACTACTAGTGATAAAAGTTGGCGTTGCCTGAAGAAACTCGACTTTAAAAAAGCTTTAGACCATTATGTATATCAAATCATTGCTGCTGCAATTTCTAGGTCTATACAACAATATTAAATATACGTTGAAATTTAAAATGTCAGATTTCGTGACGAAATAACAAAATCCAAATTTGAAAAGTATTGACATCAAAATATTGCAATTGACTAATTTGAGTAAAAGCAGCAGTCATAAGTGAACTGCGTAAATTAAGTTTTTAAGTTTATATGATTAAGCAAAATCCAACAAGTTAAACGTAAGAACTTTTTAACTATAAAATTCAATAAATTGGAAAAAATATATAGAATTCTTTTGGAAATTTTTAGTGAATTTAGAACTCCTGAGTTCACTTTGCTTTAGGGGCTAAAGTCTAAACACAGAAATTTCAAACATAAATTCTGAAATAAAATTTTTATTTTGGTCTTCTCTATCACCTCCATTTGGTCAAATATTTTCAAAAGAATCTGATGGGCCAGTTAAAATTTTTATATTTAAATTATAATTGTATTTTACATGTCGTAATTTTATATACCAATTAAAAAAATCGTTGATATCAAAACACATGAAATTATTATAATGGACACAAAATTTAGACTCTTCTTAACACTGTTAAAATTAAATCAGTCAAAAATCAAAATTAAACGAAAAGCAGAGTACATTTAGAATTTTTTTAAATAATAACTAATTTTAATCTATGATAAAAAAAAAAGCAGCCTAAGTCAGTTAAAATGTCCTTAGATTTATATTACTCATCTACGTAAAAAACAAAAATAAATAAGAACTGCGATAAAAAGAGGAAGTAAAAAGACATGTGTTAGATATCAAACTTGACAACGGCCTTCAAATCAGACTCATTCAAAGCTGGTCTCGGTCATAAAACTCGCACGGTAATGAAGCAAATTGTCCTTCTTCTTTAGACAATAAACAGATATCTTTCCCACTGTTATTTTCTTAATCTCTAATTGTCACTGATTAGACGTTCATTATTAATTTAATCTTTTAAAATTAAGCAAAAATGCTTCCTTTTACTGCAAACAAAGATGAAAAGAAATTGATTTTTTCATTGAATTATTAAAATTAAATCATTTCGAAAATTTCCATTTTGCCGTAGTTTTTGCATTAATTGAGCTATACCTACACAATTTAAATTAAGAAAATTTGTGGATCTATTAAAGTTAAAATATAATTTTTTTCTTACTTTAAAAATCGATTAGGTACTTTTAGGTAGCGATTCATTTTTACGGTAGAAACGTTATAATATTGTTTATTCTAACTACTAAACATAAGAATTTTTGTTTCGAAAATTTTATTGGAACATATAAAAAGAATAATTATATTTTAAAACGTAAGAAAAACGTAACATTATCATAACTATATATTTAACAGCATGTCTGCTTGTATTCAAACTCCACATTCAACTTAGTCCCTTTAGGTTATGTACATCAATACCAATACTATTTAACCTGTTTTGTTTATGAAAACACTTGACGATCATCTTTCGTCTGGTATTTGATTCTACAATTTACAAGAGCAAATGAATTTCTGGTGGTTATTAAAAACCCTTACTAATAATTAAAAGTTAAAGTTTTATTTTCTTTGTCCCAAAGAACAGTTAAACATACTTAATAAAGTTTCCGGGATTTGTTCCTAAGTACGGACAAAGTTTATAAATTTCAATGTATTTCGGCTTCTTAATTTTACTTCAAAATAACTATTTATTTGATGTTTTCTACTTTTAGATGAAATTGATGTTGCTTTAAATACTGCCGTCACTTCGACACCTATACGTTCTCTGCAATCTGCGATGGGATGTTGAAGGCCCTCGTAGAGAAGCATTGTATATTTTTGACACGTAGAGAAACGTATATTTTTGACTCGTAGAGAAACATTGTATATTTTTGAATCGTAGAGAAACATTGTATATTTTTGACTTTCAGTGGTAATTTAAAAAGAGATTACTAATGAAAAATACAGAATTGGCATGTACACCATAAAAACCTAAACAACACGAAAGTGACATTCCCAAGACGATAATTTACTTCTAAATGTTCTAAATAATAGTTCTATTTTATTTATAATTATAATAATTAAATTTCATTATAATCGGTAGAAAACATTTTCAAAGTTGCACACTATTACAAATAATATGTTAACGCAATGCCACGTAAATTTAAAAACCTAATATGTTCAGTAACGAGAGTCTACGAAAGGCAGAACAAGAAAGTTCTACATTTTCCTTTAGATACAGTTAAAGTGTGCGGTGAATAAGGAATGTTGTGCAAATAAGGAATTATTTGCTGTGAGATTCACAACCTTTATTAGGACATTCAGTATTCTAAAAAATTGTGTTTTTTTTTTCAAATCCCTACAAAAAAAAACAAAAAAAAAATGCTAAAGTTTGCTGGCTTTATGGTTTATCACTGACTTACAGAAAAAAAGCTGATTGAATATTCATGAAGATGTCAGTTTAAATTAATCCCAACCAATGTATAGGCATCCTTAGAAGTATATAAGAGTGAAAACTTGTTTCATAAAAAAACCAGGCTAAAATGGGTCAAGAGATTTCAACTAACCTTTCAAAACATATAAATCTAATTTCAGACCAGGCAGCGTCTAATATTCTTATTTTATTTCACCTTATATTGAGTCCGATTTAATTTCCTATGAAAAAATATTATTTTTTTCAACTACCATACTTCCCCCACTTTTTTTTCTTCTAAATTTATGTTTAGTTAGCTGCTTCATATACCGAGAAAACATCATTAATTAAAATTTCAAATTTCAATGATGAAGCGTTTGTGATGAATGTCATCAAGTTGACGCTTACATACTTGACGAGGCTGGTTTAATTATGATGTTATCTTAACTATATCGATATGAGTTTGACGTTGATCAATATTTTGCATGATATAAAAGATTCCTTCGTAATTTAATTTTTTATTACCAATATCCTACAAATTAAACTGCTAAACAGTAATTCCCCACGTATGAATCACTTGATATAAAAAAGGGACTTCCGACAGATTCAGAAGAAAGAAAAAAATTACAGTTTATAATAGAGTTCAACATCAAATAAAACTTTACAAGGCTACCATACCCTTAATAAAGAACACAGAAATTTACTTTCAAATTCCATCTATGCCTTCTCCTTAGTATTTAAACAAAAAAGAAAAAATAATAGTTTCAGAGGGAAATGCTGAAGTCTTCTTTTAACATCATGTATATGTCTTAAATGAAAGAAGTGGGTGAATCATTCAAAATATGACATTTTAATGCTCCTGCGCTCTTTGACACATAAAGGATTATTTGAAGAGGGTGCAAACGGATTAAAATTTGATTTAATGATTTTTTGAATTTCTAAAAATATTAGTTGTACTTACAAAGAAAATGTTAACCAATAGTTATGCATTAGATTTCTCTTTAAATGTTTAATTTTAAATCTATTATACACTTCTTCTTTTTTCATGTAAATTGTATTGTTTTTCTCCACTTTTTGTAGTTTTCAAAAGCCAGGGGCTTACAAGTTAACGGGCTTTTGCACCTTCCTGGTGGTGCCCACGTATACACATTCTAACAAGTCTTCCCTGTTTAGCAGAAATCTTAAACATTTTCTATACCTTAACGCCTAAGAACAATGCGCCTATGTACATTCACATAGACGCATTGTGGGGGTTCATAATGCCCCTATGTTCAATCGTAACGTCTAGCAAATAAGGGGAATAATATACACTCACACCTCCAGGAGTAAAAAATAAATAAAACTATAAATTTTTGTGATTAACGAATCTATGACAATACGGTTACTAGAGTAATACTGTTTTTCACAATTCACAACTCCCATTAGTGATTCAATTCTGCAGAATTTTTCTGTTCCACAAACCTCAACTGAATTTTTAATGAACTGAAAACATTTTGAAACCAAACACATCTAAATTGTGCTCTATCTCCCGATTCCACACATAACCTATCTTCGAGACTATCATTATCGCTTCTGTGTTTACTCACTTTGAAAAGAGGGACTGAAGATTGCTTGGTTATTCCAGGCGCGCACCCAGGGGGAAGGCTTTTAAGAGTCAACCCCCATCCCCCTTCCCTGAACACCCAACATCCCGATGTTTCCATATGAATAAGAAACTATTAGTAATCGTAAAGGATTAAATTTTATCGCATCACACTAAAGTAGCTGTTACGTGCGAGAACATTGAAATGAATAACGGATTTGTAAAACTGAGCATAAAAAAAAAAATTGTTAAACATTGTGTTTAGTCTAATTAAATCTATATATATATATATATATATATATATATATATATATATATATATATATATATATATATATATATATATATATATATATATATATATATATATATATATATATATATATATATATATATATATATATATATATATATATATATATATATATATATATATATATATATATATATATATATATATATATATATATATATATATATATATATATATATACGTTTTAAAAATGTTAAAAAGTAAATGTTTTTGTTTTCCAAATGTTGTGATTGTGTTTCAGTGCTACACATGATCCTTGTAACGTCGAATAAAATCGTTTATCTTTTCACCATAAAATTTGCTCTTCCTCTAATTAAATGTAAAAAAGAAACACAAATTTCAGATTAATTCTTTAATTTAAGTGATATGGACAATATGGGATCTAGACAAAATATAGTCTCATGTTAGGGTACTTTGCAAAAATTGAATTCTGGGGAAGCAGCTTTTAATATTTTGACATACGTAGGTGACATATTAAGAAACTGCAAAAATATTGATGGCGTGACAAATATGGGATCATGAATTTCTGCATAGATGTTGTTGTTTATTAAGAAGTACAGGAGGAAACTTGGCTCTTGTTTGAAAATCCCTCCCACAGAAATTTACTGGTTGCAGCACTTGGTAATTCACTACACCATCAGCGCTCAACTACGGAACTCACAACTTGTGAACAATCAAACTGTATATAATTTTAGTCTTCCGTACCCATAAAAACCAAAAATTGAGCATCTATAAAATCACTTCGATGTGGCCTTGCGGGTCCAAGTTCAACAACAATATGGTTGACAGTAAAAAGAAATATGGAACATACCTAATCAATAAATACCCAAAACATCATCTATATAAAAAATAATTGTCCTTGGGTAGATATATTGGATTTTTATAGCAAGCTAATTAAATATTTTCAATTAAATTTTGCTCTATTGATATTCGAAACAAGAAGAAGGCACCTGGTTGCATAAAATTTCGAAATATCCACACACTTTCCCTTTTACATCTCTTAAGGAGACACGAAAACTTCAGTTTTATCCCATTATTGATGGAATTTTGCACACTTGAGCTGCTAAACAAGTGGAAGATCACTGACTATACGAGATTTTGAAAAAACATCTCCACCCCCCCCCCCTTTCCAATCCTTAAAGGAATATGATAATAACTTAAGATCTACAGGAGACTGCTTTTTTCTATTGGTATCTTGACTACACCAAATTATAGCAAACAACAATTTTATTCTGGTGTTTTATGGCCAACATGGTGACATCGAGAATAGGGGGTTAAGGGGGGTGGGAGCATGCGTAATTTGCAATCGTTTGAACCGGATTGTACAGGGCAACACCAGATCACAGCTGTTTGAATCCAAGAACCAATGGTCACTCCAAGCTATGTACAATTAAAATAAAATGACAAAATTATATTGTTGTAAATATACAAAAATATTATTTTGTCATTTAATTTCAAGTTTAAAAGAAAAAAAATACCTTCAACATTGGTTTGATATCAAATGAAAGTTGCTATTGATGAGTTCATATAAAAAAAATGTTTCACGTCCGGGGCTTTCATGATTTTAATGATTTTGATCAATAAAACATTTAAGATGTGCATTATGGTGTCCCAGGAGAGGCCAAAAAAAACTTTAAAAAAAAAAGTGCCAGTTCTCACCGTCTAAAAATGTTCTTTCTGTTGTAATACGATATTAAAAAAAAATTCAAATCATTTAAAAAAGTTTTAGGGGTCCCTCAAGCTAATAGAAAGTAGAGAATTCGTGCAAAATTTGGATTTCTAATTAAAATGTAACAAAACTGTACCAGACTTACCATTTTTTTTCTTAAAATTGATTTAAAACACTTTATCATGCACTCATATGATATATACTTTTTTATTTTTTAATTGAAATTTGTAATCATACAAATCTACATCTGACTCGTCTGTAGTGCTTTCAAACTGTACTGTTCATCGGGAACGCCAACGTCTTCGGCGTTAAACTGTTAAACAGTTCATTGGGATGGTCAATTGTTACTCAATTTTTCATCAAAAAGCACAAGAAGGATTGATAGTACTAGGAGAAGGTAGAAGGATTAACGGTACTAGTTTCTTCTTCGCAAGATGGAATTGCAAAACTTTTTTAGTTCCTAAATTATTGTCTGGAACTGACAAAGCAGGAAATGATGCTGTTTTCAAGTTCTTATAACCGTGAAAGTGTTAATCCAAAGTAATAGAGGTATGTGTTTCTATACAACTGCAACAAATAGTGGAAGTTTCAATGGAGCATGTAATCTTCTTTAGAAAAAAAATAGGCAGAAATCTTTTGTGGATAGCATCGGCATCATATGTTTGAGGTTTTCCACTTTCCGATGCATTCTTTGTGTGCTTTGGACAGTATACTGGGTCTGAAATACTTAAAGAGATTCCGAGAAAAAATTTCTAAGCACAACCCCCATGAGTCAAAAAGGCAATCAATACCCCTAATTACAGCATCAGGCAGTTTAAAAACTTTTATTTCTGATCAATTAAAGATTCCTAAAAAACTAACTAAGGATGATTGCAGTGAGTTTTTAAATCTTGTGTCTTTTATGATTGGATTAGACATTAAATCTAACATTCGGAAACCAGATGCTCTTCACTGAGCTCGTTGAATGGTAAAAGCTATTTACTCTATAAAAATAGAGTTATTGTTTAACGGCAATGGAGCTGTAATGGCATTAACTGTTAGATAGTTTCGAGATATGAAAAGATTTAATCGTTTTGTTGTGTGTGTATATTTTCAGTCTTGATTTACTTGCCGATCTGCTGTTCATACCTCTCCTACTGATGTTTTACTTATTCAAAGTTTGAGAAAATATGATAATAAACAATTAAGCAGTAAATTATTAAAAATTATTTTAAGTCATTCCTAGTATTTAAGTGGAGAACTCACAACACTTAGCTTGTTTCCAAATCTTATTTCTAACGATCAAGAATCAAAGCTAGTCTTGAACGTGAAAAAGAAATGGTGTTTGAATTCACATTTATTAGAAATACTTCCTCTGAAATTGGTATATCTTATACTTTTTTTTAAGCAACTAAAATTGAAGATAGTTTCCTCTGTATACCAGATTGGCCCGAAATGCCATCCTATAAAAAAACTGCAATTTTTGCTAAAAACCTAACTTGCATAAATGATGTTGTTGAACAAGCTGTTGCCTTGATACAGGACTTTAATTGTGCAACAAAAAAAAATGAAGAACAAAAACATTTTTTGTTACAAGTCGTACTTACGAAGTGCAATCACCAAAATTTCCTTAAAATCTAGTTACTAAAAATGTGTAAATGTTTGAAAAATGTATAAATATTTTAACTTTTGAAAAAATTCTTCCTCTTTGGTTTTTTTTACCAATTGTAAAATAAATAATTGTTTGCTTAAGTGACAAGTATTTAATGTTGTCTTAAGTAATAATTACTGTATCTTAAGAGTAATTTTATTATTTTTTGTGCATAATTATGCAGAATGTAAAAATATCCACTAAATCGTATTTTTCTTGATTTTAGAAATATTTTATATCTCTACCTAGCCAGAGCAAAAACATAATTCATACAATGTGTGTCTGAAACTAGATAAAAAAATCTTTCATAATTGAAAAGCAGTTCATTTTAACATTAATATTACTTAATGTAGCTAATAAAGAAATACCCTATTTTGCATGATTTTGGCCCTTTTTATGTAAATTCAGTGACCTTGAGGGACCTCTAAATATTTTTTTAAAAATTCGGGAATTATTCAAGGTGTTTTATATTCACAGAAAGAACACTTTTGGAGAGTGAGAGTTTACATTTTTAAAAGTTGATTATTTTTTTTTGGGACACCCAAGTGTGCATACATACTAGATAATGTGAAAATCAAAACAACAGGGCAATTTTTTTTTCTCTGTAATATTCAACAAATCCTAATATTTCTGGTGATAACAAGATTGAGGAAATATTCCAACAACTTTAATAGTTACAATATACGTTTCTGGTTATATTTCATTATTAAAATGTGTTCCGTAAACTTTAAACTTGATTTCTACAGAATTGTATTTTCAAAGGTGATAGCTCAAATTTTAATACACTTTAAAAAAAAAATTAATCCTTCAACTTTATATTAGTTATAGGATAATCAAAGTAATAGTTAATCATAGAGATTAGTTCAAAATTTGAATTTTGGAAGAATTTAAAAGTTTGAAATATAAAAATGGCTTTTATTTTTAGACTTTCGCTAAAAATATTGTTTGAAAAATCTTTACATATTACAAACTTTTTGGAGGGTCATCTCATTAAAAATAATACTACGAACAATTTCCAACCAAAATTATTGTCTTAGGTTAATTACAACTTTAGTTGTTGGAAAAACATGCTAATTAGCTAACAGAAAGTTAATGAGCTAATTAGCATTTGACGTCTTTCATTTTTTTTTTTAGATATTTACTATCATGAATTTTTTAGTTGTTTTATACATGAAAAAAGTGAATTTTTAAAATGTTAATTAAAAAAGAAGTTCTAGAGTGTACGTACAACTTAAATAAATTTGGAGAAGCCCTATCGCTCATCATCTTAATTCCGAAACCCACAGACCGAAAAATTCGAGAAGGCTATGAATACTTTCTAGGAAAGTTGTTTTGTTTAATGAAAATATTTTAGACTTGAAAAAAATTGTGACTACGAAGCCTGTTAAATTGGCTGACGTCTAAAAAATGAGTAACTTTTGTTACAGGTACATAATAATTGCTGTGGCTCAACTAGGGTGCTAGCTCACAATGCTGACAATTTAAGCTTAGTTCTGGTTTTGCAATTCATATTGAAACATTAAGAAAAAAGTGCGCAATTTGAAAACTGCTGGCCTATCAGAAACGTTATGTGCCAAAAAAATGTCAAGTCCTCACATTTTCAGTGTTTAAGTACGGAACGCTCGGATGCGAGTACTGGAGCCTGTCCGATTTATTATTATTTTAATTTTATGTTTATATTATTTAAAGTAAATTGTAATTTGAATACAATTTTAAAGTATTTGCATACTACTTATTTAACATTAAAGTAAAAAAGGAACTTGGAATACATTTTCCTTAACGCTTTCAAGTTTCAATAAAAAAATACATTTAGAAAATTCAGTGAACTAAATTTGCATTTGTGGATATCCTTAGAATACCCAGTACATTTTACCTATTTTATTACAGATGATGTAACAATGTGTCTATTTGACGGCGTGAAATATCTGGACCAAGAAGAGTGGAAACCTGACGCATGCACATCTTGCAGATGTTATTTAGGAAATAGTGTTTGTGACACTGAAGAATGCCCGGATTTAGAATGTCGGTCACAAAAATTCATACCGCTGGGGAAATGCTGTCCTGTTTGTGCAGGTAATTTTAATAACTCATGAATACTTCTGAAAATTGTGTATTTTGAATGCGTTAAACAGAATATGCGACATTCATAGAAATATATATCAATCAGCTTCATTACATTTAGAGCCTATTCTTAAAATGTATGCACTCTACTATTTAACAGTTTTAGAAATTGTGTATTTTTCATGGTTCCCTACTTTCAATGTTATTTGGGAAAATATTTGGTATCAAGTCACAAATACAAGCTGTTTTGAAACTAAACCTTATACTATAAAGAGAACTTTAATACTTTAAATCTAAAACAAATATCACTCTTATATATTTTCCTTAAGAAAATTACATTTATTATTTTGACTGCATATTTTCTTTGATAAACTTAACATTTTTATTTCAACCTAACAAACTTATGAAACTTAGTTTCAAAGATAGTCTTATTATAAAAATTGCTATAATATAGCTTTATTTGAAATAACTTTTTTATATGTCCGCAATTCCTATTTGAAAATTTTCTAGTATTTTCCTTCACTAGTATCAGATAATCACAAATGAATATTGAAATTGGGAGGAATGCATCAGATTCGTTCTTTAGTATGTTCTATGCAGTGATCAAAGCCAAACTATTGGATCAAAGGCAGCATACGCGCCTAACAAGTGATAACGACTTCGTTTCAATTCCCAAAGGCGACGATACATAATTTCTAATTTCAAAAATCAGTAAACGCATCGGGAATGCGTGTTCTAAGTAAACATTCTAAATGAGGCTTCTCCCATTTTAAACTTAAAATACAAAAAAGTTTCAATTAAAAGACTATTTAAAGAATGTTTTCTTGAAATTGGGACTAATAATAATTTAGGTGATACGAAATTTTCCCACAGCATAGCCTACATTTAGATCTTTTTGCGGCATAAAAAAATAACGATGAAACAAACTATAATAAGGCTACAATAATTTTTTTTTAATTAATTGACATTTCAGAAAGAAGCAATAAACACACACATTAGACCTATTATTGAATTTATAAAACCTTAAGTAAAAAATATAGCAAATATCCATTCACGATGGGATTAAATTTACATAAAATGTTTCATTAATATCAGATAGTATAGTAATTTAACAAGTTTGCATTCGTATGAAATGCTTTCTTACGTTGAAAAATATACATAGAATTTTAAAAAATAAGTTTTATTTATTAATTAAGTTAGAAACTTTCCTTAGGTGAGTGAAACACAAAAGAAATAAACCTAACCTAATAAATATCAAGTATTTAATTAATGTCAGATAAAATCATAACGTAACAATTTTGTATTTATCAATTTTATTATCAACACTAATATACGTTAAACTTATGTAATTTTTGTTTCCAACTTATCTGGACTGCATGTGAAATAGGCCCATCTTATTCAACTTTTTTAATTAAATATGCAACATTAAAACATTTCTGATAGAGTTACTTTACTTATTAAGCACTAGCATCTTGTTAAACATGATACAATAATTCGAAATGGTATTCAAGTAATGTAAGACCGTCACTAGTTAAAAAGAAAAAGCCTTAAATCCAAATGCATATTTTGACGCATTTGCGTTCGTCTTTTGAAATTACATATTTTTTTAATTATTTTATAGGATTGTATGACCTTAGACCTTGAGCAGTTCAATGAAATAAAAAATAAAAATTCTTAATGGCTAATCAGAAAGTGTTAAGTTATGCATTTGAATTTTTTCTTTTTCAGGGAATCTTAACTAATGACGGCAGTGTAACTTCCAGTAACTCGCGACCGTTCCTTTCCCCCGCTTTTATATTGTGGACCTTAAAAATAAGCTTCTTAATACGCTTCTGCATCTGCTCTTCGCTCATAAATGACGTGTTTTCAACTCAATGAACTAAAATGTGCATTTAGGGTGAAGGAAGTATTCTAGACTAAATGAAAAGGTAATAATATAACCCATAAAAATAAAGTTTTTAATATAAATCTTTTATATGCAATTGCAACCTCTTGAGCTCAGATTGAGTCTTCATAGTGTTTGACCACTAAGAACAAAAGATCCATTCCCTTAAGTATTTACTAACTTCCTTTTTTGCCCTCAAAGCTTGATTAAATACAATGTCATCCACAATGAGTCTATTTGCCAAGATACAGCTCTATTGGATGACGGAAAATAGGTTAATTAAAGTCCACTGACGATTTTGCTTCGTCAACCTCAATAGGGGAAGGTTTTTAGTCCTTAAATATCACCCAATTGAACATGTTTGAATAAAGCTTGGTATCTGGATAATAGAAAGTAAGTAAAAGCTGATAAGTATGACGTAAGGCCATAGAAATGTGTTAAAGTGGCTTTTGGATAACAGTCTCAGAACTTGATAGAAAGAATTGTCATCGACAACGAGTGTAACTGCCAAGTTTCAGCTCGATTGGATGACGAGAAGATTTATTAGTGATCCCATGTGGCAATTGAAAAGTGTGTAAAAGTGGCCTTCTGGTGACAGGGACAGCCCCAAAAACTTGATAGAATGCATCGTCATCGACATCAAAGCTATCTGCCAAGTTTCACTTGATTGGATTATGGCCAGTGGGTTAACTAGGCCTCCGCAGATTTGTCCGGCAGGCACAAACTTAAACACCTACAAAAACACAAAATCGAAATTAATATAATAAAACCCCCCCAAAAAAAGTTTTTAATATAAATCCTTTATATCCATTGCCAATTTTTATATTCATTAATATGTTGTTGTATTCATAAGAATTCTTAAGTATTTCTTAAAGAGTCAAACACACAGAAGTGTGTGTTTGGACCCTTTAAGAAACACTACAATACTGCTTGCAGTAATTGTATATTGACAAACCCTGGAAAACCAATCACCTTTTACGACGTGGCGGAGAATGTTGACAAATCCTATCCATTGCTTTTAATCCTGTAAACATTCTAGCAGGCTTTTGTGTACCTAGTATATGGCCAGTGAATCAAAAATTATTTATGATTTCAAGTGTGACTGACAGACAAGATCCATTCATAAATTGTTAAAATAATGATTTTCCCGAGGAAGAAAGGGAGTCAACTTTTATGGAACTAGATGCTTCTCTATTACATTCACTTTTACTGCAGCATTTTCAGAGTCTTCGACATCAAAATCCGTTTCATGTGCTGCTGAATTTTGTGAGCTTCCGACATCTAACTCTATTTCATGTTCCATGCCTGAACAGGTACGACCTTTTCCAAAAGCGAAACCTCGTACATCCAAAAAAGACGGCCGAAAGCCAGTGAGATATAGAATCTTGACAGACACACCAGAAAAGAAAGAAATTGAAGAAAACATATGATTAGAATGGCAAAAAGAAAAGGAAAAATCGTGAAAAAATCTGTTTCAAATTGAGACAACTTCATCCGAAGAATTATCACACACTGTATGTTCTTCTGATTTCGTTGATGATGCAAATTCTACAGTAGCTGATATAAGTGATGCAATTGAAATATGGGTTTTTGGTTTAACAAGATAACAAGGCAAAAAAAAGTGGCAGAAATAATCGATGTTAAAGAGAAGCAATATAATGTTAAATACTTGAAAAAAATATCACGTTCGAATAAGTTTCTCTATAATAAAGATGTTGTTTATTAAATTGAAAGCAAAAATATTGTGTTCGAATTGTCAAAACCCAAATATATTGGTGCTTCAAAGCGACAATGCATGCAGCTCATTTTTAACACGCTTTTATTCGTTTCACCTGTATGCTTGTAACCGACTCTTTTGGGCTCGATTTTGCCCTACTTTGAGCGATCAGATTTGATTCAAGCTTTGTACACTTGTCAAAGACAGATAACAATACAATAATTCAATAAGTTTGTCGCTTTATCACAAGGATTAGCTCGTGTTGCCCTTGCGCCGTTAAATTCCAACCAACCAACCTTCTCCAGAATTGAACCCTGGTGTGCCGTTACCCGTTACAATCCCAATAATCACAGAACCTATCATCGACAATTGATAAGGCAGACATTTGAAAGATTTGTCGTGGACACGACGGTTACACAAAAGCGTGTGTTTTTAGTAACATTATCCTTACCAGGATCTTCAGGATTAGTGATTTTTCATATTCAGAGACACGTTAGTGTTTTGTGCCAAGTAATACGGCGTGTACTAAGGCATACACACGACTTAAATTTGAGACAAGCATGTGACTATTGGCAGGAACAACTGTAGAGTTTTGTACACTTAACTAAAAAAATCAACTAAAAAAAATTTATAGTTTACAGAAAAAATAATTAATAGTTTAAAAACTAAAAAACACGCTTTAATAGAAAACCAAACTAAAAAGTAGAAAATAATTAATAGTTTAAAAAACTAAAAACACGCTTTAACAGAAAAGTGAACTAAAACGTAGAAAATAATTTTAAATAAGTTTGAAATAAGAATAGAGTGATTAACAAGAAATATTTATTTTATCGTAAAAAAGCGGGGGGGGGGGGAAGAAATTGCTGAAAAACATTATTTTTTCATGATTTTTCATGATTTCAATCTTTATGCGCTTGCGCGATTTTGACGAAAACTCTAATGGTAGGTCCCATAACCATCTCTAACCCGCACGCCAAATTTGAACATCGTAGGTCAATTTGTTCGAGAATTATGCTGACCACGTACAAACAGCCATACAAATACACAGACAGACATTTTTTCTGGACCATTTTTTTTAAATCAGTGTGTTTCAAAACGTGGAGAAATATAACATATAAAAAAAAAAAAATCGATTTTTTTTTTTTTTTTTTTTTTTTTTTTTTATGACCGAATGCAATACTTTCAGCACCCTATGTAAACATATAAATAAAATCCTGCTTGTAAGCAAGTCAATGACAGCTGCTAAATGAAAGTAAATATATAAATAACGTTTCGCATTAAAATGTTTCTAGTATATTTTTGCTTGAAGGAAGCTGGAAATCAATCGCTAACACATATTTTAATTTTGATGGGATCAATTTATGCTTCTGCTTTAGTCAGTAGTATATCACTGTGACATTTGTTTTAATATGGAATAGTGAGTTTTTAAATGAGGGGAATTATCAAGTATAACTTTTCACGTTTGTGACATCCCAGTAAAAACAAATCAGCTGGGCCAGCACTGGATGACTGACTGTGGCCATCACCTGAACTGCTGTGCCATCGTCGGATGGTTTTTACTTTTCAGTGCATAAAAGTAACCATCTGGCCTACACTAGGCCCAGTAGTGTGGGCCGGGAATTGGCCGTTGATGGCTGGCCAGTCTTAATGCCCAGCCTTCACTTACCCACTGCTTCCCGCTGGCCAACAGCAATTGTACAGCACTGGCCCTACAATTGGCAACCTTAGGCCTCTTTCACACTGTGCGGACGCGGATGCGAGTGCGGACGCGGGCCCGCAAACGCATGCCTTTTCACACGAGCCCATATCTGCGGACGTTTCGCTCTCATCTTTGAAGAGTTTGATTATTATTTTCACCCAGTGAATGCAGTGTGTGAATATGCGTTGATTAAAAGTATTTAGCTATTTTTTAAGTTTTACTTTATAATATAAGTTTAAAATTTAAGTATGAATAAAAGAAGGTTAAGGTTATTATATATCCTTTATTCTAGAAGGAAACGGAGAGATAGGCGTTTGTTGAATCATCCTATTAATCAGGGCCTCCTAAAGCGTGTGCGATCGCACACATGTGATTTTGAGAGGAGAGCCGAAATAAGAAAAATATTTTTTAAAAACTAATACCATGATAATATGGTAAAAATGTAATCTAATAAAAACATTTTACACTACTAAATCTAAGAAAGTCCACTGCTAAGTGAGATAATACAGGTTATTTTAATCAATTTCGAGTAATATTTTTTTTTTTTTTTTTTTTTAGATTTTTTTTTCATGAATATCAAATGAAAACTTTTGTTGTAATAAAAAAAAAGGTGTCTTTTTGCCTGACAAAACTATAAACATAATAAAAGAATTTAGAAGCTTGCTCTTTACAGAAGTACAGTACACCATGCCTGTTGAAGTTTGTAAAAGTCCGTTAAAATAATTAGTAATAGAAGAAATCAATTTAAAAAATAAAAATCATAAAAAGATACTAAATACTTTATTACTTGTTACTACTTATTAGCTTTAGTTTTTAATCCCTTTAAAATGCCAAATGCAGGTATTAAGTTCCTGCAAATTTTAGTTATAGAGCACCCATACCATTTTCGGAGGGTTTTTTCTCTACCCATTTTCATTGTAAGAGGAGCCAAAACTCATTCTTACACACACAACATTTGGCTCTTAGGCCAGCATTGTAGTTGAACAATTAGCAGAATTAATATATAGTCGGCAGCTTTTACTTACCGATGTGGGATTCTCTTCCAGTTTCTAAAATACCGAAAAGTGGTTTGAAACTTAAAGTGGAGTTTGGACCTTTTCACTCAAAGCCGATGTTATGTTTAAGAGGAAAAAAAGTTTCTATACTAGTATACATTGGAAAAAATTTCAGAAACTCTTTAATTAGATTCATATTTTTTTACACTTAACAAGTGTTAGAAAATTAACGTATCTGCATAAAAATTATTCATTCGAAGATTGATTAATTAAAAATTAACTAAAGGTATAATCCTGCACCAATCATAATTCAGTTTGTAATTTATTTTAAATTTAACGACAAACAATACGGAATGATTTGATATAATGAACCGACTAGAATTAAAAATTTAATTGAAATATTTTTTATATAATTTTGTTTTGAAAGTATTTAAAATTACTGACTTATAAAAACGTCAAGATTCAAAATTAAGTTAAAATTCAATTATTGTATAGACGAGTAAGATCTCAGTAGGTTTTTTGTCCCGCATTATACATAAATTACAAATAAACTATTTAATTAGTTAACTCAAACTGAAGTTATCGATGAAAATTTCTGAGATATACCGATTTCTGCGGGTCGGCAGGTTGCTCTCCGCACCGTAGGAAATGCTCCATTCAAAATACATTGGTAAAACTTTTTTTTTATCCACATGTGGATAAAAGTACGGAACAGAAAGATGAATATCATGCAAAAATCACTAAATGAGAAGTGAACTTCAATTGTGCTTGAAAAAGATAAGCTTTAAGAGATTTAGTTAACACAGCATAAAAAATATCGCATTATAGAAAGTTAAAATGCATAACCCAAATTAAATAAGTAGCATGGATTATTAGATTTTTTTAACTTTCATTTTTACCAGTAACTTATAATAATTATCTTCAATAATAGAATTATTAAATCTGCATTATGGCATACTCTAATGTTGATCTACGATTCAAATTACATTAATTGCTGTGATTATTGGAATTAACTTGTCAAGTCTTAAAACAAAAACACCATGTTTAAATAGCTTCCATTAACATCTACTGTATTCTCTTTAAACATAATCGATTTTTTTTTTTTTTTTTATTATTTTTTTTTTTTTTTTTGCAGCCTAATTATTTTCCAATTAATGTTCATCCTCCACTTTCATAAGTTCTTCTGCTTCAAGGTTATTGTAACTTTTAAAGTATAACTTAAAACACCAGGGATAGAAAATTTGTTGTGATTCATGCAAATATAATTTAAACATTGTTAACCCTTTGTACTCCAGAGGTGACTCTCACTCATCACATGATTGGATACTGAAACTCAAGAGGACCACTAGGTCTGATGCGGAAATTTGATTCAAGGCCAATGACTGTGTTTAGTTTCTTTGAAGCGGATCTGCAACCACGAACCGATCCAAAAATGGCAGGAAATGTCTCGAGTTTCTGGTTCCTCCGCGCGAAAAAGACCTGGAGTGCAAAGGGTTAATAACTTACATCATTCTTTAGTCACTGTTACAAGTAATTTACATTATGACTCAAATTAATCTCCCACTCAAATTTCATTATTTCAACAATTATTGGAAGAACCTTAACAAAACAGCAATTACAAAATAAAGAAAGAAGCAAAGACGCTTTGCTCTCAATTTGTGGATTATATTTATTGTTACTTAATGTAAAATAGGGTAAAATTTGTAGTTAGGTCATTCATTCAATTTGTTGCGACTTTGACCTTCTCCCATTCCTGTTAAGCGCTGTTCTAAGCCACAGCTTAATTATCTCCTCTACCTCAGCCTGTTTAGCCATTTTCATAGCTTTTGGCCCATCTGATGGCTGTGAGGTTAAAGCTCTGGCCACGCATGCCAAAGGTGCCGATTTTCGAATCCTTGATTAGGCATGGATGTTCGTTGTGGTTCGGACTCTACGTTAAGCTGTTGGTATCGACCTGATTAGCCATTATTATGCATAAAAGTAGGGTGTTGAGCGTATAAACCAACTAATCTTAGCCTGTGTTTGGCGGACAGCAGCTAAAATAGAAATATACAATTAATTTAAGTACATATTCATGATAGCGATTTCACAACTGTTAGTAATTTAAACTTGTTAACGCGCGTCAGTAAACAACTGAATGGTAGTCAATATTCTGTAACTGCCACAGTCTGGTTGATTGTAGAGACGCCCCTTTTCTTATACATAGTAAATTGACAGAATAGTGAGATGAGAGTTTTTACTTGTCTTTTAGCGATTTTAACAGCAATGATTTTATAACGGCAATAAAGGTTTTAAGAGTAAGATTGGTTTCGTGTTGATTATTAAATACAGCCCATTTTGTGGAGAAGAAATCAATGTACCAGCGTCAATAAAACCTTCTATGGTAAGTTTGCATAAAAGAAACAGCGTAGCAATGGCTTCTCCAAGTCAAAAGTTCTTATACAAAATCAAATTATGCAATTATTAATTTCTTTTGAAGAAAACAAATTTGTATAAGATCTAACTCAATATTTAAAACAAATGCATCTCAGGTAATTCATTTAAAACTTTCTATTTAAAATTTTGGTGCTGTATGAAAATACCCGCTTTTTCAAACTTAGTAGCTTTAAAATTATATTATACTCATATTTGTGAAGATACATACAGGGCAGGGAACCTACTAGAATAAAATGCATTCATGCAATAATTTATGTTTAACTTGATTTTGAAACTTTATATTTTTTATGAAAAGTCCAGAACTCCCCGGAAACTAAGTTGACAAGAGAATCAAGTTCAAATAAATAACACGATTGAGGGCATACAGCAGTCGAAACAAAACAAGAATATTAGTATCAATGTTAAGGTTCGTTCAACATGATGGCCGACCAAACGGTATAGTGGTTAGCGTACTAGCTTCTAGACCGCGAGGTTGCGGGTTCGAGTCCCGTGTTGGCATGGGTGTTTGTAAATGTATGTTGGCTTGTCTAATGACGAATGTTTCGGCGCATTATAGCCCTCGTGTTGCTGACTGCGCCAGATAATCTGAATACAACCAACCAACCAACGTTCAACATGGTGTATTTTGAACCAAATATCCATCTTGCCGTGCATAAATATTATCCTCATGTACGTACGATATATCGCATTATTATGTCAAATATAATTGAAAACAACCTAAGGAAATAAATAGAAAAATGTAATACTTATAAGTCGATTTTTTCCATGATGAATATTTCCCGATCCTTTTCTTCAATGAAATAAAAAAAAATCATTCAATGTTCACGTTTGCAATGAAATAAAGGCAAAAATAATGACGCAAAAGATATCGCAGCTTAGTAATTTTGTATGTATACAATAATTACTAAACTATGGGTGTGGAACATCGCACAACTTTCAATTACACTATAATACTGAAGTGGATTTGTGTCATTTACCGTTTGTATGTTTTCATCCTCCATTTAGAATAAATGGCCAGTTTGGCGATATTTTTTGTGATAATTCTTGTCTAAAAAAAAACTTTAAAATGGTGATTTTGGCGATATACTTTTCGATAATCCTTATATTATCCTTTCTTGTAAGTGAAACTGGGCAGAGATGAAAAAACGATCGTTGATGAGGTATGCTCAAGGAAAGAGAACTCTGTGTTGAAGGCATTCAACTTTTTACGCCATTTAAACATTTTTACGCGAATTTCGGTGGCGGGAATGTTTAGAACAACTTAAGAGGCATTACCACAGCGATTTTTATCAAAATCGTTAGAGCCGTTTCTTAGCAATTACTGAAAAACATGATTTTTTGACGAAAACCTTAACGGTAGGTCCCATGGCTACCACTAACCCTCATACCAAATTTGAACAACGTAGGTCAATTTGTACGAGAGTTATGCTGACCACAGACACACATACACACACACAGACATTTTTTCTAGATCACTTTTTTGAAATCAGGATGTTCCAAAACGTGGAGAAATGCAAAAAAAAAATCGAATTTTTTTTTTGTTGACCGAATGCTATACTTTCATTACTCTATGTATATATACATATGGGTAATTGAAAATAAAAATCAAGGGAGGAAAAAATGCCGTGTTAAAGGAAGTTCAAAACAATCATGCGCATACGCAAAAGACAGGATACGATGATTTAACCGTTGCCACCAGTTATATTACTAAAGTGTTGGATGTCCATCAACGGGCAAGTAGAGGATTTCCTTGAAAAAATAAGCTGATGGTATCCCAGTAACGAACCGCGAGTGTGGAATGCAATACGTTACCATCACCCATCCAGTACTGCCGGCATCTAGCTATGAAGCGACCGTCTATCATGTTTTTACTGGGATACCTCGTTTTCGGATAATCCTGTTCCATTTTTATTAAACGTGCAAATGAGTAACTGAAATTTAGTTTCGTAATAAAAAGTAAATCTAATTGACAAAATAAGCAGTAAAAAAATTACTTATTAAAAATTATTTTATCTGTAATATTGATATATTAAAATGAGAATTTAATGGAAAATAAAAGAATAATTATAATAATGTAAGGCAAATTAAACATTTTGCAGGGAAGGGGGGGGAGGGGCAAACCTGTGTCCATGAACGCCACCAAGGAGGTACGGGGTGGGGGAACGGCTGTTTACTTAGGAAATTTAACTCTAACTTTGAACATTTCCATAAGAACTCCTGTTTTTTATCTTTTCATTCGATTTAGAATACTTCGTTTATCCCTAAATCTCAAATTTCAGTTCATTACGTAGACAAAAACGTTACTTATGAACGAAAATGTTTTAGCCGATCTTCAAGGCAAATCTCCATAAGAAGTGTATTTTTAAGGTAGTAAAAAAACCGGGGAGGAGGGAGGGGTGACGTGTTTCAGAAGGTTATAAAAATACAGATATCAGATTAAAATTACACGGAAATTACTTAGATTTATAGTGTCATGTTTACCAACAAATTAATACAAAGGCAGTTACGTTAATCAAAAGTAATATAATTTATTAACAAGGAATTTAAAGAAGCGTCACCTTCGAACGAAGCAAATATTGAAAACTATAATTACAGAAATATAATATATACAACTGTTGATTATAAAATCGATAAATGCAAAGTTTAGGCTTTTATAAATAATATTGAATAAAATATAATTATTTTTTTATACAGAAACGTTACACTGTGAACACAAACTTAATATGAATGTTAAAATTGTTTATTAAATGTAATTTGATTTGTAATTGTTTATGAAATGTAAATAATTAATTCCTAACATCCGTGTCCTTAGAAAGAACGAATATTTTCATTTAACAATCTCGCATTGTCCACCCTAAAACCTTTCTCTATAACTTTCAAAAAAGTTAACGACTAACTTTTAAAAAATAATATTTTTTTTATTTAATTTTGTACATATTTTTTTAATATAATTGTCTATGATTGCAAAATTGTTATATTACTATAGCCGACAATGTTACTATATTTTATGTTAGATCATGCTTATTTTTAATACGTTTCACTAATCTAATGAAGATTGGCCGAATAACTTTTTTTTATTTTATTTTTTAAATAATTAATTAAACATATTTTGAAACTTTGTGTATATTTTTAACTTAATGGAACGTTGCGTAGGAATACAAATTTATTAAACCACTGTAAGATGAATATATATTGATAAAACGTTTTATATAAATTCAGTCCCATACTCATGGTCATTGATCATTTGCTATGCTTTTTAACTTAAAGTTGTAATTTATATAATAATGGTCCAATGTGTGTGTTTTTACGCCTTTCTGAAATGCCCAAATGTTTCCCGATGCTAAATCTATTGGAATTAGCGACCAGAAAAAAATATTGGAATAACTAACTGCGATGTAGAAGTAATGACCAATCCCTCATGCAAGCACTAGACACTTTTCTTATGATCTCTAAATACAGAGTGGTTATAATTAAACATTCCTAATAAAGAGCATAATGCAGCTAAAACGAATGAGCGGATTGCAACCAAATTTGATAAATGGACTGTATCCATGACGAGCAAAAGGAATTTAAAATAATAAAATTGTTAAAAACTATGCACTAGGTGTCGCTTAGCATGAAAAAATTGCATATTTAAAACAAAAGAAATGACTAAATGGAATACATAAACAATTTGAATTTTTTTGTTCACCATGTTTTTGATCCACAATAAATAAATGTAAGGAAATAACAATACGTCTGTGCTGAATGAGAAATAATAAAAAGTTCATTTTGCAGAAAAAGATACAGATTATGTCAAAAGTGAAGCCAAATGTCACAAGTGGAGTAGTTATTAATTATGTTGAGGACGCTTTACTGAAAGATACTCAATGTGAGCTCCGTCGTGCACCTGTGAAGTTTCATAGCAATGGTCAGTGTGTAAAACAACAGATCGTAACTTACCTGGTTTGGTGTTTTTCACATGAAGCTTAATGGAGTTTTTAAAGTTGATCAACCTGTTCTTCACATCTTCACGATACATCTACCAGATACTTAAAACAACTTTATATCCAAAAAATCGTAGGGATTTAGACCCAGCGAACAAAGGGGGGGGGGGGGCATTTATTATTATTAAAAGAGTAAAATACAAGGTGTCCATAATTAATTTTCAACTTTCAAAAATCTGCTTATAAAAAATAAAAAAATAAAATTAAAAAAATTTAAAAAAAAAAAAAAAACACTTGTCACAATGACCTAAAGTTTGACCCGCATATACTCGAAGAAAGGGAAAATGGTATGGCATAAGAAAAAATAAAAATTTCGAACATATTTTTTTTCCCTTATAAAATACCAGTTTTACCCTTTTCGCATACATTCAGGTCAAATTTTAGGTTAGTAAAGTATTTAAATTATTTAGGAATAAAAGTTTCTTGACAGAACTTTCCCTACCTTTATTTAATATGGTTCGATGAAATGGTGATCAAAAACTAGTCAATAAATATTCAAATTGTTTATGCATTCCGTGTTGATCATTTTCTTTATTAAATTTGGCTGTTTTTCATGCAAAACGGCATCTAGTGAGCAATTTTAACTATTTTTTTTTTTTTTTTTTAATTCCTTGAGTATAGTGCTCTTGTGTAGTGCATATACCAAATATGGTTGCACTATACAAGAGCACAATACCATATATAGTAATCCGCTCACCCGTTTTTAGCTACAGGATGCTGTTTATAGGGATATTTAATTTTAACCACCCTCTATTCGGTACTTATGAAACCACAACTTCTCATCCCAGTCATGAAGCTCCATCCCTGTTTGGACACAGAATCACGACCCGCAGGGACCGAAATGGGGGGGGGGGCTACAAGGGACCCGACGATACGAGGAAAAAATTAAACTACTACAAGAAAAAGAAAAATTACAACTCCAAACAATAGCAATCAAATAATAATATAGTATAAAAACTTTAAAATGTAATAAAAAAAAACTGTCGACTTCTCCAAGTCATTCCCTTAGCAAAAAGATTTTGTTAATGAAACGTCTCATAAATTGCAATTCCTTCAATCCTCGGCAGACAACTAATTAGAAACAAAACTATATTTTGGCAACGGATATTTTATTGGATGAAAGAAATACGTAGTTTAATTCTCAATGAAGAGCTAGTGATTTCATATATCATAAAAAAAGGATTTGATGAGCTATATACTGCTATTTATTCTTTTATCAGTCTAATAATGATAGAAATGAAAGGCTATACTTTTGCTTGATTTTTAATGGATTTACTAGGTTGCGTTAAGTGTCCAAAATTTTCATTTGCACTACGTAACCAAGGATTAATTTCTTGGAGATCATTTGTTTGAATGATTCCGTTTTTTCGAATATGGTTTGAATTTACCATTCCTTGTTACCATTCAAATGTCATCTTAAAAACAAAAACTGGAAAAAAAGTTTTCAAAAAGAATCAATGCGGAAATATTTATTTAGCTTCTTTCTAGGATAATAGAAAATGTCAATACTGATTGAATTGATAAATACTACATCCTAATAGTTAACAATAAAAAAAAGTTTGTTTGTGCTGGTAATGGACCTTGTAAATTGGTATACGGACATTTGCAAAAACCAAGAGACTGCCATATTTGACACATTTCCACCACTTTATAACTTTTTTACTCACAAGCATGATTCGAAGAAAAATGTAAATCTCCGTTTATATAAATAAAAAATCATCTTTTGACAACAATAAAAATTGGGAGGGGTTACGTCACTGCTCTGTATCGCAAACTATTCAGTGTAATAGCAGCAAATTTTATTCCTTGACTTCTCGAAGCCACAAGATGCAAGAAAGTAAGATACTATTGAAACTACGAAAGCTTAAAAAATGTAATACTAAAAGTACCGATAAGGGATATTTTGTAGACTCCGCACCCGAAAACAGTCAAATATTTGCAATATGTGAGTGGAAAATGGCTTATGGATTATGCAATTTTTTTGCTCTTATATACTTCTTAAATATGAATTGAGAACGTTCAGAATGTTGTTCTATCATATTGTGCTTAACATGAGTCCTTCTCCAAAACCTGCTTTAGTTAACCCTAGAATTACAACCGGGTTAGATATCTACCCCAGGTAAACTTTGAACTAAGTTTTTAAGTTAGTTAGTGACATTATCAACTGAAGACCTATACCATAATTTAGTTCAAGGTTCTAACAATAGGGCGAGGTCGCCAGACCCTTAAGTTTCTTGTTTACTGTGACGCAGTGAAGACGTGAATCTTGTGCGGGGTTGATATTTATCCCGGTTTGTAGTTCCCTCTAGTGTTTTGTGTAGGTAAGTTAAGTGCAAGCGACCGACCTGCGAGAGTCACAGAGTAATCTACTGCAGTGATTGCGATGCCTTTGAATAAGTCAAATCTTTACTTTACTTTTGAATATTTTTTATATGTATCAAATTTCTCTTTTTTTTTTACAGTTTGTATGACAGAAACCGAAATATATTCTTGAAAACCAATATTTCATCGATTTTCATTTGACTTTTCCATAGATCAGATTGCTAATTTTTTTGAATTTTCCCAAATAAATATACTTTTTTGGCAAAAAATTGAGATCGTATTTTTTTTTCTTTCTAAAAGCTTCATGTATCCTCTTCAAAATTCCGGTGAAAATTTTAAAATCGGTTGTTTAAAAAAATAGTTATAAATTTTTGTTTGTTAAATGATGGTTTGACCATTTTTCAGCACTTTTAGATATTCGTATCGATTTTTCCCCAACTAAACCTTGATAAAATTGAATTTGCTCTTCGCCATTCTCTTCAGCACGAAAAAACAAAAAAGTTCAAGCACTTAAAAGTCAAATTACTGCTTTCAGAACTGTTTTACTAGCAAAAAACCCATGGGGTTAATATTTACCCCGGTTTGTAGTTTACAGGTAAAAAAAATGGGTTTGTAGTTCTAGGGTTAAATTGTTTTACTTTTATCACTATGTCACGCCGTAGCACACATGCACCTACGTAAAAAAATTTTATCAGGCGAGTTCATGGATTGAAACTTACGACTGAACAACACATATTAACCAAGTATCTGTTTTTAATGTATCCTGAAAGTTTCAGAGAATTAATTCAGCTTTTCTTTTTGTGACTTTTTAACAAACAAACGAACATACTCATTTACATATTAGTAAGATTTTACCTTAATGAACGTATATATAAAAAGTAATGCAAATTAAACAACTTTAAATGTGCATTGTTTTGTCTTTACTTTTAGATGATGAATCTGCTTTCGGACCTGAAGAAACAGTGACTCAGGTATGTTGGGAAACTATTATTTAATCACGACCTTATCAATGCAAGTCCTGAATTCAATCAAGGATATTCTAACAAATGTGTCAAAAGATGAATTTTTTTCTGTATCTTATCTTTCTAAATGTATATTTCCAATAGTTTTAACCTTCTTACTAGATTCAAACATGTCACGAGATTAACACGAATTTTCATATTTTCTTCCAATTTGAACTTCAAATATAGAAGGTAATACAAATTAAACAAGATACGTTTAGAGCAATTTAGAGTCTCGTACATTCAGAAAATGTTATATGTGTACTTATGAAGCTATGGGAAAATAATTTCGAAATACTCAAGTAGCACAGCAGCATTGGCCAATGTCAGAAACAGGAGTTCTGGTAGATAGAATAATCCTAGCCGAAACTTGAGCATCGCTCTAAAATACACCATTTTAAATAAAAATTAACAAAAGTTAAACTCATCACAAAACATATTTTTTCCCCTTCGTCCTTTCTTGTGAAAATTTATTTCAATTTTAAAACTCTGCATCAACATTTCAAAACTTTCAATGTATTTTATCCAGTATTAGGTGAGATTCGCCAAAATCCGTAACAACGGCCAGTTTACAACGGTCCAAATCGGAATTGAGCAATGTCGAGCAATATTGGCCTGCGCATTTGTGCTACTGGGATATATTATGTATTAAAAAAATAAGTTTTAAATGAATCAGGAAGCTCTATACCCTGGGCGTAAACGCTCTCCAAACCCTGAATATTTTACAGTTCTTCGCAATCGACAAGTTTTGTTTGCTACGCTTGCAGATTGCTAACGCAATCCTTATGGTTTGCTTTGTAAACCAGGGAAATTTCTTCGCAATCTCTAAAATTTTCAAAAATATAATCCGTTCTATTAATTAAACTAATCCTAAATTCTAATTATTGTTCAATAATTTTCAACAATAAATGTAATCCTTCGGTTTTCTTCCACATGCCACACTAACGCTCGCTCACCACCGAGCATGCTTCACTTGCGGATTGCTAACGCAATCCTTTGATTTGCTTGGCGAATAAAATTACCACAGTTTTAAAGGTTAATTAAAGAAAACTAATAAAAATCGTTAAATTTCGGTTCCGAATTGAAAAATTTCAGATGATAATTAAGTATGGTTAAAATTTCAGAGCTGTATATGAAATGGAAGATATTTTAACGCGTCGAGAAAAATATGGATCTTTTTTTTTATATAGAGAGAGAGGTAAAATCAAAAAAAGAAAATTAAACAGTTCAAATCTTCCCAAGTGTCGCTTCAAAGACAGCAATCAGTGGCGGCTCGTGAGCAGTGAAAGTGAGGGGGCCCGATACCAAAAATTATATATATATATATATATATATATATATATATATATATATATATGGTTGCTTACAACAACAAATAAGGTTTTAAAATAATTGGATAAAAAAAAATTAAGTCATGAGTAATGCTACTAATATTTCAGTCAATGATATTTTAATTATTAATTCATGCAAAATAATTTTGATTTCTGTATAATTGAGTTAATAAAATATTACAAAACCTTTGAAAGTGCAATATTTAAAAATTTGCAAACAAAGTTGAAGGCATTGTTATATTGACCAGTTCAATAGTTTTAAATTGAACTACTTGATATTCTTTTAATAGCAATATATGTCGTTGTATATTTTTTGGGCACAAGAGCTAAGGGAGAGTTATACTGCAACGGAATATCCTTCAATCAAAATTTGGACTCTGATATATTAGTTCTTTTATCGAGGAAAGAACTTTTTCCAAGAAATTTTTTAAGAGAAAATGCACAGCATATGTATTTTAAATTTGAAGAAATCCTAAAAATCTGCAGAGGAACCCAACAATCGAAACAAAGATATCAGTCACAATTATTGATGTGTCTACTCACTTTGAAAACAGATTACAGGGCACACGGCGTGACTCGATTGTATTGCTTCGGGTGTCAATGAGTTCGGTTATAGCAGTAGTTAAAAATACAAGCTTTTGATCATGATTCTTAATACTTTGAAAAGAAGTTAAAAAGTATGGAACTACCTTTAAACTTTTAATTTCGAATATCCTGTATGATATTTTTTTCAATGCTGCTCACCTACTTATTTATTACAGAATTTTTTCTAAAATTAGATCCTCTTCTCTTTTATTTGTACTACCCTGTAAAAGGATAAATGTAGTTTCTGCCCAATTCTAGCCAAACCACTTATTTTGATTTGATAAGGAAATATTTTGCTATCGCTATAGAAATTCATCTATTGATCGTACCGGAGAGTTACGTTAATAATTGTATACTATATCAAATATCATTGGGAGAGGTACGACAAATCAACACTTCTGATCATTTGAACGAAATTTAAATACTCAGTTATTTTTCAAAACAAAAAGTAAATATCTGAACAAAAACCAATTGTTGACTCTTACATTTTACTAAATAAAGAGTAAAATTTAAAATAAAAACAACAACTTACCGTGGTTATTTATTGGTTTAAATTCTTTCGCAATCGTACAAGTTGAAGACACTAAAGATAAACGCCTGATCCCTGACTTTAAAGTAAGAAAAGTAAGAATTGACCATTTCCTTTCAGATCCCCCAGGACCAGGAGGTGTATTAGTAATATGATACTCATACCCATGGTATGACGAAAAAACAGGATGTCACGTGAAAGGGAAGGAATGGCCCTCGCCACATTATAGAATTTTCTGTCTTATCTCTTTGCTCTTTAAGAAGCAAATTCAAGGTCGATCGAATTAAGGAGACATTTTGTTCCCCCAAACACAGTCTGGGTAAACTAACATCTTTTGAAGAGGTCAAGAAGATTATCCTCATATAGTCATTCTAATAGCGTTAGGCTGTTAGAGTTTTAATAGGAATTGTGGGTTCTTACAATATTCTGTAGAATTACAATCGTACTATAGTACGATTATTTAAAGTTTTTTTTTTTTTAGTTATGGTTTAGGCTTTTATTTTTGTAATTTATTTACGTACATGATTTTTTTATAGCAAATAAATTTTAAGGGGTATCCCACACTAATACTGTAAAACAAATTGGCATCTAATCAAGAGGAAGATTGAACAATAATATCTGATGCAAAAATTTGGCTCACTTTTTCGTCATACGTCCTACCAGGATTGTAGAAAAATGTGCCTAGTCGGTTAGAGCTACATTGAAAATTACTTTCAGAGGAACACTTTCAGTTTTTAGAAACAACAAGGATTCTTCTTTTGGGTGAGATCTTCTCTCTTTCCACAAGACAGACCGACAATCAAGGAGAGACCATCCTAGTTTTTATGCGAAATAAGTTAGTTAGTTTCATTCACCTTATTTTTTCAAACGGTCACAGATGAGCATGCATGAAAAATATCTTAGTTGGGCATTTCAAATTCATTCCTTCAGCAGCGAATTATAGTATGACTTACAGCATTAAACTTTATGAGCCTAGTAATAAAATAAAAAATATCGATGTGTAACATTCATATCGGATCTCTGATCTAATGAGATGAACTTCTATTTCGGCCGGGGATCTCCTTATCCTGTAGATCAGAAGACAGTGCCAAAACACGAAACTCAGGAATTTTGTAATTTGAGAACCACACAAGGGGTATAAGACTTGCAGGATATTGCAGGTGGCGAAAGTCAGTCTCTCCCCCGCCCCTTCGTCTTTTTTCCAGCCCGTTTCTTCTATGGGCAAAGGAAAAGAAGCTCAATCAGGCGACTTAAATATCCATCCACAAGGAAATTTATTAGTTGAGTGAAAGTGATCAGTTTCAAGATTAAAACTTCAGATAAATCAGTATATTAACTAGTAACTAATGAAAAATTTATTTTAAAAAAATCATTTGTAAAAAAAAAAATTGTGGGGGGAATCGACCAAAAAAGTGAGGGGGCCCGGGCCCCCCCCCTGGCCCCCTGCACCAGCCGCCACTGACAGCAATTATGTAACAGATAATCAAAACTATCTCGTTTCCATCGCTCTAAATATAATTGAAATTAATGTGTTGTATTGAATGCGATTAAACTATCACATAGTTCCAGTAAAAACACTAATGCTGACCTCTTTACGGTTGGATGCTGGCAGTGGTGGATAACAGTAGGCAACGTTTTGCTAATATTGGCTAAATGTAGGTCCATTGCTGGCTTGCCAACATTTTGTTTATTTGCTAACGAGCTGCCAGCAATATCCCATTAATATGCTCGCCACCAATAAACCAATGATGGGGCTGGTCGAGGCTGACTCAGCCTTTCATCCCCTAAGTGGGTCGATTAAATGAGAACCAAGCATGCACGGGGCTGTTACGCCACTGAGTTTACATTTTTGTTTCTGTTCACAATTGATCTTTATGAAGTGTTAGTTTTTAAGCGAGAACACATTCTCTTCGCTGTTAGTTTTGTTTTCATTTTATCTAATGCCCTTAGTTCGTATCGCCATATGAATAAGACTAGCTTCAATTAAACCAACACTGGCTCGCTAGTGGCAAGTCAATTTTTTAGGCAAGCAGGTTCTGGGACACTGTTTAAACGATGCTGCCAACAGCAGTTAAATGACTGCTGGCCCTAGTGTAGGCCAGAAGGTTACTTTTATGCACTGAAGAGCAACGCACACGATGGCACAGCAGTTCAGGTGATGGCCACAGTCAGTCACCCAATGCTGGCCCAGCTGATTTGTTTTTACTGGGGTTAAGCGGATAACTAAACGTTCTTGCGCTCTAGTCCTCAAGATTGCACTACTAACAAGTAATTATTAAAAGCTTGTCAATTTATAGATGAAAAACACTGTAGCTTCACTTACTACCTATTAATAATTTTTCATTTCCACCCATAGAGGCCTAGGCCAAGTTATCATGATCGCACCGTTCCTGCTCTTGGCCTTCCTGATCATGTTGTAGTTCCTGTTCTTGGTCCACCTGTAAGTGTTTCAAAGTCTTCAAATGTACCTCCCCCAATCACCACCACTTCTTTCCTTAACAAAAATTACTGATAAACATTTAATTAAAATGTCCTTTACAATTTAATTTCTTATTTAAAACCAAATTTATACCATGATAAAGTTTCATTTAAACTTATTAGACATATTTTTCAGTCATAAATTCTTTGATCACATTCAACTACGTAGAAAAGAATGTGTTACTCATTTTCAAAATTGCTATTTTTTATTAATTTACTACATAATTTTTGGTGTGTTTAAATTTTACTTAAAACCAATAAAAACTGTTTTAAAATACCTAATATCTCTTCTTAAACCTATAAGACTACACCTAAGTGTATGTAATTTCTGAAAAAATATGAAAACAATGTTTGATAGTTTTGTCTTGACAACGACATTTCTTAATATTTTCTTTAGTAGAAAATAGTGCATTTTATTCTTCTATATGGATTGTTAAATTAATTCAATCATGACTGAAAAAATATTAGAATTTAGTAAAAAAATACAATTATTTGTATTTTCTGGCAAATTTGCATTGAAGAATATCATTTTTTTACTCGGTACACAGAAATCTAAGTCAGAGAAAAAATTTATTCATTAACTATTTTTTAATCTAAACGTTAATTTTTTTATCAAATATATCAATCAAGAAATGTATCTTTTCATAAGTAACAAATTTTATTTTAGGGCACTGGTGGTGAACCGGGATCACCTGGTACTCCTGGAGAAAGGGTAATCTCTTTAATATTTTGAAAAATTTATATATATATATATATTTTTTAATAGAAAAAACTCATTATTTTAGTCAATCCTGTCGAAAAATCCTAACATTGCTACAAACGTTCTTGTTTAGGCACATTTATTTCACAATGAAAAAAATAGCATTATTTGATGGATGCAATAAAAGTAATTTTTTTGAACCATCAATATTGGTTTTTTTTAAACAGTAAGATATCCATTAACTTTCCCCAACTTTATTATACTACTTTCCGGCCCCATCCAACTCATTTTAGTTTTTGAGCTTTTTTTGCCAAACCGTAATGCTGTGTGTTTCAATTTTTTTTTATTTTTTTTTTCTGATCTTGATTTTCAGTATTATAAAGAAAAGTTGGAAAAGGAAAAATAAGAAAAACGAGAAAAATTTTGGAAAAATAAGAAAGAAAAATAAAAAAGAGAAAGAATATTTCGAGCTTTTTCAATTTTTTAATGCCTTTTTCTTTCGGAATTAAGAACGGGGGCTTTTTTGGGCTACACGTCCCAAAAAGGACCCTATACATTCAAAAAGCATCGGAGTTACTTTAAAAGTTTCGATCACCTCGTTTTCATCACTTTCGCTGTTATCGTCATTGCTATTGGGTTTTCATACTTGTGCGATGATTTCGTCATCGCTCATCAGTTGAAATCCAGCATCATCAGCATCACAATCATCCTTTCTCGATTTCATCAGTCTGGAATTTGTTTCAAAAATCTCTTTAATTCAATCACAGTAACAAAGTCACTATTATTCGATTGGTTTACATTTTCAAGATAAAGCATCAGTATTCGCCATGACCGTTTAAAGTATACTCTCTCTCTCTCTGTTAAAGTATACTCTGGAACAGATTCTCAAACTTCGTTATTCATGTAGACACTGTCATTCAGCATTCAGCACTAATTTTTCAAAAAATTTAACGATGGAACATACTCCTCCTCCTCACCCCCTTCAAAAAGCAATTTGCATAGAAGATACTTTCTATAACGTCGTTTCATAGATACAGTCACGCTCTAGTCTATCTGCTTCAAAATGGAGGTTGTGTTCGGAAGCATGAAAAAAAACATGCAAGTAATGTTTTCGGTTTTAAGTGTTTCAACATCAGGGTGGCAGAAGCATTATCCATCAAGAAAATTACTTCTTTTTTTTCTTCTAGTTTTAGTTTCTTTCGGTTATTCCTCCCATCTGGAACGAAGCAATCATGAAACTGTAATATTGTGTCAGAGAATAATCTTTCTACAACTTTATTATTTTTTAAATTAATATTGCACTTGCAATTATATGGTATGTTAAAAATAAAATTATTTATATATTCAAAACTTCTTACAAACTGCAATTCGTATTAAATATGTAACTTTGAGTCTCCATGTTTCATTAGTTAAACATTTAAATTCTTTTACAGGGTGTCCCTGGAAATCCTGGATATCATGGAGCTCCTGGCGAACCAGGTCCACCCGGACCACCAGGACATTTAGGGGTAAGGGGGAGGGGGAAGAAATACATTTCTAAATCTTTCTAAAATCAAATATTTTTCCATTTTGGGTTTGGTAAGCTTAAATAGAATCAATCCATGAACCAGCTTCTGGTTGTCTCCACCTATGTTCATGCTCAAACTAAATACGCATTGTAATTTTGAAGGTGGTCTCATATTATTATCTTACATTCCTATATAATAATAGGGCTTATGAAGACATCAGAGTCAAATATTTTTGCTGAAAATTCATTGTGTTTGGCTAATGGAATGTGAAAATTCTTATTTGTTCTGTAGAGGTGTATTTTAATTGATCATACGAAGGGATAAAACCTGTCCTGGGTGTGCAAAAAGCTGGCTTGTAAAGCATTTGTGTCAATGGGAATCTGTAAATGAGTTGCAATTAAACTCTAAATGATCAAATTTGTATTTCCTAATTCATTAAACGGATCAACTAAATACATTTAGAACGTTCTGAAGTATATATTGGCTTAATTAATATAGTAGTTTTTACTTATTAACGTCACGTAATGATGAAATTTCAAGGAAATCCGGGTGAAATAAACTGATATCTGAAGGAATTTAAATGGCATTGCTCTGTAATCTGGTTTGGTAACGTCACATGCATTTCCTATATTCAATCATGGTCTTTGTCAACGGTGTTATTAGGTGAGAGGGAGGGGTTGTTGTTGTTTTTTCCATCATCAACAACACAAAAACTAGTGACAAATCCTAACACACCAAGAAAAATATATTTCACTTTTCAACAATTCCCGTGCAGACAATGTTAAGGGATTGGAAAATTTCAGATAGCCGCAGTGTGACGAAACCATGCATAAAGCTGAACTTTTACTTTCAATTACCCTCAGTAAAAACACTAATGCTGGCCGCTTTACGGTTGGATGCTGGCAGTGGTGGCTAAGAGTAGACAGCGTTTTGTTAACATCGGCTAAATGTAGGTCCATTGGTGGCTTGCCAGCATTCTGTTTATTTGCTAACATACGTCAACGAACTAGCAGTGAGTTGCCAGCAATATCCCATTAATATACTAGCCACCAATGAATCATTGCTGGCGCAACAGATTGGCAGAGATGCCGTTCGCGCATACGCGAACTACGCTTGTTTATATACACCAGTGATTCTCAACCTTTTTTCTTTTTGTCGCGGCACACTTTTAACGATTTCAAAACTTGGCGGCACACAAAGAAAAAGATAAGTTTAAAAGTTGTTTACTTACCTATAATACACTGTGTAAAATAGTTTATGATAATAATTTGGAATGTAAAATAAAATAATATAATATGTACTACAAAAACAACAGTACGTTTATTAAGGGATTAATTACAAATGAATAATAAGAATACTTTTAATGAGAAATTTAAGGTTGATGTTTTTTGATAATTTCATTTATATTTGGTAGGAAAAATTAAAATGCTACTCTCATATCGTTATATGAGTTAGTATACTAATAATCCGAATTCACACAAATAAGATGTAGAAAATTGTAATAATATTTTTAAAGCTTTTTTGGCTATCATGGGATAATCGCATCAAATGTTAATCCAAAAGGAATTAATTGATTCTTCTGAAAATTTTAAAATTAAATCTCGATTATTAGAAAGCGAAATTAGTTCTTCCTCTTCATTCAAAGTTAATTCAAATACAGAAGTATTCGTTATCACAAATGGATTACGAACCCAATCTAATTTTTTTATATCTAAATTTGGGAAATAATGAATAATTCTCTCCTCTAATGTTGTCAAATGGTCAATAACAATTTTGCGTAGAAATCTAATCCGAAAGTAGCGAAGTGATCTTTGAAATCGCCAGCGGAATTCGTAGGAAACAAAGTCTCAACGGATGTGCTTTTCAAACATCAGACAACAAGACGCACACTCACACACCTGCAAGAGGTTGTATGTAAAAAACTAGAGTAAAAAATAGGTAAAAAACGAGACACAGAGAAATATGTAACGAAGCGGTGAAAGTGAAAAATCTTCGTACTTTTCTTTAATTTAAACTTTACCCGTAGTAAAAAAAAACATTATAATTTTTACTATATACATTTCTAAAATTTGGTGGCACACTTTAAGATTTTGGTGGCACACAAAAGAGCCGCGGCGCAGTGGTTGAGAATCACTGATGTACACCAAGTTGAAGGAGAACGTATCGAAGAAGAGATACCCCATGTGAAATTCAGTTATGATGGAAGGGACAAGGTAAATGATATTCTGTTTGTTTTTATTTTTGAAGTGCAGTAGCGCATTGCGCTGTCGCACCACAGGTCCGCCGGCTTGATTCCCGGACTGGGTAAGGTTGACTCATCCTTTCATCCCTCAAGTGGGTCGATTAAATGAGAACCAAGCATGCATGGAAACTAAACACTAGGGGTTCTGCGTCAGATTGACCAATCACAGGGCTTTTAGTTTTGTTTCTGTTTTCAATTGATTTTTACGAAGTGTTAGTTTTTAAGTGAGAACACATTCTCTTAGCTGTTATTTTTGTAGGTATGCACGATAGTTGTTAGTTATGCACGATAGTTCGCATCGCCATATGAATTAGGTTAGCTTCAATTAAACCAGTGCTGGCTCGCACAGGTTTTATTGAAAGCAAAAGCCATCCGCCGATGGCCTAGCAGTTCAGGTGATGGCCACAGTCAGTCACGCAGTGCTGGTCCAGCTGATTTGCTTTTACTGGGCTCATACGTTTACAAAGGGTAGTAAAAGTATAGTATTAAATTTTGCACCTCTCCACGCTTTGGAACATCCTGCTTTCAAAAAAGTGGTCTAGAACAAATTTATGTTTATGTATAAGCGGTCAGCATAACTCCCGAACAAACTGACCTACGATGTTCAAATTTGGTGTGCGGGTTAGTGGTGGTTATGGGACATAACATTAAGGTTTTCGTCAAAATCGCTCTTGCGCATAAAGTTCAAATCATGAAAATCACGTTTTTCAATAATTGCTAAAACCTCTAACGATATTGATTGAAATCTGTGTGCTAATGCCTCTTAAGGTGTAACAGTGACCATATCTGAAATTCCTGTAGAAATGTAGAAATGCGATAAAAGGGTTAAAAGTTGAAAACTGAGCATTGTTGAGAGAGAGAGTTCTAGGTGTCTTGAAGATTTGTGATGATAGAGATACTTGAGAGCTAAGGAGACCTGCGATCAATTGGCTGGCATTCTATAAGGCGAGAGATACAACATTTTGTGTATCACATCATTTGGAGCACATGTGAATACCCCAAGCGTGAATCGAATATCACTTTTTAAGTACTGCTTTTCTCTAATCTTGATTGAATTGGCAAAATCCAAATGAGAGATAATAATTTGCGAAATGACTTGGAGAATGTTTTTGGATTTCGGCCCATACTTTTGTTGCTGATGAACCTGATAAGCTTCAGTGATTTGCTAAATTTGATGCAACTCAGGATGCCCTGCTCTTAGCATCTAAAGTTATTCTAAAGTATCAGGCCGAGAATCTTTGTATAAGAAATGCAAGAAATAGGTTCCCGTCAAGCCAAATTGGGTAAGTGAGCTTAAATCTTTGGATAGATAAGTCAAGGAAGATTTTTCCATGGCGAAAGAAATTTTCCACTTCTTTGCCCACAGGTTGATTTCTTCGAGAGATGAGTTTATATTTTCAATAAAAATTTCTTGGGAGGGGCCAAGGACGACAATGTTAATGTCGTCATTACATAGAAATGGGTAAGCATTTAAAGAAAGGACTGAAAATGGCGTGATTGTAGACATTAACCCTTTGAAGCATAGTGGATCCACGCAAAAACCTCTTACTTAAATTTTTATTTCTATACGCGGACTGGTTTTACAGCGAAACCACGTAACATATCATAAATAATCTATCCTAGCAAAAACAAATAATCTGGGCCAGCACTTGACGACTGACTGTGGCAACCTAAACTGCCGGACCATTAGCGGATGGCCCTTACTTTTCAGTGCATAAATGTGACCGTCTGACCTACACTACGCCCAGCAGTGAGGGCCGGCAGTTGGACGTTGATGTCTGCCCAGCCTTCACTTACCCACTGCTTCCCCTGTATTAACTACTCGCCAAACAGCAATTGTACAGCAGTGGCCCTACAATTGACAGCCTTAAGTTGAAGAAAATTTTGTCTCAGCCACCGCTTAGCCAAAACATAAACATTGCCCAGATAACATTTTATCCTTTTAAAACCCTTGTGTAAACCCATCAAACGAAAAGGGTGCAAGCTTTAGATGACAAGGATGTAACCTTCATAAAACCTTGAAAAACGGGTCCTAGTCTCCAGGAGTCAAGCTTTCCGTAACCTTTTCACGACCATCCTTGCCACAAGGTTTTCGCCGTAAAGGGTGTGTAAACCTTTTCGCGATAGGCTTGCCAGAAGGTTTTCGCGGTAAAGGGTGCGTAAACCTTTTCGTGATAAGCCTGCCACATGGTTTTTGCAGTAAATGGTGTGTAAATCTTTTCACTATAAGGTTCCAAGTAGATATAGGAAAGATTGCAAAACTTCCTTTATAAAGTATCATTTACCTTTTGTGCTAAAATAGAAACACTTTATTGGGAGAGTTCCAATATTGTCTGGAATATGCTTTAAATTTAGTGGCTAATGATAAATTGATATTTAATCAATAGGAATTTAATTACAATTTGCCTTTAATGGTATCAATCATAACCTAATTTATAGATAAATTTTAATTTGCTAGATAGAACTTACTAGAATTATAAACATAATTTACTTTTTTTTTTTGTTAGAGAATTTTTAAAAAAATAAAGATTTAAAATTCAGTAAACAATAATAATGTATATATTATTTAAAAAATGCATCGAGATCTTAATAGGTTGCATTCGACAATTTAAATTGTATTGAAATTTGTTTTAATTGGTTGATCCAAGCAAATTATAGTTTTATTGTTAGAAACATATACAATTAAAAATACATTTTTACTGAACATTTTTTAGATAATTCTTTAAAGTAAACAAACACAAATTAGTTGCTTTTTTATTTTATACAAAGAATATAATTTAAACATGATTTTAAATATATACTACAAATATTTCTTCATTTATTTGCTGCATCTGACAAGAAATTTCCGGAGGATTCTTGAGGAAAACTAAAGGGAATCCCATTCATTTCTTTCTGGTACTTTCTGAAAAAAATAAATATAAAATTAATTAATAAAAATGTGATTTTTCATGAGTAAGCTACCTTTAATTGATAAAAAAAGCAAAAGCTACTCATCAAAAAGGAGCTACTTCAAGGGTGGCTATGGTTCAATTGCATTATTTTACAATTTGACACTCTGAATAAAGTAGTACCTAACCAAAATAGCTATGGCCGTGAAGAGTATTATGATATCTAAAATAGAGAGAAGTTTAATGTTGTAAATTACAGATAATGAAAATTAGTAGGATTTTTGTCTTAAAGTTGAAATTTCCCTTCATGGACTGAAAATCAAAATGTTTGCAACACTTGGCCATTACATATTTTGGATCACTTGTTTGTTGTAATGCTGCTGTAAAGCGTAATGGCTAGTCGTACAAGCATTTTTTTTGTAGCTGGAGGTCTGTGAAGGAAAATTTTGACTTTGAAAAGAAAAAATTTCTAATTTTCCTTGTCCGTATTTAACAACAACGTTAAACACCAATTTACAGGGATGCTATTGTAAGGATTTCACTTCCTTTAATACAGTACCAATTTCAAATTTATTACTTATTTAAACACTGATAGCTGGTTTAAAAATGTTTAGTGTTCCTAATTTTAAAACTTGCAAAAAAACTTCCTGCGGTTCAAAGGGTTAAGCATGCATCTTTTTGTTTGGGGTAATTATAAAACAGACTTTTGGTTGGTGGTCAACTACAAAAAAAAAACAGGATTAGCCGACATCTTCATTCTTATAATTTATATTATTTTGTTTTAAGAAACCAGATCACAGACCAAGAAGTATTTAGGCATTCAAAGTGAATGATAAAATTATTTTAAATAGTTTATTCAGATATGCAAATAATGCTGGCAAAAGGAAAAAAAAAAAAAAAAAACCACAAAAAAAAAATTTGCAATCATTTCATGGCCGATTAAAGGTTGCCAATGGTCAATTGTACAAGTACCCTTTTTAAAAAAATAGTTTCTTGATTTTAAGGGCATGTATGGTGAGCTTCTACCCTGTATATATATGCTATTCCAAGTTTTATAGTTTTTGAGCATTGCCTCCCCCCCAAGGGATTCGAAGGAGAGGGAGACTTGATTTTGAGATTATTTTTTTATACATATTAAAACTTACAAGCCTACCAAATTTCATAGTTTTAGCATAACTAGAAGTATCTTAGAATATTGATAATCAGCTAATCTCACAATGTGCTGTTTTCTGCCGTTTTCGAATTTGATTATCTCGACAACCATTATAATTGGAGACTTGAAACTTTGAAGTTTTATTAAAGTAACTAACAACTAGTTATCCATAACAAAACTTAAGCTTTCAGGTATACTGTAATGTGCACATATGAGGGGATCAAAATGCTGCCGAGTTGCTTCCAGTCAACTTGGCAGGTGCACTACCTTGCACCTAGATAATAAAAACTGGTATGTATCCCAAAAGTCTAAAGGCTGTTTTCAAAAAGTGTTCAAAAAAGTGTCAGTTATAAAAAGCAAAGCACTCCCCTCGCTCGAGCAAAATTAAATACTCCCTGTTTTACCACGATTAATAATTTGGTATTGAAGATCAGAATAAACAAAGGATTCTACTTGCGTAGGATTGCTTAGCCATAACGTCAGTGGCGTATACAGGAAGGACGCTGATAGGGCTACAGCTCCCTGAAAATTGGGGGAAAAAATTATATTTCCAAGTATAATGTAACATAATTTTTTTTAATAGTTAATACGTGATATCCTTATTTAACAAACTTTTAGAGTCAGTAATTTTTTCAAAATAATTATAACAACGAGAAATGAACACAAAAATACAAGCACGTCTATTTCATTTCAAACTCTTGCAATTTTACATTTCTTTCTCATTTCTATATGCTGGAGTCATGGCGTCCTTCATTGGCGCAGTATGGCACATGTGTTGCCCTTGCGCCGTTAAACTCCTACCAACCAACCATGGCGTCCTTCAGATGGTCAGAGCAGAGAAAACCTACTGGTTCACTGAAGGAGCATGCATACACACAAGATTTCTCCCTCCTGACACAAATAATAATGCAGAAGTTTCTGCCATAGAAAATCTGTAAAATTTTAGGAAAGAGATTTTGCTGGTTTTCAAAATATCATTGAAGCAGAATGGGAAATATGGAAAACAAAATACAGGGCTACTACAAAAGAATCATTAATTTTCAAAACCCGATTTATTCAAAAGTATTATACTTACAAATATGATTGATATATGGAAATAACCACAAAATATTCAAGTTTTATGCTCCAGGTGGTACTCAAGTTTACTCGCTTTATTCAAAAGTATAATACTTTTGAACAAATCGAATTATGAAAATGAATGACTCTTTTGTAGTAACTCTGTAGAAACCCCACTTAGAAAAAGCACTAATGTTTATTCAATGCGCTATTAGTTATGATGTGGAATTGTAAAATTATTTGTTTTGCTATACCTTAACAGAACACTGGTGAAACACAGCATTGTTAAATTTCATTCCATTACGTTAAAAAGTGGGTACTTTTAATTTATAACTAGTTTTATTACTCTTTAATATTAGCTGCCCAACCCTCTTTCTTTGTTATGATCAAATGTTCAGTTTTTTAAGGCGGTACATGAATATGGCAAGAGTAGACGAAAGTATTTTTTCTTTCAGAAAAAACAAATAGAATTCTAAATTGTGAATAACTAATGCTACTAAAAAAGTGTAGAAGTACTGATCCTCCAATTCTAAAATGTGACAGCAAAAAATTATTACTCGAATAATGGAATAAAAATATAAACATTGAGTGCTCTACAAGAAAATAGCGAATAAATATTGAAAAAAATGGTGATTAAATAAAAAATAAACGTTAGAAAAATAATAATTTCACTTGATAATACTAAAAAAACATGAAAAAGTGATACAATAAACAACAGAAAACAATAAAGTAGTTCTTGAAGAGCTTGTCAGTAAGGTTACCAGAAAAGCAACTAGCAAAAGAATTCATTGTTTTTAGCACTATGCAGATTTGATTAAAAATTACAAAAGTAAAAAAAAAAAAAAAAATAGCTTACCTCAAAGTTCAGAAGATAGCTCTGAGTTGTGTTTCAGCATCTTACAGTCAGATCTTTTGAGTTGTGGAATGCAAGATTTTCTGAGAAATATTGGAAAATGTATTTTAAGCAAAGTTTGAAAGGAAATTTTGGAACAGGACATTTGGTGATTAGAAAATTCGCCAAAATTAAAAACACAGTAACTAAAATAAAATTTAAATACAAACAATAAATGAAATAAAAATATAACTTAAAATAATGTATGAACTAGCATCGATTGGTACTTTTCTGTTAAAGGGGGCCGTTCGTACTTCCAAGTACGTAACGGTTGGTTGTTTTCAGATTATCTGGCGCCGTCAGCAACACGAGGGCTATAATGCGCCGAAACATTCGTCATTAGACAAGCCAACATACATTTACAAACACCCATGCCTAACACGGGACTCGAACCCGCAACCTCGCGGTCTAGAAGCTAGCACGCTAACCACTATACCGTTTGATCGGCCAAGTACGTAACGGATTCTGCACTAAGATTTGTTTACATAAAAACACATCAAATTATAGAAAACATAGGCAGTTCACTTGTTCTTAAAAAATGGCAGATGTTGTCATTTATTGGCGAAAATCACCTTGGCAGAGAATTCGTATTGTACTTGGAAATTTTACCCTTATGTTATATATATTGCCAACAACTTTTTTTTTTTTTTTTTTTTGCCCATTAAACTTCTTTTCGAAAAAACAAGTGTTGCTTGCCTATGAAAATGTTTTTACCACTTTCTAAGCATTACTAGGTGTCTACAACTGATTAAGCCTATTTCTTTAAGAATTTGATAAAACGCTTTCGTTTTAATAATATTATTGCAGGTATATAACAAAAAAATAATAAAGTATAATTATAAAACAACGTACGTACCGGTTTTTACAGCGAGGATTAAAGATAAAGATGAAAATAATTCATCTTTCAACATTCGAGTTCCAAAGTTCCATCTTCCATCTACTCTCTTACGTACCAAACTCAAAACCGGTTGTCACGTTGCCAGATACGTCTTGTCACCCAATTTTTACGGGGGAAAGGTTACGTCAAGGTAATATCCTTGTGAAAAGGAGGGTTACTGTAAGCTTGGAGTTCGACCCTTTTCGTACCCTTTACAAACGGTCTTACTTTGCAGACTCGTCACAGCTGCCCTTTTCATACCTTTGTTGGAAGCTTACTCGGCAAGCTTGGAACTGCCCCTAGTAGCAATCACTGCATGGCGTTTCGTCGGCCAATGATCGGAATTCATCAAAGTCATCGGCGATTCCCCAGACTGATATATAAACACACCCGTATTTCCTCGTCTGCCGATGACCCTAAACTCATCGGGAAAAGACATCTTCCCAACATCGGTGGCCGGTGGAATTTCTGATCATCGTTTTTTTGATCGGCAAAAGATATCGGAACGACATCGACAGGCGATAAAAAACTTATGCTTCTTTTTCTTGCAATTCCACTGAATTAGAGGCGATCCTTGAATGTATTTCAAATTTAAATCAAGTATACAATTTGCTAAACATTTCGATTTGGCAATAAGTGAAAAATATTTTAAAAATAAGTGTACGAAAAATTTTAAATGTAAAAATATATTTTGAAAAAATGCAAACCACATAATTATATATTGCTTATCTAATACGTCAATAAAATCCATAAATAAAAGTCTTTATATAGTCGAAAAAATGGGAACAATTTTCTAAAATTAAAAATAAATTCTCCATTTCAATTTCAATATAAAATAAAAATATAGTCCTTGTTTTTAAATAGTTTTCATTATAATTTGCTGAACTCATTTTGGTCCGTTTTTTAAACATCTTTTCAGTAAAATAAAAATATGTTTATATGTTTCAAAAAGTTAATCCAATTGAATATTGTTTTTAAAAAAATTTAAAAATTAAATATATTTTTTTAAATGTCAAAATTATTAAGTAAACTCTTAAATTCCATTTAAAAAAATATAAAATTTACGCTTCAATTAGTTAAATTTTACAAAATAGATGGCGACACTATTTAGTATGTGTATAAGAATACATAAACTAAATAGGTTTTCATATGGGATATATATAGTTTTTTGCTATAATAAATAAATTAATATCATTTTCCCAAATTTATGGAAGATTTGCTATTTTCCGAAAATTCCCCATATATTAAAAAAAATTTCGGTCAATTTCCTTGCAAAGTCTGTATGATAGTAGAGTTTGTTAGTACAATTGCTATACCAAGAATCGCTAGTACAATCAGTCTAGTGGCCCAGTCAACGCGCTTCTTAGACGAACATCCTAGGTTCGATCCCAGGGTAAGTAATTTAGACAATTCTGGCGTGAGTAATTTGGTGATGTTATAACTTCGATTTGTACTCTTAATATGTCACTGGAAATACTACGATGTAAGAATTACGCGCTGTGGGTAAATATTTTAGTTTTGCATTATTTTAACTTGTCGTTTTTAATATTCGATACTTACATCTTTATAATTATTTAATGTTTATTAATTGATATTTTCGACAAAATAACGACCGTTTCGATATTTCTTGAGAGCAAAATTTTCCTCGGATAGTGCTCGTATTTCCCCCTTTTGCATCGGCCTTCAAACCAATTCTTGTCGGCTTCTCCTCGAATTCGATCAGTTTCCGGACATCGGCCAATGGCCGGCCACGGGGACAAAATGGATTAGTTGCCAAGGGAAAGATAAGTTTAGGGTGAGTTTCCGGTGAATCGCCAATCACCGGCGATTCACCTGGGGATGGAATTCCGATCACCGCCCGAGGTAAAATTGCTACTAGGGGCAAGTCTAATGACAAGGATATAACAAGGTTTTCACAAGCTTGCATGCTATCTGGGTGCTGTTGCCTTCAACGGCCTAATAGTGCCCCAAATCAGTTTTCTGACTGTCGTCAGCAGTCCCAGATCTATACTCAACGAAAGTTGACCTTATGATGTCGATTGCCTTTTATAACACTACAACGAGCCGCTTAAGATTCGCAATATATTATTGATTTCTTGTGTGTATCTGGTGGTTTTGGCAGTCAATCTTGAATTTAGAGCTCGAAGGTTTTCTATACCTCTTGGGTAAGATCAATATTTTGCTATGAAGACAGAGGAGCAAGGATAAGGGATCACATGGCTGGCTAATTTTGATGAGGAAAGATATGATTTCGGTAATGAGCTATTCCAGCTTACTTATTTCTTGTTTGAGGTTGGAGAATTTTCTGGTTTAAGATTGGTGGAGTACGTTAGGTTGCTTTTGGCAATTTGGGAGTAGGCAGAGCTATTCCGGAAGTGTAATTAAGCTTCAGAGTAAGAAATATGTTCACGGGCAGCTTTGTTTAGTATTAGTTTTTAAAATTAAAAAAAAAAAAAACTTTCACAACTAGTTAGATATTTTGTAAGAATCACTGTCATGTATCACTGTCATGTCTACCCGTTTCTGGATAGTAGAAATTGAATTGGCCTGATGGGGTGATAGAGGATGAGTCATTTGGGCAAGATTTCCCCAGTGACAATGTAGTATAGAAAGCAGAGGAATGTAGTATAGGAAAAGAGCAGAGAGCAAGTGAACGGGATTAGTTAAAGATCCTGGATGTTTTTGTTGTTGCTTAAAAAAACCACTCTAGGATTAGTTGAAATGAGCTGGCTCTTTACAGAACAATTGCAATCGAGCTGTTCGGAAAGAACAACTCAACAAAACTGTTCTGAACAGAGGAGGTTGAAACGAACCCGTTCATCTATAGTCTCTTTGATCGATAGTACTCCATATCGATGTTGTTCATCTATCCTGCTGTTGGGAGAGAGCCGAGAGAACATGGAGGTGTGTGTGAGGACAAGACCACACTGGATTGTAACGAGCGCAGGCACTCTCCAGGACGGGACAAATAATAGTAAACAGCGCAAACAGCCTCAGTGGACTAGAGGCGCTGCATTCCAATCAGTATCATAGACCAAAGAATAAAGCAGACTGATCATAAACCTCCAAATCCCTGACCGGAAAAGCGCGAGGAATTGTGGGGCACATATTTTCAAAACATAAACGCATTTTGTATAGACAATGGCTGCTTGCTCCGCATTTGGATGCACAAATCACCCGTCAAAAATAGTACGTACTGCTCCAAAAATTTCATTTTACAAGTAAGTTCTTTTCCAACACTGGTCTAATTATAGTTTGCATTGATTTTAGTTTCTAAAACTATTTATTTGTGTTTGAATGACTTCAAAATGAAAGTTCGTTTCCTTGATTATTGTGTGTATCGCGGAATTTTCGATTAAATTTCAATTAGCCTACAAACTGCCATTTAATAATTAATTAATAACTACAACTTTAGAAGAGGCAATTGAGGTGTCTGAATTTTTAAGAATTGTTTTAGTGAAGTCAGTATTTTCTGGAGAGGAAGGATGAGTCACGTTAGGTGATCAAGTTTTGAATGAAAGCATATGTGCTCTTCTCTCCGGAAATGGAAAAACATAATTGATTCTCTAATTTGGTTTCAATGTTAAGAAACCAGTCAATGATATGATGCAGTGCATTCAATAAATAAAAGTCACAGTTCATAAAGAACTCGTTGTGTAAAAGGATTAGTTTCCCATCAGATGAAAAAGTGAAACCGAAAGTTATATTTACATGTTTACCTAACAATACAAGATTTTTCAGCTATGTAATTGTGAATGTGTAATTATGTTATACATCTGTCCAATTCCTACAATATAGTTATTATAACATACATTAAAATTATGTGCTAAATATTATGCATTAACAATATGTTAAATTTTTGGAAAGATAATGAAAAAAATTAATTTCTTGAACATTTGTTAATTGTTAAATGGGATTTCCGTTTAATGAAATTGCTAATATCAATTTTTATCAATTATCATTATTTTAGTCGTATTCAAGATAAGAGATGACATTTTTCTTTACACTTTTTCAAAGCCATGCTATTCTACTGTGTTTAAGCTTCAACACAAAAACTTGGTCTTGGAAGGAAGATTTTTAAAAAAATGTTAAATCAATATTTAAAAAAAAATTTAAAACCAATTATTTGAATAAGCATTATGATACTTAAATAATGAGATTTTCATTATTAAATATTTTTCCATTTTTCATTATCTAGTAATAAATAGTTTTTTATTTGTAATTATTGAAAGGTGAACTTAGTAAGAATATGTTCGCCTGTAAAATAACATTTTAAAGATGTTAAAGTTCTTTTTAATAAACAGTGTACATTCATGCTAATGGGTTATTTGTTCTTTCATAACTAAACTGTCAAAAAAACTTTTAAAATATCTAAAAAACAAATTAAAATATGATACGTTTGTTTGCATCATGAAGACAGATCGGGATAATATTTTATGTGTTTTGTTGCCATTGTTATTGTTTCTTAAAGAATTTTAATAATGAATATTTTGTACCACTTTTTGAATTTCTTAAATATTATTCAAAAACATAAAATTACGATTCTTTGTTATTTTAATGAATAGTTAGAAATAAATAAACCTGTTGAGCCGAAATTTTTTCCTTTATTCAAATTTATAATTTCACCGGTAATTGTATGGCGAACGATGCGGCCACGATCCGTCACGGATGCGGGAAGAATGTGTTGGAAGAACCCCCACACTTTCCCGTCGACGGCCAAATAGGTGAACTTCTTGAAGTCAAATTTAATAAAATTATCCGAAACTTTCTTCTTTTCTTCTTAATGCAGCATAATGTATACATTCTAAGGAAAACATGTGAATTTTTTCATAAGATTTATTCATATATTAGGGGTGTGGATAAAACGCTATTTTTAAAATGCGAAATTTTACACAGTACGCAAGGCGTTTGCTGTTTCTTTTGGAATTATGTTACCCATGATGCCTCAAAACATGCAATGTTTTTCTCCAATGAAGGTCAATGGGAAACGCCGCCTCTGCTCCTTTTCTTTGCTCTATGATCAGTATCAGCTATTTTCTTTGTTTAGTCAGGGCTACCTGGTGTGGCATTTTTTCGCCAATTTGGCAATTTTTGAGGGTTTGGAGATTAGCGATTTTTTGTCAACTTCAAACTTTTTTCTGTCAATTTTTTTTTTTTTTTTTTTTTGACGATTTTCTGCTTTTCGAGTTCTGGTTATTTGTTATTTTTTAAATTTTCATTTTTTTTTTATATTTAAAACAGACTCAGCAGACTTTTCTTGCAACTGCGTGGTAAATTTCGGTGTCTGTTGATTGAGGAGTGGATAGAAGAATACTATTTATTGCAATATCATTTCCTGTTTCTAATGTAGTCACGTATGGAAAACGATTATTAAATTTTTTTTATTTTAATTACGAAAACCATTACGTTACTAAGAGGACAAAATTACTTTACTTTTAAATCGCAAAAAGAACACGGCGGATTTTATATTAACGAATGAAATAAATTTATACACAGTTCACGCACGACAATTAATTACTCATATTTCATGCAAATATGATGTCAGAAGTCACTCTTCCTGCCACTAAAACTTACTTTAAAATTCTTTACTTTTTGTTGATTATTAGGCATCAAATATGAGACTTTGATATCTATTTTTAGAATTAAGTTGTTTATTTACATTAAGGCCTATTTTTTAAATTTATTTTCATTATTCTTTATGGAAACAGAATTTGGAATTGTATGTTGTATTTTTAAAAAATATTATACATTATAAAAAATAAATTAAAAAGTCGCCATTGGCAATTCTCGTGATCTCAGAGTTGGCAGCCCTGGATATTTTTATTTTAGCTGGCGTTCTAAACATTTTTCAACTCACTTTTTGATTTAATTTTTTTTAATTTCTAATATTTTTTGCAAATAGAATTGATGTCATCTTCATAGATTTACATTGATTAATTTATTTCATTATCAATTAAAACCAAACATGGTAAACTGTTGTATTCCACGCTGTACTTCATATTCTGGAAAGAGAGCAGATGTTAAATTTTACGAATTCCCCTTGGATCCGGATGAACAAAACGAATGGGTAAAAGTGATTTCCAGAGCAAATCTACACATTAATGACAAGTCTCCCTCGACTGTTGTCTGTATTTTAAATCTGATGATTAGATTGAAGGCTTGAAGACGAAAGAGACTAAAAGGAGTACACTTCCTAGTGTTTCCCCAGACTAATCATACATGGTGGCAAAGAAGCAGATGAAACCCTCAGTTTTATCAAGGATTTCAGTCATTAAATATTGCTAAATTAAGTATGTTTGAATAAAGCTATGTATCTGGATAATAGAACGAGAGTAAAAAATGATAAATCTGAAGTAAGACAATAGAAACGTGTATAAAAGCGATCTTTTAGTGAATGTGACATCCCCCAAATCTTGATGTAATGGAATCGACAACGGATCTATATGTCAAATTTTAGTTCGATTGGATGACAGGAAGTAGGTTTATTAGTAATTCCGAGAGCCATTTGAGGCATATATAAAAGAGAATTTTGTAACAATGATAGCTCCCAAAACTTGATAGAATGCAACATTACCGATATCGAATCTGACAAATTTCAGCCCGATTGGATGCAAGATGATATAATGCAACTTTATCGACAACGAATCTATCTGTTAAATTTCAGTGCAATTGGATGACGGGAAGTTGTTGTTTTTTAGTATCTGAAGATACAAGCGTAGGTAAAAGCGACCTTTTAGTGACAGTGAAGTTTGATAGAATGCCCCCAAAATTTGACAGAATTCATTGTCATCGACATCGAATCTATCCTGCCAAATTTCAGCCCGATTGAATTACAGCAAGTGTGTTAATATCACTATATTGCAATTTCAAATCTAATAGTTGGATTGCAGCGCTATCTTTGATTAGTGGGAGAAAATGGAACTAACAAATTGTTTCCTTCGCACCCCCATTGACTTTTGAAAATTGTCACGGCCTAGAGAGTGCCTTCTCGTAAAAATCCAGTGTAGACTTGATGAGGGGGAAAGGGGATCGAAACCGTCTTCCTCAAGTGTGACGTCAGAGGTGTGACGCGTAGGATCGGAGCGGGAAAGATATCGTGGAAGAATGTTCAAGTGGCAGAAATAAGCAGCCGAAAAAGTGTTACCAAACAATTCAAACAAATATTTGTTTATCACCCGCGTATTTTGAACTTTTAGAATTCAAATCCCATATTCCATTTCTTCAGATTCACCCACAAAAAGCGAATGTCTTATCAAAGCACAATGCGTCAAAGAAATAAATTCTTAAAAAATTTCGCAAGTGAGTGAGTGTAGTTTTAGAAATGCCCTCCCTAATGTTAAATGTTGTCAAAAATAACCATCTTGTGCCTCTTCTATGTGTGGCCCAAAATATTTTTGGGAAAAAATCATGTGTTTTTTTTTTTTATTATTATTTAAACTATTTGAAACTTATTTAAGTGAAATTTTCTGTTATTTAGTATTAACCAAGGATTTTGGGTGAAATTGTTGTAGCACTATGGAAATGTTAGTTTTCCAAATTAGAATGACTACTACTTTATGGATTTATGCTAAAAACATTTTTCACGAAAATCGCATGCCTTTAACCAATGTTGCAGGTTAAATTAGAAATCTGGTAAACTGGATGAGTTGTTTTCTTTGCTGTACAATAGTATTTAGCGTTTGTTAGGAAATAACCAGTTACAGTGATATATTTTGATTCCTGTTACATCATGGCAGTTGCTTAGAAATGTCTGAACACTGGTTACATGTGTGGTAATCTCGTGTACAAAAAGACATATGCAACACCTAGGCACTAGTAATTACTTTTGCCTAGTGGTTAGCACGTCGCTTCTAAAGTAAATCACAAGTTCAACTCCCCTTTAACGCACATTGCTAAACATGCTTTGAAATAACTGGCAGTGGAGATTTCATTTTCATGCAAGCTTTATTATATTTTGCCCAGTGTACAAAGCTTTGGGGTACTTCCCTCTTAGTTTTAAATTACTTGTATTCACTTCTGGTGTTTCACATCCTTTACTGTAAAAAAAATAAGCCTGTCTTTGATGCTAACATTCACAAATACCTTCTCTTTGATTGGCTTGCCCAAAGACAAATGCCAACTTGATGGTTATGGAGTTAGCGCTCTGACCTCACATGCGAAAGGTGCCGGGTTCGAATCCTGGGTTAGGCATGGATGTTCGTTGTGGTTCGGAATCCACGATAAGCTGTAGATCCTTGTCTGATTAGCTGTTATTGTGCACAAAAATAGGTCGTTAAGCATACCAACAAACCAAGCAAACCCAAAGACAAATAACAGCCTTATCAAGGGAGGTTTTTACTTTAAGATATATAAAATAGAGATAAGTAGTTTTCTCTGGTGGCTTTTCCAGATTGTCATCTGGAAGCAGCTAGGAATACATATTTAGACTGATTATACCTATTAGACTGCAAGTTAGTATTGTCCATAGAAGGTACCAATATGATTGGTTAAGCATTATTTTTCATTCTGTTACAATGGAACTATAACCCAGTAACTTTAGTTGCTGACTCGCTTTGCAGTTTAGCAACAGCATTTGACTCTTACATGCACCATTATTGCAGAGGTGCCATATTCACCAAATCTCTATATCAGATAAAAAATTGGGATTTATATTTGGAAGCACTGACTTTTTCATCATTTTGACGTTATTTTAAACTCAATATACACTTCCATTTCCACCTATTGACGAATTTTGAAAAATGACAGGCACCACCATATATAAAACTAGTTTTTACCTATAAATTTTCCTTTTGATTTAAAAAAAATCTTTTATCATTACTTTTTACAGTCTCATTCATTTTAAAATTTAGCTTATTGCATATATTCACTTGTTTACAAATACTACTACATCCTAACTCCTTTCAAAGACATAAAATCAAGCTAACATACAAATAACAAAACTAATTTTTATCAAATGCAAAGACATTTATTATTATTATTATTATTATTTTTTTTTTATTATTTTTTTTTATTATTATTTTTTTTTTTAATTTCTGCTTGTTATTCGCCAAAAATATTTTTAGTGTGTCATTGTTTACTAAATAACCTACGTTTCACTTTCAGTGGAATAACTATTTCAACCAATTGGCTCTACAGCAAGGTTTTACTGGTGGAGATAAAGGCCCAGCTCCCGATGCTTTTCATTTTATGCAAGCTCAAGTTGTAAGCAATTGAATTTTTCTGATACTTTAATAATTTTATTTTTTGGTAAATGGGTATTACAAACATTAATTGTAATTAATATAATCGCAATGTATTACCATCAAATATTTAAAGTCATTCATAAGGCTTGTATACTGTTGAATTAATCTATATTTTCGACGATTTAAATTTATACTGTTCAATTCCTTTGTCTAATTAAATTATATTGCACTGGAATACATTTCATACAGTTATGAGAATTTAATAATTTCATTTCGATTTTAGCTTGCTTCTGATTTCAAACATATGTTAATTTGCTTTGAATGCCCATATTTAATTATTAATCACTACGTTATACAATTAAACAACTTTGACCAATATTTCTCAAGTATAATTATGATACTAACATTTTATTAAATATTTCTCCAAGTTAAATAGTTTAATTAAAACATTTGGTATTTCACATAACATACTCAAATCTTATGCTTCATCTTTGCATCTCTTTTAATTAATTGACCATTATTTCCTTTTACAGTATTGCATTTAAAATTATTTGGAACTTAATAGCAAGTCAAAAAAAAAACTTAGTGAATGGATCTTTTTCATGAAAATTATATTAGGTTTAGAAACTTACAAAAGTGAAAATCAAAAACTATTAAAAGAGTAAAGAAACAAAACATACAGTTATCAGGCAACTACTTAGACAGGCATCCATGAATCATAAATCCTTTTAATAACAGCTGAAAGAATTTTTTTTCATAAAAACATTTAATTATGAATGAATTAAATTTTTAAACAATTATAAAGATATAAATGTATAATATTTTGAAATTAATTGGAGATATGAAATACAGTAAATGGGCAATTTTCTGGCTAATGCGAGGGACATTTTGTGCTCTTTTTTACAATCTTAAACAAATTAGAGTACCAACTAATATTGAATATACTAGTTATGTTTTTGTTTTTTATAATTTTAGTTGGCCGCAAAGTTATATAGAAAAATAATTGTTTTAACTAGGTTAAATATGCATTTATAGGCAGCTAATATACAGGACATGTAGAAAAAAAGAAAATTACTTTCAAAACAAAAGTTAAAATTGTCTCTGAATTTATAAGCACTAAAATTATGAAATTCTTAGTTTCATTTGGGTAAATGTTAATAATACCATATCTATTAAAATTTTTGCAAAAAGATTATTTTTGTGGATTTAATAAGCAAAAACGTGAACTTACGCACTGGACATTCTGTAAGTGACGCACTAGAGATACTATTTTTGCAAGTGGGAAACAGTGATATTTTTACAGTTACAATTTTTGCAAATTTTGTTAGACAAATTATTCATACTTTACACTACTTGTTACTCAAAGTGGGTATAAATTTGAAACATTTTGCCAGATAGGTTTTTATTAGGCGATTCTCAGACTGATACACGTTACATTTTGCGTTCTTTTTTCTACTCTTTTAAAATAATAAAATATAATGAATTTACTAGTTATATTTTAGTTTTCTATAATTTTAGTTGGTGGTAAAGTTGTATAGAAAAATAATTGTGTTTATTAGGTCAAATATGCATTTATAAGCAACTGGCGCACAGGACATGGAGAAAAAAAGAAAATTACGCCCAAGACAAAAGTTTACATTTTCTCTGAATTTATAAGGACTAAAATTATAAAATACATAGGCACATTTGGGTAAATGTTAATAATACTATATCAAATTTTTTGTTTGGAAAAGCGGGAAAAATCAAAAGAAAAAAAATTTACCTGTGTCTTAAAAGGATGCATTCGTGTTATTCCTATAAAGAAAACTCGCAAGTCAAGGTTTTTTTTTCTACATTTTGCAAAATTTGGCCAAAGAATGTCATACTCTTAAGTCACATACCTGCTGACCAATGCTATGATTTGGGAAAATTTCTTTCTTGAACGAAACAGTTTGCAAATTCATTATGATTCAAAATCTTTTTAGAATGAAACGTTTTGCCAGAATAATATCAAATCAGTTTCTTTTCAATTGAAAAGTTTTCGTTGATGTAAATATAAAATTTTACAAAAATTATTATCAAAATAATTGGGCACTTAAAAATCTTAGTTTTGTGCAAATGTTAAAAAACTGACGCATGGGACATATATGTTTTCTAAAATAACAGTTTAATTGCTTTTCTATTGTTTTAAAAATTTGCAAAGCTCTTTGTGATTGAATTTTTAAAAAAAAAATGAAGTTGTAAAAATTCAAATTTAAAATACATTTTTATTCAAAAATATTCTTGTTTCACACTGCCGCACAGGACATGTGTAAGGACTCGAACTTTTTACTTAGTTTCATTACTTTTTCTGCCTAGAATGTAATATTATTGGACTTTTGTATTTCTTCTAATTATAATGACTACACTAAGTACAATTTTTATTGTTTTTCTTGAATTTGTTCCTTTAAAAGTCACCAATTTGTTATACTCTGTGTTTTACATAATTTAGAGTCATTGAAATGAGTGAACTTTCAATGTCAAAAAGTTAAATTTAATTGTGTTACAAATTTGTTTTATCACTCTTTTATGATACTTTGGACATCTAACTTTCGAAGCAATTCATTGCTTTTGCATTTCTTCGAGGTTTTTTTAGGTTTAGAGGTTTCAGTTTTCACAGAATTGCCCAAATCTTGTATTTTTTTTCCATTTCCCCCCCCCCCCTTTTTTATTGATACTTATTACTTCACTTGTCAATAGGTATGACTGAAAATGTCATGCACTAGGTAGAAGACAAAGTGGATTACATCAAATTGACTTCCTGACACATGTCTCCCATTATTGAGAAGTTTAGGAACTAGATACAATTGTCTGCACTAATGTATTGAAAGTATAAATTTGTATGCTACGGAATATTATAATGAGTGTGACAATTTAAGAGAACATTAATAATCCAGGGGTTAGATGCCAATTAATATTTTCAAATGTATATCTAGTTTCCTTATAAGATCATCCTAATTTTGATTATTGTTTAATTAATTTCAATTTTATTTAAATGATGGACACTTTTGTTTCATTTTAGGGACCTATTGGCCCTCGAGGATCTACAGGGCCACCTGGACAACCTGTAAGTGAACATATTAGTAATTTAAATTTTTCTTTTAATAATGGATTAAGTAGTTACTTTAAAAAAAAAGTACAAAAAAGGTAGTTGTCAATGTAACAAATCAAACTTGCATTTTCCATACCAATTTGTTCATATATATTTTTAAAAAAGCATTCAAACAATTATCAAGAATAAGTTTTAATTTTTAGATTCATATTTTTCTCACAGTAATGTTATTTATTTTCAATTAGCAGAACCTTTTTTATCACATGCATTATATCAATTTCCCTGAATCCAAAATTGCTTTTGTCCAGAAAATAAGTTTTCTGAAACTACATTTAATCTTTCTTCCTTTTCTTTGACATTTTACTCCAATGTTTTAGAATATTTATTACAATTATTGTTGTAAGATCTTCATTAAATTCTTTTAAGAAAAAAACATTTATTTATTGTTCCGAATAAAAAACAACAGTACAAGTTTCAACATATGCACCATATCACAAAGAAACACTTCTACAGTTCATATAATATAGCGCAATTCACAAATAAAACCTATTAAGTTATTATTAGTTTCAAGAAATGCAATATAAAAATTTGAACATCTTTGAGTTTTCTTCTGCCAAACACCTCAACGTCTCTCTATCTCTTCTCTCATTTCAATCTCTTGTCCGGACATGTACTTTCACCAATGTATTATTGTTTGTGGCACCCAGTAGGGTCAGTTGAGGTAAATAAGAGTTCTTGACAGCTTTACATTGTACATTAGCTGGTTTTTTTTTAAAATCCTGTTTAATCTTCATGTGCATTGTTGCCGCTCTTTTTAATCCTAGCCAACTAAACATTCGTCTACTACCCACCCCTGCCAGATTTGCAAATTTGAGATGATCCCATTGCATTTTTAACATCTGCCAAGAGTGCAAATGCTAATTTTTACCTCTTTTTTATTTTCTTGTTGAAACATTATAATACTACTCTTAAAATACTCTAATTTGTTTGAAATAAATGAACAAAATATAAAAAATATGCTTGTTTTTAATTTATAGTCTAAGTTGAATGATTAGTTAAACACAGATTTAAATTTAGTTATCTTAGATTAAGTTACTCATTTCTGTTTCATTGATTTATTTATATTATATTTAGTTTCTGTAGTCTGGCAACTTATACAATATTATTTGTTTTGTATTTAGTATCTGTAATCTACTTATAAAACATACCGAAATCTGGGAAATTGCTCCAGAGCTAAACTTGTTATGAACGCATATAATGTTCCGTGATTTAAAAATATATAACTCTGTGATTGGAAAATAGTCTGCTTACGTTTAATAAACTTTTGCTTGCAATCTCTGAATAGAAGTCCATGGTTACTACACGCATATTATACTTAATCTTGAAATTAACCCTCTCTACAATTCAAATCAAGCCATGTGTGGTACCTGTCAAGGATTATGATCGCTCATTCTTCATTGCTCGTTTGACTACAGGAGGGTATTGGGACATAAAATTGGCTCAGTGATTTTAGATTTATGCTGGCCAAATTTTCAATATAATCATCAAGCACATTTTTATAATTATTTTTAATAATTAATGTTTCTATTTATCAATCAATTTTAATAATATAATTATTTTAACAATTAGTTTAATTATATCAAATGTTCTTTTTCTCTGCTATTTATAGCTCCCTTGATTGAACTTGATCTCCATAAACCATTGATAGTTTTTTGCAAAGACTAAAACAAATAAATCTAAATTGCAAAATAAAGAATGTCCAGGTATATAGCTAGTATGTTTATTAGAAATGACGTCTGAGATTCTAATATATATTTAACTTTAAAAGTTATAAAATGATTAAAAATTCATAATATATACATTTTAAACAAAGAGTCTGTCGGTGGCTCTACCCTTCTGGCTTTATACAGAGTGACTTCCAATATGTGTAGGGCAATTCCACGGTGTCGGTTGTAAAAATTGAAGCAAATCTTCACACATAAACTCAATTTGTAGAATAAAAATTCATTGAAAATTATTTTAAGAATATTTACTACATAGGAAGCATGCATAAAAATGTTTTTGGAATTTTTTTAAATAAGAATTTTAAAAAAATTCAAATTTGGTGTCGATTGTAAACACACAAATTGAGAAACTTGACTATGTCTAACAAATGATCAAAAGTCTCTGAATTGTTAAGCAATTTCAATGTAAGGTAATTTTTATTCTAAAGTATATAAATGATTAAAACATATTATGCCTTTTTCCAGTAAAATAATTTGTTATATAAAGGAATTAAAATTATTTTTCTTTTGGTGTCGGCCGTAAATTGTGTGAAATATATTTAATGTTGATCATAAAATGTGCTAAACTTTTGCTTGATGTAAATAGGTATTTATAAGAACAAATATAAAACTTAAGTTAACTTTTAGTAATGTACCTTAATTATTTTTTTTTTTTTTTATATGAAAAATGTTCTAAATTTCTTTTCAACTAATAAGATATAAACATTTCCCTGTTCATCAACAAAATGCTAAAAATATATAGAGAGTTTTAATTTATAGTATTTATATATAATTAGATATGTTCCATAAATGTGAACTTCCTCTGTTTCCTTTAGGAATAGGAGATTTAATTAATTAGCTTTACTACATTTTCTAGCTTGTAAAATATTTTATCTTCAGTGTATGGTCATATGAAACTGCAATCGTAAAGATGCATCACAATAATTTTAATTTCATTAAAATAGTAGCAGAAAATGCGAGACGGGAGACGGATGTCGCAGATTTTTCAGCAGACTGCAGATCATTTTATAAATCTGATTTAAAAAATATATATATATATATATATTTTTTTTTTAGTCCGATTCGTAAGTTTTGTGATTTGAGTCAACGCACATGCGCAATACTTCATTTCATGAAAGCGCAATCGGAATCGTAGTGCTCTCTATGCACGATTTTACGGAGATTGTATAGAAACATAATGATTTCTATTTGGTTTCGCGACTTGGTGTGTAGTAGTTAGCTTCGCTAAAAGTTACGCTGATGTAAGGACCGCTATTACCGAGAATCGCGATGCTAAGGCGGGAGATATCGCCTATATTTATGTCGTTACGATGTTCCTTTTTGGCGAGTATTACACCGATATAATAACCTCTATTGCAAAGGTTTACGCTTCAATAGTTGTCTCCATCGCCGATGGTTCTGATAGTCAATCTCATCAATGTTACGTCGATATAATCGTCGCTATTGCATAGATTTCCAGATTTCTTCCCTTATATTGGTCGCTAACGTTGGTATAATGGTCATTTTTGCGGATTGTTATTTTGATGTAATTGCCGAGATTTGCGCCGGTAAAGTGGCCGATATTTAGGTTGGAGTAGCGGTAATTTTCACCTAGGTTTAAGCTTGTTAATAGCAGCTATCGGCGAGAATTGCTGATGTGACAGCCGTTATGTCCGTGATTAGTGTGAAGATCGTTTTAGCCATTTAGTTTGAATTTATACAGAATGATTAGAATTTTAATTTAAGATACAATAATTTTAACTATTTCCGTTTTAATATTTAATATATTTTGCCAAATTTCTATGTTTATGTAAGATAGGAATTTTTGATAAAATTGATGAATAAGGTATTTTACACAAACAGATTATTTTCTGGTACCTAAATTAGTATCGCAGACTGGCAGAAAAGTTTCTGCACTTGCTTGTCAAAAGTTTCTGCACAAACTTCAGTTACTTGATTGGCATATCCAAGATGGGAGTTTATCATATTTTGCTAGAATCCAATAATTTACATAAAAAGAAACTGCTGGTAGATCATTTGTTTTGTGCACTTCATCATCACTATCCAATGCTTCAAGATCACTTCTCTTCTATGTGGGAAACAGTATAAGGACAATTTTGTATCTGTACTGAACGGTAAACGTCTAAAATTTGCCCATGATTATTTGAAGGAGGTTTTACACTATGTTCCTACTGTATATTTGGAGCAGGTAAAGTGGCCTTCCATTTAGTATGTAAACTTTCTAAATCCTATTTGAATGAAATATGTAAACTAGGATTCATTTCTGCAGCCACTAAAACAAATTGCTGGGTTGTGTTCACTATTTATTACCTTTCTGTTTTGACATGGTGACAGAAAGTTCTCTTAACTGTACCCACCTCTTCTTTTTATGACTCTTTTACCTTGTGAACTTCCAAAAAGTTACTCTTTAATTTTTTTCATATAATGTTTCAAATATTTAATTGAATTAGAAAACAAGTATCTCTGTTTGAATCGTAACCTTGAATCACCTGAAAATACATTAACATATTCAATCCTACTCTACTCAGCCTTTAACATTGAAAAACCATTGTCCACAAATTTGCAAATTGATTATTTTGCTTGGTCTTTATTATTAGAAGAAACAACTACGTTACTCAGAGTTATGTCAATCAATCCATGAATGAGAGGCAAACACATTTGCCTGCAAATGTACAGATTGGATATCATTGTAACGATTAAACATTACATTTTTGAAAAAATCTAACTGAATTGCTAAATTTTTTCTATCAACTTTTGACTTAAAATTTTCATATTGCCTGATTTTGTTTTATGTATGAAGAAAGGCTTAAAGATGATTTGCTAATTCATCAAGTGTTCCTTTTACACTGCGAGATTTAATCCTTATCCTTCTTTATATTGCCTTTTACCATTTTACTGGTTGGTTCTCATTGTCAGGTTTGAAGTTAAAGTTAAGAATTTTATTGCTGCAACTACTGTATTGAAAAGACATACATATTTTATGTAATGTGTCATATGCAACCACATTTATAAAATCTGAAAATTCAGTAGGGAGGTGGGTTGATGATTTTAATCCTAGCAATAAAAGGTGGATATTTTCTTGGTATAACTTCAAACAAAAACATTGAGTTGAGGTGTTAAAAAATTATATTTTATGCAGTATATTCCAAATACAGCCTACAATATTAAGTTTAAACAATCTAGATAAAATATAAGGTAATGTACAATTTCATCCTAATAAGTGTAAAATATATATACATTTTTATTTTTAAATTACAGAACATGTTTTTGGTTAGTTTAAATACTAAACGATAATTTAAAGCTTAAATTAGCTGCATGTTTTTTAAGATATAGCGGTGTTGGTCGTAAATGGCATCGTTTTTTACGACCGACACCATGATATATACAAGAATTACTGAATATTAAAAAAATTTTAATACATAGTATTAAAGAGGCATACAATTTTCCTTTAAAAACAAAATTGTAGATTATTCACATTTACATAATTCACACAGCGTAAATTGTTAGATGTTTTGGTGTCGGTCGTAAAATAATTGAAGTGCCTTTTTGAAATTTTCTTAAAAATCAAAAAACTAATATCGTGACCTATCTAATTCCAAGCTAGGATGTTAGAATATTGTTTATAATATATTTATAAATTTTAAAAATATTATAAATATTTATATATTTAGGAAAAAAATAGTTTCTTTCACAGTCATAGTATGTAACTTACAAATGCATATATAATTAATTTATTTTTAAGACCTCCTAATTTATTCAAAGCTAAATATATCACATTATGGTTCATTACTTCTTAAAATTCAGTTCTTTAGCTTTAAAATGACGTTTTATTTGTTTGAAAATAATAATTTTGAAAAATTGGTTGCCTAGTTGACCCTATCATGGAATTGCCCTGTAGAACTTTGAAAATTTTATACATAAGTTGTTTTAGTCTTTTAATTGTACTTTTGACAAACAGAATGTTAAAATTTTAATTACATTTTTTAAAAATGTGCTTAAAGTTTTTTTACAAAGTGGCTTTCAATAAGCCTATAAATCTGAAATTTCACACATAGTATTTAGTTCTGGTCTCCTAATTCTGCTTTTTATTAACCGAATGTTAAAATACTCTTATAGGGGTGAAGTGGAGTTATATTATTGTATTAACAGGGGAAAGTATTGTTTCTCGATGGTGGGGGGTCTAATAATAAAGTTTTACATAGTAATTAACTTGTTAGCAAGAAAAGCGAGCTTATTCTTGCACAGAAATGAACTTTTCAGCAAGGAAAACAAGCCTTTGTTTGTATAGTAATGAACCTTTCAGCGAGAGAAATGAGCATGTGCTTAAGTACCAATGAACTTTTCAGCGAGCCAAGCGAATCTGTGCCTGCTTATCAATTAAACTTTTAGTGAGCTAAACGAGCAATGCGGGGCCACAAAGCTAATACGATAATTTAGGGGGCTGGAGGGAGTGTTTGGAAGTTGAATTCCTTGGACTTTAAAAAAAGTGTTAAAGAGGTTAACTACATATATTGAAAAAAAAAACACTTCCGGACACCAGCAAATTTTGTAGACACTGACCAACCCATTGATTGTCCCGAACAACCTTATGGCCAATACGCTCCTGTCCAACTATGTAAATCAGAATTCTCTCTGCTTGAGCTACAGAGAAGATACTGTCAATTGACCGAATTTCATCTGTAATTTTCATTTTGCACCCAGTATAAACCTCTGTATTTACTCTGCATGCCATAATTTAAAAAAATTATGAATAGCAAGCCTGCAATTTTTAAGATATTTTTTTATTTTATTATATAAATATTTTCATAAAATAAAAAGCTTATAATCCCATAGTAAGTTATCTCATAGTTTATATATCAATACTCATTTTCAAACTTTTATTCTTCAAATTTTTAAACCTTAATTTTTATTTTTATTTAGGGTCCTCAAGGATTTCAAGGCATAAGAGGTGAAACAGGAGATTCTGGACCAGCTGTAAGTATTTTTCTATTACTTTGAGAATATTTGATTGTTTATCTACAAGGCATTGTATGTCACTCAGAAAGTAATATAATATTAAACAAATAAGCAATAAAAACACCTTTAAATTTTATTCTTAAAGTTAGCTATGAAAACCTCATAATTTTTTACATAATGACATTTGGTTTCTAAATTAGGACAAAGGGCGATACTAAAACATAACTCCCAAGAAACAACTAATCGTTGTAAGAAAAACATCACGTAAAATGGCCAGCCTGCAAAAGTTAAGAAATCTTATGATTACAGTCAAGCGGCCGCGTTTAATTTCTTTGGAGTACTTGTATACAATAAACTAAATTAGGGTTGCTGGGAGGAACCTTCATAAGCAATCAGAACTTGGCAAGCTAGAATTTTTATAAAGTTAATCTCAATTCTGTTCAAAGTAGCTCAAACATGAAATGAGACTATTTTGAAATAACTCTAGGAGCCTGCCAAATACTGATTGGTTGTGGGGTTTCCTCCCATTAATTCTAATTTACTTCATTGTGTACAAGTACCCCAAAGAAATTAAGTGTGGCTACTTGGTTGCAACCATTAAATTTCATAATTTTTTCTGGCTGACCATTTACCTGGTATTTTGTTTATACAACATCTAGTTGTATTTTGGGAGATATTATTTCTTTTTGTTGAGTTTGTTATGTCCAAAATGTGTAAGATATGGTTGATGGATGTTTTAGCATGAATAATCGTACCGTCTCTCTAAACTCAAAATAGCATAGGCAATAGCAATGGTAGATTCACATATGGCTCTTTATATTGAGAGCAACAATAAATATCATGGTGCAATATTGTAGAGATATTTTGGTTTGCAATCAAAATCTATTTTGTTACCTACAAGTAGAAATCCTCTTTACCACACCAAGAAAAAGTGTTTATTCATAATTAAAATATGTCCCTACTAGTTTTAACTAGAGTATAAAACATGCAAATACATACTAAAAAATAAGTAGATAATAATAAATATGACATACCAAAAAAAGTACTTGCTTTATATTTAATAATTGAGGTTTGCCAACTTTAAATATCAATAGATGTAAAAAGAAATGTTTCAAAACAACTTTTGTTTAGTTTAAAAAATAATATTATTTTAAGATAAATTTAACTCTTCGATGGTGTAATCATTAAGGTGGCAGGTTAATGATCAGAAGGTATATGGTTCAAAACTAATCATGCACCATAATGTGTTATAACTTCATTTTAAAAGGAAAGTTTTTTTCTAATTCAGAGTTGAATCACATGTTTTCAGAACTTTGGTAAGCATGCAATTTAACTGAAAAATAAGTAAATTTGACGTATTTCCAATTATTCAGTTTTATTAGTTCAACTTAGAGTATCAAAGTTACTTCTTGAAACTGAGCAAAAGAAAAATATTCGAAACCTGATGACCCTTGAACGAATTAAACCATACAAAAGACATTTTCTCTAATCAAGCTGAGAAGAATAAAAAGAAGAATGGCCAAATTTCATCAAATTGTTTTAGCTGCAGCCAAGCTAAAATTTTGCTCACACACAAAAGAATCAGAAGAGGGAGAATGAAATACCGGTAACTTTGATGATTTTCAAAAAAAAAAAAAAAAATGATGTTCATTGTTAACAATTATTTAGTAGTTTTTTGTGTACTTCCCTGGAACAATGCGGAGGCAAAAAAACAAGATTCTATCTGTTATAGAAACTGAGCTATGAGGGATCAAATACTGATCTAAGCTCATTCAACGTGATTTACACTAGCATGTTCTGCCACTTTAGCTAACAAATGCCATCATTTTTGTTACACTTGCATATTCTGTCACTTGAGCTAATATACATCGGGCTTGGCGGCGGTACACTGCAGCGTTCCTAGATTTTGGTAGTTTTTTAAAATGTTTACTTTCAGATGAGTTACAATAGCTTTTGATGGTAGTAAATTGACAGATTATATAAAAATGTATGCAATCACTAATAAAAATGTGAATTTCATGTCAAAGAATATCTGCTGGAATGTTTAGTATAGAAATCCCTAATAAATTATTAATCATTATTGTAAAAATTATATTCACCTCTATGTACCTCTTATAAATGTCATCACTGTCCAATTGTGCAATAACAGTAGTTGATATCTTTAATCACCTGAAAATTTAAAGATTTATAGCACAATATTTTTAAAAATTTTGTTTTCACAATGGATGAAAGTGGTATTTGTTAGGCTAACTTCTGACACTTACCACGGCTCTTAACAAGGCAATGAAGTTGTTTATCGCAATTTTATATTTTTTAATTTTTCGACACTGTTGGCTAACTATTCTCCAATTAAATTTACTGAGCATCACTGTAACAAGGTAAATTCCCTCCAAAATACCCAAACTTAAAAATGTTTTTCAAAATAGACTTGAACCATCTTTGATGTCACACACTTGTTTTTTATTATCTTTTATTTCCAACTCAAAACTCTTCCCAGCTTCTTTTGGCAACAATGTTTATTATAACTTTCTCAAATAAAAATATGAAAGCGTAATTTCTATCTGAAGATTTTTCCTGTTTCCTGCATATTGGTTCGTAAGTTTTTTGCATTTTTCTCTTGTTTTATTCCTTTCTTCTCATGAGCTTTTGGAGATGGGATATTCGAAAGAACATCTACAGAAAAAGCTCTTGGTTTAAACGTTTTTGGAAATTTGGGCCATCTCCCTGAAGAAGTCCGAAATTTCTGCTGTTTTTCATTTCATTTTGTTTTGTTTGTATTATTATCTTATGCAACTTTTTAATATGTTAATTATATGGTTAATATGGCTGGTAATTTGTTGTATTTCTTTTGTTTTCATGTTTTTGATTTTACATTTGTAACTTCACTGTGTGTGTGTGCACGTGCGTGTGTGTTACTTTGCCATTTGGTTGAAATTTCTGTTAAATTGCAATGAAATATTTTTTGATGTTTTAACTATTTGTTTATCATTAACAATTTTTAAAAATTACTTGTGATAGTTCAAAACACCATGGGTGTCATGTTGTGTGTAATTAGGCTGTTAGTATTGACTATAGTCTAAAATTTAAAATTAAACCATTCAACTATGATATTCAATAAACATTTAGAGATAAAAAAAATCAATTCATTAAACAATATGTTGGGAGGAAGAGATTAGGAATGAGTCATTTGAACATTAAGCTATTCAATTATTTTATCTTGTATATTATAATATAAGTATCAAACAATGTATGTATATGTGTTTGTTCTAAAAAGACTTCTATATGCCCATGAACACATCCTTACTAAATCTAGCTTTTACTATATGTTTTGTCACACTAAAATATTGGCTGTAGGGATTTCAAAGAGATTGGCTGATTCTTTATTTTAACAAAAGTCCACCTTTCAACGATACAGCAATGCCAGACACTGTAGCTAGTTTAAACTAAATGTTGGATATTTTAAATTATTTAAATAATCTTTAAACATTTATTTTAGGGAACAGCAGGAACACCTGGGACTCGAGGATTACCTGGTTTACCAGGGAAAGATGTAAGATTTTTTTTTTATTTATTTTACCGATTTATTTTTTTAATTAGGTTTGCTACAAAGATGTGACTGTTTGCAATTTTAAGTTGAAATAATCTGCTCAGTTTAAAGATTACTTAAAATATTTTTAATAAACTCTGTATGATAAAAAAATATTTGGAAATCAGTTACAATAATTTTAGAGCATTATTTCATTGTTTGAAAAAATGAAATATAAACTTAATTAGACATTCAATCTCAGGAATGTAAAAATTTAAAGTTTACTGAGAAGAATAAGAGTTTTACAAAATATATATAAATGTCTTCTAATATTTTGTTTTATAGACTAAGATATATTGCGAAGTAGTAACCATTTTCAAATTAATGATGATTAGTACAGTAGGAAGTCCCATATCTGGGCCTATTTGATGGCTGTGTGTCAAGCGTTCTGGCCTTGCATGCCAAAGGTGCTGGGTTAGGCATAAATGTTTGTTGTGGTTCGGAATCCACGTTAAGCTGTAGGTCCCATTTTGATTAGCTGTTATTATGCATAAAAATAAGTTCTTGAGCGTGCAAACCAAACAATCCCAATTCGGAATTGCTTGGACTTTGCTTATTCTGGATTTCGGAATTTTCCGGATATTTAATCTTCAATATAAAATTAGTACTCCTTCATGTCTAAAATTTTAATTAAGAAAAATATAAATCTTTATTTAAATAATAAAACAGTGACATATTTTAAATTTTAAACATTTTATTTAGATTTTTTTTAAATATTTCTTTAAAGTAAATTATTTGATGGTTTGGGGCTTTTTCTTCATTAACTTCTTAATTTTGAAGACAGACGTAATTTCTTGATCCTTTCCCTTTATTGTAGTCTCTTTACTACTGAATCCAAAGATACTAATTAATTGTCAAGCAGAATTTTGAATCATCGCCACTTTCTTCACTATTCAGCTGACAAATGGTCAGTGGTCCGTTATCACAATTGAACACTCCTGAAATACCTTCTTTGAAGTTATATCCCTTCGAGTTCCTTACAAATTCCATTATTTCTTATATTTCTACTTTATCTTATGAAGTACGGAAATCTTCAAAATCTGCATCTTGAGTGTCCGTATCGTCACAAAAAAAAAAGACGCTGGCTACAAATTATAGCAGGCATTTTTTAAAATGCTTTTGTGAATGTCCATCCATGTAAATATTTTAAATCTAAGTGGGCGATAGTTGGAATATGCTCGACATCCTAAAACTCCTATTGTCTGAGATTGCTCTCTAGGTTCCAGCAAAATCGGTTTCAAGGTCTTGACCTTGCTGAGATTTTCTCAATCCCCTCCTCTCCCCTTCACTTAACATTGACTCACAGTTCCCCCTTCCCTTCCTTCAAATCAATTGGAAAACAAATTTTTTTAATAGCTTCAATTTTTTTTATTGCTTATAGAACTATATCTGACAAACTATAGAACTATTTTTTGTATTTTGTAAGCTGTCTTTATAACCTCTACCACCAATTCACCAGTTTGTTTGGAAATGCTGTGACTGTTTTCCTTAATCCCTTGTTTTATGCACATTCTTTCATCCCAAAACTCCTTTCTTTATTAGTTTTATAATAAGTTATAGGCCACTTGTAACCATGTTAAATGAATTAAGTTGTATGACAAAACAAATTATCTATAAATTAGACTAACCTTTTTGCCTGATGTTGTTTTGGTTTAGCTGTGCACTTCAAAGCTAAAACTGATTTAGCTATTTGAAGTGTCTCATTGTTACGCATAATAGAATTGAAAACTACTATTAGTTCCAGATTCCATAGCATGTACACATTTTAAATTGAGATTTTAAAATTAGGTACCACAAAATAAATATGGCAAATATTTAAATCATAAATTCAAAGTTCTGCGTTAAAATGGCCCTTATATGTAGTAAAAAAATGAAATTTCATCCGATTTGAACTCTCGACTCCTCATTTTCCCCCTTTTGATCTATTATGATAGAATTCCAAGTTTCATTCTGATAAATTATTATTAACCCATGCAGCAATGAGCCTGAAGTTGCGCAATTGAAAAAAAAAATTTAAGTTAAATTGGCTTCGGATTTGATTTCAGTCTCCAGAATTTTCTTTTCTTTTGACCTATCATAATAATAAAGCAAATGTTATTCTAATAAATTAGTATCAACTTGTGCCACATTGTTATTGAAGATGGTAAAAGTGTGTATAGTATCAACAAAAATAATTACAAATTTTAATTCTTTTGAATAAAAAAGTAGTTTGCAAAATATTAATACGATTCAACAAATTAAGGAAATCTAATTTTCCTACAGTTTATTTCTTACAGATTTTTAGTACTTTTTTTTTTTTTTTTTTTTTGACTAGAAGTATACAAATATTTTTATTTGGTTTGCGTGACTGAGTTTTGAGTTAAAATTCAGAGCTGAACTGTACAGATTCATTTTTATTGCAAAAATAGCTTTACTATTCACCTCCCATGGGGCAATGCTCCATGTGGTTTTATTCTTTAGTTTACATTTTCTCCTAAAATATTATGTAGAATCCGCTGAATTCTTAATAATCATTTTTAAAGATTTTTTCTTATTTTTTCTAAGTAAATCTAAAATATGTTCTTTCTTAAAAATAATAAATAGGCTGTAATAAATCAAGTTAGGAACCTCACTTCAAAAGTGGAAAATCTCTATTTTTATGGTTGTTTTAATCTTACATTATCTGTTAGACAATGAGCATTTCTTGTAATACTTTAAAAATGTAACAGAAATTGACTAACAAGTATTGCAAACTGGTAAACCTGCAGTTATTCAGGTTTTGTTCTGTGCAAATGCAATTTTTAGTACGGTTCCACTTTTTGAACTTCCTTGCTTTAGGAGATTTAACGTAATCAGTTGAAATACAGCCTACTCATAATTCATCAATGTGCATTATAAAAATATAGGTGAGGAAGTGTGTTTTTCTCTTTCTTTGTTTCAGGAGAAAAGCTTTAAAAAAAACATTGAGAATAAGTTTTGACTTTTTATGTAAAAATGAAATCAAATTACTACATGTGAAATGTTTATTAATCTTTTAAACCAGCGTCAGCCACTAGGTGGCCCGCAGGCCGGATCCAACCCGTGGCAGCTTTTTCTCTGGCACACCGTGCCGGCAGTACAGAAGAACAAAAATCAAATTTTGGGGAAATAATTTTAATTTGTCTACAATAGTATGTGTTTACTACCAAAAACGGCATTTTCTTAGTGGCCCGCGTCAGTAAGTCTGAAAAATCCTTTTTTTTTTCCTCAGACTGCCAGAAAAAATAAAAAAGCTATAGTTTGAATTATTACCAATGACGCATTGCTTAGTTTTGTACTTGTGATACCCTACTCCCTCAATTCGTGAATGGCACAATTCGATTTCTGCTTTTCTGAATGTGATGAGCAGGAGTTGAGTGATTTAATGCATACCTCTTTTGCTTTGATGTGAAAAGAAGTATCGCGATCTCTATTACTCTAGTGCAATAATGGCTTCAAAGACTAGTTTTAAACGCAAACTAGAAACGCAAACTAGAACTAAAATGGAAGATTTAGGAGATATGGTTTAAATACCTTTATTGATGATGAGTTTATGTCGTCACACTGTAATATTGTCGCTAAATATTAACTTCTTTTATGACTTTGTAATAAAATGATGATGTAAATAAATGACGATGTAAATAAAAAAATTAATTATTTGAAACAAGAATCAAATATCAATTGTTATTTTATTAATATAAAAAAGTTACATTATTGTTTCAGTTTTCAAAATTGTTTATATTGTTGAATCTTTAGTAATTATCACATTTCTAACATTGAACATATGTAGTAAAGCAATATATTTATTTGTGTATTCAGTATAAATCTGCTGCCAGTGGAAAAGTTACAACATAAGTCATGCGGTCCATCTACATGCTGTAAAAATCAAGCTCATAATACTTATTTTTCGATTTCAATGGCATTTTCAATCATTTATGCTGTAAAAATTCAAGCTTATAATGCAGTATAAATGCAAGCATATAATACTTATTCTTCGATTTAAATGTCATTTTTAATAAGTTATAATTTTATTGAATATAGGGAGAGCCAGGAGAGGATGGTAGACCAGGGCCACCTGGACCACCCGGACCACAAGTATGAAATGTTTGTTGAAGTTTTTTAAATGTATCATTTCATTTCTTAGATAGTAAAGTCTACAATTGTTCTATAAATATTTCTATCCTACAATATTTGAACGAACTAATTTTAGAATTTATAAATTAAATTTTAATAAATTTTTGTATTTCTATCTGTAAATAAGTCATATATAAGTCAGTATACATAATGAAACCTTTGTTCATATGTAATATCTTGAAACCAATTGTCTAGCTATGTTACTTTAATCTTTCTTAATCTGCTGTGTTCATAGAAACTCGTTTTTAATTAAACATGAATGTATTAAAATTATATAAAAACATAAGTGTATCTTAAAAAGGAATTTGTTTTCAAAAATTCCAAAACGAGGCAAGTTTTGAAATTATATAGATTTTTAAACGGTTTATAATAAAATTCCTCTATAAAAGTTTTACAAGAAATGTTTTTTTCCTGATACCTATAAAACTGAAAGAAATGGTAATTGTAAGTTATTGTAAAAGATAGTTTCAAAATAATGACATGGAGGATAAAGTTTTTCAGCAATCATTTGCTGAAATAAAATTTCATTACAGTAAAACATATTTCATCAAACACCCTACCATCATCTAATATATTCATTGACTACACAATTTTCATACATCCCATATTATGATTTCATAATTTCTCCTTTATAGTTAAATACCAAAATTGACATATTCTTATCTAAATGATTTTAAAAGGACTAAAGTATTGCTTTTTATTTCACTGTAATGTTTATAATTTATTATATTTTATAAATATATTTCAGGGTGCACGGGGTCCACCTGGTCTTCCAGGATTACCTGGCGCCAAAGGACATCGAGTATGTAATGTGATTTTGACCTATACATTCAATATGAATACATTAACAAAAATATTATAGTTTTTGCTATATTTTATTTCAAACTCAAATTTGTTCTTTCAATGATAACAATTTACTCCAAACAAAAAAATTGCAATTGAAGAGATGTATAAAGATTTATTTAGAATATATAACAAACAAATTTATGAGATTTCAACTGAAAAGAATACATTAAGAATACAGTATTAAATTTGATGTATCAAATTCAGTACTGATAACAATACTAAAATCAAGCATTTTTTATATGAATAAATATGTTAATTCAAACCCAGTTAAAAACTCTTTGGAAATTATATTTTAAAGAATTTTATTTCCTTTAATCATGTGTTATTTAACATAAAGGCCAAATATAGAATTAACAGAAATTTTTATATTATAACAATTTTAGCAGAGCCAATTTAAGCACTTAAAAATATCAAACCCTCAATAAAAACCAGTTCATTGTAACATAAGGAGAATTAGTTGCATTATTGTCTGATTATTTTATCTACTTACTATATATATCCATATTGATTCAGTGGCTTGTAAAGATATGATTGATGTGGCACCTTCTTCACCTGAATTCCTGGACATTCACTCATAAAATATTTATCAGTTGAATATTTCTAGAATAATTTAATTCTTTTTTCAAAGATTTTTATCATATTGACTGCTTAAGTTATTGTTACTATCATGTATTTCAACTTTTACTTACAACTTTTACTACATCTACATACTTAGTTCAAAAGAAATATTTAGTTCAAATGGATCTATTGGTTTTCAGGTTTATACTTTACTAGATTTTCTAGACATTTTATTACACAATATGGATCATAACTATACCTACCTGCCTTTGTAATTTTCAATTCTGCATATAAAAATATATTTGAATGAAAAAAAAAAAAAATTGGAAATAAATATGCTCGCATATGTTTATTATAGCAAGGAATTTAAAATTACAAAATTATAGCAAATCAAAATTTAATGCAAAAACATTAAATTTTATTAACAAAAATGTACGTCTGTTATAAGAATTATATTAGCACAAAGAGTTGAAAATTTGGATTTTTCAGAAACAGGAGCTATGTGTTTGATCTGATTTGTATTTATCTATCTAAATACCCTCTTGTTTTTTAATGATTTTTAAAAACATTTTTCATATAATTCAGTGATGAAATAAATTTAATTCAAAGGATCAGTATTGCTGTAATATTGAAGAAATTTGATTAAAGTGAGATTCTTTCCTAAAATAAATATTGTGGAGAACGCATTATAGTCTACAGCGATTTTTGTAACTAGGGACCCCACCAATTTTCTCTTACCACATCCTGGATGGATAGAAATGAATTCACTGAAATATTTGAGAAAATATTTTTCTATTTATACAGGGTGTTCAAAAACCATTGCACGTCCGATATATTTTCAAATTTTTGATCAAAAATGAATAATATTTGCGATTTGAACTAGGGTCTGTGAATTAATATTTATTGAGATATTCAGAATCAAAGTTAATCAATTTATCAAATTAAATTCTTACAGTCCATTTCTGAAAACTCTTTATTTGTCGGTTTTACTTTGGAAGTTGCCAGAATTTTAATCTTTCCCTGATTGAAAAAAGAAATATTTAAGTGGGCGTGGTAGACTAGATAGTAAAAAAAATTAAACTTTACTTCTTTTTTCTTTTTATCGCCTTTTGGCTAACAGTTGATTGGAAAATATTTACAATTGATAATGCTTGCATTTGATGTGAGTATATGTACGTTTGGAAACCCTAACTTTTCATACGAAATAATTTATATTTTTAAATTTGAGTTGCAATAAAGAGCAGATAATTTTCAATTTTAATGATAATGTTTAATTAATAATCTTTGTTCGTAATATAAAAAACCAATTTTTTTTATAAATTGAGAAACAATTATTATAAATACATGTAGAAACTTAACTTGCTATAATTAAATAAGTTGTTCAAAGGCATAATGCTTGGACTGCATGGATAAGGTCTCATGATCAAACCTCACCAAGCTCTTCAGTGTTTCTTTAAAATGAGTAGACAAGGCAGTGATCGTGACAAATGGTGTTGTGTTTATTGTTTGGCTCAATGAGGGAGTTATCTGAGTTTTCTAACTCAACAGACTGAAAAAACTCCGACAGTTTCACTTGAAAGACCTCCTGGAAGGCATCACCTTCACACAGGTATTGATTAAACAATATTCCTGTGCAGTATTGCCTCTGTATAGCTCAGGGATGAGTTTCTTCCGCCATGTGGCGGTATTCCGCTTTTTTAATTTTTTAGAAAAAGAAGAATTCCGCTTTTTCAATGAAAGTTCCGCTTTTCTAATTCCTGAAAAAAATCCGTGTTTTCCCGATTTTTCTATCCCACGGAAAAATAACTTTTTTTCTAAGGCTGAACCTCGAAGAAGCTTCACTTCCGAAAGATCGGGCAACTTATCGCTCAGGGGTCGCAACACATTCCTGCTGTATTCCAGCTCCAAGTACAAAAATCCACTGAAATGCATTCATTATTTTAGTCAGATTGGCGCTCAAACTCGCATTTTGTATACTTCCAACTGCGTCGAGATTTGAACCTTTTGTGTCATTTTTTTTTCTCTGGTCAAAATGTAAATTCCTTCTTACGATTTCACGCGATTAACGTATACTAATAATGCTCTTGCTTCGAAGTCTGACATCCACGGAACTATTGTTTATTTACATTAGTATGTGTTACTTGTTTTCGTTAAGCTTTATGCTGATGTAATGTCCGCTACTGCCTAGATTTGTGTGGCTAGGACATGCGTTATCGCTTTGATTTAGGTTGCTGTGGTGACCATTTTCCCGGAGTATTACGCCGATATAACAGCGTTATTGCTGAGAATTGTTCCGGTATCTTCGGCGCTAACGCTGATATACGTTATGTGATGGTAATTTTCGTTGAGTGCGCTACCCTGTTGTAAAATCTAAAATTAGCATCGCTGTTACCGAAAGAATGTTGGTATTACCATGAAGAATTGCGCTATCGCCGAGATTTTGTGATGGTAATTTTCGTCGAGTGTTCCATCCATACAATAGCGTTATTGTTGATAGTTGCTCAGGTATATTAGGTTCTAACTTTGATATTTCAATTGGCGTAAGAGTTGTTTTTTCGTAGAATGCCGTACTTTGATAACATCCGATATTACCGAAATTTGTTCTAGTATTACCAAGAAAATGTCGATATTACCGAAATTTGTGCAGATATCGTGGACACTATCGCCGATACTCACGTTGTTGCGATTTTCATTTCGGCTGATATTTAGATTTTCGCCGGTATTGCAAGCGCTATTGCTTTCGTTAGAGTGATGGTCATTTTCGCCGAGGTTTACTCTGATACAATAACGGCTATTACCGAGATTTTCAACACCGTTTTGTAGCCATTCGCCTAGACTTCCGTAAATGCGATAGCCGCTATATCCGTGATTAGTGCCTGTTTAAGGATCGATTTCGCCGTTTCATGTGAATCTATACTAAAATTTTTATATCATTTTGTATAAAAATGATATAAAAATATTCTGAAAATTAGTCCTAATTAAAAAATTTCTAAAGAAGCTGTGTTTAAAGTTGTTATTTTAACTGCAATTGTATGTACAATTGTTTGTTGCTTTTTATTTTATTGAACAAGCTGAACGGTAGGAATAAAAATTTAAATATAAAGACTTTAGTACTTAAAATGTTGCTTACAAATTTAGAAAACTAGGTTTAATTATATTCGGCCTGTTTATCAATATGGTATAGTTGCTTAAAGTTGTTTGACTTGTTGAACATTTTAAGTTTTTGCCGGATTGCATCGCTTTAAAAGGATTTTTTTTTTTTGAAGCTTTACCATGCCTGATGTCAGCACAAAGTGTATCCCTACATCTAGGTGCCTCTATTTTGAAACATTTTTCTCACGAACAAACAGAGAAGGTGCAGTGTTATAAACACACATGGAAAACCATAATTTTTTAAAGTATAGCTTAAAATGTGTTTTACTCATAAAACGTTTGGAGTTTTGTTTTCAGCTTTTTGATTTTTTACCAAACTCATCCCTGATAGCTATTACGCCATAAAATCTCTAGCCAATGCTGAAAGAAGATACCGGTAAAGGGCGCTGCATTTGTTTCTGAAAGTACTGAATTGTAATTATTTTTTTTTTAGCGAGAGGGCTACACTTCTTTGTGACAGTGTAATATTGGACAACTCGGAGGTACAGTCAACTCTCGATAACTCGAAGTCTCACAAGTCGAATATTCGTTTATTTCGAAGTTTGCATTAGGTCCAAAGACCATTTAATGTTTTTCAACACTAAGTTATCTCCATATCTCAAAGTGTACATCTTTTAAGTCAAAGTTTTTGTGAAAATTTTATCATAACATAACAAAAAATACTAAAAACTAATAAAAAAAAAAATTATTTTTATTTTTTCCTTTTTACATCGCGTTTTACAATTTAACTTGCTACAAGGAAAAACCTGTTTGCATTGACGCATACAGAAACTAATCGGGCTTTTGTCTTTACATTCCATTCCATATTTAAAGTATGAATCAATGGTGTTGGTTTATGTTGGCTTTGAATAATATTAAAACGTAAGTTGAATTTGCTTTGTCTAACTCAAAAAGTTAAATTGATCAATGAAACTGAACAAAATCTGCGATGTAAGAAGAAAGACATTGCTTTAAAGTACAGAATTCCTCCAAATACTCTTTCAACCATTTTGAAAAACAAGGATGATTTTGAGAAGACATGCATCGAAACTTGATCCATCGTGTAAATTAGTGAAGGTATATGCTTTTCTTTGCGTTGAGGCTGCTCTATTAAAATGGTTTGAGACATATCGAAACCAGAATTCCAAAATCCCTCTTAGTGGGATGATGTTAAAAGAAAAGGCGAATGGACTTTGCTCGTTTACTAAAAGTTGAAGGATTTATAGCAAGTGCAGGATGGCTAGAAAATTTAAAGCAAGACACAATATTGTCTTCCGGACTCAACATGATTAAGCAAAAGAGGTCTCATGAAATATGCCTTGAATAGAAAATAACTTCCGAGTGACTTCCGATATCTCAAATAATTTGACAACTCCTTTGAACTTCGAGTTATTGCGAGTTGACTGTATCAAAATTTAATGAGAAAATTTAATGAGTCTTTCAAAGGGAAACTTAAACACATTTTTGTCTTGAATGGAAGGAAATATGGAAAACTCCCATCAAGTGGCACATTAATTCAAACGCGTTCATAGTAAAATTCAAATAATCAAATAAACTAATAAGTTGAATTTATTACTGTTAAGGGTCGCTTTGGAAAAGTATTGCACTTGATTGGTTTCATTTGATGTCTTAACAATAGCTACAAGACCAGAGGACTATACTGCAGGGAAACATCGTAAAAAATGGGCAGTTCATTTTTGGGTTATCCATATTATAATGAGGAATATTATAAAGGTCTTTTTAAAGGAAAACTGAAAAGCTTTTTTTTTTTTTTTTTTTTTAATTAATTTTATTTTATGAATTTTAATGTGCTTGTTCTGAATATTGTGTTTTTTTATGGGAATGTTCCATTCGAAATGAAAATGTGTTTCAGTTTCTCCTTGAAAGATGTTCCTTGTTATAATATGGCTAATCTAATAATGAGTTGCCCATGTTTTAGGATATTTCCATACCGAATAAGCTGTTGTTGCAGAATAAGCTTATAGCTGTTGCTAAAAAATTGCATAATCCAACCGACTGAATTTTACAAAGCAACTATAGCGTCCCTTAACAATAATAAATTGAACTTAGTGATTTATTTGATTATATGAATTTTGTTAAAATTTCATTCTAATTACTGTCCTGCTTGACAAAAGTTTTCGATATTTCCTTCCATTCAAGACGAAAATGCGTTTCCGTTTCCTCTTTAAAGACCTAGGAAGGCATTCTTCTTTATATTCTTGTAACTCTGAATTGTTCAGTTATAAAGATGTCTCAATGTATTATTTTTTAAAGATGGTGTATCAGTTTTGGGACACTCTTTCAATCGAATTTATTAAGAATGAGGTGCATTTCAAAACGTTCGTAAATGGAATCAAAGAGCATTGAAAAAAAATAGAATTCTAAAAATTCTTAACACGTCATTATTCAACACGCTTGTCTAATTTTGAAAATAATAAAACAAATTGAAACAGAAAATAATATTTAAAACAAATGAAATAAAAAAGGAGTATTAAAAGTTTTGTGAATAAAATGATGCATGCAATATTACAATTTGGCATCAAATCAATCGCCAATTTGATATGGACTGTGTTTAAGTCCTATCATTGGAAAGGCGTGGGCAACTAGCAATTTATTCACTGTCATTGATACATTTGGAGACGGTAATTCAGTTTTTATCCTTACTCTGCCTGAAAAGTATCCCAACTTAAAAAAAAATTTTATCCATAAATTATCATTTGCGTCCTTGACAATAAATTGCAAATATGCTTTATTTTTGTTCTAGAATACACAGGTAGTACTAAATGCAGTCGTTTATGAGCACCCGGTATGTGAAATTTTCACTTAAAACGTACTGTGCAAACTAAAATTGCAAGTCGTGATGTTGTTATCTTCACTTCTCAAAAGTTTTCTAGCAAAAATATTCCAGTCTTGGATTTACCAGTCTGCTCTCTCGATGACAATCCCATTAAAAATATGTCTATACCCCGAGACATAAAGTACATTATCTCCATTTTTCCTGAGAGATTTTCAAAGTTAAGAAACTTGTATTCTTTTAATGCTATTTCAACTCTTTAAAAATAAATATCTCCTTTCTAAAGCCTTAGATGAGATAGTGTTGTTGTATACATCTTGAAAGAACATAAAACTCGCATAATGTCACAATCATATCTTGAAAATAAAAAAATTCTTTACTCTGGTATGCAGCTATGAGTAGTTTCTAAACGAGAAAGAGAAATCAGCAATACACTAATTTAAAAGTGAAAAGACCATTTAATAAATGTTTGACACAAAATGTATGTATACGTTTTAAATAACATCATGCAAAGCAAAAATATTCATGCTTTAAACAAATTAGTAGAAATAGAATTGCAACTGATTATTGATAAACCTGTTTTTACTTTCACTTACCCATATGTTTACATAGGGTAATGAAAGTATAGTATTCAGTAAATATATATATCTATATATATATACATATATATATATATATATATATATATATATATATATATATATATATATATATATATATATATATATATATATATATATATATATATATATATATATATATATATATATATATAATAGGACTTACCATTAAAGTTTTCATGCAAATTGTGCTTAAGATTGAAATCATGAAAATCATGTGTTTTAATAATGGCAAAAAAAGGCTCTAACTATTTTGATGAAAATCTCTATGCTAATGCCTCTTAAAGTTTTCTAATTGTTCCCACCTCTGAATTTCCCTTAGAAATGAGAGAAAAGTGTAAAAAGTTGAAAAATGAGTGCCTTTAACACAGAGCTCTCTTGCCCTTGAGCATTGCCCATCAATAATCGATTTTTTGTTTCATGCACAAAAAAGGACAATGTAATGTCCATCAAATAACATCACCATTGGGACGGTGTTTTCTTTTCTTCTGCCCTTGTCAAAAATATTGCCATATTAATCATTTTTATTTGAATGAGTAAAAGTATGAAAACTATAAATAACACCATATCAAATTTTTATGCAATGTCCAATATTATAGTGTAATTGAAAGTTGTGCGATGTTCTGCACCCCTAGTTTCACTTCAAGCATAACCTTGATTTTCCTTAGGGTTAGATATAAATATGCCTCACTTAAATTGGACCAGGGGTCAAAATTTTAAAATCTTTATTCTTTGAATTATTTTACTGAAAATTTTTTATGCAATGCTGTATTATGTTTTGAAACTGAAATAACTATTCTAAATTTTCAAATTTAAAAAAAAAAATTGAAGTTAAAAAACTTAAAAATGTGGATGTTTCCTAAATTTGACATGCTTAATTTTTTTTTTTTTTTTTTTTTTTTTTTTTAAATCACTTGATTTTTGCATTAAATTACTTCTTATAATTCATATAATTAATTGTTTTCATGATTTTTCAATAAAGTATTTAGAAAAAGTTTTCAAAAACATTTTGTGCAAAAACTATATAAAACCCATAGTATACTATAGTCTAAATATCATCTTGGTCAATATCATCTATTGTCATCTTGGAATTGAGGAAGTTCTCTGGGAAACAGAATCTGTAGCATAGGGTGTAAATGATCTACAAGAATACTGTGATAATGCTCGTCTGTGACCGTAACCTTCAGGACTATGAGTGACCCCAAGCCTCGCCAAGATATCGCTCCCCACACTATCACAGAGCCCCCTCCATGCTTCACAGTAGTAATCAGACAGTCAACGTGAAATGGCTATGCCGGTGTTTACCAGACAAATACAGGTCCTGTGATCTGAAATAATGTAAATGATGATTCGTCAGACCAGATTACCTGTCCCCATTGCTGTGTCTAGTTTTGGACGTCTCGGCACCACTGCCGTCGCTTCCTAGTATTTTCCGGCGACACTAATGGCTTTGGGATGGCTTCCTTACTATGAATGTTCGCAGCATGCAACTCCCGTGGAATAGTTTTGGTGGATACAGGGTTCTGGAGACTGGTGTTCATCTCAGAGGTCATCTGCTGCAGTGTAGTCTTACGTTTTTGGGCAACTATCCTCTTCAACGCTCGTCTATCCTGGTTGGTCAACTTTGACTTTCGTCCACTGTTTTGCTTTGTATGGGATACCTTTCCCAGTTTTGTGTAGGCTGTCATAACTCTTGACACAGTGGACCTTGAAACACCCATGAGGTTGTCTGTTTTAGAGATGGACGCTCCAGCGAAGTGAGCTCCAATAATCATGCCTCTTTGCACGTCAGTCAGGTCTGACATATGACGCTTTGCTAAGATCATAATTTTCTCACACAACTCTCACACTGGCAAATGCTCAACTGATACCTTCCCTTTCGTCACCACTAGGTGGCAAACTTTTGCGACACGTGGCAAAGCTGTATTGGACGGTCGAAGTATGGCATATTTTGAAATGGGTGTTCCTATTATTTTGTCCTGTACCTGTATGTTTTGTAATGTAGTATTTATTTGTGAAACTTTTTGTTATATTATTTAAAAATTGTATTCAAATCATGAAAAACTCCTCTTATTCTTTTGATTAAAATAGAACATGCTGAAATCGTACATTTTATTTAAATTGTATTTGGTAATTTTTAGGGATTTCCAGGTTTAGATGGTGCTAAGGGAGAACAAGGTACTGGTGGAGAAAAGGTAAGTGTAAAGATTGCTGTTTTCGCTTTAAAATTCCTTTGAGAATATGTAAAATATTGGGTTTTAAATTGAGAATAAACCTACACACCCTTTGTAGAGGTTTAAATTGTGGGTTATATTTTGTTAGTTAGAGTTATATTTGCTCAGTAACAAAACAAACTACATTGCAGTCCTGTTTTGAAATCCTAAATTAACAATTTGCTATCCAACTACTGTGAAAAAGACAAATAAGACTAAAAAAAAAATGTGATATCTTTACTGGACTTTTATGACCTACTCTAATAAGTTATTGAAGAAATAAAGGTCACAATATTAAAGTTTTTCTCGCTCTTTTTTAAATTCGGTATAATGAACAGTATTAGAGAGATGAAAGTTTATCAGTGTTTGAGCAACTCTATTTACTTTAGTAACCATGTTCAAGACTTTGGCATTCCATGAAGCCAATGGCAATTGGAAGCCCATGGCATTCAAGAACTTTGTCTTATATTTCTTACAAATTTTATAGTTACAAAGTAATATGTGATTATTTTCTATTCTGATTGAGAACATTTCCTTTATATTAAATTAAACTATTAATGACATTGCTACTTATTTAATGAAGAATATCATGTAATATTTTGATTTTAGTTGTCATTACTTTCTAGATATTGATTATCAATATTATTATTATAATTTGTTAGAATATTATGTTTATTATTTGTTAAACTATTATGTTTATTATTTGTTAAACTATTATATTTATTATTAGTTATTCCAATTATTAGTGATTATTATTTTTTAAAAATTAGAGATCTATTTTAGTCTTATAATTCAAAAATAATTAGTCTTTTGTAAACAACTTTATTTTCACTCAATTCACAAACAAATATTTTTCTAGGGTGTTGTTGGAGCTGCTGGTAAAATGGGAGCTCCTGGGCCAATGGTGAGTTTCTTTAGAATGGCAATGGAAAAAAATTATAAATAACTCGCCCATAAAAGCAGTTTTCAATACAAATCCTTTATATACATTACCAGCTGTTATGTTCAATTGCAACTTATTTAAACATTTTTGAGGTCAGATAGAGTTTTCATAGTGTTTGACCACTAGGAAATGAACATCCATTCTGTACCTATGACTAACTTTTATTTTGCTCTCAAACCAAAACGTGAATGCAGTATCATCGACTTTAAGTATATCTGCCAAGTTTCATCTCAATTGTACGACAGCAATTGGATTAATTAAGCCTCTGAAGAGTTTGCCCATTACAAAGAAAATTGAAGTTAATATAAAGAATTAAAAAACATCAAAATGGTGGTTTCTTTAATCATATGTAGTCAACCTTACCAGAGGATGGTTTCGGTAATTAAATATCACTAAATAGTGGTGCTTGAATATGACTTGGCATTTGGTTCTGGTACGACAATAGAAGCATGTAAAAGCAGCCTTTTAGTGACTGATCCAAAGCTTGATAAAATGCATTGTTGCAACGAGTTCATCTGCCTTTAACTCAGTTGGGTGATGGCAAGTTGGTTAATTAGCTCTCCAAAGATTTTTACGTTCCAAACACACATAGAAATAAAATCAATTGCAATATAAAGATTTAAAATGATTTTTTTCGTCTGCATTTTTTTCTTCTAGTAAGAAGAATTTTTTCTTTGAGCAAAATGGCAGTTTGTTTGTATGTGGGTAAACTGTAAATAAAATATTTTCAACATACACTGCATCCAAATGCAGAGAAAGGAGGAGGAAGTATAATTTTTGTGTTAAATGTACCCCCATGAATCTTTTGAACAAAATACTCTTAACTGTTTGAAGAAGCATTACTGTGCATCAAATGAAAACTGAAGCAATATCTTTAATATTCATTATTTCTCTTTGCTTAAATTAAGAAGTTTGAGAAATGTGTTAAATAAATTATTTTTATTAAATTTATTAAATAGAACTTGTTTTAGAAATTTTTTTAGGCATTTTAAAAATCAATGTTACATCTGAAAACTTTGTGCCATATTGTATTCATGATTTATAACTCTCAAACAAGGAAAAGGATTCTGTGATATTTCTCCTTTAAAAGTATGTACTATTAAGTTAGAAAGTTTTTATATTGTATTAGGAACATGTTTAAAATTTCCTTCAAATGAAAGTTTTTTTTATTGGATAATGACTAGGATTCTTAATTATTTTACCAGATTATCATCTAAATGTAAAAAAGCTTGAGGTAAAAATGAGTGACCAAGGAATACATAATGTTAAAAAGTTATATACGTAGACAGTTTGGCTGGAAAATGAACTCTCCTGCCTGATCTGGTTGTCACTGTTTTGTCTGGAACAGTTTCACTGTCAGATTGATGATTTCCAGTCTGTAAAGATTTTGGACTCACAGTTTTTTCCGCCGGTATTGCCGGTTTTTAAACCTTGTGAGGACTGTGTATGGTTGATACAGAGGAGGTTTCACTTGTCGATTCTTAAAAATACGTACGAACAAGTCTTTAAGAACGACGTAAGGATTTACGTAAAATTTTGTTTGTCCATGGTTGGATATTGCAACTGGATTCTTTTCACACATTGCGTTTTGTAGACGATCAACAAAAATATCATCGCATGGTGGAATGATAGATGTTTCATTCATCTCACTTAGAAGTTGAAGAATTGTGCCGTACACCAGCTCTGCAAAAGATGCTTTTAAGTTATGCTTTTATACAGCTGTGTGGATTTCCAAGAGAACTATTGGAAGTGTTTCCGACCACTTAGTGTTCTTGTGTGCCTTTATGGATGATTTTAAATGGTGATGAAATCTCTTCACAATTCCTTTGGCAATAGGATGATACGCTGTTGTGCGAATTTGTTTTGTACCTAGCATTTTGAAAAACTCGCAATATAAAGATGATCGCATCTGCGAGCCTTGATCTGTAGTTATTGTCTCAGTGCATCCGAATTGTGATATCCAAGTATGGAAAATCGCTTGATAAATGGTTTTGGCTTTTATATATGCTATGGGAATAGCTTCCGGACATCTCGAGAATCTTTTAATCTTTGTAATAGGTAGATTTATCTATCAGATGGAGGTAATGGGCGACAATATCGATGTGGATCTCTCTAAATCGAGCATCAGGTAAATTAAATGTTCCCAATGGAGCTTTTGTATAGTTCTGCACTTAAGATCTCTGACATGGTTCGCAGCAACGAAACCATTCCTTTATTTCTTGTTTCATATTTGGCCAAACGTATCTTGCGCAAATCAGTTTTGTCGTGGCTGCTATTCCTGAATGCGAAATGTTATGTAACTGATAAAAAATCAGTTTTCGAAACAATTCCGGAACAAATGATCGTGGTGAACCAGTTGAAATATCACATATTAAATCAGAGTCACTACTTTGGCAAGGTTTGAGTGCAAGTTGAAGAGAGGATGTTTTATCCTGTAGAAACTTTTGAGTTTCTGGATCATTTTTTTTTTTTTTTTTAACATTTGGCAAGCTCATTAAAATTCAGAAGAGAGGATTTGGTAATTGAATTTAGCTCTATTCATGAAAGTGTGTCTGCCACCACATTTTTGGATCCTTGCACATGTCTGATGTCAGTGGAGTATTGAGATATAAAATCAAGATGGCGTAATTGTCTAGGTGAACATTTACCAGGATAATGTTTATAGGCATAAATTAATGGTTTTTGGTCAGTAAAAATTTGGAGTTTCCTGCCTTCTAACATCTGCTTAAATTTTTATATTGCTGAATAAATAGAAAAAAGTTCTCTGACGTAAGTTGACTATTTTTGTTGGCTATTGTTTAACTTTGTTAAATAAAATTCAATCGGTTCCTATTCACCCTCAGAGAGCTACATTAATAAACCGCCTACAGCAATATCAGATGCATCAACCCATACACTTAGGGGAGCACCAGGTATAAGATGTCTTAACAAAGTTGCTTGTGCAATTGCTTGTTTTACTTTTAAGAAAGAATTATCTGCATTCTTGTTCCAATTCAATTGTTCAGATTTTTGAATACTAGACCGATATTTCTTCCTATTCTTATGCCCTTCTAAAAATTGCACTAAAGGATGAAGTATATCTGCTGTTGTTTGACCGTAAACATTTATTGGCGACGAGTTAGCAGCGAAAATTGTTTGCTGAATAGGATTTCTTTTTTGGTAGTTATTTTTATTTTTTTTGGTAGGATTTCGTTTTTGGTAGTTAGCCAGAAGAATTGACATGTTCGATCCTGTATCTATCCAAAATGACAAATTGGTTGTCCGATCGCGTATAAATAGGCAACGGGGAGTTTGCGGCACAGAATGTGTCGTTTCTATTCCTCACCGTTTCCCTGAAAATTACAAGGCGAAACGCATTTTCCCATTTTACACTTTTTCCCGTAACCACGATGATACCAACAACTAGATGAATCCCTATTATTATTGCCAACTCTCGATCTTTCTTGACCTCTGTTTCTACAAAAAGGGGAACGATGTCGAGAAAACTCGATTTTATCAATTCGTGAATTCAATTCTTCGCAGATAATTTAAAATAACTAAGAAATTAACAATTGAAAAAAAAGGCATATTTGTCGATCATGGTAACTTCGACGGGGTGAATACCATAATCGATGCCAAAATGCGAGAATTTTTCTGTATATGTTATGGCAAAAGCCTAAATAACATATGTAACCCCAAAATTCTCGCTCCACAAGATTTGAAAGTCAAAACATTAAAATAACAATGAGAAACATTGGATACATCACAAAAAATACTTCGGCTTGATGAGGGGAATGTCAAAGGCTTCAACTCAAGACCAGAATCGGCACCGATCAAAGCTCGCATCTCCTCATCAGAATCCTGCGCAATGGCCATTTCGTCGTAGTCTAAAGGTCCTGGGACCTGAATTGCAGAAATACGAGAAAACGCGTCGGCAACTGGATTCTTGTCGCCAGAAATGTGATGGAAATCCGTGGTAAATTGACTTATAAATTCGAGATGTCTCTGTTGTCTCGGAGAACATCTATCTGTTTTTTGCTGAAATGCATATATTAAAGGCTTATGGTCAGTCAGAACTTTAAATTCGTGTCCCTCTACCATATGTCTAAAATGACGAATTGCAGAATATATCGCTAACAATTCTCGATCGTAAGTGCTATATTTGCACTCAGCTGGTGTTAATTTACGCGGAAAAAAACCTAAAGGTTCCAAATTGTCACCTACAGATTGATGCAATGCTTTGCCTTTTGTAAGCTCATACAAACACGCTTGTACACCAGCAGCGTTCTTAAGAAACCTGTGATAAAAATTTAGCATTGCCAAAAAACGACGAAGTTCATCAACCGTTTTAGGTAGATTGTACTCTTCGAGTGCCTGAACTTTGGCTGGAAGAGGAGAAATTCCTTTACCAGAGACATGAAAACCCAGAAATTCAATTTTACTATTACCGAACTCGCATTTCTCCAAGTTTATAACTATGCCATACTCACTTAACCTTTCAAAAACTCTATTAAGGTCAGACTCGTGAGCTTTGGGATCACTTGAGGCAATAAGAATATCATCAAGGTAGACATAACAACAATCAAGACCGCGTAAGACTTCATCCATAAACCTCTGAAAAGTTTGCCCAGAGTTACGTAATCCAAAGCACATTTTTACGTATTCAAAAAGCCCCACCGGGGAAATGACTGCGGTTTTTGGAATGTCTTTAGGCTCTATGGAAATCTGATGATAGGCCTTTACGAGGTCTACCTTTGAAAAAATATTTTTCCCTGCAAGTCCATGTGAAAAATCTTGAATGTGAGGAAGGGGATATCTATCGGGGATAGTTTGGAAATTTAACTGCCGAAAATCACCTACAATTCGCCAAGTATTATTTTTCTTTGGAACAAGATGTATTGGGCTTGCGTAAGGACTACTAGAAGGTCGAATTATTCCTTTTTGTAGTAGTTCTTCAAATTCTTTTTTTGACGATTTTAAGTTTTTCTGGCGATAAGCGCCTAGCTTTAGAATATACAGGTGGATCTTTTGTCTCTTTACAATGAGTGACAGAATGAGTCATTCTCTCATTACTTAAATTCAAGTTAACAAGTTGGGGATATTTGGCCAGAATTTTATGGTACGGGGATGCCTCTGAAATTAGAGTTAATCCTAATGTGGGACCAGGTCAAATTGTGGCTTTGGCATTAAGCTTAGTTAGGCCATCAACAAGCTGTCTATTATTAACGTCTACCACAAGACCAAAATGCTCCAAAAAATCTGCGCCCAAAATCGGATGCGAAACATCAGCTATCCAAAAAACCCAAGTAAATACTCGACGCAACCCGATATCTAAGTTATACTTCTTAGTACCGTAAGTGCGAATTTTACTGTCGTTAGCCGGATAAAGAAAAAGTTCCGAAGGTGTGCTTTCTTTCACAAGTCCTTCGGGAATGCAGCTTATTGCAGCACCACAATCGATCAAAAAAAGAAAGCCTGAATTTTTGTCAATAACAAACAGACGACTGGAAAGTAAGCTGCAATCTGCCGCCGTTAAAACAGACGCGCTTAATTGTTTTCCGTAAACTCACATGGTTTAATGCAATCACGGGCTTTATCTTCGAAACGTTTGTGGTACCAGCATAAAACATTGCATGACCCCTCTCTACTACTGGTGGTTGTTCTATTTCTATTACGACTTCGAAAGCTCTGTTTAGAGCCATTTAACAAACTTTTCATATCAGCGCGAAGTGCTGCCATTTCATCCCGTAGAATTTGAATCTCTGTCTTTTCATGTCCTGATGATACACTAGAAACCGCAAGTGTGTAACCTGATACTTCATTGACCTTGTCGGCTATTTTTGACAGTCCATCTAAAATTTCACTGCTTACAGATAAAATCTGTTGCATAGAAACAGGGAGGCGTTGAAACCACAATGATTTTAAGACTTCGTCAGTAATTTTCCTATCGGCCAAATTCCGCATCTCGAGAAGTAGCTGCGAAGGCCTTTTATCGCCAAGGGTTAAATCTTGCAAAAGTTGCTTGAGGCGAAAAGAATCAGATTGCACAAAATTGCTTAAAATTCGCGATTTTAAAGTTATGTACATATTTTCAGTGGGGGGTGTGCGAACTAAATCGGTTGCACAAGAAAGTACACTTGCATTTAAGGTTGTAACCACAGAATGAAATTTTGTGGCATCTGCTGTGATACCAGAAATGTGAAACTGTGACTCGAGTTGGCCAAACCATAATTCTGGGTTATTTTCCCAAAATGGGGGCGGACGAAATGCAACTCTAGTCACCTCCATTGTGGTAGGTAGCAAAAACATATCCTGATCACCCTCGTGTGACATATTTATATACGAAAGCCCAAGAAAATTCTTACAAAATAACGTACGAAAATGGTCACCGAGCAGGATCTAATTCATCACTCACCAAGTTGTGAAGTTCTTTATTAATTCTTCGGAGGTGGTGTATTGACTAGCAACATCCAAATTCGAAACGATCGAATTGCCACAATCTTCAAAAATAAACTTTCCACGTCACTTTACTTTCACATTGGTACTTGCACTTCTTATTACAATCTGTGAAACTTTCCAGTCCAGCCGGTATTCGCAATAAGATTACTCATGAAAGTTCAGAGTCCGTAAAAATCACCACTTTAGCGATGTTGTGATCCTTGGATTAGTAATCTGACTCCATTTTAGTTTAACATAAATTTATTAGACTTTAATTAACTAAATAAACACCACCGACAACATGCTAAGAAAAATATTCATGGAACACAAGTAATAAAAATAAAACTGCTCACCAGGAAAGTTATTTTGTCTGTCGCTATGCAACGCACGAGACATCATCTCATTTCACGCTGATGAAGTTCAAAATGTCATACCACCAAGCTCGCGCCGCCACAGGCAAATTGAAACCCAATAAATTTCAATCCGAATAAAGAAAAACTTGCAAAGTTTCAAACTTACCTTTTTACTTTACTTGGTTTTACTTTAATTTGTTTACAGGGTTTTGTTTATTTTTCAATTTAAATTATTGGTCTTTCGCGCAGTAACTTTTCCTAGAAAGAATTTGAATTGTTTTTATTTACTGTGTGTATTTCCATGGGAATAGGCGTAACTTCTAAAATCCTATCCGAGATTTTGGCTGCTTTATCTAATGTAATATCTGTAACAGCCGCCAAAATGGTTTGCACCGATGTTAGCAACCGTTGTAAAAACAATTCTAACATAAATTTTTCTGGTACTTTTGCCTTTTCTGCACGCATGTCTTAATAATTCAGAAGGCTTTCTATTACCTAATTCTTCACCTGATAAAAGCTGATGACTCTCCTGTTGTGAAGATTCACCAGACCGTTTTTTTAATTTCTGTTTTGAAATTATTATAGGGATCAGGGTTCCCCAAAATATTGCGTACTAGTGATGCAACCTCTGGAGGTAAATGGGAAACTACATAGTTAAACTTAGTAACAGATTCTGTTATAGGTTTAGGGCATGATAAAGCAAACGTACTTTTGCACATAATAAACCAAAGAGCCGGATCTGCTCTATTATTGACAGGTATTTGAACTGAACTTACCTCAGACAGTGTGCAAGCAATCCATTTATTTCAGGCAATTTATTGAAAAGTTGTGACGAATTCTCAAATAGTTATTTTAGAGCTGAATATATTGGCACACCAAATACATCATCGAAAGATATCTTTTTACCATTTTTTATTTTTTTATTTAATAGTAGTTCAAATCGGTGCAGTTTTAATTAAACAGTCCGAGAAGTCACCAATATGGAATTGTCCATTGCATCACCATCAATTAATCATGTAGAAATAAGATTGCGTCTATATCAGAAGGTTTTTGATAAGAAATCTTTATTTAACTAGCTTGCTTAATCATCAACATTTTCTTGTTTTCCCGTTGCCAAGGCAACTCACATCAGAAAACGATTTCAAGATATTAGCATTGCCACAGATGTTAAACAAAGTTTTTTCATTGTTTAAATTGTTTGCAATCTACTTAAAGCAAATAATATCTACAAATTGTGATTCCCTATAAAAGAAAATTTTACTTTTTACATTTTAATATATTTTAATAAATTGGCTCTATTTAGATTCAATTGGCAAATAACTGAAAGAAGGCACTTCCTAAAATCTATGTTATGAGGAAAATCCAATTTTTACTTGCAATCTCATTCTAATTTACATGCTTTTATGTTTTTATTATGACCATTTCATTCAAATTTTACACCTTTTCAAGCTTAATTACAATTCTACATTGCAAAATGATGAGATACAAAGAAATATATAAAATATGTCTATATTAAACATTAAGAAAGAGGAAAGAGCCTTCTTTTATTCCCATGGATATGTCAAATACTGTCAAAATTAACTAGAAAATTAAATAACTTTCAATATGAATTTTACTATTTCATTGAGCATTTCTTCTCTTCCAAAGTTATGGCATTATGCTCTAATGCATTCCAGTTAGAGGTTTTTTTTTTGGTTTTTTTTTATGTTAAAATATTTTAATTCTCATTTTGTAGGGACCACCTGGACCTAGAGGTGAAAGAGGAAGAGAAGGCTCAACAGGACCTCCTGTCAGTACTTTGTATTAGATGAGTTTTAATAATTTTTATTTCTTAGTATATTCAGTTATCGATTATATTTAAAATTTTACTAAATCTCATTTTCTAGTTTATTATTGTTCATCTCTATTTTATGTGTTTTTGATAGTCTGTCCATTCTTAGTGATTTGTTGAAAATGTGTTGTTTGTGTTCTTAGTAATCTAGCTGCTTGGCCCCGCGCTGCTGGGGACCCGCTAAAGGACATCTATCAATTACGTGTTACATAGACTCTGAATTTTTCAAAAAAAATTTTTGTTGGTGATCAGCTTACAATCTACTATAAAAGATGCACGATTTCGTTTATTGTAATAGTGCACTCAGTCATTATCCAGTCGATATCTTTGCAGCGGTGAATCCCTAGCTCAGCGGCAGATGCTCTATATTTTGCATTTAGTCATATTGGCGGCATATTAACAAATGTCGAAATGATTTGAAAATTTTCAGAGAATTTCAATAATCTTTGCCAAATCTACGATTGAAGTTGCAAGTGAAAAAGTCAAATTGAGTCTAAATAATCTATTGCTATGCTACATTTGATGTATATTTTGACTCACTCTCATCAAATTAAGTTAGATTCATAATTTAACTTAATCCAGCCAGACAAATTTGACCTTTTAAAATTTGGTAAATTTAGAAATAATATTACCAATATTAGTTTTTATGCTTAAAAGAATTTTTTATATTTTTTCAATATGTACAAAACACTGGTAAACATACTCCACAAAATATTACTGGTGTCTATAGGGCAGCTCTAGCCTCTGTTTTAAAAATAATCATGAAAATATGTTGTACCAAGTTCTGAACTAAGAGAAAAATTAGCAGGCATTGATACAATAGCGTTATCTCCCAAATTGTTCGCTAACTGAAAAATTATCGCCGTAATAGTACCAGTATTGGTCAACGTGGTGCCACACAACACACCTAATGATATACGTAGGTGTTTCACATTAGATGGCCTCCTTACATTTGTTCTTGTAATGGACACATTCTGGAAAAAAGATGGTGTGGCGACCTCAAATAACAGATAAAATTTCTGTGCAGCGGAGTACTCTTTTGCACAGAGGTAAAGTATCTGGCTCGAGATCTAATGGTCCTCGGATCAAATCACGCCGTCCCCCACAATGAAAGCTTACCTTACGCTTTACTGGTGACAACCGGACTAAAAATCATGCTGCCATCTATCGGCCCTTCTGAAAAAAAAGGAGAAACTACATCGCAACAAGCGATCACATACGCAACTCGCGTGCAACACCTCAACAAGCGGACAACGATGCCAACTAGCATCACAAACTTCCAACTCCGATCAGACGTTGATCAGAACATCAGTATCGCTCCTTCGTCGCTGGGAGGAAGCTGTGTGGCGACCTCAAATAACAGATAAAACTTCTGTGCAGCGGAGTACTCTTTTGCACAGAGGTAAAGTATCTGGCTCGAGATCTAATGGTCCTCGGATCAAATCACGCCGTCGCCCACAATGAAAGCTTACCTTACGCTTTAATGTAATAGATTAATTAAGTTGACCAAAACCCGACTGAAAATATCCCATAACAGCATGAACGTATAATGGTAAATTAATTATGTTGGTAAACATACTTTTAAATGTTAAATATATAATAACTGTAGTGCAAATGAAATACAAAGGAATTTAACGAATTTATTTTGCTTAAATGTTATTAATACTCATTAAATAAAATCAAAATGTCAATACCGGCTGAGCACAATACATCTTTAATGAAAGCACTAAATGTAAACAAAAACAGGATGAATTTAAAACGTAGAAAAATAAAACAATGCATAAAAAATACTTTAAAACCGCACATGCGCAAAAGTTGTTTACGATATCGACTGACAGTAAATATATGGAAGTATTACAATAATATTCAAATTGCTTATTGGACAGATAATTGTAATAGTACATAAAAATAATCAGAAAAATAAGGGGGACACATTAAAATAACTTTCGATTTTATTCTGATGTAATAAAAAAATATTGTTGCCATTCCAAGATTTTTTTTAATGTCATTAAATTTTAATGAAAGCAACTTTAAATCAAATTTAAAAGTTGTTCTCTACAATCTCCATGCACTAAAGCTTCTATGTACCAAATTGTGTACCTCTAAGTGCACAATTGTGGATTTGTATTAGGTTCAGACGTACAGACAACTTAGTTTTATATTTATAGATATTTGTAATCATTGGTAACCAATTATATAGTAATTTCATGATGGGAATATGTTTCTCCCCAAATTCTGATTAGATATGGGTTTCTTATTAAATACTTACCATCTAAAAAAATTCTCTTGTATAATATTTTTAATAAAATTATCTAAAATGTTTTTGTTTACAATTAAATTTATTTTTAAGTTATTTTTTAATCTTAGATTGTACTCAGTCATAGAGAGTTTAGGGTAAAAATAGAAAAGTTTCTCACTTGTAGCCCTTAATGTTTTGTACTCTTAAAAAATCATATCAATTGGCCATATCATGTATCGATATAACAATCATATATCTATATAATACAAAAAATTTAAATATATGATAACTGGTTAAATTTGAATGAAGTGGAGTAATCAATCACAATTACCCAAAATAAAAAGCTAAAAAATGCTTAAAAATAAATTAATAATGTGATAACTGGTTCAATTTTAATGAAGTGGAGTGATAGATCACAATTACTCGAAATAAAAAGCTAAAAAAATTAAAATATTAAAAACAAAATTCAAACTTGAGAATAAAAAAATCATTCATTTAAATGTGTTAGGTACCAATGATATTCACTAATGTGAATATTTATTACTATATAATAAGCAAAAATTCAAAATGTGTACTTATTTTTAAGCCTGAAACACTTCTAGAATAAAAATATTTGTGACCATGTATCTTGTTTACAATTTTCCATAGTCATATATAAAAACTTATACTAAACACTCTGTGAAACAAATCTAATCTAAACTAACTAATCCCACAATCCATATACACTAATAGAAAATGAAAATATATTTAATGATTTTAATAATTTGAATACCATATTGTTATTATTTTCTTTTTAAATAATTGCACTCAAAACATGTTAGCATATTTGCTACTGCAGGAACTAGAAGATTAACATATTTTTTCAATGTTTTGTATCACACAAAGAACAATAAGATGATGAATTCTCTGAATTATCATATCTTATATTATTGTTAATATAGTACTATATAAAGACAAAGGAGGAAAAATTGCTTAAGTGATTTTGAAAAAATACAATTTAAAAGTTGGAAAATGTTTAGAAGTATGTTAAAATGTTTAGTCTTTTCTGTTAATTATATCTCAAACTATATTGCTCTCCCCAATTAATGACCTACTATAGGTTAGTACTTCTAATGTGCCAACAGAGATATCTATTTTCTCAAAAAGTGGACTTCAGCTGTTCTTCCCCTTTGGTCTTTGTATTAACTAGTATTAATGTTAGTTACCTTTTAGACAGTGTTTTATAATTTATTTAAAAAAATTATACTTAGTGGTATATTTTATTATTTCAAATTCTAAAGATAAATATATCTTATTGTAGGGCCTTAGAGGTGTTGATGGACTTCCTGGTCAACCAGGTCCAACTGTAAGTAAAATTTGAGCTGGCATAAATTGCATGAATAATAACTGTTTATTTATATTGCTGTTTATTCACTGGTTGTGCGTGCGTGTCACGCATGACACACACTCTCTATATAATGACAAATTCTACTTAGGCAAAGTATGAAAAAGTTCATGCTAAGGCTATTATTTAAAAGAAAGATGTGCATTCCTCGAATATACTAATGTTACTTTGAAAAACAATGATCTTTCAACAGTTCACCTTCAAATCGTTGCAATATGTCTATTGACCATGACTCTCCTTTTCCAACACTATCATGCAGCACTGTGTAAAACTAATCTTTTTGTTGAACGAATGTAAAATTCCATATTTTGGCACTTCCAAACTTGGCGCAAAATACAAATGATTAATTCTGAGTGGTGCATTAAAAGTCAGATGCCTAGCCATGTGATATTCAAAACAAATCAGATGTATTTCATACTTTCTCAGTTTGCCATTTGGCATTCTATAGAATGACTAGTAAATGTGTGAATTGTTAATCATTTCATGTTTGCCTTGCATTTTGTAAAATAGCTATGTATTCCATAGAATGCCTGCTTTCATACATTTCTAGTAACATATTTAATATATGGAAAAAATTCTATTGAAAAAATGTATAAAACCAAACTTATTTTAAATAAAAAATTAGTGAAATGAAACATGAAACAAATTATTGAGATTATGCCTGGGCTTTAGGGGCACCACATTTTGTACAATCCAAATAGAAAAACGTAAAAATATACTGGAATCAAAACAAGAATAAGATATAAAAAAATGGAGTCTACCAAATTATCAGGAGGCAATGTTCAACTGCATTATTAAAAGGAAGCATTTTTTTCTGTATAAGTTTCAACATTGTCAAAACAAAAATCATGCACAAACCCAAAAAATATTCAATATAAATTTAGAAATAGTATTCAAAAAGTGTGTGTGTGCGTGCGTGTGTATACAGAATAAATAATAAAATAGATACATTTGAGAAGAAATGCACATAAAATTTGGTGGAATCAATTAAAAATAATAATGGACGATACATACCAGGGGTTGTATTAAGGACAAACACCCCAGTTGTGTTTGCAAATGTCATTCAACTCACAAATCAAACCAAGTTTCTTTGCTGGCTTACAGTAAAGTGAACAGTTAATATATAAATGTATGGATGGGTACAGGAGATATGAATGAGAATCTATAGCATTATTGTAGACTGCATAAGATTAATGCATTTCTAGATAAAGTGTATTTGAAATTGGTTGTTATTTAAAATCTGAAAGAGATTTAAATTTGATTTTTCTCATTTGATTCATTATAGCAGATGGATTGAATTCAGTTGATTTGATTTATAACTACGTTATGGTATACTTTTATGGATAGTTTTGAAGGTCAAGAAATTAGTTTGGCCTCATTAAAAAGGAATTATGTTTGTCAAAAATTATTGTTGAAATCATTAAAAAAAGAAATTTAAGTTCAATGAACTATGCAGTTGTGGAGAAAGTATCACTCTTTTTAAGAAGTTCTTTTTGATTAATTTCTCGAGAGAGATTGGTATTATTGAAGTGTCTAAGTAATTAAGTTGTTTTTTTTTTCCTTTTCAAATCATTGTAAAAAGAGATTGTCAAATCACTTCATCCTATATGAATCAACCTGAACACCTTTTTGCTAAACCATTAAATACCATACTTAATTTCATCACACAGGAAAACTACTCTTGGATTACTTGCAACCCTTTAATTTTGAAAACTTGTTGTGACTTTTGATATTGCTAGTGTGGACATATGAGCTGTTATACTTGAAGCCAAAAAGGATATGCAACAAACTACGAAACGACTGAAACATCAAAATTATGCTGATATCCTACACTCAACTTACCACTCTAAGTAACACAACAAATAAAAAAATTATTACATTAGTTAATACTATTCTACTGCTACAACACTACACATATGCACACACAGAAATATCATTGTTATTTTGACTTTAATGTTTATTTTAAATTACTAATATTTTTAATGTTTCTTATTCTCATGTAAATATAAAAACATATCAAGAACTTATGAAAGTTCTTAAAAAGTTATATTTTTCTACAGTATTTTTAGTGAATTTTGAAATACCTATTTGTTAATTTTAGGGACCTATTGGAAGATCAGGATCTCCAGGGTTTCCTGGTGCACCAGGACCAAAAGTAATATTTTTTTTTTTCCAAATCTGTTTAAAATTTACTTTAAATTTATTTAATTGGATGATTAAGTTTTAATTTAAAAATCAATATCACGTAAGGAATATTTTTTTTAAATAAAGAAAAGCTCAATAACAAATGATTTATAATGCATCTTGCCAAATCCAATTATATTATTCGTCTTATATAATGTGAACTGTTGCAGTAAGAAAAAGATATACATTTCTTTTTAAATCATGGCTATTTTGCATATATTTTAGGAACTAATAATTATTACTAACAGTGACAATACATGATGTTTAAATAAAATCTGAATTTAAACTCATAAACTTAAAATATAGCAGTGTAGATTGTGTTGAATAAAACTTTTCTAGGGCGAATCAGGAGCAGTTGGACCTAAAGGTAGCCAAGGTGCTCAAGGACCAAGAGGAGAAGTGGGTACACCTGGTATTGCAGGAGAGCGAGGTCAACCTGTGAGTAAACCATTAATTTTAACTGGAATGATTTTAACAAAATAGGAACCATAAAAAAATTACTTATTTTAAGAATACATAGCACTTTTTAAAGTAACTTTAAATTGTGATTTTTTATTGATGCTCGTGATTAATTATTTTTATTTTAGGGACCTGCTGGTAAAGATGGTTTGCCTGGTGAGAGAGGAAGTCCAGTATGTAGGCATTTTGTCTTTAACTAAATATTATTTTTATTAGATATTGTTTGCAATTTATGCATAAATATACATTTTTCTAATTAAGTATGACTTTTTATCCTCATTTTATTTATCATATTTTAAATATAGGGAAACTAATATTGATTGTTTAAATTTTTAACAAAAATATTCTGTAAAAAGTTTTCTCCTGTGATTTAGAAATCTATCAAAGGAAAAGTTTTCATCTAAAAATTCAAAATACTTTTAATGTTCATACGAAAATCAAAATACCACAGTAAAAGCCTAACTATTGTGAACTTCCAAAAAATTTAAGACTTCAGTAGTTCCATTACTTTGTGAATTATCATTCGTTGAAAATTAGAACATAGAAGCTTAAGAAATTCATTCCTCTGAGTCATACTTTTTATTCATACTTTGAATTCAATGATCAGGTAGATAACTTCACGACTTCACGTAAATAAATTGTGTAGATAAAATGAAAAGATATTTTTAAAAAAATAGCTTATCCAAATAAACAAACTTCTCAAGTATTAAAAAAATTTTGCCTTGCACAAATAATCAAACCTCCCAAGTATTAAAAAAATTCTAATTTTGCTTACTTTTCTTGAAGTAAATTGCCTTTTTAAATTTAGAATTTTACTTATTTTTAATACTTTCACCTAAATGCCTGTTGAAAATTTTTTATTAACAACTTTTATTATTAATTACAACTAAAATTAACAAAGCAGTACTTGGATTAAAAATATTTCAAATTGTACAGAAATGAATATTCTTTGTAGAGTAATTTTGAGCATTGTATAATGGATGCAATGTGCGTATATGTGAGGCGTTGTGAATACGAAGGGCGAACTCAACATTGGATAAAAAAAATTCGCAATCCAAATCTAGACTCTTCACAGATTCTTCAGGTATATTTTTCATATTGAGTTCACCCTTCTATCCCTCTCAAAATACTCAGAGAATGATACCAAGCATGGAAAAAACAATACACAGAAAACTTTTTAAATTCATTTTTCTAACAACTATCTTTTGTTGAATTCACCCTTTGTATCCACAACGCTTCATATGATCCAATTTTTTATTAAACCAGAATTTGGTCAAAAAAGATTTCTAAATTTAGCTTTCAGTTTTATCCATGTTTTTTATTATTATTATTATTATTTTGTAATAATTAGTAACAACAAGATTTCGAATAAAGAACATTTTGTGTCTATGATTAAAATGAAGGAAAATAATATAGATGATAGCTTTACCTGTTTGCAAATGTCATCTTAAATTGTACAAATGTTTAGATATGTGTTTATATCTGTGTACACCAGTGTCATAATTCTTTTCTCATTACTGTTCATGCTCAATAATAGAAGTGCCTTAGAATGAATGCAATTACAACTCTTTCAATGTACTATAAAAGTTTTACAAATTTGTCCTTTAAAGCTATATCACAACTACCCCCCCCCCCCCCCTGCTCCCCTCCTTAGATTGCAGACAACAAACCCTATTTGTATGTTAAGTAATAATGGTAATCCAGCTACAATCGTGTCTTTTGTAGGGTGATCGGGGACCTAATGGGGTCCCAGGATTTCCAGGAGCAAGGGGACTTCCTGGACTTGTTGGTAATCAAGGTGTTCCAGGACCAAAAGGCTCACAGGTATAGTCATTATTCAAAATTGTCCTATAGTATGCTTTGAATCCTTATTAAAGTTTAACTGCAGAAGTTAATTGACTTGTTACTAACCTCTGCTAGAAAGACTGGAAAATTTTTAATTCATAAATTAAATTCCAGATTAGAACATGACTGTAAATTCTGACTGAAAGAAAGGACTGTTGCAGGTTTTAAACATAATTTCATAAACAACTTAGCCACTTTAGCATTTTGAAAATAGTGGTAAATAATTTTCCATTGAATATTAAGAATAAAATGAAACACTTAGAGCATTCTTGACCATCTTGGTTGAAAATGCCTTTGGAAGGAAATACTTGAAAGCTATATTATCCAGTAAACACTTGTATTTTCATAATATTTTTTAACCTTCATGAGTTATTATTTGTAGACAATTCCAAACTTTGACAGAGGAGACTTCAACATTATTAAGAGATGCTATATGTGAATAAGAATACATTAATGATGTGAAACAGTGTGTTAAGAATAAATTATTCACAAAATTTTGCCTTTTAGGAAAAAGTAGAGTTAAGAACCACAATTTGGCATGTTCATTTACACCTAACATGTACCTTGAAATCTTCCTACTCCACACAATTTCTGCATAGGAATGAAAAGGAAAACAACTTTTTAAATATAAATCCTAAGGAAAAAATACCTTTCAGCATATCCATACTAAAATCAGTATGAACATTGCTAATAGTGTGGGTTTCTGCTACTGGCTAGTAAGCATCTGTTTTCTAGGTTTTCATACAGGTTAGCAAGATGTACCACCATATTTAGTGTGCATTCCTTCAATACCTTAAAGAAATGCTATGAAAGAAAACTTTGATATAACTTTGATATTTTTAATATATTATCCACTAAATGATTCATATGCTATATCATTTATCGATTAACCCACTAAAGACGACTTTGAAATAGAAAAAAAAATTGCTTTTTATGCTATACTTTGTTTATTTAGATCAATTAAAATACACTTGAAATTTTTCAGATTTTTTTTTTTTTTAATTATTTTTATGATTTTTTAGCTGGCGAGATTTCTTGCCTATCATCTGTAGTGTACTTATAAAAGTAAAAGCACTATAAATTCTACACAAAGAACTCTTCCAAAATACTATGAAAACTTTATCTATCATATTAAACAAACCATATGAGGAGGTTGGCCAGTTGTGGACCTGCTTCACACACCTATTTCAGGGCTTTTCATTTCCATTTTATTCGCCTGGTGCAATAATTTCAATATGCCCTTTTTAATGCATCTCTCCCCATTAATTTAGAAATTAAATAATTTGGGACATTAGATGAAATCGACCTATTAGTTTCCTATCTGGAAATTTGTTATATTGTGATACAAGATCCGAATGTTTTCTTTTGTAAGATTTCAGTCTCTGACTCAGCACCTTCAATATGGGCCTGGATAGCTACATTAGAATGTTTGGAAATTTAATAGCCAATAATTGACTCAGGATCACTGTCAGAAACAAAGAACACATTTAAAGCTTCATGTAGCGGGAGACCAAAGAGAAAGGGAGGGGAGATTACTAAATAGTTGGGCAATTCTTTGGGGGTGACGCACAGTACATTACACTAATTTTTTTTCTCTTTGTAAATAGATTAGAATAACGAATTAGAACACAGATTAGATGCACAGGACATGGTATCCCATGCATGAGTGGTCTATAAATGTGTATTTGACCTATAGTTATAATAATTATTTTTCCATATAAACTTTACCAACAACTAATATTATATAAAACAAAAGCATAACCACTAGATTCATCATAATGTTACTATTCTAATCTGTTTATGAAATGAAAAAAAAAGCTTATTTTATTAATCATACCGTACCATGTGGAACTTCACACATCGGATTGTTGGCAGGATTTCTTGTCAGTTAACAATGTCTTCCTAATGTGTATAAAATTAGTTTCTTTAGATTTTTTAGCACATTCATATATAAGGAATGGATTCATACCATGAAAATAAAGCACAAAAAAATAGACCAAACATAGCAATAAAAATAATTTTTTATATCTTTTCTTTACGATGGACAAAACATTCACGACGAAAAAAATTTTAACTTTAAACCTAGTTTTCACCAACAAAGCCATCTGTAAAATTTGCAGCACTAGAGCATTTTGATTATTTGATTCTTAGAAAGAAAAAATACACTAAGTGGAACCACTCTTGCAATTTATTGGCAAAGAAAAAATTAAAATGTTGATTGGGAAATTTTCTTACCAACTGTCGTTAATGGGTTATTAAAAGTATTTGAGTTTTGAAGTTATTTCTCTCTCTATTAAAAGCACAATCAGTATACCTAAGACAATTTAAGTAAAAAAGATTATTGTTTGCAATCGAATAAATACTATTTTCATTCAACACTCACCAAAACTATATAAGTTAAAACTACCATTTTCTCCCAATTTTGTCTTCCACTACAATCTTGAATTGAAGAATTTTGATTACAAAATATTGTTTTTAATTATGAAACCTAAAACTGATGAATAATTACAAACCTATTGAAAATAATAAAAATATTTATCTCTTGAAGTAATATACTCCTTTTTACAACTGAATGATACATTGAAAATAAATGTTACCTGTTTCTCAAGACACTATTTTAACACAGCAACTTGAAGTAACCAAGTCACTTCTTTGTATTTCATGGATATAGAAACCCTTGTTTCTTATGAAACACAATAAGCAAACTGTTTAATCAAGCTGAGAAAAAGAAAAACAAGATTAACAAATATCCTTTCAACTATTCAGGCTCCATTCCTGACTAAAGTTTTGGTCACAACCAGAAGAAGAAAGAAATTCTATTGATTTTTAAAGTAATTTTTTCTATATTCCCTTGTTTAATGTTAGCAATTATGTAGCTATTTTTGCTCTACATACCCGGGGCAACAAAATACCAAAAAAAGCAGACTTCAGATGTAGTAGAAGCAAGCTGTGAGGAGTCCAAAACTGACCTGAGCTTGTTAAACATCATATGCTAACAGATTATAATGCTTTGACATTTCATTTGGTGGTAGAACCCTAAATTATTTATACCTTAAGTGAAGTAGAGGGAACCTAGTGCATTGAAACTTTCAATGCTGCAAATAAAAAAAAAATTATATGTTTCTGAATACCTGAAGCTCTTAAGAAATTGATGAAAAAGCTAAATATTCTAATTATGAATTTCCTTAAATTATAAAAAAAAAATACCATAAATAGCCTTCAATATGGGGTCCCCAACCCTACCAAGCGAATGAAACCTTTTAATTATAGATATTTCTATGACTTCTTTACCAATTAACGCATTATGAGCTGGCCAGATATCAATACCCATTTTATAAACTGCCATCTATCAGCAGCCAGGTATTTTTTACCCGATTGAAAATGCACAACTAAAAAAGGGGAACTCCATATTTTGCCCTCCCCAAGTCATGTTACTACAGTGTTGGCAATCCAAAAGACCATTTCACATGATTTCAATAATATATCCAACCAAAATAGTCGGAAGCTGTAACACGGATTGGGCGACTAAAGAAAAAAGTTGGAAGCCAGTATGTGTTGTTGATTGCATTAATTATATGAATGGCGTTGTCAGCTTGATCGATATTTATCATATTATTCAATTGTATGCTGTACAAAATGATCAGTAATGCTCCTCATTAATGCTGCACTATTTAATGCCTTAAGATTTTGAAAACACTAAACCCAAATTCAATAATGAAGAACCCAAATTCAAATGAATGTCAAAGGAATGAATTAACAGACAAGACATTCGGGAAAATCCAGACAATCCAGTTCCTAAGTACATACAGTTTATCCAAAAGAAATTATTCTACAAGCAGACTGTAGAAAGATATGAATGCACACAAAATGGCCAAAATAAAACCATGTGTTAAAAAAATATTAGTGCTTAGTTTTAGTAACTATCCTTAGTGAACGATAATATTTTTTTACCCTGGGCCTTAAGCCCAAGGGTATTGCTTTCAATTGTTCAAAAGTGTGGTCCAGTGTCCAACCTCACTTTATGTTTGGGCATGTGCAGGTGTTCTGGTTAAGATGAGACAATTGGATAAAGTCCCTTAATTAGAAACTACAATGCTGCTTGAAACCTTTAATAACATAATCAGCATAAGTACACACATCTCCACATAAAAAACAGTCCAAACTGAAAGAACAACAAAACAGGCACAAACGTTGCTAAGCAACCTTCAGTTCAATTGGATAGTCGTTACGAGTTCTTTTTTAATTTCCTTTTCCTAGATGATTCCAAATGATAGATGGAAACTTCTGATCACTGGCAGGCTTCTAGCGCCAAACATTCCACCCACCTTGAGGTACGACTTCAATTGAAAATTATCATCACGTTCAACTAGCGCTTTCGCTTTCTTGGAATAACAGCACCAGTTTAGATATGGATCGTTTCACAACCCCTCCTACAGTCTTCAAGAGTACCACCTGTACCACTCCGTCAGATCCTGGGAATAGCTCCATTACTCGCCCTAATTTCCATTTTAGTGGAGGCAATCTATCATCTTTGATGATGACTAGGTCGTTTTCCGATAAATTTTTCGCTTTTTTTAACCATCTGGGTCGCTGCTGCATTCTGGAAAGGTATTCGGCTTGCCAGTAATACCAGAAATGTTGTTGCAATTTCTGCAATAACTGCCACCTACCAAGAGTATTGGTAGTCTCTGCACGAATGTCTGGTTCCAGCATGGTAGTTAGTGGTCCTCCAACTAAAAAGTGGCCAGGAGTGAGGGCTTTTAAATTGTTTGAGTCTGATGATATTGGCGTGATTGGTCTGGAATTTAAACAGGCTTCTATTTGAGTCAACAAGGTATACATTTCTTCAAAGTTCAAAACAATTTCTCCAATTACCCGCTTCATTTGTAACTTAATGCTTTTTATTCCAGCTTCCCATAATCCACCCATATGAGGGGCTCCTGATGGATTAAAATGCCAGGTTATCTCTTGCTTTGATAGATAAGTAGATACTTGACCATCATTTTCCTCTAACGCATAGAACCTGGCAATCTCTCCCAATTTCTTAGATGCTCCAATGAAATTCGTACCACAATCGCTGTAGATATCCGTACATCTCCCTCGTCTAGAAATGAACCGTCGCAATGCTACAATAAACGCCTCTGACGAGAGGTCACTGACTAGTTTGATGTGCACAGCTCGTGTCGAAAAACAGATGAAAAGCGCAACGTAGCCTTTGAATGTCATTCGACCTCTACTCTTTTGACGCTCGTAGAAGAAAGGGACCGTAGTAGTCTATTCGACACACTTGAAAAGATCTAGTGGGACTAACTCTAGAAGCAGGAAGATCTCCCATCAACTGTTGACCAACTCTAGCTTTATATCGACAACAGATCACGCATCTTCGCACATGTCTTCAAATTGCAACTCGAGCTGACCAAATCCAGAATTCCTTGTGGAGCACGGCTAACATCAGTTAAGGGCCTGCATGTAGATGACTCAGATGCACCTGTGTCAAGATAAATGATGTCAATCTATGAATCTTTTGCAACAAAATCGGACGCTTCTGCTGATCTGGAATTTTGGCATGGCGTAATCTGCCGCCCACCCTGAGAATTCCTTCAGAATCCAAGAATGAATTTAATGACACAATACGACTGTTTGCTTTTCAATTACTTTCTCTTCTTCAACTCTAGCAGTTTCTCGGGAAAACCTCTGCTTGCACAATTTTTATCCATAGAACCAATGCTTCATTCAGTTCAGTGGAGCTCAAAGTGCCACCCTTTCTTTCGTGTTTCTTTACCTTGCAATTATAAATTAATCTCCTGCAGGAAGCTGTAATTCTTTTTAGTTTGAAAAGACTTGAGTATTTAAATAGTAAATCAGACTCTTGCTTAGATGAAACGCCTATCTGAGCAGAATGAGATATCATATTTGTTTTCTCTTCTAAAGTGATGTCTTGAGGACTTGTCGCTATCTCATTGATCTGCGAATTCTCCAGAACCATCTGACTTGGGCCAGTCCACCATAAGCGATGTTCTAGAAGCTCTCTTGGGGAAATACCTCTTGAGGAACAATTGGCCAAATTATCTTCACTGCAGACGTGTCTCCACTTACATCCTGGAAGCATTGTCTGGATCTTGCTAACACGATTTGCCACAAACGCCTCCCAACGACAAGGTTTAGAATTCAACCAGGCCAGTACGATGGTTGAGTCCGTCCAACATATAATTTCGTCAAAGGCAAAGGAAATTGTCTTTATGACCACATCTAGTGTCTGCACAAGAAGTACGGCACCACACAATTGAAACCGTGGTATCGATATTGACTTCAATGGTGCAACCTTAGTCTTGGCCATCAACAACTGGGTTTCAGTGCAACCCGTGCCATCTTTCGTATTGAGAAAAACAGTTGATGCGAAAGCCCTTTCTGATGCATCACAGAACCCATGCAATTGGTAAATGACCGTACCCTCTGTGATGGTGCATCGCCTTATTCGAAGCTTTTCTAAGGACGGTAGAGCTTGACAATAGGCTCTCCATTCCTCCAAAATGTCTGCTGGAAGTGACTCATCCCAGTTGATGTTAAGTTTCCATAACCTCTGCATCAAAATCTTGCCAGTTATAATTACTGGTGATACCAGACCCAAAGGATCAAAGATTTTTGAAAAGTCAGACAACAGTTGTCCTTTTGTAAGCGGATGACAGGCAGGCAATGACGCAACTTCAAACGAAAATGTGTCCGTAGCTGGACGCCATTGAAGACCCAATGCTTCAACTGAAGAGTCTACAACAAAAAGTTCTTCAGTTTGTCTTTTATCTGAAGGTATTTTCTCTAAGAGCTGATTGTTATTTGAAGACCAGTTATAGATCTCGAACCCTCCGCGTTCCAGCATCAAAGTGATATCATTCTGCGGCAAGATAGCTTCTTCCGCTGTCTCAGCACCAGACAACAGGTCATCAACGTAGAAGTCTCTGACTAGAATCTTAGCTGCTTCGGGGAAGCTTCCTCGCTCGTCATCAGCTATCTGGATGAAACACCTTGTGGCTAAGTAGGGGGCTGACGCAGTTCCGTAAGTTACGATGGTTAGACGATAGTCTCTTACTGGCTCCTCCGGTATTAACCTCCAAACTATCCTCTGGAATTCTAGATCATCTCTATGGACTCTGATTTGACGATATATCTTCTTAATGTCAGCTGTCATTGCTACTTGATGCTTTCTAAATCTCAAAAGAATAGGCAGAATTTAGTCCTGCACAACTGGTCCCACAAGGAGTTTGTCATTCAGTGGCACCCCAATGTAGATTTGGCCGATGCATCAAACACCACTCGGAACTTTGTGGCTGATCTCAATTGCTTAGCTACGGCATGATGAGGAATGTAGTATGACTCTTCTACTGGAATTTGAATGTGTTCTGGTGGGATCTCTTCCATGTGACCCAAGTTGATGTATTTAGCCATAAAATCGCGATAACTTTCCATAGCCTGAACATCATATTTAAATCTTTGCTCTATTTGTAAGAGTCGCTTCAGGGCTATTTCCCTTGAAGACGCAAGTGGCTTAGAAGATGATTTGAACGGCAAACGCACTAAATATCGACCATTATCATCACATGTTGTAGTTTCCTGAAAGTACTTTTCTGCAGATAGACTATTTCCAACCGCAGGCAGATCCTCCAACTCCCAGAATCTTCTTACAATATCGTCTATGGCACAATGGACTTGCACCGATTTCTTAAATGCTTGTTCCTGTGGCTCTTGTGGCATAGCTCTGCCGAACCGGACCCACCCAAACCTTGAAGGGTGAGCAACCACCATTCCATCCGGTGAACTTCTTTCTTCGTTAAACATCAGTTCTGGCCATACGTCAGCTCCAAGCAAAACATCAATTTGACCAGGCTTGTGGCAGTTTGAGTCTGCCAACTTTAAATTTTTGAACAGGCTAAGGCAATTTGAGTTAACAGGAAACTATGGTAAAGAACTGGTAATCTTTGGCAGAATGTGTGCATCAACCTCTAACACAACCTTTGCACTGGAGCATGTCGTCACTCGCAACTGACTAGTACCCCTTGACTGGCTGACTACCTTCGCTGACAAGCCACGGACATCCAAACTTGTCCTTAGTCCAAGCCGTAATACACAGTAGCTTCAAATGAATGTGGCTTGCGATCCACAATCGAGAAGTGCTCGACAAAATTGTATTTCTTTATGGCTATCTACGATGCCAATCAGAGTTGTTGGCAGCAGTACTTGGCTTCTCTGCTGACGAGTCGCCTCAGCGATATGAGTTGAAAGAGCCTGTTGGCCGTCCTCGACAGGTAGGTCTGGAGGAGAATTTACCGTTGACTCCTCAGGAGCCGCAATCACAATATGTAGTAGGTTATTGTGTTTTTGTCCGCAAACCTTACATCCGCGGCTTGGACACGACTTGGAAAAATGACCCTTTCGAAGGCAATTCGTACAAAGCTTGCTGTTGTAGACGAATTTCTTCCTTTGGTTGACTCTCCATTTCTGAAATTCCTTGCAACGGTAAATGCTGTGTTTAGTGCTACAGACAGGGCATTGGGTACAGACAACATGTGAGGCAAATCTAGACTTCACCACACCACCTTGGATCTTGTCAGAGCTTCTATGAACGTTCAATGCAGGACAACAGATACTCATAGCTTCTAGTCCCTGGCGCGGTTCTCCAGAAAGTCAGAAAACTCCTTGAAAGTCCTCTGAGATGTCTCCGTGTGTGAAAGCTCCCATTCTCTAAGGGACTCCAGATCTAGTTTTTGGTGAAGCAAGTAGACCACCATGGTATTCCATGGTGGTCTATCATGGTGGTGAGGAGTCATCATGGTATTCCATGGTGGTAGGAGTCGACTGGTTCCTTGAGGACTCTCAGTGTTTTCAGGCTCTCGGAAGATGTGTCAAGTAGCTGGCTAAGTCCCTTCGCAGACTCCACTTTCAGAGGCGCTTGGTTTATCAAACATTCCAAATAAGAATACACAAGTTCCCGTTCATTGGAATATCTGTTTACTAGTAAATCCCAATATTATTATTGCATAATTATTATCAGAAATAGGGATCGCATTCAAAAGTGCGCCAGCTTCTCCCCTCAATGAGGACTTTAAATACTGTAATTTTTGTGCAGAGGATAGAATATTGTTGTTATGTAAAGTAGCTTGAAACAGGTAATGGAATTCTAACCATTCAGTCACCTGTCCTTAAAAGGTGCGAATTTCTATACGTGGCAGTCTAACACAAGTAGCAGGATCATTTCCATGATTGCGACTGGTGGATTCATCATTCAACGTATTCAAATCATCAATATAAATTTTAATTTCATCTAACCTGTTAAGCTCGATGTGAAATTCCTTTTCAATTTCGTCATATTCTTCCTGCTCAGTGAGCGTCAGCAATTCCTCGAATAGTGATGTAACTATGTTGACGAGAGTTGACGCCTGCTCACTGTACCGCTTCAGTCAAGTTGTGTGCACCGGCATGCCGCCTAACACTTGAACATTGTCGAATAACCTCGTAACTTGACCTTTGACATTCGGCTTCTTGGCTCGCAATGCCTCCATATTTTATCTCAAATCTTTCAGTAAGTGAACTTCGATTAAGTCCCAGTTTGGGCGCCAAAAATGTTCTGGTTAAGATGAAACAATTGGATAAAGACACTTAATTAGAAACTACAATGCTGCTTGAAACCTTTAATAACTTAACCAGCGCAAGTACACACATCTCCACATAAAAAACTGTCCAAACTGATAGAACAACAAAACAGGCACAAACGGTTGCTAAGCAACCTTCAGTTCAATTGATAGTCATTACAAGTTCTTTTTTAATTTCCGTTTCCTAGATGATGCCAAACGATAGATGGAAACTTCTGATCACTGGCAGGCTTCTAGCGCCAAACAGCAGGAAAGGCATTGTGTAGACATGCGCCTTCTCTGCCTGCTTGTGTAAAAAGAGATATATGCTGATGTTGCTCAAATGTATTGATGTATCAATGTATTATAAAACTCAAATAAAAAAACTTTTTAATAGGCTTAGACTTAAGGCCCAGGATAAACTGTATATCGGCTCTAAGCCGATTATTTAATTTTGTTCATGTATAATATCTATTACCCATACCATCAGTTTATAAGTTAAATAGTTTGATACAGTCTTGCTTTTCCAAAAATGAAAAACAACATATTTACAAAAATGAAAAGCAACTTATTTTCAACATAACACCAAATTTTAGTGCAATCTAACTATTATTTCTGAATCTCTTGCCAAATTTTTTAACCCACACTTTTCACTTTCGCTAAAATTTGTGCCCACTATGCAGCTTGGTTGAATCTGTTAGGCTATCCGCTTATAACAACCCTTTTTTTATGCTACCCCTTTATAATGTATTAATACATCAGCACCAAATTTAAAAATTGATTAAAAAGAATTAGAAAAAAGATCCATGAAGTACAAAATATTTGAACTAGTAATTTTGCCATTGTTATGCATTGTTCATTGTATCTATACTGAATTTGGCATTCATCTTCCTCAACACTCTGGGAAAGTTATAACTTTTCACTACTGGAAACTATTATTTAACAAATTATCAGTTTGATTATATTCTTACAAAATCTTACTATCAGGATTTCAATTAGCTTCCCAGGAAAAACTTTCAAACTTTGAATTTCCAATTCCTCATCTGCTAAATGCAAACCCATAAAACTGAAATTTTAATTTTTTTTTTTTTTTTTTTTTAATTTTTTTTTTTTGTGTTTTACTTGGATAAGTAAACTTTTGATTACAAGTCAACGTCATTCATCATAATTATGCAACAAAGATCTGTTAAAGCATCAAGCAGTAAATATGCTCTAGTTGAAAACTTTTTTTCACAAATTGATTTATTTTGTAACTTTTACAAGTAGTCATTTACAAATAATATATGTGGTACAATACCATCTAATGGCATGATTATTTTTCTATTTAACTATAATTGCTTCTAATTTTTTGATATTTTTTATCACCCAAATTTCGTGAATATCTCATGATGTATTTAATTTTTAGTTAATGGATGTGGAAACTTTCCGTAAATCATCTAATTAAACTTTGCTAAACTAGGGGGAGTCTTTTTTTAATTGGACATTTTAAAGTCTCATATTGTCTCAAATTTATAGAAGAACATTTTCAGACATGTTTGTGAAATAAAATTATAACATCAACTAGTCTTTCCCTGTATTGTATATTTACTTCTTTAAAATCATTTCTCTTAGGGAAACCAAGGGGAACCAGGAATTCGAGGAGAAGCAGGACGTAAAGGCGATCAGGGATTGGTTGGGCCTAGAGGTTTACCGGGTATCCCTGGCACTCAAGGAAAACGTGTATGTTTTTATTATTAGAGTCAATATAATATGCACTTTTAAAGCACGTTCACATTTCTCATATTTGTATGAGTTGGTGAAGTAACAAGTAACAACCATTGTAAACTGAAGCATTCACAATAAGTGTAGCAATGAAATTTGTTAAGATATGTCACAAATATTATAAAATGAATCAAGACCCTTAAATAATGTCAACATATTGCCTATGTCATTCATGCCTATTACCATATCATTATTCTGAACATTACAAAATTAAAATTTTAAATGAATACAATCAATATATTATCCCTTTTTTTCTTGGCTACCTCTAAAAAACTTTTGAATTTAAAGATTATCATAAGTTAAATTCAATAAAATGTTGTACTTACCGATTAATATTGTGTATCATCCAAATTGTTCTGTAAATTTCAAAGAAAAATTGTGTAATTTATTTTCTTGCATTATTTAAGAAATCTCACTATACAAAAAAGAAAGAAAATGTAAGCTTTAATATTTTAACATATTGTCATAAGAATTTGACTGGTAATAATTTCCTCAAATTATTGAAGTAATTTTTTCAATTAATTTGCAGTTAAATTAGTTTAATGATCACTTCATTAGCAAAGTGTTCAATCAGAAGTTGAAAGAATGCTGTATATTTTTATAAATGTTTACATTTGATTATTTTCTTATTCATATAATAAACTTAAATCACAGATTAGCTTTTTTTTTTTTTTTTTTTTCAAAATCTTAAAACAGTAAGCTTAATTCACATCAATTTGTTTGCAGACTTAATTTTAAATTAATATTGATAGCTGTTATTATTAATACCTTTACTTTTTAATTTAATTTCATCACTTAATTTTTCAAACAAAATTAAATGTTTTTAGGGTAAAGCTGGTCCACCTGGTCCAGTTGGATCTGTAGGTCCTCCTGGTGAGAGGGTAAGTCTTAAAATTTTATCTGTGATTGACTTATTTTCTGTCATTTTAGTTTCTAACACCATTATTTCCTACTTTTATTTAAAATACTTTTTCTACCAGGGTCCAGCTGGTTTAAGAGGTTTGCCAGGTCCAGAAGGAGCAGCTGGAATGAAAGGCATTCCTGGTGATCGAGGATTAGAAGGTCCATCCGGTGCAAAGGGTTCACAGGTATTTAAGGATTTTTTTATTTTTTTACTTGACCAGTGTCATGTATAAAAACCAGGTCAAGTAAGAGACTTAGCAACTAGAAATTTGTTGACTCATGCAAAATGGGAGTAAGTTTGGGCATCTAAAATTAACCTACTGTAAAAACTTAATTTTAGCCAAATGATAAAACATTCTTATGATGTGTAATTAAACTGAACCAAATATTAGAAAAATACTTATACTATAAGATTCAAGAAAAACTTTTTTGTTTAAATACAGAGTTTTAGGCTGTCAGCTAAGAAATAAACTCTACCATTTATTTTTTCTGTAAGAAAAAATCATAAGGATGCTTAAAATGAGCTTTACAACTAGACGACTCATTTGATAAATATTTTATTAACAATCTATACAAATTCTATGCATTGAAACTTTAAAAAGGTATCTATTCTTCCAAAATTTGAATATGTATTAATGTATAACAAATATATTAGTGTCGATTAAAAAAAAATTTGAATTCTTTTGGGCTTATTTTAGGGAGAATCTGGACGCCAAGGCCCCCCAGGAATTCAAGGATTAAGAGTAATGTTTTTATTTTAAGTTTTTTAAATACTAGTTAGTGTTTTAAGTTATATTTAAACTTCATTGAATTTAATAGTTTACTTTTTGTGAATTCATCTGTGTTTCTTTTTTAGGGAACACCAGGCTCTCCTGGAAATCCAGGAAAAGATGGATCACCTGGAGATAGAGTAATTGCCTTCTACTATTTTTTATTAAATAATTGTTCACTAAAATATGAAAATTAGCTTATTTAAGTAAAGGATAACTTTTTTTTGTTATTGAACTTCATTTTGTCCTTGAGTAAACATAAAAGTCAGGTATAAGCTGCAAATCAAAATATTCCTAGAAATTTAATATTTTAATGATGAGGTATATTTTTTAATAGTATTATTTTCTTGTAATGCAGCACAACCTATCTTCCCAGGTTTTTTGAAATATTAAAAAATTATATGAATAAATTTCGAACAATTCCATATTTTTACAAGTTTTTTCTACAATATATATTTCCATTTACATTATATTACTCCAATAGGGTGCTCCTGGATTAGATGGAAAACAAGGGCCACCAGGTCAACAGGTATTTATTTTTTGTATTGAATATGTAGTTTGTTCTCTCTTATTTCTTAACCCACTGACGGTCCAGAGAATGGGTGAAATTCTACAGTTAAATATATAATTCAAATATATAATTTTTTTAATTATTTTTTATTCATTTGTTTTAGATAGGTTATAAACTATCATCCTAATAAAAATATTTAAAAATATTTTCTTTTAAAATTTTATTTATAAATTTTAGAATGTTGTGTATTGCTGGAAAAACTGAGGATCAAATGACGCATATATATGTGTCTTTATTACTTATAGCATAAAATTAAATATTACTTTATGACACTAAGTGGTTTATATTTAATTATATAATTTTACCACAGCAAAAAATCAAATTATTAATAATTTGCAAATTAAGACTTGAAACATGTACTTTTACATTACTAGGAAATGAATACTTTTAATATTTATAAATTTATTTAAATCTGAGTAATGGAAATAGTTCAATAAAGTTGTATTGTATAAATTTATGCTGACTATGTCCAAGGTCCACAGTTAAATGTATTAATCATTTGAAGAATGTTGTTTAAAATTATTCATTGTTTTAGGGTATCCAAGGACTACCTGGATTAGTTGGTCTACCTGGAATGAAAGGAGATAGGGTATATTATTTTTTGCATGATATTTATTTTTAAAAATAACAAATTTTTGTTTTGTTTTTGTATTAAAAATAAAAGTTTTTCTTTTTATTAATGCCTTTTAAAATTTGAGATAATTTTATTATTAAATAGAAGCAATCACTTACATTTTACTGTACACACTTTACTATATTTGCCTGAATAAGAATTGTTACTTGTGTATTTCTTATTTTAACTACTTGCACTTTGCTCATTGGAAACTAGTTTCAAGGAGTCTTATTATAAATGATCCATAGAGGAAGTGAGACAAGCCTATTCAACCTGTTACCAATGTGTTGATAAGAATTTATTAAATTAAAATTAAATAAAAACTCTTAGTATTTTCAGTGAATAATTTGGTAAACTGTTTTTATAATTCAATAGAATTGTTAAATTGGAGTTTAAAGTTTGATACATTCTCATTCTAATGAAAAAATTCTTCCATACATTGGAGAACTTGGTCATTTTCCTGGTAAGTTTTTTTAATGCAATATTTTAGAAGAATAAAAGATTTCTTATTAAGAATAAAAGAGTTCACTCTAATTCAAATTCAATTATGCTTTTCCATGCCATTTCTGAATAATATTAAGACCTGCTCTTAAGTTTCAGGTCTAAAGTTTCAAGAAACAGCTATCTTTCTAAAAAAAGCAGTTTTTCTATTATAAAATTGAAACAGTTTTATATAGAAAAATGTTTTTCGTAGAGGTTTGTAGAGAATATTGCTAGCTTTAATTTTTACTCCTACAATTTGTTTAATAAACATACAAGTCAGAAGATACTCCTGCAACTTATTTAATAAACGTACAAGTCGGAAGATAGATGAATTTTCTACAACTGGATCCCAAAAAATGTAATTTTTTTCAAAAATGAACGAATTCCCTTAAATTGATAATTTTGTTAATACTTTTCAGATAACTTTGAATGATTCAATGTCAAATAAAAGCTCAAGTTAGATGCTGTTTAAAAAGTAGATGTTTAACCTGGTGGAGAAGGAATAAAAAAAAGTCGGTAGCAAGAGAAGATGAAAATATTGATGTACGAATGAATTACTAATTATCAAACCGTATTGTACTGAATCACTGTGCCTGAGAATAATTTTCCACATTCAACAACTACTTGCAAAACATATTTTGTTTTGCTTGCATTATAGCCTTTATTTAATTTTACTCCCCTTTTGACTGTGTCATGTACAACTCTGAAGCATTTGATAATTTTGTGTCAAATGTCTAGGCCTTTATTTCAAACATACCGATCGGAATGTAAGACGTGAGCTGAAATGTTGAAACAATGTGCCTTTGGTATATTTAAGTAATCAACTTCTTTGTCCAAAAAAAATTAGCTTTAATCATTATATCGTCAAGTGTGTTTATTTCATCAAGCTCAAAAGGCATACTTAGCTCATCATCATCATCCCGGTTTTGCTTGAAAGATATTAGTTTAACTGCCATGTTTATTTTGATTTATTATGTACTTAAAAAAAAAAAAAAGCAATTTGTTCTGGTTTCAAAAGCCACAAATGTTTTATTAGTTAGACAATGCCACCTTTGAAATGGTCCATCAGTTTTTTCATCATTATTTAAGGTTTTGTACTATTACAAATCTTGGTTTGAGGCCAATGTAGGTTCTGGATAATTAAACCAAATTTTTACTTAAACATTAAGTATGGATGAACAATTACTTCTGATGGAAAATATTTCGGATTCACTTCGAAAAATTGATCCCTGAAATCGAAAATTTTTACAGTAAATGGTATTTTGCCATTGTCAGCGCGATGCTTGACCCCTGGTTCTTTAAAGTAAATTTTTTTAAAAACAACCCAACCTAAAACTATCAAACATAACTGTATTTACTGATTATGTGTAGTTGTGTTTTCTTTGAAAGAAAACTAGAAATCCATTCGATATTATATACACTGATTTTAAATTTGACCTGCAAGACCAGTTTAATAACATTATTTTTTAATTTTGCACCATCCTGTCTGAAATCTGTCTAAAACATGGAAGTCAAGGGGCAGTAATTGAACCCATTTTGCAAACAAAATCTGACTTCAGTATTACTTCTAAAATGTGGTGTTGCCATGAAATGTATAAAAGATATTTTTCAAATAATTATTCCAATAAAATATAGCTTCCACTCAAATGACAAGTATTTGCACAAATTTTGTAAATGTATTGTTCATGAAAAAAAGTTAGACATCAATGCTTCCATTGATTTCAAAAGCTACCTTTCTGGTAGTCTGAAACAGCTTTTCTAACATCTATTATTGCAAATGAAGTTTACTTTGAATGCCTATGAATTTATCATTTTGTATCTTTTCTTTTCTTTATTCAAATACCATTCACAGAACTTTTTACATGCATCATGTATAATATACTTACAGTACTGGAAAACAAATGGTTAAATCTATAGGGCTGATGCAAGGGGCATTGCTCTCCTTTTTTTTTTTACTCGTAAACAGATCACAATCATAAAATTATGATGAATGTATTAGTTATACTTCTTTTTTAATATTAGTTTGTGACAAAGTTATATGAAAATGCAATTCTTTTAACTAGGTCCAATATATATTTATAACTTACTAATCGATACGGACATGTCCTGGGCATCAGTGGTTATAAATGTATATTTAGACCCATGTTAAAAAAGTATTTTTCCATGTAACTTTTCCACCAACGAATATTATATTAAACAAAAACATAATTACTAGAATCATCATAATTTTATAATTCTCTTCAAGTGGAAAAAGAGCCAAAATGTCCTGTGCTAACACCAGATAATCTCCCTAATATAATATTTAAAAGAATACATTTAAGAACATGTATATTGAAACTTTATTTTTATGTGTCTCAATGCATTTAAAGTCAATGAACAACAAAACCCTTCTTAAAAATTAATTTTATCCCATTTACAGCAATTTTTTTTTTTTTTTTTTTTTTTTTTTTGACAAGTTTTGTTTTTTTTGGGTGCAATACATGAAAAACCCATCTATCTCTCTATCTGTACGTTTTTAAAGCACATTGGTAATTTAAAAATTGAAGTCATGAATATTCTCTAAAAAACTATCCAACAGACACTATTCTTGGAGAAAACCGTTTTAATATTATAGCAGTGAACACCTATTTTTGGAGAAAAATAGCTGTTTTTAAAAACATTAAGGTTGATGAGGTAGGTTTTAATGTAATTCAATTGAGTTAAAATTTGACAATCTCATTTTTACACCACATTGGAAATATTTTAGTAGTTGCTGTTGAAGATACAAGGAAATTTTTCCCCATTTGTCTTGCAATTATCCTAATGCACTGTAATACAGTCCACATTTTTATATAAAGCTCTAACACACTAAGGGCAAAGACTACTAAATACTGTCAATTGACTTCCTCTCAAAAACTCTAACTTTCAAAATGAACTTGGATTATGTAACTTTTTTACTTTAAAATAAAATTCATTACATTTGAAATAAAATTCTTCTCACTTTGCTTGTCTAAAAGAATGTGAGGTAAACATATCTGCATATCTGGAACTTTCTATAAAACACAAAATAATGTAAGAGATATTTAAAGTTTACTCTTAACAAAAATTCAAATATACTGTTTCACAACTTTTCTACAGAATGATATGTGTGGATTAAAAAATTTTACACCAATAATATTGGTTATATAGTCATTTAGTATGTTTCAACAATTCTTAAACGGGGAAAACTATCATTGGATTACAAATTTTCGATCAAAAGCATTAAATTTATCAATACATACGTAGTATTTTATGTCAATGCTTTTATTTTAAGATAGAGGAGTTATGAATCAATAACATGTTCATGTCAAGTAAATTTCAATAAATTTCAAGGGTGAAAGAGGAACTGATGGATTGGCTGGTGTACCAGGACCCCAAGGTAGACGGGGTGAGTCGGGTAAAGATGGATTGCCTGGTGTACAAGGAGCTAGAGGTCCACCTGGAATGACAGGATCCAAAGGAGAATCTGGATTGCCAGGAGCTCGTGGATTTCAAGTAAATTTTTCTTGATGATTTCTCTTTTTATTGTAGTTTTGTCTTAGAAAAAAAAACTTGTTCCTCTTTTCACTTTTATAGAAATACGACTATAGTGTGTACTTTAAATTGCTGCATAAGTAATACTCATTTTCCATTAAATTAATATTTTGAATATTTTCTAAAACCTTTGTGTTGTATTGCTTCTGAATTAATAACTGAATTCACATGGTAATATGTTAATTCATTTTTAAGTAATCCAATTAATATACATTTAACAAAATTACCTGCATTTATTGAAGAATAATGTCTCCCGTTAATTAGAAAACACAAGTTCAAAAATAAATTGAAATTTTTTCTCATAAAGTTTAATAACAAAGCAATTAAACCAATAAAATTTAGTTATTTTTAAATTAGAACGTTAATTCCTCATTAAATGGCATGGAAATGTAGCCTCATTAATATTGTTTAGGGAATACCTGGATTAGCTGGTTCTGTTGGTCAACCAGGAAAAAATGGACAACCTGGAATACCAGGGCCTCCAGGACAAACAGGAAATCAAGGAGAGAGAGGAGAAAGAGGTTTTCCAGGCGAAAAAGGCCCTATAGGTATTCCAGGACCTATTGGAATTCGGGGAGAAACTGGGCCACCAGGAAAAGATGGAACACCTGTAAGATCTCGTAAAAAAATTTATATGATTTTTTTAATATAATTCAAGAATATAATGTAGTTATCATGATTTAATTAAGACCTACAAAATACTTCTATTAAATAAATTACTAAAACAGACTGAGTTTTAAAATATTTCAACCCAATAAGAAATCAATGGAGTAATATACTCTTTGCTACGACTTATAGAATACTGTTTCCTGCACAATAAAATCAGTTCTTACAAAAATATCTTGTTGCTTGAAAAATTCATAACAAAACTTATCAAATTAAAAGTCATTCATACATATGGGTGGATAATAACAAGGCTAAAGTTGCAGACTTGAAAGGCTAAAGTTGCAGACTTGAAAGGCTAAAGTTGCAGACTTGAAAGGCTAAAGTTGCAGACTTGAAAGGCTAAAACCCACAGTAAATTGCAATTTATTTAATTGAGATTATATGTATTTGAAATTATTGTCTCCTTTCTTGATCCTCTTGAAGAGTGATGAAGGAGAATTCTTTACAATAAGTAAGAATATCCTTTGCACCCCCTCATTCCAACATGTTCTTAATGTATGCAAACATTTTTTTTTTTTTTAATTTGTCCCCCTCATGTCAATTACCCTCTACATAATACCATTCAACTAACATCTACACTTGGGAAATGTGTGTGGGGGGGGGGGGGTGTATTGAATTAAATCAATTCAATTCTTTTTGAGTTTGTCTTCTTTAAGAAATCCATATTGATCTGAAATTCATGATGCCAAATTTAACTGATTTAGACATATTCCTCACATTTAAATGTTCATGGAATGTATGAAATTTTCTTTCAATTGAAAGTTTATGTTGTTTAAGTTTTCAAATTTTAAATGTTAGTAAAAGTTATGTCAATAATATTCAATGAACATGTCAATTTTGACACACAAATTTCAAAATTGTCTTCATGCAGAGTGGCAGAACCTGGAAATCAGGGAAATGTCAGGAAACTTTTTTAAATTTCACGTAAATCAGGGAAATTGTCTTTCTTCTGAAGGCATATTTCCCCGTTCATCTGTATTTTGGTACCATTTACCCAGAGAATTGTGGAGGTAATTGTTAGAAATTTAATGTTACGGAATAATTTAAACTTCTCATTACCACCAAAACTATTTTTAAAAATTGACATATTATCTCTTTAACATATATGTTCCATTTGATCACACATCTGGAAAAGTTGGAAAAATCTGTTATTAAATCAGGTAATTTTTTAGAAATATATCAGGGAATAATAAAGGAACTTTTTTTCCTGAATTTTGTGGCCACCCTGTTATGATACAAAAAAATTATGTTCTAATTTAGCTTGACTCTAAACGAGTTAGTACAATAAAGAAAATATTATATTTAGACTAGGTGAAATTGTGTGTATAATTAAAATTGCGTACGATTGAAGAAATACATTATGCATGGTGATATAAAAAAAATCATTCAAGTAAAATTACATTTTTTGAATTAATCAAGAGTTTTTATTCACTAACTTATTGCAGGGTGATCGAGGAGAGCGAGGGCCTAAAGGAACAGCTGGACCATCAGGCTTAGTGGTATGTATTATTGTTAATAGGAAAACATGAAATTAGCAATCATTACTTTTCAGTAAAATCTGAACACTGTTTCTAAATGATATTTTCTTTAAGGGACTGCCAGGACGAAGAGGCGAGTTTGGTCCTGCAGGACCTAAAGGTGAACGGGGTGATTCTGGACTAAAAGGGGCTCCTGGTCCACAAGGCAGACCCGGTGAACCTGGACCAATGGGGCTAGTTGGCTTAATTGGGCCTCAAGGAGAACATGGTGAAAAGGTAGTTCTTGTTTAGTTTAAACAAAGCAGATTTCTCAGCATAATCAAATATATTTTTTTCTTATTTTGATTTAAATATGTCTTTCTCTGTTAACAATTTTATTATTTTGTATTCTATTTAGGGAGCAATTGGCCAAGCTGGATCTCAAGGAAATCCTGGACCTCCAGGTTTACAAGGAGAAAAGGGACAGCAGGGCCCCCAAGGACAGCAAGGATTTCCCGGCCCTATTGTAAGTATTCCCTAACTTTTCAGTACTTGAAAAGTAAATACTTTTACATTTTATTTTGTTTTAAAATCACATCTGAATACTTTAGTGATTTTTATGTATATTTTCATTTTAAAAATACTGCATGAAATTAATACCTATCTTATGAGTAGGGCCATCCTGGAGCACAAGGAATGAAAGGATCGCAAGGATTAGTTGGTGCTAAGGTTAGTTAGGGTTTGTTTTTTAATGTTTTTTATTAATTTTGCTTTGTATCTATTCTAAAATTCCTGATTAATACAAATTTCAGGCATAACATATTTAAAACTTTTTTTATCCCCCAACTTAAATAAAACCAGATTGCATTAAAGGTAAAAAATTTGTTAAGATGTAAGTATAACATAATTCTCTAAAAATCTAATACTGCTGGAAGATAATTCGTTTAAAAATTCAATATTGCATCTTTATGAATACACTATGCTACATTTCACAACATTTTTACCTGACTCATCACTCATAGGTTACATACACACAGGTGTTTTTCTTTACTAGCGCTATTAAAACAACACATTAATGGACCAATTATTTGAAACAAAACTTTATATTCAGACTGCAGGAAATATATACAATGATTAAGTAGGGGAGGCCTTAACCTTTGAGGTATCTTGAACCATTAGCATTTATTCTTTTAGTTTCATTTTCTCACATTAGATATCACCACAGTACTATAAACTAGAACTAAATATGTGATTCATGCAAAGCATTGTTTATTTCCCTTGCTTGCTGCTATTGTAGAAGGTTCTATTTTAAATCCACATATGAAAGTAAAATTTTACAGAAAAGTAAACAGTTTATTTTCACTTTGATAAATGTACTCTTAATTAATTTCTTTTACTAAATATATTGTTATTTTCTAGATAATGATTTGTGTCATAGATTTAAGTTTAAATGTTATACCATAACTGTGCAAAGCAACTATTTTAAGATATCTGCCAATGGGGTACAATGAACCACAGGAATTGTGGCAGTTAGAACTTACGTTTGACCTACCTAATCATTAAAGTTATATTTTGTTTAATGTATGGTAGAGAATAATAGTTATTTATTTATTTGATTTATGAATTTTACATTTCAAGATAGACATATAGATAGCTTTTTGTTTAAATATCAAATATAAAAAAATAATGAATTAAAATATAAAAACATTCAGTTTTACTTAGATAAATTTAAATTTCTAAGTTAAATATCAAAGAAAAAATCAATTGATTTAACAAAAAAATTGAAAAATTGCTCTAAGTAGCATTATAATTACATTTCAATTTAATCTTTTCACAAAGTTTAAAAATGTTATTAATTTTTATTTATTGAATGTGTAAGAATACAGTTATAATTAGAATACGAATTAATAAACAATTTTTTCATCATTGCCTTTGCTTGTATTTATAAAATTGGCTTTTATATTAATTAGTCAAGAATTAATGAACTTGAGAACACAAAAACAAATTTAACATGCAAATCAGACAAAACAGTTCTGAAGATGAGTCTGAAAACACTTATGTTTTGTTTGGCAATCTAAGTGATGAAAACATAACATTTGAAGATGATACAACAGACCTTGTCAGCATGAAATCCAAAGAGCCAAAAAATGGTGATTTTGATTTAATTTCTTTAACATCATAAAAATTTGATACAGAAAATCCTTTATTATGTTGAAAAAATAATTATTCTAATAAGAGAAAATGACAAACAGCTATATGAAGTTAATTTTTATAGACAATATAAACTGACAGGAGCATTTTTTAAACTAGACGTGGAAGATAAAAATTACATAAGCACAAAAAACATTGTAAAGTGCCTTTCGAAATCAAGGACAACTGCTTTCACTAAGAGGGTTGACATTAATCATTATAACTGTCAGTAGATGTATTCTCAAGTGTTCATCCTAAGTGTTCAGTGAAAAGGCGTTTATCACTTATGTTAATTTGTTGTGCTATTTCACATGGGCTCAACCTGCCCTTCCTTGAGGTTTCCAACTATCCCACCCAAAGGGGCACGTTGATCCATTTCACATAATGTATTAAAAATTTGTGTTCTCTATATTCTTGATGGAGAAATTAGTTGTATTTCTAGTTTTCATTTACTGATATAATAAAGTTTCTTTAAGGACATAAATTTTGTCATATTTTACAATAAATAGCTTTGAATGTGCATGCAGTAATGTCTAAAACCTGTTTAATGTGCCCCACTCTCTTACAAAGAGTTTGGTTTTAATTTGTTGGGTGTGAGAAAACCTATTGAAGATAAACCTCCTGGATCTTTGTGTTTTTTACTTAAATCTGTCAAAATGTATATTGGCAAATAAACTCATAAAAAAAACTTTTATTTTTGTTTGGTGTATACTCTAATATTATATTCAACTGTTCATGTTTATTATTTGTGTAGGGAGAGACTGGAGATATTGGTCACACTGGTCCTCCTGGTCAACCAGGTCAACAGGTACATGTTAATCTTTAAAGTTCTTATAATATTTTAAAAGAATTGATGTGCTTTGAAATAAGTTCGTAAATATTATTTTTATTCTAAGTCATCACACTTTTTTTTATTGTAATCATCATGCATTTTATTCCAAGTTGGATGAAATCAACAGTCATAATTTGCATTTTCCTAGTTTTGAGGTAAAAAAAAAATATTTTTAGTACCATATTTGAAATAATGGATGAATCTTAAACTCTTCCAGTCTTATTAGCAACAAACAATAATTTTTGAGGGAATGGGAGCTATTTTATTTTGAAGGATTCAATATTTGGTTTCGAACACTAGATACTGACTTATGACTACAACTTAGGTAGTCTATTAGTTTGATCTATGTTAGCCTAATTTCTCAATAGATTTTTACTATGAAACAAATTGAAGATTTTTTCAATCACTCCAAGTATTTTAAAATCTTTTTCAAATAATTGTATGTAGGTAATGAAACATTTTTAAAAATGCCACCATTGCTAAGATAAAACTGATTAAAATGAGTAATTATTATAAATTTTCATTATTCTTTTCCAAGTATACCAAGTGACTATACAAATAGTTTATCAGGTTCACCGATTAAGAGAATAAAATCAATAAATCTCTTAAAACAACAAATTTAGGAAGATTACCCTATCCTTACGAATATTAGTCCCCCAATAGTCTTGCCATGTCTTATTTCTGAAAAATATATACAGTATTTGACAATGGAATTATCAATATTGTTTAGCTAGTGTGAAGACATTACGTTTTTTTTTTTTTTTTTTTTTTTTTACACTATTTGATTAGCTGTTCGTAAAAAAAACTAAAACTGAGTTCTGTAGAAGAAAATGACTTTTGCTTCTGGTTTTAAACCCTAAAGAACCTATTGTAAATTAAATGTTAGCCTTCCCTTTCTATCTTTTTTTTTTTTCTGTGATATTAGCAAATTTAAATTATTTTTACCACCACAAATGAAGATTATATTTTATTCCTATCAACTCAAATAATGACCCAAAACAAAGTATTTGTTTATAAATATCAAATGATTATTTTCTATTCTATATTAAAAATTGTATGCCTTTATAATTAGTTTCTTTTAAGCTAATCTGCTAAAAATTTATTTTTGGAGATTAATAATGTTTAAGAATAAAATAAATGAAATTGGATTATTAAGTTTAATTTGTCAGTCAATTTAAAAAAAAAAAATTTCAGGGAATTCAAGGGCTTCCTGGAACTAAAGGTCCCAAAGGAGATGAAGGAAAAAAGGTTTGAATTCTTATAGTTTTTAGTTTTGTTGTCTTTGCTTTAAAAAAAACAATGTTTTTAGCATAAAAGTTTAATAACAAAAAAACACTTCAGTAATATTCATGTTTCAAATCTCATTGATGAGAAATTTTAGTAATATTAATAATAGTTTAGGTATAAAGTCAGAAGTTTGGTTGTTGAATACTCTTGGTTTTAAAGTATTTATTTTGTTTAAGGCATAATTAATATTCAATGCTCTTAAATTTAAACATTTGAGTATTTTGAAAAACAATAATTTTAATAAGTAAACAATAATTTATCCAGATTACTTATAGATTATACTGGTAAAGTGTTTTCTATGCTTTAGTGACAAAGTGTCAACTTTGTAACTAAATATAAGAAGTATTATTGTTAATGCTTTTGTAATAATCACCTACTCATATTAATGTATTTTTATTGCTTAAGTTAACAAGTTAGTAGACTTCTGACGTCTTCACACCTATTTTTACATTTAACATTTCCATGAACTTGAAATTGGTTAACTTATTTCTGTCAACAATACAATTATAAACTTTCCACCTCCTAGGAAAAATTATAGAGTATGAAGGTAATCCTAGGTATAAAATAATGTCTTAATAAATACATTTACTTACCTATATCACTAAATTAACATTTTTATTTGATAGAATTAAATCTATTCCAAAATTAAAACCATGTTAGATTGAAGAAAAATCCTTAGTTCAATAATTTTTAAGTCTTAACTTTGTTTTGTATGTTTTAATTGTAAATATTCATTATTGTATTTGAACATCCTTTATTACTATGAAATTGGTCATTTGTATCTCTGACTTCATTTTTGATAGTAAAGTTAAAACTAAAACTATCCAACAACATCGTATAATAGGTTTTTTTTCCTCTAAATTCAGGGCCATGCTGGATTCCCAGGAACCCCTGGTCTTCCAGGTACAGCAGGAATACCGGTAAGTCGCATTGCCTGTAATATCGATACAACATCAAAGCTAATGAAGTCGAATGAGTGCCAAAATATGTCACAATTTGGAAATAAACTTTGAGTTTTAGATCACATCACTGTAATAGATCTCTAAAAAAATTTTTAAAGGAGCAACCCTAGTTTTCACTACTGTTCATTTATCTTTCTTTCATTCATTGTGTTCTCTTTCCTATTAAATCAACTAAAATTATTGAATTATAACGCTCCAACCAATCTTGTCTGATGAAGCATAACATGTTTAAACCTTTTATCCAAATTTCTCATTTGTTCTTTATTTGCCATTTTATTCCGTAAGTGCATTTCACAAACTATACTCGCTTAAATATAAAATATGACTTGTTACATTCTTTTCTCATGAAATCTACTAAGATTTACAAGTCATTACCTCAAATCTTGACTAACAGAATAACGATGCCATGTATTGCATTTCCTTCTTACAGAATTAGAAATCTGAATTTCTGACTTCCTTAACAACCTTAAAATTATAAGAATGCAATACCAAGCTGTGAGAATATACATCATATGATTGCAAATACAAATAAAAATTCTCCAGAGTAATGCCCATCCAAATATTTAATTTATTGTAGCACTTAGTTTTCGACCAATTGAAATGCTAAATTGAAAAGGATAAAAAAGCAAAATAAAATAAGTGTTTAATAGATAGTTTAAATGTAAATCAATAATTAGTCTATAATTGGTTTCAAAAGAGGATCTTAGTGCTAAATGTTCAATTTCAAATACAATGTGGAATAAAGCTAAAAGAAAGAGGAAGGAACTTAAGTTATAAAAATGTCAACTTGTGCTTTCTCGACTGTTTTTCAAAGTTTTCTTCAATTTATTTATACAACTTTATGGCCCCACAACCATTCTTGATTTCAAGGCCTAAAAATTAAAGAAACATTATATTAGTATTCCATGTTATAATTATCTGCATTATAATTCCATACTTTGGATATAGGTAGTATAGTTTATTACTGGCAACCTTGCTAGCCTCATTAATGCAATTCAAAACTAAAAGGTATCATATGAAATCACAGATCTTAAATATTGCTGGGGATATTGGCTATAATCCTTATAAATAAAAAATGTCATCAATTAAATTCGATTGTTAAAATTTGTTTAATGCACTTTATATTTGGAAAAAAATTACGTAATTAAAATTGTATAACAAAACAAATTATGTATTTATTAAATAATATAAACTTTTATTGTATATCTATTACTAGAGTTTCTATTAGTTTTGTGTGTGTATTTTAGGGTAAACAAGGTGACTCTGGTCCTCCAGGTTCACCAGGTATTCCTGGAATGAAGGCAAGTAAAAGTATTTTTCTTATTCTATTACCTTTCATAACTTTTCTTTTTTATATTACTCAAATGCAATAAAGCTGTTAATATAATTCTTATTTTTATTTGTTAATAGGGGCCGAAGGGGGATTCAGGAAGAGCCGGTTCACCTGGTCCACCTGGAAATTCAGGCATACCAGGGTTCCCTGGTGCAAAAGGAGATGCTGGATCAGAAGGAAGACAAGTAAGAACTTGATTTTATCGTAAAAATCAATTGTATAAGGAATATTTACTTAATCCTCTTAAAGGATTGGAAACACTGCTTTTATAACACAGGGTGTCCAATTCAAATTTCCATTTTTTAGAAATTCCTTCACTTAACAAAAAATTGGAAAAGTGATTTTATTATAAAAAACCCCATTTATCATAAAGTTTATGTATAGAAATTAGAGCATTTCCATGCATGCTCCTTTTGTTTCTTGGAAGATATGCAATCAGCAGATATGCCAACTTTTCTATGGATTTCCCGTACTTTTTACTTATTTTCCATAGTTGTTACAGATTTTCTGTAGTATTTATGGATTTTTTCGAATATACCGACGTTTATTGAAACCTAGCAAAAGATCTACACATAGTATCTTTTTTCAATCATATGCCAATACTCTAAAAATTCACCAATATTTTTGCTATTACCGAGATTTGTTTTGTTTTTACTGAGTGTTTCACTGGTGTAATAGTTGCTATTGTATCTCGTATTCATTTATCATAATATAAGAGTGGATAAACCATTAAAAAAAAGAAAAAAAACCTTAAAAATTACAGAAAATCTATAGAAAAGTTACCATCTCTTATCAATTGTTGAGTTTTAACCATCTCCACTGCAATGTTCTGTACTTCATTTTTATTCTGGCAAAAATATTGTTCAGATTATGGCTCATCCTTTATTTCAGTCTTTAATTCTCTATACACAGTCTCCAGAAGAAAAAATCTCATGAAGTGATATCAAATTATCTGGGCTGCTGATTGGTTTATATTTCCCCTTTCTCCTTACTTTATTGACTTTTAATTTTAACTTTTTAGGGACCTCAAGGTTCTGCAGGACCTCCAGGACCAGTAGGTGACAAAGGTCCTCCAGGCTTACCAGGTCTTCAAGGACGACAAGGTGCTCATGGACCAAAAGGACCTCAAGTATGTTTTTCAATAAATAGATATAAAATTATTTTAGTACAGGGGATATTGCAGGAATTTACAGGGGATGGAGAAAAATCTGGAAACATTTGTTCTAAAGCAGTTGATAATTTATGTTCATTACTTAATAAGACATAAATGTTGCTACTACCTTTCTATATTACTTTTCTCTCATATGTTTAAAGTTGAGCTTAAATGCATTTCATACAGTAATTATCAAAATTTGTTTAATGCCAATGCAATACATGCGACCTGATAGAGCTTCAAGTGTGAATACTCCCAAGCCCGATCTCTACATGTATCTAGGTTTTTTTATTATTTTTTATTATTATTATTTCATACCTGATTAGGTTCATTCAACAGTGATTATTTTATATAAAAATTATCAAATAGCATCTCTAATAGTAGTTATTGGAACTAACACTTGTTGTACTATTTCTCAATTTTGTTTTCAAAACATATTAGAAGTTTTGAAAACGTTTCATTAAAAACGTTCAAGAAACTTTGTAAACTTGGAGGACAGTAATAGTCGTGAAAATTGAAGGGGAATTAAAAAATTAATTCAGAGGGGAATAAAAGTCAGAATTAAGGGGGGGTAGGCAGTTATATTTTTACAGTTAATATTATATTTTGTTTATAAAATTTATATCAAACAACACATTTTATATTTTTAAATCATCTCAACTGTGAATTTCATTTAAAAGCTGTGTCCAAGGAGATGGTTGTTTAGGGTTCACCGCCCCCCCCCCCCCCAGAGTCAGATAAAATGGACGTACGCGCGTACGGTGTACGCAGGAAATCGGCATATCCCGCAGGAAATTAAAATCAAAATTTTTTTTTTTTTTTTTTTTTTAAATGCGCCAACAGATCGAGCTATCCGCATTCCGGCAAGAGCGACATCGTTCCGCATGGTTGCTATTCCCCGTATATTTCCCCACCAGCTACTTCTAGAAAGAAGGAGAAATTTCAGTTAAGTAAGGTGGGGAAGGGAGAGGTGTTGACTCCCGTAACTCCGGGAGGAGAGAGGTTTGGGGGGAGATGCTATTCCCCATATAGTTCCCAGAGTTCATCCTAGGCATTTTTCGAGGGGCGGCGCACCCTGCCTGCCCTTTTTCTATAAAAATAGCGCCCTTCCTGCCCTTTTTCAGAAAAAAATTTCATCCTGAAAGAATTCGAAAAACTTTCGTTTTTTCCCTCCCAACAGTACGCAATATGTGGATCACCCCTACTGAAATCGCCTGTCGCGCATGCGCATTCATGTTCAAACGCGCAACCTATATATCAGGGACTGAAACCATTGAGTAGATGTCCATATAACGTGCTTCATTAGTAGGTGGATTGTAGGAAGCCGTCTTACATTTTCCAAGTGCACATTAGTAAACTCCGATGGCCATTTCGTACGTGTTTTGATTAAGTGTATTTCGCTGGATTTTTACTATGCCTCCTTCAAAATAGAGAAGAAAGGAATTTGAAAGACTGGATTAACTTAGTTAAAGGTGTATAACCATCAAATGTTTACACTAAGAATTTAAAAAGAATATTTCCGTTTGGACACGCGTAATCGCGATGTCCTCTTGTTAAATTTAATGAGTGTTTTTGATAGTTTACCTGTTACCAATTAATTTCAAAACATCCGTTTCATATTTAAAATTGAACATAACAGGAATGCAATCAAAATCCCAGATTATTTCCGATTTTTTAAAAAATAAAACCTTTATACAGCTTACATAATAGCGGCAGGCACGGCAAAAAAATCGCCGTTTTGACGCTAAATTTGATCCGCTTTGGAAATTAAAAAAATGCACAAATTTCAGGACATAGTCCAAATTCTTTAGTCGGAATACTCCTTGCGATATCCCACAATGAATAATGCTAAATTTGAAGAAACTCTATTCTCTATCTAACAATGGCAAACCTAAGAGATGAAGTTTAAGGTTGATTCATTCAAACTTTAAAAAAATTTTAAAGAGTGAAAAGTTCTTATCTTAAAACATTTTTATTATACTAAAACATTCTTATCTTAATTTTACTGTATTGTAAATTGATAATTTTATAAAAATTACTATTTGATGAAAATTTTACTGTGTATATTGCACTTTAATTTTAATAATTTTCTCAGAATTAGGACTGAAGCATTTTATCAGTATTTTGATGTCTTTTAAGTATCTGAGCGAGTTTTTGATTCATGGATTTTTGCATTATTTTTTTTTCCTTCAGAATATTGAAAATTATTTATCGTGGTAGAAAAGTATAACAATATTGAAATTGTGGCAGAAAACGCGTATGGAAATTTCTGCAATTTGCCATAAAAGTGTTCTTGTAAACAGGAATTGCCCTTTTTTTGGAAAATAGCGCCCTGCCCTTTTTCATTTTTAGGATGAACTCTGTAGTTCCTTACCAGTTACTTCTAGGAAGAAGGAGAAATTCCAGTTAGGTTGGACAGGGAAGAGAGAAGTGTTGACACCCGTAGGAAGAAATGGGGGAGGGGGGGGACTTCTGAAATTTTGGAATCTGAACCTATTGAAACATGCAATTACAAGTTTTTCCTTTGCTGTAACTTTTTCATTCCATTTGCATCTTGAGTTTTTGGCACTTGAGAGTTTATTTCCTTCAATCTTCTTTTTAATTTGAAAGAATTCTTGGGATATTTCATCGTAATTTAAAAGAAACCACATTTTTCTTTAAAATGAAAAGGAGCTATCCAAGCAAGACAAGGAAAATAAAATGCTGTATTAGCAATGAAGAATTGTTGGAGCAAAACTATTCCCATCATTTAAATCGAAAGCACAAAAATGAAAATAGTTATTAAAGGAGGCATACTGGACGAGCGTCAATGTTTGCTTTCGTTTCACAAGCTCAACCTTGAAGCTAACCCAGTACTAATGACCTTAATATTGAAACTGAAAATTTGCCATTGGAAACCGATGTTTATCCTGCAGAGTCTGATGCTTCCAAAATCAATGCCAAGATGGTTTTGAATTAAACAACTTTAAATCCTCAATAGTACGTAAAAATTAATTTTTTTCTGCGGTATAATTAAAATCGCACACCTGCTCTGTACTTCGCCTCTTAGATCCTCTCACGTCGGCGGCTAATGTTCAAATATTGAAAACCACTAGAAGGAAGACATGACATCAGAAATACGGCCATACGGTGAATGGCTGAGATAGAGCTGTGCCTTACTGTAAATGGCCTAGATAAAAGAGAGAAGATGAGTGCTAGATCTTAAACATGACTAACAATGAAAACTTTAACTGTCTCGTTTGGAACCAACTACGAACAAACAACTTTTTAAACTTTCTTCTGTCTCAACATTGCACGTCTCCTTCTTTTAAACTTTCTGAATCAGATTCACATGCATAAAGAAAAGGTTTTACATCAATAAACTTATTTTTATGTTTAGGAATAAAATATATGTTTTGTTAGTCAAATTTTATGTTCATGGATTAACTGTCATCGAACATTTGTGAAGAGTTCCTGTGAAGTGGGTCATAGAAAACACCTCTTAAGACTTGTCAAATTTCTTTATATTCCACAAAGTATTTATAAATAATACATGAGATCTAGGAACTGGACAGTGTTCTGCTGCTAAGCCCACTGTCAAAGTGGCAGAAGATACAATTGTATATTATGTTGACCGAGCTGGAGCCGGTTTTGAACCTCTTATAGCTCAGCTTCTATTGTAGCTAAAACCTTGATTTTTTGCCATTGTGTTGCTCCAGTTGAGTAGACAAAAAATGACTACATTATTGCTCAAACATTTCAAATGAAATTATTTCGAAATAACTTTAGCCTACCAAGACTAATTGCCTACGGGGGTTCCTCCCAATAATCCCACTTTAGTTCATTGTGTACAAGTAACCCAAAGAAATTATATTCTTATATTCAAAGAATTATATACTTTGCTGCAACTATATATTAGATTTCATAAATTTTTCTGACTGTCCATTTTACTTTACTTTTTTTTTACCATGTCTAATTGTACCTTGGGAGATATGTAGCTATAGGTGATATGGAGTTTGTGATTCAGATTCATTTATATTTTTCTCCTTACAGTAATACTTTTTGAAAAACAAAATACATATAATATCCAATTAGGAGTGGTTCTGTCTTCCATTGCTTCAGTTTTGAAATTGTTTTGTCTATAAGTCATTCAAGTATTAAAAAAATGCTAAATAGATTAACGATCAGAGAACAACAAATGAGATGCACTCATCAAGTATCAATGCCTATGGTAGGCATATAAATTTATAAATAAGAATATATGGTTTAAAAAATAGCAATATTTTAGAAAGTAAAATTAAGTCAAAATTATTCATTTAAATTATGTTTTCCAAAATACATATTATGATAATAAAGAACCTGCTCTGTTATGAATGTTGAAAGTAGTTTAAGTGATACACTTAAAGGAGAACCTGCATTCAATACAAATTGCAGTAATTTGACTGTCCATTAAAAATATCAAAATAGCTTAAAGGTACATTGATGTCATATTTATCGTCCTTTACTATGCTGTTGAACTATATTTTCCCTTAAACTAATAACTTGTACTTAAGGGTGAAAGAGGACCAGAGGGTAAAACTGGACCAGATGGAAATCCAGGATTACAAGGATTACCTGGTCAACCAGGGCCTCAAGGTGTACCTGGAGAACGTGGATCTGAAGTAATATATATATATTTTTTAATAATTGTTTTACATTTTAATCTGAATATGGTTTATAAATAGGAACCTCTCAGGTTCTGCATGGCTTATAAATATTAACCTTTTAGTTCCGAATGAGTCATACAAATAGCTTGCCCCATTTGAGATGTGAAAAACCTAATATACATTATAGGCTCTAACAGTTATGTGAGAAAGAAGAAAAAATAATGCCACTGTGTTTAGTGAGTTAGCCTGTAAACTCTACCTGTTTAATAAGAAATCTTGTAAACTAATAATGGTTAAAATGCATAGCCTTTATATTTAAGTTTCAAAATATATAAATTTTGTACATAAAGTGATTTGGAAACCGGTTTAAAAGTTAAATCACTGTAGTGTTTTGAAGTAATATTTGTTGGTTTTATTCAGTCAAACCCTGTTAACTCAAAATCTCTTAACATGAAATCCCATTTAACGTAAAGTAAAAGTAGTTCTCAGTATGATGAAGTTTAAGCTTAATGTTCATTTATTTGTTTAACATAAAGTCTTATGTAATGAAATCCCACTTAAGACGAAAAATTTGCTCTTTAAATCACTTCCTAATGAAACAGGACAATGCCTCATATGCTTTAAATAATTTTGAAGTAGACACATTTAAAAAAAAAATATATTAAAAATTCAAAGCAAAAATCAATAACAGACTTCTTAATAAGTCAAATAAATAATAAGTTACTGGTAAATAAATTTACTTTTTTTCTTCCTAATGAATATCTTGTTAAACTATTGCACTAAATATAAGCCTTGCAATGTAAATCTTCAAAAAACAGTACTTTTAAATGCACATAAAGCTAGTAGTTTTAAATCTGCATTAATTAAATGAAAAAGTTTTAGACAGTTAACATGAAATTCGGTTAACGCCTAAAATTTCAGCGGCCCCATTGACTTTGCATTAGTAAGCTTTGATGGTATTAAGGCCAATTTATAAAAATAATCAGTAATAACTTCAAATTAAGTAATATTTTTTAATTGCACAAGTATCTATATTTTTATAACACATCATGAAATGCTTTTGTATGAGAGTTAAACTTGCACTACAAAGACGATAGACCACATGACTGTATCCCACTCTTTATCTTTCCAAAGCATTCATATAACCTTTTGGGATATTGCTTACATGATTTCAAAGTTTAGCTTATTAATTATTCTGTCCATTGAGATGAAATTTTTTTTTTTAAACCTTAAAATTTGGCATTCCAAATTATATTAATAAACCCATTTGGACTATAGCCTTCCTGAATTCTAAATTTCAGCTTTTTCAGCATCTGTGTTTTGGATATTTTTTTAGGTAGAGGGAAAATGGTAATTATAAATTATTAAGTGATTTATAGAGTTATGTTATTTTTTATGACTAATATATAAGAAAATAATAATACAAAAATTATTGAAGAGCACTTCTTAAATTTGATACTTCAGTTTTTTTCTGATTATAAAATCTTTTAATTCTTCATGTTCTTCTTTAGGGATCACCAGGAAAAGAAGGGCCACCTGGACCATCTGGAAGAACAGGAGACAAAGGGCCATCTGGTGCACCTGGTCTACCTGGTCCAACTGGTTTGCCTGGTCTTCAAGTAAGAAAAGTTTGTTCTATTACTGTACTAGTGGGAAGACCCAGAGTTACCCTGTAACATCAGTTTTAAATTTTTTTACTATCATATAGTAGCCTCTTAATTAGTATTATTGAAATTAATTTTTTTTAAGTAAATATCTTATCAAGAAATTAGGTACAATTTTTTTTATTAGTAATTTGGTTGTCTTGGATTTTGGGATAAATATTCAATCCCTAAAAGACATGCTGGTTTATGTTTGTCGACATTTCACGTTCATGCCTTCAAGTTACAAATATGTTTTATTCTGTTGACAACTATTAAATATAGTATAAGACTATTAGCTATATCTTGTTTATTTGATGCTTTCTCTTTTGTTATTAGAATGCACAAATTTATGTATAAATAATTATCCAACAAATTAAAGTATTATTCAACAAACAAGATTTTAAAAAAAAATGCAACCTCCTTGCACTACCTTGGGTGTCATCTGCACCCCCTGAAAATAATTCTGTTGGTGCCCATGTACTTTTTTAGTACTTAAATATCAATATTGCGTACTTGGATTGACTACAAAACTCAATACCCATTTCCCTGTTATTTTATAACATATAATTATTTTCACCATTGTAGGGAATGCCTGGATCTTCTGGACCAGCAGGACCTCCTGGAGAACGAGGTGAAAGGGGTGAGAGGGGACTTCAGGGTACAGCTGGACCCCAAGGTCAACGTGGTCAACCAGGTCCTATTGGTCCAATGGGAGATAAAGGTCCAAAGGGGGATATTGGGTTTACTGGTGAAAAGGGCCATAGAGGATTGATGGGATTGCAAGGACTTCCTGGATCTGCAGTAAGGCTTGACTTGTTTTAAATGCAATTATTCCATTAATACACCACATACAAGCAAATCCTTTATCTGCTTTAAATAAAAGATTACAATTTTATATTCATTTAAACAATTGGAAGTAAGCAAACCGTCAAAATTTGAAAAGTTATTTTAGTTCGTATTTCAAATAAAATTCAGTGTTTTTTTTTTTTTTTTTTTTTTTTCAAGAAATATACAATATACAATTTGTTATCATGCTTATGAAATTTCAATGTAAAAAAATTGCTTTTCTAAGGGATTTTTTACACATAAACTTAACAGAAATCAATATATTATCAAACAGATCAATTCTGATATTATTATATGAAACACTTAGAATGGAAAATGATTAATATTAATTAATAAAAATAAATCATTCATATTGTATTTTTAGAAAAAATTTATACATTATAGTATAGTTGAGTGTGAAGGGGATTTCAAACAACTAAACATATTGCGGATTTAAATTGTATCTCTATTTCAGTAAATTTTACTTGATACTTGTTGTTCAGTGGCTCAAGTATTAAGATATCATGAATCTCATTAACCTTTGAATCTGCATTAGAAAATTGGCGTCTGAAGAGACTGAATTTTTACATCCTTGGATATATTGGTAAGATAGGAACAACAAAATAGTTGCCAAATTGGCAACCTTGATGGCAATTTCTACCAAATAGTTGTCAATTTGTAGTGTTAGCTGTTACATGACAGATAAAAGAATATAGCCTTTTAAAATATGATCACTTCATTATAGTATTGAAGCTAAAATAGAAAAATACAATACTGAAGATTTTACTATTTAAAACCAGGGCTGTCCACGACCAACCATTGTAATAGCAACCACACATTGTTGACTTGTTAAAAGGAGCAAAAATTTTGATTTCTGAGATTCCATATAATTGCACATAACTTAAATTTTACTAAGACCAAACTGTCTCATAAACGCATACACTTTCAAAAATTCATTAAAATAGATTCAATATTTTCAGACTTTCAAAATATAAAATTTGTAGCATGATGTTTGGACACCATTAAAATTTTTATATTTATGGAATCAGTGTGTCATCTGAAGCCTTTCGACAAAAAAAAACAAGGTTGATTGTTTTAGATGATTAAAGTACTTTCTATATTTGACGTATTGAGAAAGTCAAAAGAATGATATCAGAGAAAGAATATAAAGTTTATAAAATAGTTAGAGTCCTAAATTTGAGATAAATAATGTTTTTAGATAAGGTTTTTGGTTGTAATTAAGGGTGATCCCCTACATATTTGCTACAACCCAGATAACTCGCTCATTTTGGCCCACATTGGTAAGTGGTGGATTAATTATGTGACTCTGAAGGGAAGCCTGTATGGGAACCATATAGATTGGGTTACTTGAGTTCCACATGGACCCACACTGTTAACTCATATTGGCCCATGTGGATTGTCTAGATGGAAGTCCTAAATGGATCCAGATAGGGATACTTTTTCATATGGGGCCCATTTGGATTTTCCCACATTTATCTGTTTTATTGCATTATAGAAGTTATTTTACAAATTTAAATCTTAATCTTGTAATCAAGATAATTAGAACCATATTTGATATTGTTCTTTTATAAAACGTATTAGAATAATAAGTTTAAAGTTAAGGATACATTTTATTGTTTAACAATATTTTTCAATGCCTAAAACTTTTAATTTTTCTCAATTACATCTTAAATGTCAATATATTTTATGCATATTGGAAGTACACCTAAAACAAGTTGTTTTGGAATTACAATTCAAATGAAGAGTCTATCGAAAATGGATGAAATCAAATCCATTTTAAGAAAACTGTTCAAAATTAACAATGTTTTTTTAAACACTGACATTATAAAATTTGTCTTTTTATCCCAATGAGATAAAGTTTACTGCTAGAAAGAAAAGCAATATACATGGTATGTAATAAAAATGAGAAAACAATTGTGAAACAGTTTATTGTGTTGAAAGTAACAACAAATAGAAATTTCTGTGTATTGTTTCACGTACAATAGATATCTGATGGATTTGGATGGTTTGTCCACTTGAATCTATATGGAAATTGATATGGGGCTCATATAAGCCCATGTATATCTGTATGAATTTTCCTTTCTATCATGCATTTTGGTGTAATACGAGGACAAATGCTATTAATTCTCCAAAAATGGCAAAGTGTGTAATAATTGCAGTGAAAACTTACTGGAGTACTTCCTGATGTAACTCATGATGCAATAGGTGGTAATAGAAATGAGACGGACTGTAAAAAATTTAGGTATAAATAAAAGTTATATTTATTAAAGCATAATGATTAAGTTTAAAGATCTATTAAATGAAACATAGCATGAGATGCACTTAACATCAGGAGAAATAACCAAAAGATATTTCATCCTCCCTTGAGAGAATGAACAATACAGTACTGTTGCTTATATACTGAGAATTTGGTCACATGACCTTATAAAAAAATTTATATAAACCAGTCCATGACAACCAAGTATTTTAAGTGCAAGTTAATTCAGAATATCTTCAAAAATTACGGACACATTGTTCAAAATTAAGTCCAGAATAGTAATGAACTTGTACTCTGAAAATGCTAACAATAAATTACTATTTGTAAAAATAAACGGACAGATTGATTCAAGTAAATCAAAATTACCGATTTGGTTTATCGAAGTAAATTGAAGGGAATCGATTATTGTGATGGGCGGTTCCCGCGATGTTCAAAACAAACTGGTGTTTAGCAAGAAAAACCAAGCAGGAAAAAACGGCTCAAGTAAGACAATATCTAATACAGCTTTTTTCGTAACACTTTCAATAAAAAAATATATAAATTCCTTTCTATTTTTTACTTTACTTCATTTAAGCCTATGAATGTACAATTTGTTAATAAAAGGAAACTAATATTATGTTAGTTCCAAGCCTGCTACTTAATCAATTTGAACACGTGGTTTGGATATGGGTTGGTGATAGACAAATGGGCCCACCAACGCCCATTTATCCCATATGGGTATCATGGACCTATGTGAATCTGCATCATTGTGCTACCTGGGAATGGAAATTTTAAGAAAGTAATAACCAACTGAGAATGCAACTCATTTCTTCAAAGATAAAATAAATAAATTTATGCTTTGTTTATAAGGTTATGTGTGATTTTCCTTTTATATCCATTTTTGATTTATTATTTGAAAATAATCTTTTCAAAAAACTTATCCGATGTATTCTTTTTAGGGCCTACCTGGTGATAAAGGTATGACTGGAGATCCTGGTCTACCTGGAATGAAGGTTACAAACTTTTCATTTATTTTTAATTACTTTTATAACAGTTTACAAAGAATAAGTTGGCATTGTTTTATTTCAAAACAATTTCTAGTATACTATTTGAATAGTTCGTAAAGAATGTGGCAATTTGAGTTCAGAAAATATAGTTAAAATTTTGACAAGTTGCCACTGCAATGTTCTTCATTTTGACTGGATAGAATGGTAAATGAAGATAAAACATGCAATAAAAATGAGTCGTATTCCATCAAGTTAAAGTTCAATGTAAAAATGTTTACAAAATGTATACGTACTTTTTAGCTTTCACTCCATGAATTTCAGCTGCTATAAAATCGGGATGGTTCCCAAGAAGCCAAACATTGCCAATGAATCTATTTTTGGCATGTAATGTGATTTTCCTTTTTCGAATTCAGGAAAAATAGGCATTTCTAAAGCAGTAACTAAACAAACGGTTTGTGTATGATAATAATATGCTTTTTAAAAGAACAATGAAGAAGGAAAGGTGTGGTTGCACTAGATGTAAACATTAAACTGCTTGCACAATTAAGTAAGTTTTTCTCTGAAATACATACCCGTCGAATTGTACTCTACTAAAACCAATAACCATGTTCTAAATCAACTTAATTGCAAAAAATATGTACGATAAAAATGCCAGAATAATAACGATTTCAAACAACACTATGGATCAATAGAAGTAAACAAATGGTGCAAGAAAACTTTTAACTGAATATGAGGAGCCAATGATGGAGCATTTTGATATTGCATCATGATTCCTCTATTTTGGCAATTTTTCTTTTGATATTTAAAAAAAATTATTTTTTATTGTAATTTAACTTAGACATTTGAATCAACTTAGCTTTCTTTATTAAAATTTAATCCTTTGACTATTTTTAAAAAATACCTAACTTCTTCATTGAGAAGAAGCAAATTTTTTTAATTTTCTTCATTTTTCAAAACTTTGACCCATTTTCTGCAATAATAAATGATTTCACCGTAATAAAATTTTACAGAGACATTACTAACACCTTAACGTAGCTAATGTTCAATTATAAATTGTTTTGTTGCATCTGAATAATTAAAAAAAATTCATTGTTAACACCATGTTTTATGCAATTTATCAGAACTTCGGCCCTCTTGCGGAGGTAAAAGATATTAACTGATTGGTGTAATATTTTGAAAATTTATTGCTTATCACCTAAGGCAACTTTCCTGCACTATTACATTAAGATTATACATATTTCGGGGTTTTTTTCGACTCGCCCTAATATGCATTTCATTTCAGTGTAATAGTATAATCACTCAAATAGCAGAAATATCTCCAAATGAAAATATTTATATGTAGGTTATCACAAAAAATTTATGATGAGCTGCCTCGGGTTTTCTCTGTGGGAGCTGGTGGCAACCTGTATGCAGGGTCCCTTTGTCTTAAATCAAACAGCAGCTATATTGCTATTTTATAGAGTACCTTAAATATTGAAAGTAGATTTTCTCTTATACAGGGTGTCTACTGATACTATAAAAATGCAAAATTAATGCTGGAATGTCATTTAAATGAATTAAAAAAAGAAATTGAAAGTCCATTGGATTAAACCTGCACATGTACAATTGTTTATAATTCTTCTCAAACAATATATTTCCCGTGAGTCTGTAACAATTGTCCAAAATTCGAGAATTTTAAGAAGTGTATGGAAAAGCTTTTTGAAGAAAAGTAAGAAAAGAGTAACATACAAGCAGTGAAATAATTTTTGCATCTAAACCCTTAAAACTTTGCAGATCCTTTGCAATGATACAATGATTTATTTCTAGAGAAACTTGCAACACTTTAACGGCAATCATTTATTGCTAAAGAGCAGTCATCTTTCCTTAGTGCTCATAAAAGATCTAAAATAAGATGAATTGTTAGTGATTTTTCTAAAAATTCTTTATTATTCAAAATGCAGTTTAAGTATTGAAATAATTCATCAGCGACTGTACAATCATTTGTTGCATTTTATAGGAAAGACAATGATATAGGCATAGGCAATTTCAATATTGTTTCTGGCTGTCTCCATCATGACACAAAAACAGTTCGCTTGTTTCAAAAACGTTTGATCAAAATGATAATAAAAAAATCAACCTGAAAATTTTTGCATTTTTCTGATGGAGCAGCTTCTTTCAACAACAAAAAATAGAATTTCCTGTATTTTCATGAAAAAAAGATTTTAGGACTCAAACAGAATGGAAATATTTTGCCTCTACACATGGTAAAGGAGTTTCAAATGGCATTGGAGATACTATCAAAAGGGTAGCTGCTTGTCCCAGCTTCTAATGTCCAAAAAAAGGGCAGATAATAACTACTCAGCAGTTATTTGAATTAGCAACTAACTATGTTGTAACGATGCAGTTTGCATATATAACTTCCTTACAGTAAAGAGAAAAAAAATCTTTCGATAGAAAATGCTCTTTTCTTCCTGAAATGTTCTGAGTACTCAAAAAATGCATGCATTCAAACCCACTTTAACCTCTAACTTATGTACAAAATATATTCTAGTTCAAGAAATAAAAAAAAAAGTAGTAAAATAGAAAAAGAAGGTGAAATGATCTGAGTATGATTATAATAATATGCATTTGATAAACTAATTTCAATGATAATACGATCAATAAAAAAAACTTGTGTTTCTATTTTTACGGTATGTCTTTTGCTAAATAATATGTACTAACAAATTATTTTTGATTTTTTTAACGTTCTTTTGAAAAGGATTATTTCAAAATTCTAATCATGCTCATGTTTTTAGTTTTGTAGGAACAAATGTTTACATACTTTGTGTACGATCAGCATACACTAATCGTAATAATTTTTTGTCAATAATTAAAATTCAAAATTCTCTTTGGAGATTGTAAAAGGCAAGAATGTATATAATAAGAGTGAACTACAGTTTCAATTTTAATTTATAACTTGGCATAGTCACCATTTAATTCATTCAAAAACTAGACAATTCACATTTAATTCTCTGTACATTCTTTTGTATTAGGTTTTGTGAATATCAGAATCTTCATTCCTCTCGTAAAGTTAATTGTTGCCTAGTTATTAATTTCACATGTTTATGAATGACAAACACAAACAGTAAGTGTTCCACTTCCCCCAGTCAAGGAACTTTTTTAGTCGCATAACAGCAAACTTCTGGAAAACCCTATTATAAAATATAGAAACTCGTCCACACATTTTACAAAAGATCCAAGTACAAAATTTTTATCAGTTAAATCTTTTAATAAACTAGATAATTTAGATTTAGTTCTCGGTACATTCTTTTGCATTAGGTATCAAGGATGTGAAAATCCCAGTTCACATCCAAAGACGATTATTGTGCACAGTTGTGAATAAGGGTTTGCATTTAAATTTATTACTTGGCAATCCATTACAATCCCAAAATGAAACCAACTGATTTTTCCAAAGCATTAATCAAAGATATTTTTTTTTTTTTTTTTTTTTTTAAATAAAAAAATTACCCCTTTTTGAGATAACGAAGGTCAAGGATCAAATTGTTTGATCTTAAAATGAAAATTTTTAGAAAATAGGTGCACATGATATATTTCATAAAAAAGTCCGAAGATCCATTTTTTTTCCCACACTAAAAGCAATGTTATGCATTAATTAAAGATGACATAATGTGCAAATTTGTAAAGCAAGAAATGCAAAATTTTGACCTTTTGACCCATTTTTGAAGCTCTGTATTTAAGAAAACAAACAATATTCAAAGCTAATATTGGCCATTTTTTTCATTTCTCTATAAATTCAACAAGTGAGTAAAATTTTATTCAATTCTGCAGGGGTCTGGTAGACAATGCCACTTTTTTTAGCTGATTTCATATCGAATGACCCGTATTCCAAATTCAAGGCAAAAAGCAAAAGCTCAGTATAGTGCAAGAATATTAAAGATTCAGCCGATTTTTAGATTTCTGAGATTGTTTTCAATTTGCCTAATACATAAATATCAATAAATTTTAGAAGAGAGCCCCTAATTGTAGTAACTTTGGTAGCTTTATTATATTATTTGGAAGTGTCAAGAGTATTATTTTCTACTGTCTCATTGATTGTTTTTGGTTAAAACATTTTCTGTGATCAAGAGGATCATAGCCAACAAAACAAGTATAAATGGTTCTCAACTATTGTGTTTAGGCAGCAAATGCAACAAAATTAAATCAGAGAGAACTCATTAAGGCACAAAAAACATAAATTATTCAGTATTTATTAATTAAAAATATACATTTTTCAAACCTAACAAATCAACAATAAAGCAATGTATTCGAGTAACTACAACTGGGATCTACATTTCTATTTTTTTTTTTTAATAAACTATTTCCTTGTAAGTGTTTTTTAACATTGTACAATTTTACATTTACAATGCATGCAGGTATGTGTCACACAAAGAGTGGTGTAGTATAGTATTAAATAGACTATTCACACTATCAATATTAAACCATAAGATCCAACTATAATTAACTAAATTTTGATCTTCTTAATAAGAAGTTGTTGTAAATGGCTAATTCATATGTTCTTTCCTTTAACGTAAATAATTTCTAAACTTGAGCTTATCAGTACTAAGTATTAATTTAGGCAAGAGTTCTCTTCCTTATGTCTAATTATATTGTCAATATTGTCTCATTATTATTAAAAAATAATAATAGTAGTAGAAAATGTAAAATTATTGTTGAAAAGAATAGTAAAAATTATAAATTTAAAAAAAAAAAAAAACATCTTTTACATCTTATTCATCAACATCCAGTTGGCATCTCCAGCATAGAATGAGGGTGTGCATAAAAACATTACGGTGTAGAGGATAATAGGTATTGTTTGTAGAGCCAAACCAAAAAGGTCTTAAGTCATTAACTCATAATCTAAGGCAAAATTAATTTATATTACACCAATTTTGTCCTATTTCATAACAACTGTTAAAATCATAGGGACCTCCTGGACCCAAAGGACCTCCCGGTAATCCAGGAAATAATGGGCCTCCCGGAATATTAGGTTTACCAGGTCCAAGGGGACAAACAGGAGAATCTGGACGAGATGGACCTCCAGGTCCATCTGGTCCACCAGGTCCGCCTGGTCCTCCAGGACCAGGTTTCCAATATGATGCTGCTGCTTTAGCTGCATTAATGTCTCAAGGACAAGTTAAGGTAATATTTTTATAACAAATATAATACAAAAGATTTTGAAATAATTTTTTTTTAAATATAATTCTATATCTATATGTCTAGAAAAGGACATTTTTTTATAATGACATTTTTTTATAATATATAGGGACCTGATCCGTTATATGGAGATCAACCTGATCTTACAAATTCTTCACCTGATGAGAAAAGAGACTTAATTTTTAGTTTTTATGAAAAGTTGGTTAAAGATTATTCTGAAATGAGGAAACCCACAGGGAAAAAAGACTTCCCTGCAAAAACATGCAAGGATTTGGCAGATTCTCAGCCTGATCTTCCAAATGGTAAGGGAAAATTTGCTTAGTAGAAGCATTTTGCTATGATGCCAAAAGCATCTTACTTTGAAATTCTACATTTAGCTATAAGTTTTGCCAATATAAATAAACTTAGAGTAATTTTTAGGTAAATACTGGATTGATCCTAATGGAAACAACCGTAACGATGCAATTGAGGTTTTCTGCAATATGGAAACCAAAGAAACATGCATATTTTCTGATCCTGAAGAGGTAATTATAATATTTAGTTTTAGAATTATGCATTTTACCCAATGATTTAATTTTTTATAGTTTATTTTGTATCAAATTAGTAGGCGGATCAATTTTCTTTTTTATTTTTACAAAGTTGATTTTATTTAATTTCTATTTCCTGACAAAACTGGGTCAATGCTACAAAAAGTTACAGGTATTTCCAACAATTATTTTGAAATAACATGCACCATTAAACAAAATTCTCCTATTCATCTTGACCAAGTCTAAGAATGTAGGATTTATACTGGTCTTTAATCTAGTTATGGCACAGCTTAGTTAATGGTACTATTTTTAAAAACTAGGAAAGAAAAAAAGAGAAAATCTGAATTAAACACTCTGTTTCCCTATGTAAGTGGCTAAGTCTAGGACTAACAATTTCAGCCCATAGAAAAAATTGCAAAATATTATGAAAATTATTCTGTACAGACTTAACAAAAACATACAGGCAAGGACACGATGGTAGGGCCCAGGAGTGCTCTCACTTAAAACTGTAAAAAAAAATTATCACTTAGTTAACTAGAACAAGGCCCAAAGATATACTTTACCTTTTATTGATAAATTGTATGGACAGAAACTTACTTTCTGTAACACAAGAAACTGAAGAACCATTTTCAATAAAATAAACAACATTAAAAAGCTTTTAGAAGGCCAACTCTCAACTGGATTATAGGGCCATTGATCACGTAATATATTCCTAACATTTATGTTGTATGACGAAGGGGTAAAAGTGAAGAGGCTAATTAAATAGACAGCAGGTTTATTCGTTGCATAAGTTAAAAATAGGTTCTTAAACCTAAACTAGGAGAGACTACTTCCACGTCCGTTCACTTTCACTCCCTCAATCATACTCTCTCACTGGCGACGCAGTCGCCGCTAGGGGATTACATTAGCAGCGCCCTCTACATCAATGGGGATAATATACTCTGCCATCCTGATTGAGGAGGACCACCGACTCATTGATATATACTAAACCTGTAAATAAAGATATTGAAAAATACAGCACAATAATAAAATTTAAACAACATTAATGTCTTGAAGATCACAACGTGTAGTTCTTAAAAATTTAAAGTCTGTGCAAAAAGTTATTGCACCATAAAAAGTTTGTAGAAAGGGAAAAAAAGGTCTCTTCTTCAAAAAGTTTGTGTGAAAGAAAATAGAAAAAAAGTTTCATCTTTCAAAAGTTCATAAAAAGAAAAAAAAAGTATCTTCTTTAAAAAGTTTGTATGATGGAAAAAAAAAGTCTCTTTCAAAAGTTCATAAAAAGAAGAAAAAAAAGGTCTCTTCTGTAAAAAGTTCTTGTAGAAGAAGATTGAAGAAACTTAAGTATCTTCCCAGCACTTCATCATAAAGATTAATATTTTAGCTACTAAAAGTTCACGAAAAACAATCTGCATAAATCTTTGAATAGCAGACGGTGAGTTGCATAAGTCATAAGTAGTTTCGGAAATTATTCCGTCGATGTATTTTCGCTTGAAGATTGAAGTTTCAACTGGTAGGAAAAGCTTCATTTGAAAATTTGTACTTTCCATTTTCTTTGGTTTGTAAATCTTAACCATATTCATAACAGTATTCCGTAAATTATCGTCGTTAATGTGCAAGAAATCCGCTTCGTTTAAACTCACTCTATCCCCAATCGTAAACAGAAAAGGTAAACAATCATCATGTGTTTCTGTTTGTTTACATTCTCGACCATGAGCTTCTGGTTTTGAGCCTTTTCCTCCGTCTTCTGTTACTACACACACTTCATCGGGATCTTCCAATGATCGTTCGTCTTTGCTCATGGGGACATTAAGCCCCGCCTCCATCAACGAAGAACCGATATTTTCCGTTGAGTCATCCTTTGTATAACCTTGACACGTGTCATCTTTTTGAGTTTCCGGAATCGTAAGGATTTGAGAAGCATTTAAAATTTCGTTATTGTTGTCAGCAGGAAAAGTGATATATTCCTCCTTTTTTAAAGCAACATAGCATTTTTTTTCCGTGCGGATTTCGAATTGGTTTTCAATCGGAAGTGGGTCTCGTGTTTTTATGCTTTCGTTTACATTGGTTGGTGTTATTGAATTAGCACAAATAATATCAGAGGGTTCTGCAGTTACTGGAATTTGGATTTTGTTCTTTAGATGAGCTAGTTTTATTTTAGCTTCTAACTGTGCAAGTTTAACTTTTTCGATTTCTTGTTGATTTTCAAACTTAATTTTTTCGATTTCTCTTTGCTTTTCATACTTATCATCTTCGATTTGCTTTAGTTTTTCATTAGCCTCTTGGGTTTTTCTATCCTCTACGACTGTTGTTATCAAATCTTTAACGAAAACTGGATCTTTAACGAAAATTTCACTTTTTTCAATGAAGTCTTTTAATTTTAGAATTGTGGTACCATCCGGTACAATGATATCTAACTCAGCGGCGACAAATGCGAGATCTTGTTTTCTGATATTTTTAAACATAATTAATAATAAGATGGATCCTACCTGCGTTTCTTGATTTTACTTCGCTTTTGGAGTTGTATCCATTTTATGTTGTTGCTCTTTCGAAGAGTACTCGTTGCTTCTGGTTTCTGGTTCGTGGTAGTTGGTCGATGTGGAATAACTTTGCTGACTTCGTTGAACTTCTGCTTGACGGCTGAAGTGGGACTTGTTCGGCGAAGCTAGTGTTATGCAGTTGTATAATGACGACGCTGGTTGATGAGTTTGCCTTTTATTTGTAGATTCCACTGGTGGTCGCTGATTGCTGCGGTAATTCGTGAAGAGGATTTTGGTTTGACCTCTGTATGCGTGAAAGTACAGTTTTTGTTTCGTGAAGAGGATTTTGGTTTGACCTCTGGATGCGTGGAAGTGCAGTTTTTTAAATATTTTTTTCATCGTATTCTCGCGGGTAAAAAGCACGGCGAGCCCCCATGTTGTATGACGAAGGGGTAAAAGTGAAGAGGCTAATTAAATAGACAGCAGGTTTATTCGTTGCATAAGTTAAAAATAGGTTCTTAAACCTAAACTAGGAGAGACTACTTCCACGTCCGTTCACCTTCACTCCCTCAATCATACTCTCTCACTGGCGACGAAGTCGCCGCTAGGGGATTACATTAGCAGCGCCCTCTACATCAATGGGGATAATATATTTATGTGGTAACTTTCTTTATGTTAAAAGAATTAATAGTCATGTAAATAAAATCACTATTTAGTATCCTTTTTTCTAACAAGGTAGTTTAATGCTCACTATTATCTTTACTTGCTTTAGAATTTAGGAGGAACCACTTTCAAAGCAACAAAGTGGTATAGTTAACAAAACAAGCATCGTGTAACAGTTTTTCTCTCATTGGTTGATATCATTATTGGCTAGACTTACTATCCTTCTTAGCTATATTTAGATTATTTTTTAAGCATTTATTGTTCTATGTTGCTTGTATTAAAACCCTTAAGTCACCCTTTGTTGTTTGCCACAGTTTTTCTCTCAATGAACAACTCTTACATGTTTTTTTAGCGTAATATTTAGCTCATTTCAAGAATTTTCTTCAATATGTTTGAGAAATATAGTTTAATATGATGAAGTTTTCTAGTTTTGTATTTATAATTCTTCAAGTTGTTATTAAATATTGAGCTCTATGAATACAATCCATTTTATTACATTCATAAACAAAATATTTGAGAATGTTCATACATTTTTTTAATATGACACTGGGAAAGCTTTTTATAAAAGCTTACAGAATTCCCAATTGCTTTTGATTAGTTGACCATTGTAATCGAGACTGGACTTATTATGATTTCAGTAATTCATTTTTTAACAGGCTACACGTGAATTAATTTGCTTCAATATAGGATTACATATTTATAATTATATTTCATCTTTGTTTTATTTTAAAGATCCCTAAAGAACGTCATGTAAATGGACGTGGACAAAAAGCTTGGTTCAGTGAAATGGGAGCCGGTTCTCCAGTGAGTAATTTTTTTTTTAATGACACAGTTTTTTACATCTCTTGTTATTTTAACATGTCATATATATTTCTAGTTCCATTACAAAATTGATCATGGGCAACTAACATTCCTTCAACTTCTGAGTGAAAGGGCTTCCCAAAATATAACTTATCATTGTCGCAACTCTGTGGCATATTATGATGAAAAACATAAATTCTTCAAGAGAGCTGTAAAATTGATGGCATATAATGATCTTGAACTAACAGCTGATGGAAATCAACGTTTTGCATATAATTCTCCATTTGATGGATGCCAGGTAGGTTTTTTTTTTAATTTTATAATAGTTTTACAGTTGCAATACTTAGTTTTAAGTTTATCATCAACAACATCAGTCATAATACACTATTATTTGATAATTAATAGTGCTTTATGACTGATTAATTTCTTTCTTTCTGATTCTGTCCTTTGAAAGTAAAATTAAGATGTTAGTAAATCTCTAGTTCATGATGTCCCTTGTGTTTTCTATATTTTTAAATACTCAATTAAAGAGTCATCTCAATAACTCCTACTCCTGATCACTGTAAAGAAATGCCTCTTTTCCAATAGACTTCTTGTTTCTCACCAAGAGCAAATGCATATATGTTTTGTGACATAATTGGAGTTCATATAGAAATATATAACTTAATTAGAAATAATGTAATTAAAAAAATACATGAAATTTCTAGTTTAAACTAATTTATTTAATAGATGAATCTTTTTACTTTGTAGTATTTAAATTTGAAATTCCTAATAAAGATGTGATGAAAAACATATTTTTATATAGCACTTTTAAATAATGTTCTATTTATGATTAGTTTATTATGAGAATGTTGACAAAAGCATACAATTCTGCCAAAAACTTTAAACTTTGAAAGTGAGCTCTGCCCATTGCTTGTTATTTCACACTGTACTTCAAGGTTGATTAGGCACCAAAGTTCCTGTATAATATCTATATACAAAGCCTAAACCTTTTTGAAAATGAAATCATTCTTAATTCAACTTACAAGAAGTTAAAATTCACAGGAATCGGATTATTATGTAAATACAAAATTTGTAAAATTAAAATATTTAAAATCCATAATCGAACATTCACAAAAATGTATATTATTGCCAAGTTGCAATATCTAATTGTAAGTAAAAATAATTTAATTCAATAAACTTTATTCTTAATAAGGATTCCATTGTAATCATCTCAGTATGTCATATACTACAATAGTGTTGATGCAGTTGCATATTTTGCAAGTAGCCCAATTGAAAAACCAGATATGTGTACTTGAACTGATTTTGCAGGAGACAAAAAAACGTTTTCCTTAACCATTAGGCTCTTAACTACTATTTGGGATTTTTTAGGCTTAAAGAGCAAATTTTTTTATTGAAATTCGTTTATGGTAAAATTGTAGTGGGGAAAACTTGAAGCCAAATAGTGGTCTCAACTCAATTACGACTTATTTGTGAACATATAGCTGATTTCAAGTCATGCTTTTTTAAGAAAAAGAAAAAAAAGTTTTGTGGTTTCATAGATACCTTTCATGAAACACTTTAGCATGGTCTTTTTAAATTATTATCTATTACCTGCAGTGTAGCCAGCCAATAGCACATGCCAAATTTGAAGTTTTTTTGCATTGTGTTAATGTTGTTTGTTCACAAATAGGACAAAATTATTTCACTACACATGACAAAAATCAATGCAATAAAGTTTTCAGGATTATGGATGCCATAAGAAATGACATTTTTAAACTTAATAGAATGGAAATATCTTTTAGCACAGTTATAAAAAAAATTAATATAATTAAGTATCAATAATGTATCTTCTTGTCTTCGAAAAAGACTGTTTTACAGCTTTAGTAAATTCAATTTAAAAAATTTTTACATTTAATAACCTCAATACTTATGTTTACAGCTGCTCTTTGATTTAAGTTATTTTCAGATAAAAGGAGTTTTATAACTGCAGCTTATTTCGATACTTGATTTTAATTCCTATCATTAACGAAAATCTAACCTCACTTCTCATCTCTTTACAAAGCTTTTGAATTGAGCGCTGATTAATAGGTCTTGAATCTATTAAATTCACTAGTTTAAAAGCATTGTTCAAATCATTTGGCATAGGTTTTGATACCAATGCTTCCCTGTGAATATTGCAGTTAGTCTATGATGGAATTACTGCATGCACCCGAGTCATAACACCGTTTTTTTACTGCACATAGCTTGTTCACCATCTGTGGGTATATCTCAATAGATTTCCTCAAACAAGAACTATATTAAACCAAACAGTTATTAACATCTATTGCTTATTGACTATCAGAGGCCACATGTCATTCCAGATAACATATTAATATGTTATAAAATTTATATTGAAAAAGCAGAACAAAGCGAATTCGCATACAAGCAAGAAGAAATTAACATAAAGAAAAAAAATTTCCAGTCTAAATCTTTGGATTTTATATAAGTGGCCCGACATTAAATTGTTGCAGATTGTTTTATCAAAATACATATACATTCAAGATCTTGTCGTGACTCACCAAAAGTTGATTTACGACTTGCCAGTGGGTCGCAATCCACAGTTTCGGAAACGCTATACTAGAATTAAGCTACAAAAGTAAGCTTGTGAAATACATAAAAATATGTGACTTACATATTTAAATGCAATTTCAATAAAAAAACAAATAATTAATTTTCTTACAGCATCGTGGTGATGAGTGGTCGTACACCATCCTAAGTTATTCTACTGATAAACCTCAGAGATTACCAATTATGGACATTGCACCTCGTGATGTGGGTCAACAGAATCAAGCATTTGGCATTAGCATTGGACAAGCATGCTTTGCATGATCTCCGAGACAGTAAGACCAACATAATGTGTGATAACTTTTTTCAGCAAAAGTAACAATCTACAATTTATAAAACAAGTTGAAAATACTTTATCGTCTTGTGCCATAATCTGTAAAAAATCATTCTCATTTTATGATAAATGTATCTTCATAAAAATTCATTAAATGGTGCTAAGGCTTTAAAAACTCAATTGTATTCAAAATCTCTCTTTCCATTAATATTAAGAGAATTTTTTTTATCAATTTTGTATTTACGTTTTTATTTGAATGTTAATATTTCACTGCCATTTTTGTTATATTTACAAGATAAAGTTATATTAAAAACAATTTCCTTATGTTTGTCCTTGATTCTCAAAAAACAGAATAAATTAACTTTGTGTTGTTAAATATTTTAATTGGCTTAAAAATAACAATTCATTGCATTCATAAAATAATACATTGAGGCCCTAATACTATATGAGCCACCCAAACATTTCTTTACTCAAACAGGTTTTAATTTGAATGTTTTCTTTAAACAAACTGACATGATGATCCTTACAAAAAGTACATTAACATTTAAAATTAATTCAATTTGCATCTACTACAAAAGTTAACTGCCTCATGTGTTAACAAACGACAAGCTGGGTTACTCACTGAACATGCTTTTATGATTGAACACTATCTTTGGTTATACTAAGAACATTATATAAGGCATACTTAGATTCAGTTAGACCCTCAGTGAAAATTAACCAAATCTAAGTATGTGACTTTAGTGAGCTATTATGATATGTAAACCACTAAATATCCATAAAATGAGCTTGTTTTTGTAAGTAGGGATTACCTATATCTTTTTGGATAAATACTGGAATAAAAAATCCCAAAATTGAACAAAAATCATGTTTGAAAACCAACAATACATGTCAAAAGAACATGTGAGGATCTTTACATTTCCATTCCAATTTATGCAAACTTTCATAAGAAAAAAAATGTGTATTTCACTTTAAAAAAAAATATTTGTGTGCCCATTTTAGTCTTGAAATTCAAGTCATATTATATTGGTTTTCTTGGTCTTTGAGATTTTTTCTCAGTGGAAGCAAAATGGTATAGTAAAAGAATTCATTTCATTATTCTTTAATATATATAATGGCTTAATAATAATGGTTTGTGAAACTTAATTTTAAAAATGGTTGTTTCAAAATTTTATAATAAAAAAATAAAATTATAAAAAAGAAATGCTAGATTTGCGGCAAATTTTTTTCTGGATATCTGTTTCTTAAAAAAAAATCTGGATGTTCAAAATCTGGGAAAAACTTCATTGGTTTAATCTCCAACCAGAATATTTCATTGATGTTTCAAGATCAATCATTGATGTTGATTTCAAGCAATGATTTTCAATTGGATTGGAAAAATAACATGTTATTGTAAAGAACAGTAATTCTGTTTGGTTTGAACCAGGGTTTTCAGAGATGTGTTTCTATATTCAAAACGAGCATTACCAAACATAATTTTTTTATGTTAATTCAGAATGCAATTCTTACAAATAACTCATTTACAACTTAATAATGAAAAAAAAATTAATCAAAACAAATGGATCATCTCAGTTACCTACCAATTTGAATTCTTCTGTGGCATTCAATTCTATAGTAGTCTTATTTTGATATTGACAGCTAAAGTTCTAAAATGTCTACTAGTACATTTATTCATTTGACATTTTTATTTATCTTGAAGAAATACGAATTCCTATTCAATCAATTTCTCAAAATACAAACAAATAACAGCCTCTAAATGTAATACACAATTGTAATATATTTTAAGGCATGGAAATATCTTTTGTATTTATGATAATCAAAATACTTACGATACTTTAGCTAATAAGATTAAAAAAAAAATGTAAAAACCATGCACAATGTCATTGTTTGCATTTTAAACTTCTTGTTTAAAATCCAAAATTGAGCAACTTCGGTCATTGGTTCAAGATGTTGAAAGAGCACAATTGTCCCCAAACAAAAAATACTAATTAAAAGGTGTTGAAATTATCTTTCAGAAAAGGGACAAGTGCTCTTTCAAAAATAAACTACTCAATTATGAAAATCAACCTTCAAGTCATTATTAATAATTAAAAATGAATAAAACTAGTTTTGGAAAATTGATACTTTTTATTAAATGGTTATCTTAGACAGCCTATTTCGTTTAACAATTTTACTATCAATACTAAGACTACAACAATTCTTGATAATTTTTTTGTTGAGAGTTTAATTAGACCAAGTAATAATACCATCATAATATTTACAAGTTTTTTTTAATTTGAGACATTTTCCCATTACTGCATCTGTATTCATGACTTGAAGTGAGAAGCAGTGCATAGATGGCGCTGTAAACCGGACGAAACCACAGTGACTTTTCGCAACTTCCGGTTGGTGTTTGATCTCCGTGTTTGTGGATACAAACTGTGTCTTTCTGAGTCTTAGTATTTATCCATAGTTATAAATTTTAATCATAATGAATAAAGTGTAGTCAAGAAGAAAGTATAGGCGATGCTGCTTTGTTCCGCAATGTGGTATAAAATAGTTATGAAATGTGGTATGAAATATAGTATGTTCATATAGACTGAGAGAGGCGACTGCAATTTTTGGACCCCATTGAACATCATTCTGAATTTTTTATAGAAATGAGAGAAATGTGAGATTACGAATCCACTGGTCTGCCGTGGCAAAAATGGCCAAAACTGATCAAAAATCGACTTTTAATAAGTTGAACTAAATCCATTTGCCAAATGCGCCATAACTTGCCAAATAATGAGCATTTTTTTTATTTGGTAACCCTCACTCTTTAATTTTAAATTAAGAAGGTTGCAGACGATTCGGATGTGTGGCTATGGCTTACTTGCATCTTTCCTAATGAGCCAAATTGGCAATAAACATTACGTCACTGATGACGTAATTGATGTCGCCAATATGGCTTACTTTTAAAGGATACAAGTTTTCCGAGCCAGAGATCGTTTGCACTATTTTCATTGAAAATCAAAATGCAGTGGGTTGCCAGACGAAAAAGTTTGTTCTCTTTTTGGCACGTTATGACATTTGGCAATCGGATTTTAGTTCAACTCATTCCAAGTCGATTTTTGATCAGTTTCGGCCATTTCTGCCAAGGCAGACCAGTGGATTCGTAATCTGCTCACTTTCTTCCAAATTCTATAAAAATTTCAGAATGATGTTCGATGGGGTCCAAAAATTACAGTCGCCTCTCTGTCTAATAGAATAAATTTTGTTTGTACACATTGAATGAATTAAAAATTTACCTTTTCACATTTTACCAGGTATCAGTTTTTAAGATGGGTTTGCAAGAACCACCACTATTGATATCAAAATATTAAAATCAATATTGGTACATAATATAAAATTAAAAATTTCTAAATTGATATCCTTAGGCTTGATTAGAAAAATTTTAAGTCTTTAATAACATTGCAACTAAAACTGACCACAAAGTACGTATCTAAAACTAAGAAAAATTTATGCTAACAAATATAAGTTAATTTTTTTTTTAATATCACTAGGGGGCTCCGCGCCCTGCTCGCTAACGCTTGCCAACCCCCGAACGCGCTCGCTGCGCGATTTCCAAAGGGGGCTTCGCCCCCTTCTCGGTGACCCCCACCTTGGCTGCGTATTGATAACACCTAAGAAATAGAATAGCAGGGGATTTTTAAAGCAATTCCTATGATTCATTCTTGAATTTGTACCTTTGGTTTGCCTCTCTACCCTCATGTTGTTGAAATATGAATGACAACTTCGATTACCACTGACATGCCATAAACCGTTACCAGAGAGTTTTGCATTATTCCCCCCCCCCCCCGGGCCCAATGTTGAAATCGAAGAGGTAATTGACATTTTCGATTACCTTTCAGATGAAAAATTGAAAACAGAAATAATTAAATGTTGCAACAAGCCACAATTAACACATAAACAAAACTCATAAATTAAACACAAAAGAAATATTGGTACACAAGCAGTAACAGACGCTATATACTGAGATCGTTTGTTTAAAATTCCTGTTATTTACAAATTATTCCTTTTCAAGTTTTGAAGACCGAAACTGTAACCAAAATGCATGTTTAGCAGTAAAAATATGAAATGAAAAAATATTAACAAACATATCAACTAATTAACTCAATAACAGGGTTATCCCAAAATGGTGAAATTTTAATTAGTTTTTTTTTTTTTTAAATAGTACACCCATCCTCAAATAAATCAATAAAAAGCATTTGCCGATCAAAATTGAACGTGGATTGCTAACTAAATGCCTACACAAACAAAAACAGTTAACAATAGTATCACAAAACAAAATCAAATGTTAGAAAGTAACCAATCGCAAGTGTATGAGATATTTAGCTCCGAGTACAGTGAAAAAGAAAAATCAACAAAAAATTAAACATTTTAATGTGAATCTCATAAAATTTTATCTTACAAAAACTAAACTAATAGACACCGTTAACAATACAATGAACCCAAGACAATCCCTCATCTGAAAATAAAACAATTGTTGAATTAAAAAAAAAAACTCCTAATGGATTTCGAAAACATTAATTTATAACATAACAAAAATAAAAACAATATATGACATAACAAAAACAAATAAACAATAGTTGTTCAGCTTGTTTTAGATTACAACAAACGATAAACACTGCAATAAAGAAGAAAAAATAAGTCAAGCAGTTTGCCAAATTCGTAAAATAGAACAAAAGCAGTATATGTCCCCATTGGCGATTTTTCTTGGATTGAACTGGTCGGATTGCAAACAATCGCCAACAATTGCGTGGCATTACGGAAGTCATTCGTGCACAAAAAATCTTCTTCAGCAAAACCCAAGAGGTGTATTTGAAGCAGCTGAAGTCGTGGTGGTGGTTTGTGAAACAGGAATTTTTTCATAAAAAAAAGTTTTTTGATGTTGTAGCTTGCTCATGTTGAAAGTATCGAAAACCATTCACATGCCTTTAACCGTTACAAGATAATTTTGCATTATCCCCCCCAAGGGCTAATTTTGAACATTTACACAATAGAAAAAGATTTTCACACTTGAATAAAAAGAAATCAGAATTAACAATAGAATTTAAATAAAAACCAAAGACATAAAGTTCATAATTAACAATCACACAAAAACCATTGCTTTTTAAAAAATTGCATAATTAACAATAGAATTTACACAAAAAACAAAGTCATACATTAAACGCCAAAGAAATATTGGTAAAGAAAACAGATCAATTGAAGACGCTTAACTGTTACCTGATAGGAATTCATTATCAGGGTTGCCACAACATTCAGGAATTCTAAAAAATTCCGATTTAACGGGAAATTTTTTCTAATTTCTACAACTTTTTCCGATGTGTATACACCCCGATAAATACAACCGTTGGAGGATACGCCTGAAAAATTCATAATAAAAATTAGAATTAACACAAAAACCAAAAAGAAATATTGGCCTTTAACCGCAACCGTTAAATAAAACAAGAACAATTATTGTTCAAACAAAAACCATAAAAGAAACGCCAAAAAATTCCCTGGTTTGACGGGAAATTTTTTCTAATTTCCAAAACTTTTTCCGATGTGTAGACACCCTGATAAAATACAATCCGGAGACCCTATAAACACCAAAGTCATACCCCACCCCCCTTCACACAGGCCAATTTTTCACCTATAGCAATTAAACAATAGAAAAACATTTTCACACTTGGATAAAAAGATATCAAAATTAACAATAGCATTTACACAAACACCAAAGTCATACCCCCCCCCCCTTCCTTCACACATGCCAATTTAGCACGTCTAACAATATGTCCCCATTGGCGATTTTCCTCGGTTTGAACTGGTCGGATTGCAAACAATCGCCAACAATTGAGTGGCATTACGGAAGTCATTTGTGCACAAAAATTGTTCTTCAGCAAAACCCAAGAGGTGTATTTGAAGCAACTGAAGTCGTTGTGGTGGTTTGTGAAACAGGCATTTTTTTCATGAAAAAAAAAGTTTTTTGATGTTGTAGCTTGCCCATTTTGAAAGTATCGAAAACCATTCATATGCCTTTAACCGTTACCAGATAATTTTACAATATCCCCCCCCCCCCCAAGGGCCAATTTTGTACATTTAAACAATAGAAAAAGATTTTCACACTTGAATAAAAAGAAATCGTAATTAACAATAGAATTTACACAAAAACCAGTCATAAAATTCATAATTAACAATCACTCAAAAACCATTTTTGTTTTTAAAAAAATTGCATAATTAACAATAGAATTTACACAAAAAAAAAGAGTCATACATTAAACGCCAAAGAAATATTGGCAAAGAAAACAGATCAATTGAAGACGCTTACCTGTTATCAGATAGGAATTCATGATCAGGTTTGCCACAACATTGAGGAATTCTAAAAAATTCCCTGATTTGACGGGAAATTTTTTCTAATTTCCAAAACTTTTTCCGATGTGTAGACACCCCGATAAAATACAACCGTTGGAGGATACGCTTGAAAAATTCATAATAAAGAATAGAATTAACACAAAAACCAAAAAGAAATATTGGCCTTTAACCGCAACCATTAAATAAAACAAGAACAATTATTGTTCAAACAAAAACCATAAAAGAAACGCCAAAGAAATATTGGTACACAAGCAGATTTTCTCTCTAGCTCGCCACGTAAAAAAAGTTTTTTGATGTTGTAGCTTGCCCATGTTGCACATTTAAACAATAGAAGAAGATTTTCATACTTGAATAAAAAGAAATCATATAAACAATAGAATTTACACAAAACCAAAGTCTTAATTAACAATCACTTGAAGACGCTCTATTTATCGAAAAACATTTGCACTTATAAGAATTATGCATGTGAAAAAGAAACGAAATTCTGGAATTAAAAGAAATCATAATTAACAATAGAATTTACACAAACACCCCTTCACACAGGTCAATTTTGCAGGTATAACAATTAAACAATAGAAAAAGATTTTCACACTTGAATAAAAAGAAATCATATAAACAATAGAAAAAGATTTTCACACTTGAATAAAAAGAAATCATATAAACAATAGAATTTACACAAAACCAAAGTCTTAATTAACAATCACTTGAAGACGCTCTGTTTATCGAAAAACATTTGCACTTATAAGAATTATGCATGTGAAAAAGAAACGAAATTCTGGAATTAAAAGAAATCATAATTAACAATAGAATTTACACAAACACCCCTTCACACAGGTCAATTTTGCAGGTATAACAATTAAACAATAGAAAAAGATTTTCACACTTGAATAAAAAGAAATCATATAAACAATAGAAAAAGATTTTCACACTTGAATAAAAAGAAATCATATAAACAATAGAAAAAGATTTTCACACTTGAATAAAAAGAAATCATATAAACAATAGAATTTACACAAAAACCAAATTACATAAAATTTATAATTAACAATCGCACAAAAACCATTGTTTTTTTAAAAAAATTGCATAATTAATATTACACAAAAATCCAAAGTCATAAAATTCATAATTAACAATCACTTGAAGACGCTCTGTTTATCGAAAAACATTTGCACTTATAAGAATTATGCATGTGAAAAAGAAACGAAATTCTGGAATTAAAAGAAATCATAATTAACAATAGAATTTACACAAACACCCCTTCACACAGACCAATTTTGCAAGTACAACAATTAAACAATAAAAAAAAAATTAAACACAATCCAACAATATTTTACCCCAAAACAATAGCTTACGTTAAAAACAAATATAGAACAAGATATATAACGCTAAATGCCGATTAAAAAATACAAAAGAACCCCAAGGACATAAACAATAATTTTAGATTATGCAAAAACAATTAAACAATAGAAAAAGATTTTCACACTTGAATAAAAAGAATTCATAATTAACAATAGAATTTACACAAAAACCAAAGTATAAAATTCATAATTAACAATAACTTGAAAACGCTCTGTTTATCGAAAAATATTAGCACTTATAAGAATGATGCATGTGAAAAAGATTTTTGATCTTGAATAATAAGAATTCATAAATAACATATACACACCAAAACCGTTGTCAAGAACGAAATTCCAGGACATTCTCTTTAAAAAAAATTAAAACATACACAACGTCGTTGATCGGTCAATTTCAAAATAACTGATCGTTGCCGAATATGAAATATAAAAGAACCCAAGGACGTTATTAGGTTATGCAAACTTTTGTAGTGTGTTGTTAAAAAAACTAATAAAAAAATCAACCAAGTAAATGCCGACAATAAGTTTTTTAACAGAAAGTCAATTAAAAATATTAATGAGCTTTATACATCGTACTTGGATTTATGCATGGCGAGATATAAAAATGACGTCATAATTCCCCCACCCTCACACACGCTACGACCAAAAAACGGGGATTCCTTTGAAGGAGAAAGGATGCAGAAAAAATGGGGTGTAGTGCTATCTAAAACAGTATGTATCTAATTGATGTTTTTATCATTTAACAAAATTTTTAATTCCATCACCTAGAGGACATTTCAAAGATTCGAATCATATTTTTTTCAATTGAAAAAGTAAATATTTCGAATAGTTATTGCGAGAGAAGAGTAGGAGAAAAAATTTGTCCCATTGGAATACCATTACGGCCAAATTTTAAAATTTAATTAAAAAAAAAACTAATAAACAATTCAACAAAATTTTTTCTTTTGAAACTAAATGAGTGCAGAAACTACTTATGTTTCAAATTTGACGGTTCTCCTTGCACCAGAAATTGAGATACACAAGACACAAAATTTCATTCCTAACTTTTTTTTGATGTAGATAGATATGAAAGTAAACACATTTCTGGTAACTTATGTTACCCAAAATTATCCATTTTAAAATCAATGAAATACTTGTTTCAATAATTTTTTATATTGAAGTAATATAGTAATTAAAAAATCTTTAATATAACTGTCGGCAAAAAAATAAATTATTTTATACGTTTTTTTAATCGCACCACCCACTTCCATCAAAATTGAACAAACTCAACCGGAATTCGAGTGTTGTCCACTTTTAGAAATTAATTTATTAAAAAAAAGAACTACCAGGAATGAACTTTGAATCTTTTTGTACAAAAATTCTATAAATTATATTCTTTATTACAATGTGTTTCTCTTTGCACGGAATGACCCTTAAATATTTTAGTATACACCATTTGAAGTTATAATACACCTATTACCAATACACCAATGACCTACACAAAAAATTCATTCTACACCTTTAAAAAAAAACAAAAAAACATTACATTTAATTTAAAGTACTGTATAAATTTGTGTAGCGTTACAAGAAATACTGCCTAATCTGTAAAAATACAAACCTGTCAAGCAAATGAAGTTAATATTAAATATACTATTTATGTCTTAAAATGTAAAATTATATCATATGAGCTGAAACTTTTGAGGGGAAAAAATCTTTATTTCTTCAAATCGGGTATCTAAAACAAAATTTAGTACATATAAATGTATCCAAACGAGACTTCTGGCCTATGTCTGGTATCGTCAACAAACAATTTGCATTAAAAAGACATTCAATGGATCGGATAAATCGATCCCTCCATCTATAATTAATTTCTCTTTGTATCTCATCTGAGCGAATAGCTCCAATTTTTGAAAATAGTCGCTGCTCATTTGAGTTTTTAAAAGCCAAACAAACCTTGAATCGAAATGACAAATGCATGGAAAACAAACGGAGATACTCTGCCGGAAGTGAGTAACCGGAAGACGCGGGAAGTCTGCCAATCAGAGACGACTTGGGATTTGTTTCCAAACATCAACCCATGAATTGCTACTAATTTTAATACTTAGAGAACAAACTTTAAAAACCTTGGCTGCTACAATAGCAAATATTTGGATCACTTAGCCGACATGACAAGTTTCACTTGCAATATCCTCCTCCAGATTTTGTTCATGCAAATAAACACATACCATTGAAAATAGTTGCTTTGGTAGCCTCGGATATAAAAAATAGTCGTCAAAATAGTATCCTCAAATACTAAAATTAATAGCATGACAATTCTGAAAAACTACGTTTTGAACTAGCTGCGTGTCCCTGCGTTGCAGAAACCTGTCATTGTGTATAGGTCCTAGCTTTTAACATTTCTCGTGAAAATTTCAGAGCTGTTCGTCTATTAGAAGTGACTTTGTAAACAAATTAACAAAAGTAAAAAAAACTACATAAAATTTTTACATTCTGTTTATCAAAAGTCTAATTAGCTGGCTAAAACTACTTATGTTGAAAATTTCATAGCTCTATTCCTGTCAGAAGTCGCTTTGTAAAATATTAATCACATAATAATCAATAATATGTTCTCTGAAAGGTTCATTGTTGTACAAACAGAAGATCGCTTCACTTACTAATAGATTAATTGCTATATAATCTTTTAGCAAGTGAAACGATCTCCCATCGAGAAAAAAAATATTCCGTTAATACGATTTGGCCTGCGACAGATTTTCTGCAGCCCGCCGGCACCACAAAAGATTAAAAAAATAATTCACCGTAAGAATTTTTATATATATATATAATCGTAATTTATCCAAAATAATATGTTTTAACTATTTAGATTGTGGAACCGATTTCTCCACTACGTACCCGAAGAAACTATATAAAGAAGCTTTTAGCAAGGTGTTTTTCCTCAAGAATAAATACAGCAATAACTTAACTGAATCTCATTTGAACAATTTATCAAAATTGACTGCAACAAATATTCTGAAAGACATCGACATTATCATAAAATAAACTGAACGATTTCGACCGCCATCGTCTCACAATTGATATCGACTACAACGCAGTAATCTGAAAGTTCAGTTTAAATACTTTTATTAAAAATTAGGTCAAATCGTATTTTCACGTTGAAACAAAAGATTTACTTCTTTTTTTATTTAGACTTTGATTTATTAATAATAAACACTTTTATTTTTTAATTATTAAAAAAAAATTAAATTGCAATTTTATTGCGACAAAAAAAAATTTCCAGTTTTCTGAAACGCTACATAGGGTTAAATCGATAATAATTAAAGATGCATATTTTGGTGTATCCGACCCGCGAAAAGCTCCAACATAGGTTATACAACCCGCCTCTAAAAGTTAGTGTCGAACACTGCTCTAGAAGAAAAACATTCAATCCTTTTCTATTCAGATTCAATCAAGCCCTGTAAGTGCGACATCATTGGTGGATGCCACAGACCTAAAGAACAGAGACCGCCTACTTTTGACGTCATGACCAAACTTAAGTTTCTCCCGCATTTTCACTTGTAAATAAAATACAAATACGATTTTTTTCCAAAAATAGTTGCCGAATATTTCAAAAAGTAACAATGTTACCTGAAAAAGTAGCTTTTACGCAAATTTTGGCGAAAAAAGTCGCCATAGTAGCCTTGCCTCGAAAATAGTCGCCTGTGGCAGCCCTGTTTTGTCATGTTTTATTAATTTTTCAAGTTAAAATTTATCGAACAATTAGTTTGTAAGAATACAAATAAAATGAATTAAACCTATTATAAAATTTGTTGGAGCTTGCTTGTGAAGCTGTAACCACTTTTCGATTTGTTAATTAAAACACTACTCTTACTGCAGGATTAGCAAATGATTTTCACTGTATGTTTTAATGAATATTACATTTCAATAATGCCAAACAAATAAATCAAAGTCGCACGTCATTGAAAAATTTAATAAATGGTAATTTATTTCTCACAACAAATATTTCACTTTAATTTAACCCTACATAACAAAGCATTCGTCTAAAAGACTACCAACCTACATAACAACATAACAAATGGCAGTTTTGTAAATTGGAGATATCCTCATACCTCTCACACCAATGCTAATTATTACCACATTTCTATTTGTTAATTACAATATTAAACTTCTCTTAAGTTACACTAATTTGTAAGTTATAAATACAGGAAATATGTTTTTAGTTTGTAGGACAGGAGTTGATTGATTAGTTAGAGTAATAATACTCTATGGTTAAAACAGTTATTTACTTCTCACTCAAAATGAGAAAATGTATTTATTTTAAAACACATTAATGTATTTTTTAAGTTAAACATAATAGGTATCAAATTTAACAAATAGAATTCAAAAAGAAAAATATTAAGCAATATTTTTTTAGTCAGATGCATATAATGATTTCTTGCTGTTTGTAGAACTGCAAAAAAAATCTTTTATAACTTGCTGCATCAATGTTGTAGAATTTCTGCTTCAGGGAATTTAACTTTATTGATGCTTGAGCAAACTAAGCTTATTTGATTTGTTAGTAAAGCAAATATATTTGACTTCCTAAAAGAGCAGGATATGAAATTTACCATGCAAATAACCAATATTTTTACCAAATACAATTACGAAAATCTTATTCTTCTGTTTTATCAATTATATAATCTAAAATTCAATAATTATTACATCAGTCATATTCACTTACAAGGTTAATTTAATACAAGCCAGTTCAGAAAAAAAAAATATGAAATGCTTTGCATTTCGCACAAATGTAAACCTTCAAGATGATGGAAATCAATGTACAGAAAACTTGGAATTAAAGATAATGCCAAAAGAAAGAAATTAAGAAGATCAATGATGTAAAAGATTGTGTTGCAAGAGAGAATTCTATTATAAGTTTTGCATTCTTGTTGTATTAATTTTTCTACCAATCAATTTTACTAATTACATTTTATAATCGAACTTTTAAGTATTGGATTCAAAGAGAGAATAAACTAACACATGGTTTAGTAAAAAATTTATTTTTAGAAAACATACCAAAATTTACAATCAATTAAAATTAGTAACATAGTACAGTTTAAACACTTGTCTCTTCTGTATAAGTCATTCCTTTAAACATACACTAAAACATAAAAGAAAATTTTGTTTCAATAATTTGCAGAATAGTTAACAGCTAAAAAATAAAACAGAAATTCACAGATAAGTCATGCAAACAATAAAACATTACTAAAAGACAATTTTACACATAAGACCACTTCTGAAACAAGAATTGGAATCTTATATTTTTAATGAAATATAATTAAAAGAGAAACAAATTATTTCTCCCATTAGCACTTTTAGGTCATGATTTCAATGGCAAATATGTTCCCATAAAATTTTCAAAACATAATTCAATTACATTGATAGCAAACTCGTATATTCACAACTGAGTATAAAATTAATTATTTCTCTGAAAATATCAGCATTTTTTTTTTTTAATTTAAAAAAACCAGGGTGTTCATTATTGAAGTTCTTGTCTTTAAATCAATCTGGAACCAGTTAATAAACAACAGATTTTTATAATAGTTAACACATTACTACTAAGTTACAATATCATAGAAAAGTTATATCTGAAAGGACAAAAATATTCAATTAAATTTTTTTTTTTGCCAGATGAAAACATAGCATTTTAAGGACTAATATGAAAGATAACTTTACAGGCTAAACCTTCTTAAAAAAGTTGTAAACAATTAAAAAGAAAACAATCCACCATTGTTTTCAATATATGTCTTGATAGTTATGAAGCGTCATTTGTGAAAGTTGAAACTATTTTGAAGAATTTGTGGTTTTAATAATTAAAAAATCTTTAAAAAATAACTTATTTTTGGATTATAGGTATTTTGTAAGAATAGCTTAATGAAATATACTCTAATGAATCAAATATCTCTACATATATATAAATTCCAACGTCTGTCTGTATGTATAGCTATAAGTCAAGATCTGCAGAACCAATTTGGATGAAAATTGTATCTATTGGTAATTTATTTAATGCAGATTGTAAGGAGTACACTTTTACAACACTTTAATCACACAAAGAAAGGTAACTAAACGAAAAAGTTAATGTTTACTGTATAGCCGTCCATGCTTGAATTATGTCTGGGTAGAAAGTTGCTTTGGAAAAGAAACACTGTTGGCAACTGAGCAATGTAAACAGATGAACGTTTGTTTGAAATTCAAACGTTATCATGCAATTCAGCTTTTAACGTGTTTAAAATGCTTCTTAAAAGAAAATCTTCATAAAACAGAATACAGCCAATTCAAAAGGCTTTGTGCAATAAGAAACAACAAAAGTTCTTCTAAAAGGTAATCGCATTATTCTGAAAATGCTGTTCAACGAGCAATTGAGTCATCTTGGACGTCTTTCAGCTGAAATCCAAGATATACACACTTGACTTCAAATATTCCTAATCTAAGGCATACAATACTACACAGATTCTTTAAACTTTGTGAAAAGCCCAATGCTTTTAAAACACTTACTGACTGTTGAAGGTATTGGTATTCATTCTAGATCTATTGGAGAACGACTCTTTATGAGATAATATGCTAAAAGAAACTGCAGCTGGACTTGCAACTCTGAAAAGATTCTCCGCCAAGGAGATTAATACCAATAAATTGTATCAGTTCCTATTTTTTACTAGCACTTGCAATGCCTCAGATTGCTCTAATTTGGCACGAATATAATATAAACAACTTTTAGCTCAGAATCCACACAAGAATTGGAAGTTTTACTGAAAACCTTCTGCAATAAGAACTTTGTTTTTAATAGTGCTGATCAGATGCTGTGACACTCTGGAATATTTACAAGAAAACTATATCCGAGGACTTTTTGTATTGAATCAGACCAGTGTGAAATATACCGTCAATGGAATATACGTATACATTTTTTGCAGAAACTTTGATGAAACTGGAAAAAGAAGTGCAGTCCATGACCTGTAAAATTACAGGTCTAACACTTATATTCGAAAAACCACTTTTTAACGACAAGAGTTACAGGTTACTGCAGTAAAGAACAAAGCTCTTCTAAGTGCTGGTCAAAAGTATTGTTGCCAGTGTTTTCTCACATGCCCAGAATGTGGTTTTTTTTATATTCAATTAGGGGTGAATGAAAAATATTCCTCATTAATCTGTTGCAAATAAAAGTGCGATCAGGGTTGGTAGCACTTGCTGTTGCTCCTTCAAGAATAGCTGTGATTCTGTTGGATCGTGGATGAATGGCTTACGCTATGTTCAAATCGCTGTTAAATATTACTTCAGACTCGATACATCAAATTTAAAAATAGAAAATTGTAAAAGTTACAATAAGTAAAAGATTGAAAAGTTAAGAAATCCCGACTGGATCTCATTATCAAGGGGTTCAAACCCAGCCAGGATTTTAGGGATTCGTTTCTGAAGAATAGATCAGTAATAAATTACCAATCCATCCTCGAACCCCAAAGCATCCCACTGCAAGACAGAAAGTCAAATAAATATATAAAAATTAACATACATTTATAAAATAACATACAAAATTAACATACATTTTTACTAAAAACAGCAACAAACCTTTCCAGGCAGAAATAGTAACCTCCCACATGACTTTCATCAAACTACACTAATATCCCAAAAAGAATTCAAAATGGATCTAATTCTTTAAGATAAATTTATCCCAAAGAATTGGTGTTAAAAAAAAACTAATGATTGTAATAAAAGAGCACATTATTTCGACTTGGATTTTAAAATTAAGGAAGATTATGTTAACATTGGTGTCTATGATAAAAGATCCGATTTCTAATTTGATGTTATTAGTCTATTCAATTTTGATAGTAATTTAAGTAATAAAATTTTTAGGAATATTTTTTTTCTCAATTTCATAGACTTATTGGCATTTGCAATAATAAGAAAGATTTGGATAGTACATTGAAAATGTTTAGAAACAATTTAAGAAAAATGGATTTCCAAGATATTTTTGTAGTTTTAATGTTCTTTAGGTCTTTATGTCCATATTTCGTGCGATATTGAAATTCCCAGTTAAATAGCCCTAACTGGTATCTGGTCTTGATTATAGATGGCGATATTGTTTTTCTTTAAGTGCAAAGCTATTTTGTTTTATGAAAAGGTGGAATGGTTTTCTTTTGGGATATTAGTGCGGTTCGATGAAAGTCATATGGAAGGTTACTATTTCTGCCTGGAGAAGTTTGTTGCTGTTTTTGGTAAGATGTTTTATAAATGTATGTTAATTTTTATATATTTATTCATGGTTCATACAGATTTTTAAAATAAACGATGGGAAAAAATTGAATGAAAAGAAAATTTTAATGCATACTAAAATTCATGAATGAAATTTTTTTTAATTCTTAATGATTATAACCAATCATTTTGAGAAATAGATATACTTTTACTAAATGTAGTTTCAATTTTTGAAATGCAATATAAATAAATGAAGTGCAAATTTTTCATATCTCCTGTTTCCAAGGGCACTTTTAAAGCAAATTGAAAAAATTTCGTAATTGGTTTTCTGCCATAATTTCTACATTATTTTATTTTTCTACCACAATGAATACATTTAAATTAACAATGATTTGCAAATTTTAACAATGATGCTCAAAAGGGCACAAATTAAAAACTTCTTCAGAAAATATTTTAAAACTCAAAAGTTAAATGATATTAAAATACCAAAATATCAATTAAAAATGCTCCAGTCCCACCTCTGTTGGAATGTGATTAAAAGAAAATTATTGAATATAAAGAAAAGCATCTACACATATTAAGATTTTTATAAAATATTCATTTGCAGGGTGGCTACAGAATTCGAGAAACAAAATTCCTTGACAATTCACTAATTACCGGAAAATTCCCTGATGTCTCTCTGTCGATGTTATCATTCAAAAAACGAAAAAGAAAATAAGAGCTAATTTAAAAATATAAAAATTTAATAAGTAAATGTAATTCCAAATAGTCTAAGCATAATTGCTCCAAAATAAATTTACGCTAAAAATCAAAACAAGCATCTGTAGATCATGAAAAAGAATGGAAAACATTAATTAAAAAAATTAAAAATTCACACACATCACTTTCAGTTAATTGTGTTCAATAAAATGTCAAAATGAAAGTACAAAAAAATTAAGCAGGATCTAAGCATTTTTGCTTATGAATGCTTTTAGAATTGTTGCAAAACTGTAACACAGTGCTATAAAGGGTTGATAAAAACGAAAAAAACTGATGGAATCAATTTAAAATATTAAGGAATTTAGAGCTCTAATATATTCTGTTGACAAAAAATGCAAGGCTAAAAAAAAATTAATCATGTCTGTAAAGGATGCAGTAAGATTGAAATTAGAAGATTTAGAAAAAAAAAAAGGGGGGGTCTACCGGCAGCCGATCTTCTAAGTTATTAGATAACTAAAAATCCAACATAAATAATACGTAAATAATTTGAGTTCTAATATATTCTGCTGATAAAAAACACGAGGCAAGAAGAAAATAATTATGTTTCTAAAGGATGCTGTCAGATTGAAGTTTGAGGATTTTTTTCCCAACAATTAAGGCGCTGACTTCCACGGCATCAACTTCACGTGAAGCGATCCGAGATATATGTCCGCACCCGCATGGGGAATGAGAGAAATTCTGTGTTATAACCTGAATTGTCAAATTCAAAGACTTATATGCCCAGCAACATGGGTCCACGCAGAGTGACATACATATGATAAAAGAATTTGAAAACAAATAAAATACATAATTTTTAATTTCAAAAATTAGTATTTGAGATATATGGTTTAATATAGGACAAAGTCAGGTTTCATCAAGAGTGCTTTAGGATTAAGAGTGATTCAAAACATCTTGTTTGTCAAATATTTTTTGAAATGGCTCCTATTTTAACTGAGAAGCAACAGCTCTACAGAGAGAAATGAAAGCTAAGGGTTTACGCCTACAAATTAAGGAAAAAAGTTAACAGCACAAAAATCTAATCCCAAGAGACTTTATTTACAGGAGAAAATTCAAAAGCAAAATTAAGGAATGGTAAACAGCACATTAATTGCTCCTTTAGACCATTATCTTCACCACAAATATTGTGTAAGACACTCAAGCATAACCTGCAAGCCTTAGAAGGAAAATAAAAGTTTTTTAAACAGTTGCCACCATATTCAATATTTAAAAACCACAAATTGTTGAAAACGATTTGACATAAATGGAAAGACACATAGCTGAGTTCTTCTGAGCCATAGATATCTATATATTTAATAGGCAATACGTTTTTTGGGGTTAGTCCGTCCGCCTAAACTACTCAACCAATTTCAATGATCAAGGTGTCATTTTAAAGGAAATAAGCTGTAGATTTGCCAAAACGTGCCAAAATAATTTATTAACACTTTATTAATTAGTTAAATTTCAATATTTTTCATCATTAAGCTACTACAAAGCCTCAATGATTTTGAATATAAGAATGGCAACATCCTTAAGTAAACAAACCCGCTGCTCGGGGGTTCAACCAACCAACCAACCGTTGCTAATTTTAAAGCTATCCTTACGTATGTAAACAACAAACCCGTTGCTAATTTTAAAGCTCTTTTTAAACTCTTCGTTTCAAAGTTGATTTTTTCTGTTTTTCTGAAACATTTTTGTATTAGAGTAATTATTATTTTGAAGTATTTCTATCCAGAAAATGCCTCGCGTTGGACGTCGTTCTCTAACGGGGCGACTTATCAGAATAAATAAAAGATATTGGGACTTCAATGTAAGGGCATAACTAATGAAGTTTTAAGTCAGAATGTTGGCGGATAGTATATTTAACTTTCTATTATGAAACTTGCAATTTGAGTGTTTTCTCTATTAGGCCTTACATTAAATTTATAAAAATTTGGTTAAATTTTTTATGGCTGGCAAACTTATTCGAGCGCAGCAAGATGTTTTAACCACAAATTCGAGCGGCAAAGCCGCTCAATCCGAGCGCAGCAAGGTGTTTGGGGGTTGGCGAGCGTTAGCGAGCAGGGGGCGAAGTCCCCTAGTGTTATGTTTAATCCAGCAAAAATGAATAAATTATCTAAAGTTCTATCACTAAAATGGAACAATAAACAAGCAAACAATTATAACTGGGACTACTGACAAAGATGCAGAACAGTAATGCAGGACCATATAATGCATACATTAGCAGTTGGAGACTTTTTGCTGGTTGAATGCCAGGAAAAAAGATTTAAACAAAAAAGAGTGGTTCAAATAACTATTAATATTCCTTCTGAAAATAATTTAAGCAAAGTAAATAAACAATTGTTGCTACTTATGTGAACATTCTAATTAAATTTTAACATTTTATTTAAAGATACTACTTTTTTAAATTCAATGTGTACAGTATAATACAATGGTAATTGTTGACTACATAATACATGGAATATTACTCTTAGATTCATCAGTATTGGTGATAAATTGTTCAAAATGATATTTTTAAGATTTAGAAATAAGTTGTTAGAACACAAAACCTTTATTTTAGAAACAAATTTAAAATGCAGACTATAATTTAAGTTTAATCAATAATTTTGAATTATAAAACATTAATATATCTATTAGATTAATATAAAAGCTTATTGTTCAACAGTCTTTAATTGCAAGGTTTATTTAAAAATAGATAAGAACTTAATCTATCTATAGTATTCGTATAATTTTTCATTTACAAAAACATCACTCAATCATGTTATATGTAGTACCAAAAATGTATATTTTATTAAGTGAATTATTTTTTTAAAAAATAGAAAGAAAACTAAATTTTTATTTCTTTATTCCATTTAAAACAAATTTTGGATTCAACATTTTGAACAAAAAAATAAGTTTTGTTGCTTTTTCTAAAACCTGTCTGTTACGCACCAATTGTACAACTCCAAAAAAAAAAAAAATTCTCTCAAAATTTGCGTAGTTGTTTTTGCAGTAAGCATTTCTTCAATACATCAGAATTAAAAAATTTTATACAGTTGAACCTCATTAATCCGAACACGCTTAAAACGAATTACTGTTAAAACAAACTACATTTACGATCCCCGTCCTACTGTACATACAAATAACATTATTTTCTTTGTTTAAGACGAACACGCTTATTACGAACTATCGGATTAGTCGAACTCGTATTTGAAGTCCCTAACGTTCAAACTTCCATTCTGTAAAACGAACAAGTCGATTTTCACTTGTTATCAACTTCGTTTTCCCAAAACGTCTTTAAACCCAGTATACTAGTTCGCCTCTAGGTATTTGGCTGTTTTGTCCGTTTGCGACAATTTTTTACTTTCACCAACTACTTAAAACCGGTTGATCTGTGCTGCTCCCCCCTCTCCAACTAACCAGATCTAAACCTATTGTCAAGTTCACGTATACGTTCCTGGAGTGATTCAAAGACTTAAGGGGCGTATGTTTCCACTCGAGTTATTTGACCCTAGGACAGTTCTAAGCAGGGTTGCCAGATGAAAAATGTAAAATAATGCCAAATCGCTGTCAAAATAAGGCCAAAAAAGGCCAAACTATGACGTCATCGCTAAATTGATGCCAAATGGGAAAAATGCATGATTTTAGTGTTCTGTATGACAAATGTTTAAAAAATAGTACTCTAGATTCACTAGGATGTCTCTTTGGTCGTCCTTAACAACAAACATTTTAAAATTTCAATTTTTTAACTAAAAATTTATTAATTTTAAAAATTGTTCAAGAAAATTTTTTGTCCAAAATATTTGTGTTTGGTATCACAAAAATGCTTTAAAAAAAATTCTTTCTAAAAATATACCACCCTTTGGACACATAATTCGTTGAATATAGAAATCTATGAATACTTTCCATACAAGGTAGAATGGAACAACTTACCCACGGGTGGGGGGAGTGAGGGCCAAAATTTTTGCAATATCTCTATCATTATTAAGATGAGCATAAAAAATCAAACAGTTTAAAGAAAAATATTGGAAAATTTTTGAAATATTTAAAGTGTAGCTTTAAAAAATGCTTGACATTTTATAATATTTTTTACATTTTTTTTCTTCAGTTTTATTCTTTTTTTCAGTTTCTCAGTTGAGGTACAAACAAACACCCTTTTGTCTCTATTTAGGTAGAAGAGACATTTGATGAGTGTGTAAATGACATCAAATCTAAATAAAACATTAAATTGTTACATGAATTTGATTTTTATATGAATGAATATTTGGAAAACGTGAATTGTGGAGCGTTACAAAATTCCCGTTTCACTACACAACTGGATTCCTAAATATTATTTAAAAAAAATTATTTTATTATCAGAATGAAAATTATATATTTTAGTAGAAGGTTGTTGAACTATAAACTTCGAAACTGGACATTTAATTGAATTTTCACTATTTTACAAGGCGCATATATATGTTATACGTATTACGATTGATAGAAGTTTACTTTTTAAATGTAAATTTTCTCTCTGAATTATTTGTTCATAAAGATGTATCCATTCTTAAAAGTTATTTAGAAAAAGCTAAATTTCACTAATCTAACCGAATTATACTTTTACTACTCTACTGCCATCACAATATTCATTCTCTTTAGGACGGACCACCATGCTTGGATTTAGATGGGTGGCAGATGGCAGTCGCAATGCTTAGAGCATTTTGAGGTTCGTTGGCAAGACAGAACGACTAATTTCACCATCCCTTTTGGGACAAGATTCTTGGAAACACAGTCCCTCTATCACTTATCTTAATTGATATCGCCCTTTCCCCTTAAAAAGAACCTGCGGTTATTCTGCCTAGAGCCTCGTTTACATCCTGTATTCGGACAATCATTCGACCCCCTACCCCTCTTCTTGTCAACTCCGGTTGTCTCTGGTCAGCTCCTGAGGCCAAAACACGAGATTAAAGAAGATAGCGCGGCGAGGTTAGGCGAAAAGCGTATATCTTCTCACTCAAAAAGTTTGGAAAAAAAAGAGGAAAGTTTGTTTTAATTGGTATTTTTTTCTGACTTCGGAAGTTATGGAAAAAAAGGCCAAAAATAAGGCCAAATTAAAGAAAAGGCCAAACGTAAATTCTTAAGGCCAGGCACTTCTAAAAAAGGCCAAATTTCCCAAATTTGGCCTTAAGAAGGCCAATATGGCAACCCTGGTTCTAAGATGAAGGATCCCTCTGAGGTGAAGTGTTGATAGGGAAGGGGGGGGGGGGGGGGGGCTATCAGGACGATGGATATGCCATATGTTTCACATCATCTAATTACCGGTTTTGAACTTGTTGAGATCTCCAAGTGTTCAAAGAGGTATCTACAGGCGACACTGCGATATAGTCTAGAACCCTCCCTTTTATTGTCTCCTTGGAATGCTGTCTCTTTCTTTGCAAGTCTTTTTGCTAAAATTCTGGAATCCGCGACAAACCATTCACTGGATTCGTCGGTTCACCTTCAGTTCCAGTTGCCATTCGTTATCTGTACTGTCCTTGTTCTTGTGAATGTAGATCGAGATTAAAGTGAATATTTTAGAATGAGTTCTAAAAGTAAAAAATTCTTAACTTTGGAAGAAAAATATGCCTTACTCATTGAAGTTGATGATGGAGTTAAGACAAATCCGTTGCCCTCAATACATTGCGCCGATTTCTCTTGGGAAAAGACAATTCAACGGAATGCCTGAACAGTTTAGATTTGATTGAAGATTTCTGGACAAATTGCTCAGAAAAAAGCAGGAAACAGAGTGTAATAACTGAGTTTTTTAAAAAACAATGAGGTATGTATCTTATCACCTTATGTATACCTTTTACCATACTATATTTTAAAAAGAATTTCTCTTGTAATCAATTAATAAACATTATAGCTTTTAAATCTTTACTTTTGAAACTTTTTGTATTAGTGATATAGATATTGTATTTTTCTTTGAAAAATTCGAAAATCATCGCTTTTAATTAAATATGCATTAAGAACTAAAATTGTGTTTCGGAAAATCACATGAAATTCTTTTAGTTTTTAAAAAAATATTTTATTGTTTTTCGGATAAATCGAACTACGGATAAAACGAAAGGTCCCTTGGAGTTCGTCTTAATGAGGTTCGACTGTATCACTTTCTTGCATTCTCCATCATACTATAACTGCTACATTTTCAATAAATTGAAAAAGATATCTTTGGAATGGAAATTTTTTGGTTAAAAGCAATAGTTTTCTACAACATCAAATAATTTGAAAAATCCAATTATAAATAAATTTTTTTTTAATTATTCTTTAAAAAACCAATTGGTTTTTTTTGAGAAAAAAAACATTTAATTTAAATTCTTTCTGTTATGGAAACATAACTTATGTCCAAAAAATGTTTTTCCAATACCACTTTCTAAAATTTGATTTTAAAAAAAGTTTTCAATATAAAATCCAAGGCTTTTAAATTTCTTGGAAAATGTTATTAAGAGCATAAAATCTATCCGTCCATTTCTTGAAAAAAGATAAATGTTTTTACTTAAAATCTTAAATAGTACATTGATTTTGTTATGCTAACTGCCTTTCCGTTACCACTGGAATTGCCCATTGGTATTCTAAGTTTATTAGAAGAATATATATATATATTTTTTTTAAACTGAACAAAACAAATTAATATAATATAAAAAGCATCACTAACCATTCATATGTTTGATGTTATTTCCGTGATGCCAACATCTAGCACAGTTTTTCACATTTATTTCAAAATATGAGCATTTCATCATTTAATTCTGAAACCTCACTATATTTAATCTCAGCACAAAATACCTGTTAAAAATAAAAATCCAAAACTACATGAATAAAGTTAATATGTTTAATAAGCTTCAGAGAAAAACAAGCACATTTTGAAAATAAGACAAATGGGTCATTAGACATTAAATCAACCACACACAATAAAAGAGGATTCAACAACCCCTCTTAATTGTTTCAAAATTGGTATAAAACCTTTTCTTATTGGTCCTTACGGTAACAATCTCTCTCTCTTTTTATATTCCTACTAGTTTAAATTTTTGAGCATATAAAACTTTATGAATTAGTTACATTTGGCATTCCTGAAATTCTTAAAACAGGCAATTCACAGAAAAAAATATTTCTCGGATATGCACCTTTCGTTCTAAGAATTCCAGAAAAGAAAAAATTTCTAAAATTTGGAACACTATAAAATTGAAATTAGATGAAATATTTAAAAAAATAGACAATGAGAGAGAAAATAGACCTTATAACCATTAGAATCATAGAGGGTGGGTGTCACCACCTGATTAAACTGACATGGAATGATCCTAAACTTAGTAGATTATAATTAGATCATATTGAAATATCGTTGACAGGTTGACACAGAAAGGCATAGACCAAGGAATAAAGCAGACTGGTCATAAACCTCCAAACCCGTTGCATATGATGCACGAGGAATTAGGGGCACAATTGCTCCAAACATTAACACATTTTGCATAGATGATAGTTGCTTGATGTGCATTTGATGTACAAATCGGCCATAAAAAAAAGAGCATAGCAAAGCCAAAAATCTCATTTCAAAAGTAAGTTGTTTTCTGTTACAGTCTTATTATACTTAGCATTGATTTTAGTCTCGAAAACAATTTATTTGTGTTAGAATGACTTCAAAATGAAAGTATGTAGTTTCATTTTCCTAGATAAAAGCATTGATGGTATTTTTTTTATCACAAATTTTAAAATTTAGAAATGAATCCCCTAAATAACCAAGCATTACTTTATATTCAGAATGAAGCTAATGAATTGGAATGTTCCAATTTTCAAAAAAAAAAATTTTTATTATTGTGTGCATCACAGAATTTTTGAATAAATTTCATTTTGCCTACAGACAATATTTATTTTTAATAACTGACATTTTAGATGAAAAAATTGAGGTGTTTGAATTTTAAAATAATTGTTTTCTTGAAGGTTGTTCATTCTTCGTTTCAGGAGAGGAAGGGGTCACTGTAATTTGATAACTGTAGTTCCCTTCAAGGGGCCCCAAAAGAGAGGCTAGCGACGGTAATGTGCGACCACAGAGTTGAGAGGGGCTTTCAGACTTTTGTGACTGCGTTAGGCAAGCAAGTTTAAAATGGAAACATGAGTGCGCTTCTTTCTGGAAACGGAGTAACATAGTTGATTCTCTAATTTGGTTTCAATGTTAAGAAACCAGTCAATGATGATGCAGTGCATTTGAAAATAAAAGTTACACTTCATAAAGAACTCGTTGTGTAAAAAATTTATTACACATTCAACGAAAAAGTAAACCCCCCCAAAAAATTACCATTTACACGTTACCTATCAATACAAAATCTGTCAGCAATGTAATTGTGAATGTGTAATGAAACTGAGGTGTGATTCTGTTATAGTGATATATCTGTGCAATTCCTACAATATAGATATTATAAAATGCAATAAAATTATATGCTAAATATTATTTATTAACAATGTATTAAATTTTTGGAAAAAGAATTTAAAAATTACATTTCTTGAGCATTTGGTATGTGTTAAATGGGATTTCCGTTATATGAAAATGATATTTTAATGAATAGTTACAAAAAGTAAACTTATTTTGCCAAAACTTTTTAATTTCGTCGAATTTATAAAATAACCGACAATTGTACCGCAAACGATGCAACCTCAATCTGTCATGGATGCAAACACACCTTCCTGTTGACGGCAAATAGGTGAACTTCTTAAAGTCAAATTTAATAAAATTACCCGCTACTTTCTTCTTAAGGCAATGTAAAAGCTGAAAAAATTCTTGAAAGTAATCGAATAGATGGCATTGCCAGCAGTTTGCAAAAGGGATTAATTAACACAGCGTTTCTTAACCTGTGGTTCATGGACCCCTTGGGGGTCCATGGGTCATATTTTGGGGGTCCGCCGACTGATCCTAATTTTTAAAATGTTTGCATCAATATTTAGCCAGCAGTGGTAACCCAGACCTACTTCATCCTTAGCGCGCTCTGTATGGCAACCCTGTTTTTTTCACGCTCCTTTTGAATTTGAGGCGCTTTTTCGCACATGCTCATTTATTTCTTTTTTGTTTTAGCCTTTTCATTGGTTGATAATTTGTTTGAGTTTGAAATAGCGGTATAATTTTAAACTTGATTCACGATTTTATTTCCGTTGGATCTGCCCTGGAGGTAAGGCGTACATTTACTTTTGTCTTTCATCTGTTTGTGAGTAGCATATTTTTTTGGTTTTTTCTTAGCTTATATTATTGCTAAATGCTGGATTTCACTATGGAATTAGCTCTTACTGAAGTTTTGAATGCGAAAAATAAATATTCAGTTGGCTATTTTAGTGTTTTACCAGTCATGGGTAAGAAAGCGTTGTTAGAATAATGTATGAAAGAGGGAATGATTTCATCGATGTATAAATGTCCAAAATGTGGATCACAAATGAGTTTAAAGCTGAGACATAAGGGTATATCCTCCATCGATACAAGATTCCTTGCCGCTTTTTCAAGTGTTTTTTTGTGTCTTAATGTTTCATTTGATTATTTGATATTTTTTGTAGCCCAAAATGTCCAAAAAAAGAAGTATGATGAAAATTATGTAAAATATGGATTCTGCTGCATGAAGGAATCGGACGGTGTTGAAAAGCCACAATGCTTTCTGTGTGGAAAAGTTTTGGCAAACGCCAGTATGAAACCGGCAAAATTGATAGAGCATCTCAAATATCTTCACCCTGAAAATGCATCTAAAGATCTAGAATTTTTTACAAAGAAGAAAGCCCAGTTTTCGAAATCTGGAACATCAACCAAACTTGGATTTGGTATTCCACAAAAACCTTAGGTTGAGGCATCTTTCAGAGTTGCATATCGTATTGCCAAAAGTAAGAAACCGCATACTATTTGAGAGACATTAATTAAGCCATGTGTGCTGGAAATGGTTGAATTAGTTTGTGGACTGGAACAGAGAAAAAAACTTGAGGATATTCCATTGTCCAAGGATGCGATACATTCAAGAATAGTTGAAATTTCTTGCAATATCTTGAAACAGATCATCGATGATTTGAAAGCATTGCCATTTCCCTTTAGTATGCAACTGGGTGAAACTACAGACATCTCGAATTGTAGTCAACTTCTTGTTTTTGTTCGTTACGTGTCTGCTGATACTATCAAAGAAGAATTCTTATTTTGTGAGCCTCTTTTGCAAACTACAAAGGCAGTTGATGTTTTAGCGATTTTAAATGTTTTCTTTTCCAAACACGACTTCGACTGGAAACAAAAACTTCTTTTACTTTGTATGGATGGAGCACATGCGATGCTTGGCAATAAATCTGGTTTTGCCCATTTGGTAAAAAAAGAGGCTCCTAATGTTATTGTTACACATTGTTTTTTACATAGACATGCACTGGCTACAAAAACTCTTCCAACCAGCTTAAAAGAAGTATTGTCAATAGTTATTAAAACTGTGAATTTTATTAGAAGTAGAGCTCTTAATCATCGTCTTTTTAAAACACTGTGTCAAGAAATGAACGCAGAACATGAGGTACTTCTGTACCACACGGAAGTGCGCTGGCTGTCACGAGGGCAGGTTTTGAAACGAATTTTCATGTTGAAGACAGAAGTATCACTTTTTTTAGAAGAAAAAGATAACTCACTCTTCGAATATTTCAAGAAAAAAGATTTTACATGTAAATTGGCTTACCTGGCAGACATTTTTAACCACATGAACGATATATGTCTTTCAATTCAAGGGCCTGATACAACAATTATGGATGCCACTGAGAAACTACAGGCATTTTTATTGAAAATGTCACTTTGGAAAATTAGAATTCAAAATGGGATATATGCAAACTTGCAAATGTTGGACGAAGTGCTTTTTGAAAATGGTTGGTTGTATTCAGATTATCTGGCGCCGTCAGCAACACGAGGGCTATAATGCGCCGAAACATTTCGTCATTTAACAAACCAACATACATTTACAAACACCCATGCCTACACGGGACTCGAACCCGCAACCTCGCGGTCTAGAAGCCAGCACGCTAACCACTATACCGTTTGGTCGGCCTTTTTGAAAATGGATCTTGGCAAGATAGTTTGTTATTGAATAACTTGAAAAATGAAATCTGTGAACACCTGGAAGTACTTCAAGTTTCATTTGAAAAATATTTCAATTCGGATGGAATAAATATAAAAGATGAGTTGTGGATTCGTGATCCTTTTCTTTGTGATATTGACTGTATCGATGACATGAACCTTGCCAAAGATGAGCTAATTGATTTGAAAACAAAGTCCTTGTTAAAAATGGATTTCGATTCAAAAACTCTTGGAGAGTTTTGGTCTTCTTTAAGAGAAGCCTACCCATTGCTTGTAAAACGAGCTATGGCAGCCATTATTCCGTTTGCTACAGTATATCTTTGCGAAGCGGGATTTCCCACACTTATCACAAAAACAAAACATCGAAATCGACTGAATGTCGAACATGATATGAGCGTTGCTTTGTCGAAAACCATCCCTGAATTCAATCTGTTGATCAAGGAAAAGCAGCAACAGCCTTCACATTAAAAATTTTAATTTCTTCAAATTTTTTATACTATTGAAATAAAAATATTAAAATAATTAAATAATAAAACAATATAATTTGTAATAAATGTTTAAGCAATTTTTTTTTCACAGAGGGGTCCATGACATATTTAAAATTTTTAAAGTGGTCCATTGTGCCAAAAAGGTTAAGAAACCCTGAATTAACAGGAATATCAAACCGCAAAAATATTGTCCCATAACTTTTTCCCTAATCGGGTAATTCCACATCAAATCAACCAATGGTCAAATCGGCAGGTCAATGAATTTTATTCCTTTTTGGTGTAAATGTAGTATTAGTACATTGAATTAAAAAAATCATATTTTGAGTTTTTTTTCAAAGTAATGTATTTTTGAAAAATTCACAAATTTTGCATCATTTAACTATCTTTAAATGGTTGTAACTCAAGAACTAATCGACCTAGAGAGCTGAAATTTATGTCAGTTTATTCAGTTTTATATTGTCTTTAATAAAATATATAACACATGACAAAGTGTTTTTTAAACAATATTTATTTTTTTAATTAAAAAAAAGTTTTTTTTTTTAATTTAAAATCGGAATTTAATTTTTTTTTTGAAAAAAATATATTATATTTAACCATCTTTTACAAACATTCTTGCAAAATTTCAAGATGGTACTCCCATGATATCATAGGGGAAAAAAATTCTGTGGGTAACTCTCTGTCTGATGCACAGGACATTTTGGCTCTTTTTTCTACTCGTAAATTGATAAGATTTATAAAACTAAGGTGAATCTAATAGTTATGTTTTCATTTTATATTATATTACTTGGTGACAAAGTTATATGGAAAAATAATTATTTTAACTAGGTCAAATATGCATTTATATCGTACGACGCACAGGATACGGACGTGTCCCGTGCGTCTGACGATATAAATGCATACGTGACCTAGTTAAAATAATTATTTTTCCAGATAACTTTGTCACCAAGTAGAGCTATATAAAACAAAAGCAAAATTGTTAGATTGATAATGATTTTAGAATTCTAATTTATGAGTAGAAAAAAGAGCTAAAATGTCTCGTGCTTAAAGCAGAGAATTGCCCATGTATGATTGTCTGCACAATTTTTATATAAAAAAAATACATGTTGTTAGAAAGCAATTTAAGTATCGAATGTGGCCCATTTGAGTGTAAAATACTGTTTTTTAGTCATGTAAATAAATATCAATATTCAGATGAAATAATAGTCTGCCATTTGTTACACTATTTGAAGGAAAAGGTGTCTTGTCGATTCCAGTCTCAAAACTTGGTAAAAGTTTATCTCCTCAAACAACTATTTCAGTAAAGAATTTTTATGACGATGATGAAGTAAGCAGACAAATGCCTGAGAAAAAGGACTATGTTTCTGTGGGGAAGGATGCTTTAGGTAAGACAGTTCATATACAAAAGAGACTAATTTTAGGAAACTTACGAGAAGTTAATTGGCTTTTCAAAGTTTGTAGAGTTGAGACCGAAAAACTGTAAGATTGCTGGTGTCAGTGGTACACATTCTGTGTGTGTCTGCATAGCACACCATAATATTAAATTGATGATTGCTAGAGGTAATTTACGTAAAATCAAACTACCTAAATCTGATAATCCTCTTACAACATATAATGAATGCATGGCTAACATTATGTGCAATCCCCTCCAGAACAGTCATGGGTTTTAAACAACTATGAAAACAGTTCCAAAATTGATGATTTTAAAGAAACTCTAATGGGATGTTTTGCAGAAGATATGAATGATGAAAAATATCACGTATAAACAATGGTTTATTGTTGATCGTTGCACCTTTGAGACCATTGCTAAACCACTTGAAGATTTTAAGCAAGAGTTTGGTAACCAAATAACACATCTAAAACGACAATCAATTTTTTTTTTCCTGAAAAGAATTGTCAATGGAAAAAAATTATTCTTTTAAAAGATCAAGTTAAAGAAGAGGTTAAAGTTTATTTCCTTCATCCAAAAGGACCATCAATATCATTCACATATCCAAGAAAAGCAGACCATCAGTTCCAAAAAACTTTATTTTGTGTAAATTTAATCCTATTACTGCAACAGATTGAACATGCTAAGTCCCGAAACAGGAGATGATAAGAGCTACAAAACTGTTGCTCCAGAAAAAAAATATACTGTTTTAAGATGGCTGCTTCATTGCAGCAATGTGGGAGTTTAACTTAGCAAACTTTTAGCATTAGAATGTAAGTAAACGGTTTATTTTTGAAGTTCACCACCTTATATTGCTTACCTATTACAACCCTTAAGTTTAAATGGTAATGTGCAAGAGTTCTACAGAATTTACAAACGTGTAGAACAGATATTTTTATTACCGTAGAATAGTAATAAAAGTACTGTAACAGTTTGGAAAAAATTTTGCTATAAAATGGTTAATTTTACCAAAAGTTTAGTAAATAAAATATAACAAAATAAATACTAATATTTTGTTTAGTAATTAAGCTAAACTTGCATAAATAGAAAATATTATTATTTTAGAAATGAATTTATACTCAAATTACATTTTAACATCAGATATTAGTTGTTGTTTTTTTAAAAATACCCAAACCTACATAAGATATAATTTTTTTTGTTTATGATAAAATAAGAGTACCATCATGAAATTTGGTGAAAATGTTCCTAAGAGATGGCCAAATATAATAGGTTTTTTTTTTTAATTAAAAATTCCGTTTTCAAGTTTTTGAAAAATGTATAAGACAAATTTACAAAAAAAAATATTTTTTCAAGTAAGTTGATCATGTTATATATTCAATGAAAGACAGAAAAAACTGAACAAAATAACACAAATACCAACCCTTTAGGTCAAATAGTACCAAAGTTACAGCCATTTAAAGATTGTGAAACTATGCAATATTCGTGAATTTTTCAAAATTTAAAAAATTCGTAATTATGGAAGGAATCGACGGAATTTTTTTTAATCGCACTGTTTTCATCTCAGAAGTAAGTTCAACACGCAGACCAAATATTAAAACATTCCTACACATTGAGTTGAAAAATTATTTTTTTATTGGTTGATTTCGTGTGGAATGACCCAATCGCGATTCGTTATGCCCCCCACAGAGTTGAGTTCTCTGTTACCCCCTTTTCAACCCCTCTTAAAAAGGATCCTTCAGAGGGGGTTTAAGCAAGATGACCGCTGGTTCGAAGAGAGGGCAGATTAGCTTGATTTCTTGGAAAAAGGAGGGTGAGGTGACCAGATTTTTTGGCTGCATTCGAAAGGACCCGTTCTGATGAGTCGCTTTTCCAGATCGCTTTTAAAGCATTTCGTTTGTGGAACTTATTAGAAAGTTGTAAGTCACCCATTTAAAAAAAGATGAGTAGAACAAACACTTTAATTAACTATACACGCACGATTTAAAAAAAGTTATATTTTCTTTTTAATATTGGGAAAATGGAAATAATTTCTTATTTACAGTGGGTAAAAAAAGTCTCCGTACAGAAGCCAAAGTTACAAATAAATTAGCATAATTTCTAATCTTTTGCTTCATATCTTCAGTGACTACTGAAATATGTTTAATTTGATTCTGTAAAATAAGTTTATAATAAACGTCTGTTTTTACAAAACGCAGAAAGTATTTAAATTGAAATATTTAGGAGAAGCTAAGTGCCATGCAAAAAAAGTTTCCGTAAGCCACATGAAAATTAATTCTGGCGTTTTCCACAACAGATTTGCAGTAATTTTTCAAAACTGAAGTGTACGCAAGTGTCATGAAGACATGATAGCAGCAATTCTTTAATTTTTGCTTGTTGCTGATTGTTTTAAAATAGAGTTCCTAAACCTATTCTTGAGTTGGTGATTCAGTTATGAAATTTTGGATTATCTATGAAAAAAATTGGCAAAATCTTTAATGAATTGAAGTCTAGTACAATATATTATTGAAAGACACCGATGTGCTTCAAATTTTTGAGGATAGAGATCGATCAGGAAAATTTCCAAAGCTAAAACACTTGCATAAAAGAAATATCCTATAGTAAGGTTCAATATAATCCGCGAATAAGTGTACCTCAAGTCTACCAGAGTTCATCCTAGGCATTTTTCGAGGGGCGGCGAGCCCTGCCTGCCCTTTTTTTATAAAAATAGCGCCCTTCCTGCCCTTTTTCAGAAAAAATTTCAACCTGAAAGAATTTGAAAAACTTTCGTTTTTCCCCTCCCAACCGTAAGCAATATGTGGATCACCCCTACTGTAATTGGGTGTCGCGCATGCGCATTCATGTTCAAACAAACAACATATATATCGAGGACTGAAACCATTGAGTAGTTGTCTATATAACGTGCTTCATTAGTAGGTGGATTGTAGGGCGCCGTCTTACAATTTCCCAAGTGCACATTAGTAAACTCTGATGGCCATTTCGTACGTGTTTTGATTAAGTGTATTTCGCTGGATTTTTACCATCACTTGCCTCCTTCAAAATAGTGAAGAAAGGAATTTGAAAGACTTGAATAACTTAGTTAAAGGTTTATAACTATCAAATGTTTACACTAAGAATTTAAAAAGAATATTTCTGTTTGGACACGCGTAATCGCGATGTCCACCTGTTAAATTTAGGGTGTTTTTGGTAATTTGCCTATTACCAATTAATTTCTAAACATCCGTTTCATATTTAAAATTAAACAACAGGAATGCAAACAAAATCCCAGATTATTTCCGATTTTTAAAAAAATAAAACTTCTATTATAGCTTACATAATAGCGGCATGCACGGCAAAAAAATCGCCGTTTTGACACTAAATTTGATCCGATTTTGAAAATAAAAAAATGCAAAAATTTCAGGACATAGTCCAAGTTCTTTAGTCGGAATACTCCTTGTGATATCCCACAATAAATAATGTTAAATTTGGAGAAACTCTATTCTCTATCTGACAATAGCAAAACTAAGAGATGAAGTTTAAGATTGATTCATTCAAACTTTAGAAAATTTTGAAAGAGTGAAAAGTTCTTATCTTAACACATTTTCATTATACTAAAACATTCTTATCTTAATTTTACTGCATTATAAATTGATAATTTTATAAAAATTACTATTTGATGAAAATTTTGCTGTGTATATTGCACATTAATTTTAATAATTTTCTCAGTCTCATTCCAGCAGAATTAGGACTAAAGCATTTTATCAGTATTTTAATATCTTTTAAGTTTCTGAGCGAGTTTTTGATTCACGGATTTTTGCATTATAATTTTTTTTTCCTTCAGAATATTGAAAATTATTTATCGTGGTAGAAAAGTATAACAATACTGAAATTGTGGCAGAAAACGCGTATTTCTGCAATTTGCCATAAAAGTGCCCTCGTAAACAGGAAGTGCCCTTTTTTTGGAAAATAGAACCCTGCCCTTTTTCATTTCTAGGATGAACTCTGGTTAAACCTTACAAACATACCAAATTTCATAGTTCTAGCTCTGCTAGAAGCCAAGAAGTACTTTAGAAATTTGATGAGAGTAAGTGAGTTTTTGGATAAATTTCAAAATAGAATGTCGTTTTCGAATTTGATTATCTGTATAACCAATATAATTGGAGATTTGAAATTTAAGGGTCTTACTAAAGTGGCTAACAGCTACTCGTAAAACAAAAATTTCAGCTCTCAGGCATACTGCAATACGCAGATAGGAAAGGTTAAAAAAACTGCAGAGTGGCTTCCGGTGAAAGATGGCTGGCAGTGAACTTGGAGGTTGCACTGCCGTGCACCTACATATTTTTATGAAAATTGCACAAAAGAGCTGCTACACTTACTTGATTCTCATTTGGGGGAGAGGGGTGAATAGTGTCAGTGTTCTTAAAAATATTGTATTTAATTTCTGTTTTAAAGGGATTTTTTTTCCCTTTAGAACATTATAAAATGTCATTTTTACACAATATTCTTTATCTTGGAAAAACATATATTTCCAAATTTTAGAGAGGGGCGAAATGATACCCAGTTGATGGAGCACGGTGGCGATCGCCCCTTTGCCCATTGAAGTTAGTGCCTATACGCTCAACGACCTATTTTAAAGCACAATGCGGGCTAATAAGGCCAGAACCTACAGCTTAACGTAGATTCCGAACCACAACGAACATTCATGCCTCATTGTTTGCCGTTGTATACTTGCAGGGTTGCATTTAAGCATTCCTCACTTTGATTCAAACCACAGAAGGGAATGAGAGTGCGCCATTGGTCAATCTTCCTGTCAGTCTGGGAAGAAGTTAACGCCCACACAAAATGGCGGCTGCATGCTGAATGGGAAGTTAATAGTTGTAACAGAGAATTCATATTTTCTTCGTTTGTTTTTGAAAATATGATTAGAAAAAAAAGGAAGATATTGTTTTCATTACAATCAACGTCAAATCATTGTATGAAAAAAAAATCCTGGGTGGACAATTTTTACAGTATTACGAAGTGCTGAATTCGACGAAGCCATATTCTTATTAAATGGGAAAGGTTATGTTTGCTGGTACTTCTTATTGAAGTAGCTTTTTTAATGAAGTTTGATGATTTTTTAGTCGCACTAAGTTAGTTTGTGACTTAAAAACTGTTATATACTTATAAATAATCATAAAACTGATTTTTAATAATAATTAATTGAAAATTTGAATGGTAGTGCCATCTATATCAAAATCTAGCAAATTCCAATTTAGCTTTTAGGAAATATTTTTACCATCTAAGAGTTGTGATAATTAATATTCAGTGAAGGCGTTTTATGTGAAAAAATATTAGTATAATTAATATCGTCGAACTAAATTATATTTTATTTTTTACTTATAGTTAAATTATAGAATAGATATGTTTATAATTTCTATAACTTCATCTATCATAAAATAGATAAATATAAATTAATTGTCATAACTTATGTTCACAATATTATAATCCAATATAATACTATAGACTGCACATTAAAATATTTCTTATTAAATACAAGACAATATTAAAAAAGTTCAATATTTATTAACATTTATTATTATTATAAAAATGGAACAGATGTAGTATATAGGAGATTGGGCGATATTTTTTATTTGGTAATAGCAAAAAGGGTCAAAATCAAAATACAAATAATAATGGAATAAGGTTAAAATATTAATAATAATTAAATTAAAATACTAATAGTAATAAAGTTAAAATATTAATAATAATTAAATTAAAATACTAATAGTAATAAGCTTAACATATTATTAATAATTAAATTAAAATACTAATAGTAATAAAATTAAAATAACACTAAAATTAAATTAAAATAACACTAAAATTAAGTTAAAATGTAAATAATATAAAGTATAAATTTAAAATAAAACTTAAATCTGTTTCCAGAAACCGCATTTATCCGGAGAAAAACACCTATATAAAATTATGTCAAAGAAATGTCATATTCTGCATATGTGCCATAAAAATTATTATAACAAAAAGGCTCTAAAAAATTTATGCGTCGCATTGATGCTGTCATTTATTCAGAAATATTTTAGTTTCTTCCTTATAATGGCAGCAAACAAATGACTATTAATAAAATAATAAGAATAAGAATTGATAATTTCAAAAGTAGCATTCGAGTTTCTGAGTCACCCGAATTTTTCTTTTACGTCTAAATGTTAAAAAAAAAATTAAACTTAGTTTCAAAAATATATTCCAGCTGCATAATTTTCCTTGATAAATATCCAAAATTTATACTTTGTTGTTAAAAGCAGTTAATTAGATTCAATTGGAGTAAAACATTAATCAGGAATAAAATTATCATTTATAAAACATTCGCCATTTCAAAATCAGTTCCTAAACTCAAGATTTAAAACATGCGTTTAATTCTCTGTGTCAACACAGTAAACATTGTCAGGTGTTTAGCGGCTTCCATGAAAGCAACGTATCAGCCAATGGCGCACTCTCATTACCTTCTGTGGTTTGAATCAAAGTGAGGTATGCTTAAATGCTGCAGGGTTCATACTTAATTTAAGAAAAAAAATCCCCGAATTTTCAAGAGTAGTGTTCTCCATCACGGAGTAAATTATTTTTAGCCACATAAATATAGTCAAACCTTAATCACACAAATTCTTCAGATTAAAAAAAAAAAAAGACTTTTTCAAGTTAATAATAACTTTCTGCAAGTCTGTGTTATCAAATAATTCTGTAGTTGTCAATTCCTTGAGTTAGGGTTAAACAAGGAGCACCGAAGAGTAGGATGTTTTTCCAGAGTAACAATGACTTTTTCCAGGTTTTAGAGAAGATTTTTCTTTTCTCCCTGAGATTTTAAGGCTGATTTAATTTCTCTGAGTTTTCCAGGTTTCCCTGAGGCGTATGAACTCTGACTTGAAAACAAATATTGAGAAAACAATTTGAAATTAGAATCATTTGAATGCACCAGCACAATCATATGTTATAAACCACTTATTATGTGCTCCATACGTCCTGAAAATGGTTAAGCGTTATTTTCTAACTTTAGCGTGAAACTTTCATTCAATACAATTAAATCGATACAAGGAATCTTTAATTTATGCTTGGCTTGGTTGATATGCAAAGTAAGAGTGTGTGTGAGAGGGGAAGGGGAAAGAGGCCAATTTTAACCAATAAATATTTAAAAATGTACCGGAAGTAGTTGGTGCTGTGGTGAATCGTGTGTTAATTTCCCAAATTCAAAAGTATACTATAGCTTTAATAGAATTAGATAGCTTTTTTTTAGAAATTTTTCCTTATCAGGAATATCATTTTTATAGGATCTGAAATTGAGGATCCAATTGCTTTAGGATTTATTTATTAAAGACGTGTAAGCAATATTTAGATAAATTATGGTCACTTCTATAAGAATAAGAATTTAACAACATTTTAAAGCTATCTAAACTTACTTTGAAATTATTTACTCGCTTTGCATCTAATCGGTATTTGGCGATTTAAGTTTGTATCGATCAGAGCTACTCACTATCCTGTGAAATTATTTGAAATACGGCAGAAAGTGTTATTATCTTTGATATCACCTTAACGTGGATAGATTTTTAAATTCAAATAAAAATTTTATGACTAATGATTTTAGAAGAAGCGTACTTGTGTCAACAGCCTAATCCTATCATTTCAACTAGAATTATATTTTTTAAATGAATCTCTAAAAAGTGTTCCAAAAATTAACTTTATCGTTATTTCACGATTTTCAATTCTTGCCAATCTTAAAAACTTCATATTTTTTTGGAAGTTAGCCGACTTCGACTGAATTAGTTGGTTAGTAATATAACGTATAAAAACAAAGTTTTTAATATATAATCCTTCATTTGCATTGCCAATTTTTATATTCATTAAAACAGCGCTGATTCTGTAAACAGTGCGTTCTTCTGTAAACAGTTTTTTGATTGGAAGGAAATATATACTTGAAAAGTCCTTAGAAACTCTATTTCTATTTTCTAAAAATAAGTATCAACTCTGTAACACTCTGATCTGTATAAAATGAATGCAACAGTTGACAGGATATCAAAAATATATGACATGTGTGCCTTGTTCTAATTTTTTTTTTTTTTCAATCTTTAAATTAAATGGCAGAAAATACATGACTCTTCCCCCTCCTCTTAACTGTGAAATTTGTGGATAGAAAAATTTCTGCTAAGTAAAATTTTAAATAAACTTTAAAAAAATATCCAGTAATAAATAAAGTGTCAAGTCCAACACCAAATACTGAAAGCAACGCTTTCTGATTCTGAAGTGTTTCAATACTATGCGCCATGCCCCAGGTGAGGCATGTCAACCGCAAAGAACCAGGGCCCAGGACAATACCGCCTCGTACTGACCAGGGTCGTCAAACAACACCATCCTAGCAAACAGTCGCTATAGAGTACAAGTATTTAATTGAGTGCTCATTTTCCCCTTTTTTTAGGGGAAAATAGGTAGATGGCGCTTCGTCTAGAGTGCATTATCTTCGGAAAAAACTACCAGTCAACGAAATCTCTCTACTTTTATTGTAATTTCTCGGTTCCAAATAAATTTTTCGAGATTTTTTTTTTTTTTTCAAACGATAAATAATAGTATTTTGAATTTATTTATTAAAGAATTTTGTTACTTTTTCTCGTCATTTTTTTAAAAAATATCTTGTCAACTTTTGACGTTTTTTAACTACAATTTAAAAAAAAAATCGCCAAGTAAAATTCAAATATAAAATAGTAAAATTGTAGAAAACAATTTAGATTATACTATGCAAAAAATCGCTGTGAAAATTTTGAAAACTTAAGTTGGGAGAATCGTTTCATTGTCCCTTAAAATCGCATAGACTTTGGTCGACCTTTCACTTCCTCTTAATGCAGCATAATGTACACATTCTAAGGGAAATATGCAAATTTTTTAGGTAAGATTTATTCATATATTTGAGGATAAAACACAGTTTTTAAATGCGAAATTTTACACAGTACGCAATGCAGTTTCTATTTTTTACAAATAAATGTTACCCACGATTCCTCGCGCGACGTGTCATGCTGTTCTCTAATTAAGGTCAATGGGAAATGCTGCCTCTGAAGGATAAGGCAATATTAAATGTCATTATCTATTTCAACAAGAAGCACTGAGCAATGAAAAAGACAAAAAAGTATTCTCTAGACGATATCCTGTACACTTACATAACACTTTTCCTCAATGTGTCCTTCATTACTCACTTTTTTTCTCCAAGTTATTAATTTGTGTCATTTAGACACGACAACCATTTTCTTAAATCAGCAGGTTACATAATTAGCGCAAAAATATCAAAATTGTGATAAAAAAATGTACATTAATTAAAATTTATGTAATTTATCAGTACCTACACTTAAAACATAAATTGTTCACAACAAAATCATTAATATCACAATAACATACCTAGTTTTTGGAAGAAATTCAGTCATCAGTGAGTTAAAGAAACTTATATACCCACTTGATAAACATCTTCGTCAAATAGCCATTAACCATCTATCGGGAACTGAAAAAAAATGTTTTTAAAGTAAATATTGCATATAAAAAAACGACAACAAAAATTTAAATAATAAACAAAATTTGCAGCCTTTTAAGCATTATTTATCTTTTTTAAAAATTGACAACTGAAAAACACTTATCATGGTGGAAAAAAACAATATAGAATGGCAGGAAATCGAATACAAATTTCTGCAATTTACCATAACAGTTTTAATGAATGGAACACCATTCATTAAAAAACTTGGAAACAAAATTAGTTTTCGCTATAATTTTTCAATGGTAGTTGCGCTGCAAAAATTCTAAATAAACAGAAAGTTCATGAAATATGTTATATGGTGGCATTGATAATTCGGAAACTGGCTAGATTTATTATTTTAATGTCATCAGCAATATTACAGAGTTGTGATTGGTTAGAACCTTGCTGCTTGTGGATTAACGCCAAACAAATATATTTTTTTGCCAAAAAGCGTGGAACGCTCCCTTTTAACTAAAGAATGATACTGAGGCGAGGATTTTTTTTAAGATTGCACTCGGAATTTATTCAACACCACGGCGAAATATAAACACACAGGCAATACAAATCTGGCAAACTGAGTGAGTCATTCTTCTCTCTTCATTTCAGTAATTATCGTTTGTCGAAAGTTAAGACCAGTTGGCGAACTATTGTTTTTATCACATCATAAATTTGAGTTATATTTGTGAGTATATTATAGTAGTGAGAATGCTGAAACCATGTTTTTAAGCCTAGAATATTAACAATGGCAGATTTTTTTTAAATGTATGAGGTTATTACAGAACTACCGACATGTACAAATAGAATAATCGTTTGTTACTTTGGTAACTTTACCCAGGATTAATTAAATAAGTACCAATAAGATTTTAAAAATATAAAAAGACTGATATTCGATTTTCTCGTTTAGTTGATTTATCACTAGAAAAAGCTTCTTAAGAATTTTAGTGAGTCTGTAAAACCTTTATTACATTTTTGCCCTAGTTTTTTAATGTATATTTACATATAACTTTCCGGGAGAATGAATGGAAGAATGAGAAATGAATTGCATTGAATATAAATTTTTATTTATAGCATTTATAACGTTGATATTAAAAACATATACCAATAAAATCATAACTATATTTTGGTTCTAAATTTGGCGGTTGCGGAATGGTAAGTGAGTGGCAACGATTACGAATTGTAAGGAGAGAGTTGCCATGGAGACGCTGGTGAAGTTCTAAAAAGAATATCTGTAGTTCTAAAAATAATAATATCTGTTCCTATTCGAAAGATTTGGGCGACTGTTGATGTTTGTCAAATTAAATGTGTTCGTCGTAATACTGTGGAGTTGTTTATTGATAGTTATTCATAACCAACGAAGTTTCGAACCTGATCTACTTGGTTTTAATTCAATATTTTATGGCGTCCGTGTAGTATTTAATATTGTTTGAACATAGATAAACCAGAGTTCATCCTAAGCGTTTTTCGAGGGGCGGCGCGCCAGGCCTGCAAATTTTATTCAAAAATAGCGCCCTTTCTGCCCTTTTTTAGAAAAAATTTCATCCTGCAAGAATTCCAAAAACTTTTGTTTTTTTCCCTCAACAGTACGCAATATGTGGATCTCCCCTACTGAAATCAACTGTCGCGCATGCGCATTCATGTTCAAACGCGCAGGGTATAGATCAAGTACTGAAATTATTGAATAGATGCCCATATAACAAGCCTCATTAGTAGGTGGATATTAGGGGGCCGTCTTACAATTTCACAAATGCTCATTAGTAAATCCGGATGGCCATTTCGTACGTGTTTTGATTAAGCATATTTCGCCGGATTTTTACCATGCCTTCTTCAAAATAAAGAAAGGAATTTTAAAAGACTTGATTAACTTAGTTAAAGGTGTACAACCATCAAATGTTTACACTAAGAATTTAAAAAGAATATTTTGTATGGACACGCGTAACTGCTATACCCTCCTGTTAAATTTAGGTGGGGTTTTTTTGGTAATTTACCTGTTACCTATTAATTTCTAAACATTCGTTTTATATTTAAAATTAAACATCACAGGAATGCAATCAAAATCCCGGATTGTTTCCGTTTTTAAAAAAATAAAACTTCTATTACAGCCTATATAATAGCGACATGCACAGCAAAAAATTGCCATTTTAACGCTAAATTTTATCCGATTTAGAAAATAAAAAAAATGCACGAATTTTATGACATAGTCCAAGTTCTTTAGTCAAAATACTCCTTGTGATACCCCACAATGAATAATGTTAAATTTGGAGAAACTCTATTTTCTATCTGACAATGGCAAACCTAAAAAATGAAGTTTAAGGTTGATTCAATCAAACTTTAAAAAATTTTGTAAGGGGATACATTGTGAAAAGTTCTTTTCCTAACATTCATTAAATCAAAACATTCTTATCTTAATTTTACTATATTATAAATTGATATTTTTATAAAAATTAATATTTGATGAAAATTTTACTGTGTAGATGTTTCTTTAATTTATTATAATTTTCCAAGTCTCATTCCACAGAAGTCGGACTGAAGCATTTTATCAGTATTTTGATATCTTTTGACTTTCTGAACAAGTTTTTGATAGCAAGTCTTTTGCGTTATTATTTTTTTCAAACAATGGAAAATTTAAAATTATTTATTGTGGTGGAAAAGTAAAACAATATTGAACTGAAATTGTGGCAGAAAACCTGTATGCAAATTTCTGCAATTTGCCATAAAAGTGTCCTTATAAACATGAGTTGCCCTTTTTTGGAGAATAGCACCCTGCCCTTTTTCATTTCTAGGATGAACTCTGGATAAACTAAACAGGGAAAGAACTCAGTTGAGAAGATCTTTTACCAAGGCGGTGAATGAAGCAAAAAGTATACTTGAAAAAGACGACAAACAGAACATAGAAGTTCGGAAAATATTGGACACTCTTGAAGATAAAACTAGTCGCATGTTCAAGATAGATGAAGAAATTAAAGAAATATATTTAAGTGGAAGTGATTATGACGAAGAAGCCTTTGAAAGAGAATTTGATTCTGTGGAAATATATAGAAATAACTGGATTTCTATTAAAAATGACTGTGAGGATATATTAAATAAATTCTCGTTATTGCCGAATGATATTGATCAAGTAAGTGTTTCTAATAATTCATTTTCTATGAAACGTCATTTTAGATTACCAAAAATAGAACTTAAGCAGTTCGATGGAAATATAAGAAATTGGCTGTCTTTTTGGGGTCAGTTTAGAAAAATAAATTATGATAGTAATATAAACGATGATGATAAGTTTCAATACTTATATCAATCTACTGTTCCTGGATCTTTTGCCAGAGAGCTAATTGAGAGTTTTCCTCCATGTGGAGAAAATTACGCCAAAGCTATAGAACAACCTAAAGCTTGTTTTGCTAGAGATGAATTGTTAATTGAAGTTTATGTAAGACAGCTTTTGAATTTGGTATTATCTAGAACTGATAATCAATATATTACTTTAAGAGCCTTGTATGATAAAATTGAAACGCATCTACGTGCGCTTGAAACGTTAGGGGTAACCAGTGATAAATATGCAGCCATGCTTTACCCTTTGGTTGAATCGGCACTTCCAGATGAAATTTTGCAAGTTTGGGAAAGAGTCAGACATACAAAGGGAGAATTAGCAGCAGAAGCAAATAATTTGACGCATCTTCTCAGTTTTTTGGAAGTTTGCTTATTATGTCAATTTTTATTAATTACTTAAATATTTCTCATGTTTTCATATATTGTTTATTATTAACGGTCATTTTGATCGCCATCTTGTATTTCAAATCACACACATTCTTGTGGATTTGAAATCAACCGCCAAGATGAATTGGCACCAAAAGTAATTAAAAAAGAGTGATTTTGAGGATGAGATTCCACAAATGACTGCCCGAATTAGGTAGGGATATTTTTTTTAGGTTCAATTGGCTGTAAGGCCAACGAAATAGGTTGCAATTATTCTTTTTAAAGCGTGAAGCGCGTGCACACCTTAGTTATTAGCAAGTGATTAAAAATATAAATATTCTGGAAAGGGTTACATATTTGTCATTAATGTAAAAGTTTAATGAAGTTTTACCCCTTCTAAATTATTTTAAAGCGTATGAAGCTTTCGTTGTGGGCGTTGGGGTTTGATCCAAGGACCATGGTGTTTGGAGACAGATGCGTTACCTCTGTGCAAAGAGTACTCCGGTGCACAGAAGCATTATCTGATATTTGAGGTCACCACAATTTCATATTAAATTTTAATTGCTTAAACTAGATTTCAATTATCACTTAAAATTAAATTTAAATACCTTAACCTTTTTTTTTTTTTTTTTGCATTTGAATTTTCCCCAATATCGAATAAATTTACGCAAATCATTTTAATTTCTTCCCGGGATGTACGTTTTTAATATAAAAGTAATTGAAATGAAAAGCAAAAACACTTAATCTTACTACAACTTGCATCGCCACCGTAGCATAACGGCTTTGGCATTGGACTTCAACCTTCCTATACCACATGTCATGGAGCAGGTTCGATTCTCAATATTTCATATTGGAAATTCCTAATTTGCGACATTTTGGCCTTGTCGCCAACCTTTCAAAAGCGCGCCAACCCATAAACGTGAACTAGGAATTTACCCCGTTGTTTAGGTTTTGCGAAATAATTCGAAAATCGCCGAATGCCACCAATTGAGAAATTTTAACCCAGAAAGTGCCGGCGCTATTGTTTATATCATTTGATTTAGTATTGAGTACATGCACATCGCTTTGAATTTGAAAGTCGCATAATTTTAAAAAACATCATCAGGTTTCTTTGGAACTTCTGAAACTAAGTCTAACTACTTTAGAAAAGCAACACATTTCGGAAACCACGCCAAGCCGATATCCAAAATTATAAAATTTACAAAAATCATAATAGCGTGTTTATTTTGAATGGAAGAAAATTTTCTCGAAAAAATCCATCAATAAGTTTAAAAACAATAACAAAATTAAGTTTTTCAACTTACATTTAACTTGCCCATAGATACAGTACAGATACAGAAAACATAAAAAAATACTGCTAAAATAAGTAGAATGAAAACAACCGTTCCAAATCGATTCCTGAGCACGACCATCGATATCAAGTCCCCTCCGTAATCCGTATTCACTCTCACTTTGGGCAATACATAGAGAGCGGCTACATGAGGTGTTTTACGGCGACATGCACTCGCACTTCCAAAAGTTAAGCACGGAGCGGTAAAATACAAGGAGGTTAGAAGAGAAGGAGGTGTGAGCAAGCTGGAAAACCATTCGAAACCGGTTGTACCTATGAAGCAGGTTTATCGCCGTTTTCGCCAAGCAACTAAGCCCTTTTCGACGCCAAATTCCCAACTGCGCCAAGCTTAGTTGATTTTCTCTACCAGCGGTTCCTACCCCACGGACCGCGAGTAGCGCGGTACTGGGCCGTGGACTCTGGTAGAGAATCGCCGAGATAAATATTATCGGAGCTTCAGGGTTTAAGATGGAAACAATCTAGCCACTCGATTGTATTTTTCGATGTTGTAACGAGTGAATAACATCGATAGTGAATAATGCGTGAATTAAACAGCATGGCTAAGTTTTAATCTAGATATTGACTCTCTCATTGACGGGGGATAAACAATGTCAAAAATTCCGATGATTTTTTTTTTAAACTTTGGTCACTTGTTTTTTAGTTTTCTAATTGTTGTAACAGCCAAGTGCAATCAAGTTCCTCACTTTATAAAAAAATATAATTTAATTTTTCGTGTACATTATATTTTTTTCATAATATAGATAGTTGATCCGAACAACTAAAAAGGTTAGAAACCGCTGTTTTATACAATATCATTTTTCTCTTTGTCAAAGAGAACTTCTTCTGTCCCCCCCCCCCCCCCTCCCTTCTCCCAATTTGTTTGGGAAGTTGTTTGGGGGGAGAATCTGTGTTGAGTTAGTATTATTTTTGTAGCTTTTATTATTCTAAAACAATTATAAAATGGACTTGTTTACTGTTTAACATTGCTTTATAAGCAGTGGCGTTATTGACTTGACCCCAATGCGGAAATGTCTGCTCAGGGGACCATAAAGGATGATACTTTTGTATCGATAAACAAAATTCTTCTAAAAATCATTAAATTTTTTTTTCTGAGAATAGCGATTTGACCATACAAGTATAATATACGAGAAGGTTGAAAAACAAATAATAAGATGTAATATGCAGGTGCAAATTTGGAAATTATGGTAAGTCACAATATGTTTCAACTTATATCAAATGATTGTATTTCATTCGTTCTGACAGTTATTTACAAATTATTACCTTTTTTAAAAAATTGTTTATATAAATTTCGATTTTGTGTGTGTGTGACCTACAAATCTGCGAATGGCTAATTAACCCTCTTACCGTCATCCAATCAGGCTGACCAACCTGATGGCAGTGTGGTTAGCGCTCTGGCCACGCATGCCAAAGACAGGGTTTTGCCATGGATGTTCGTTGTGGTTCAGAATCCACGTTAAGCTGTAAATCCTGGCCTGATTAGCCGTTATTGTGCATAAAAATAGGTCTTTGAGCGAACCAACCAACCAATCGGGTGAAATTGGTCACATAGATTCGATATCGATGACAATGCATTTTATTAAGTTTTGGGGGCTGTCACTTAAAGACCGCTATTGCAGACACTACATTGTCACTTCTAATGATTTTTTTTATTAACACCCGTTCTGTCATCCAGTCGAAATGAAACTTTGCAGATTGATTTGATATAGATTTCAATACATTGTATCAAGTTTTGGGGGCTGCCACAGACACTCAAAAAGATCGCTTTAACACAGGCTTCTATTATCGTTTCTGAATGCTAATAAATCCACTTACCGTCATCCAATCGCGCTGAAATTTGATAGACAGATTCATTGTCACTAAGAATGTATTATATCAAGTTTTGGGGACTGACACTATTATAAAAGAATGCTTTTACACAAGCTACTATCGTCGCCCTCTGATGACATCACACTTCATCCAATTGGACTGAAACTTGCCAGATAGACTCGCTGTGGATGAAAATGTATTCAAGCAAGTTTTGAAACTAGTAAATATTTCGGAATAGAAGTTGTTTTTTCCCCTTAGTGATCAAACATTATCAAAACTTGATCTGAGTTCAGTGACTTAACACATAAAACATATATATAAAGGATTTATATTAGAAACTTTGTTTTTATGAGTTATAATAGTAAAAAGACTTCTTGAATTTAAGATTTTAATGAGATAAATAATTAAATCATCGAACAGTTTTCTTTCGGTACTTCAGATATTTACCCTTTAATAAGTTTACATTATTAAATAACTCAAGGTGGTTCCTCTAATCTGGCGCCGTAATTTCTCTGTAGTTTGTAAAAGTTTAGATAAATCTGTTAATTTTTAATTCTGAGTTTTATTATGTAGGTTTATATAATAATGTCAATATAAACTGATGATAATAATTATTGTTAACCGTTTCAGTGCTTTTTAAAAGCTTTTTTTTTTTTTTTTATTTGCGTTGAAGAATTTTCTCTTCTAATTGGTAAATAAATAAAAATTATAATATTTTTTAGTTATTATTTAGTACAGTGCATTATATTTTAAAGGATAGTGTTATGCATGAAAAAAGTTATTCATTACTGAACTGAGAATTTTATTATGAGTCTAATTTATGAATAGAAGAAATTTTATAACAAAAGATACATGAACATTGGAAAAAGTTTAAAGTGGCATCCGACAATGCCGCAACAAATGTGACAGATCTTGCAGTAAAGAAATTGGCAGGATTTTTTTTTTCATTACTCTTCTTTTATCAATTTTTTCTTACAATATACGACTTTAATATTGATTTCTGGCGAATTACAGTATTGAAATTATTCTTAATTAATTACTGAATTCAAACAAAATTCTCACAAAAGTATTTCAATCACGCAAAATATTCCAAAAACACATCAGAGCTTCATAAGTAATAATATAAATTAAACCAAAGCAACGTAGATATCTGATGACCCATGATATTACAATAATAATGTTTTGTAAAACTATTATAACAAAATTCGAATCGAAAAAGAGCATCCAAAGTTTTCAATAGAAAGCCAAGTTTTTTCCATTATTCCTTTTCTTTTCAAACATAAAGTTCGAAATCCAAATACCTTAAGAACTAAGAAAAGAAGCCGCCTTGTTCATCGACAAGTCGTAAAACTTCTGCTTAGAAATCCCAATAGCAAGGGGCTTTTCTCTGTTCCTATTCTTCCCTCAGGCCACGGAGTGATAATGGACTTGTTTTCGGACCCTTGTACCCATCGTCCGTTACAAATTAACAAAGAGGGGCGGTTGTCACCCGCCACCGGGGGGGGGGGGAAACCGGCTCTCGCCTCTCGTTTCAGGCCCACCCACAGTGGACCCTCAATTGCCCTTTACAAATTAGCACCGAGAAGTCTTCAAAAGAAAGCCATTGTAAAAGCTACGATTTAGATTTCAGCGGACATTAGGAATTTGACGCACGGAAAACGAAATAATCAATCGAAGTAAACAACCAAAAACTTTAATTAATATTTTTTAATTAATTTTTTAAGCTTTTTTTATAAAGTGATTTTAAATAAGCGTAGAGCTCTGAAATTTTCGACATTAGTAGATCTTGCCTTCTAATTTTGATTTTCTTAAACAAAATGTTAACATTTAAATTTTTTTTATTTAAATTTTTTTAAAGTTTTTCTTTATAAAGTGACTTCAAATAAGCGTAGGGTACGAGTTTCAGTGAGCGAAGTGAACATATGCTTGCGCAATAAAATTAACCTTCCAGCGAGCAAAGCAAGCCTGTGAGGGCGTAGCAAAGAATTTTTCAGCGAGCGAAGAGAGTTGTGTTTGCGTAGCAACTAACCTTTGAACGAGTGAAGCGAGCCAGTGCTTATGTGTCAATAAACTTTTTAGCCAGTGAAGCGAGCTGCTTTTATGTTACAATTAAACTTCCAGCAGGCGAAGCGAGCTTGGATTTGCGTGGCAATGAACCTTTTTTCGAGTAAAGAAGTAAAGAGTAAAGAAGAGTTTAAATTCAAAACAAACAACAAAAGCCGACATAAATATGGTATGTGAGCACCACCTGCATACAAAGTGTACATCGTGTGATCATGCTTGTTATGAGGTGATAAACCACCGTAAAGCCCTAATCGCCATTCCTCCAGTATAGCAGTTTCTAAATCTCTGAGAGTGGCTGGAGGTGGGAAACGTCTACATACAGCACGGCAGAGGGCATCCCAATGATTTTCAATTGGATTAAGGTCCAGAGAGTAAGCTAGCCACTCCATACACGCAATCTCCTCACTCTCCAGAAAGTCGTCAACAATGGCAGCTCTATGGGGATGCGCATTATCATTCATTAAAACGAAAGATGGACCAACTACAGCAGCGTACAGTTTTACAATGGAGTCTAAGACTTCACCTCGATACCGTACAGCCGTCAAAGAACCTCGCCTAAGGTGCAGATTGGTGAGATATCCCAATGAAATCCCTGTCCAGACCATAATGCTTCCTCAGCGGGTGCGAGATGTTCGGTGATGTTCTGGGGCCAATTGCGTGTGCCTTGTTCCCTCTAGGCCCTTACACGCCCTTACATCGGATTGTAGGGCAAATATGGACTCATCTGTGAACATAACGTTTCCCCAATCAGACACAGTCCAATTCACATGCTGGCGGCACCACTTTAATCGTGCCCCTTTGGATTGGATGGATACTCTCCACGCTTAACTTTTGGAAGTGAGTGTATTACCCAATAGAAATTAATGGCGGCTCGTGGGGCACAGCAAGTACAACCGGGTTGCAACTTCAGGGGCATGAGCAGGATTTTTTCGGGGGGGGGGGGGTATTAAATTAATTATTGATTATACTCTTAAATTAAATACCCTTAATTAAATAATGAATTATTTAATTAATTAAATCTCTGGCACTATTGAGCAACATATAATCTCTTCATTATAGACTGAGAGGCGACTGCAATTTTTGGACCCCATCGAACATCATTCTGAATTTTTTATAGAAATTGGAGAAAAGGGAGTAGATTATGAATCCACTGGTCTGCCGTGGCAAAAATGGCTGAAACTGGCTAAAAATCGATTTTTAATAAGTTGAACTAAATCCATTTGCCAAATACGCCATAACTTGCCAAATAATGAGCATGTTTTTTTTATTTGGTAACCCTCACTTTTTAATTTTCAATTAAGAAGGTTGCAGACGATTCAGATATCTGGCGACGGTCTACTTGCATCTATTAAAAGGGAGCCAAGTTGGCAATAGACATTACGTCACTGATGACGTAACTGATGTCGCCAATTTGGCTTACTTTTAAAAGATACAAGTTTTCCGAGCCAGAGATCGTTTACACTTTTTTTCATTGAAAATCAAAATGCAGTGGGTTGCCAGACGAAAAAGGTTGTTCTCTTTTTGGCAAGTTATGACATATTTGGCAATCGGATTTTAGTTCAACTCATTCCAAGTCGATTTTGGACCAGTTTCGGCCATTTTTACCACGGCAGACCAGTGGATTCGTAATCTACTCACTTTTCTCCAATTTCTATAAGAAATTCAGAATGATGTTCGATGAGGTCCAAAAATTACAGTCGCCTCTCGGACTACCTCTTCATAGATACAAAAATTTTAATTTTATCAACTTTCCCGTACAAAATTTGCTTTATGTTTAGTTAAGCACATATTTTGCCTTATAATTTATTATATGCAAAACCTAATTTTTGAGGTTTTCTGGAAAGTTGATAAAAGACTTTTTTTTTTTTTGACAATTGACATTCTTTCAAATTGACAATAACTTCTCTTTGGATGGACATGAAAACCAAAATATTCAAGCAATTTGGAAAAATAGTACATAAATAATATTTAAACAACGACGACTAAAAATTATTCCGTGATGCACATTTAAATTGATATTTATTTTATGAAAGATTTAACTAACACGGTTTCGTGTTCTTTTTTTCTTTTTCTTTCTCTTATCATTTTATGAATATTGAAAGGAAACTTTGAGTTTGAGTAATTAAGATTATAGAACTTCCATGCATGAAGTAAGGAGAAGGGAGGGGGAGTCCCTCTTCTGTCTGCACTAACATTTTTGACCGCTGGAAATCACTGCTACGTAGTAAAATGTAGTTTTAGTAGCTTTGGGTGAGTTTTGCGTGGTGGTTCTTAGTGATGTAGAAGTTGTAGTTTGAGTTATGTTTTCTTTGTAGTTATTATCTAAATTAATGTTGTAGAGACTTGCCTTTATGCTCCTGAAAGTTATTTTGTATTAATATATATGTTTCTCGGTTTCAGTGGAATGTCCAAGACCAGAACCTGACGTTGTGGGCTCGTTTCTAAATTGATGGGGGTTATTCTAATATCTTATTAAAAGGATTTTTTTTTCTTCGGCATGGGGGAGGATGTGATGTTTCTGCACATCGCCTTATTGTTTATTTAAATGCGGACCTTAGAAAGTACCCCTTTGTACTAAGTTTGCAGGGGTTTTCCAACAGCTTCATTAAGCTTCATGTGGTGCTATAGATTCTAAGGAATCCCTTGATAAGTAAGAAAGAAACTAACGTGGCAGGTCAAGATGCCAGTAAGGTGTAAAAATAATGTTCTATTGGCTGAACATGCAGAACCTAAAGCATACAAAAACAATAAATCGCTTGCTGCTATGAAAGAAAAAATGCATTCCTTGGAGGCTAACAATACCTGAAAGCTTGTAAACCTACCACAGGATAGAAAAGCAATTGGCAATCCGTGGGTTTATAAAATAAAAGCGAATGCTGATGGTACTGTTTAGCGTTTTAAAGCACGCCTTTTTGCCAAAGGCTACAACCAGGGAGGAGATTTCAATGAGACCTTTACCCTGTTGTGCGATGGGATACCATCAGAACAGCGATCAGTATTGTTGTCCCTGGAAAACTGAAACTGACTCAGTTGACGTCAAAACTGCATATCTGTATGGGCATTTACTGAAGAGGATTGACATGCAACCAGGCCCGTGCTGGACCTCTTGTTAGGGCGGTGGACGGCCTTGGCCAGAGGGCGCCAGCACTATGCAGGGGGAGGACTACCAAGGGGCATGGAATATAATAACTAAAGCGTTAATCGCACATGACGCTGGGTTCAATATGCTTTTCTGCCAACAGGTCACGGTACGAACGGACCATCACACTTACACATATCGTACCCGTATTTGTCAAACAAAATGACCATGTATTGTTTGCTAAATTCTAATGTTCATTTGATCCATTTCAAATATTTGCAATGTCTAAGGGTGAAATAAAAGACAAAGTAGTAGTTGAAACATAATTAGTGTAATTTCGGTAAACCAACACACATAGAAAATTAAGACGAGACAATTTAACATTACACACATTTAAAAAAAGTTACCAGCATTTCCTACTTAATTTCTTAAGGAAAGTAACAAAAACAAATATGTTCATAAATGTAATGTTCTTTGATTGAATTTACAAACTAAACCTGAAGAAGTCTTTTTAATTCGGAGCTGGAGTGCAAAGATAATCAATAACGGTGTCTGGATCTATGGAGTTTAAAATATCAGCTTCTGAGTGCATTACAGTAAAGATTCTAAATTTTCGTTTGTCAAAGACGATCTCAATTTGATTTTAATAAGTTTCAATTTAGAAAATGCTCGTTCGCAAGAAACTTTAGTCAATGGAATGGTTAGAAAAAAATTATATACTTTTAGTGCGTCTGTGGGCGAGGTAAACAAAACGGAAGTGATTTGTGAATAATTATTACAAAAAGGTCAATTATGGCCAAAATATTGACGCACTAATTTTGGCAGTTGGATATTCTGAAAGCACTAATTGAGCACTACTAAATGTTTCCATATGTGAGACAATTAGTAGTAGTTAGAAAGTGGGCATCCTGAGCCATGACGCAATGTGCAATGGTATGGTATGGGGGCGTGGCTTTGACGTCACCGGATGATGACGTCACCGGAAGGGGGCGTGACCGGAAGTGGAGTGGAGATGTTTCCATCCTGCTGCTGTTTTAGTTTCGGTTTCGTTATAATCTGTTTGTGTATGACGTCACAGGGGGAATGACGTCATAATTTGTTTTATATCAAAGTTTTGAAAGGTGGCAACACTTTTTTAGTTTCGGTTTATCTTTCAGAGGTAGTTGAGTTGTTCTAGGGCAGCTTCTTAGCGAATAAGTTAGATTGATAAGCTTTTATTGCGTGACGTCACAGTGTGAGAATGACGTCATAATTTTGTTTTATATCAAAGTTTAGCTTTAAGAGAGTGGCAACACTTTTTTATTTTTGTTTCCAGTTAAATGGGGTTGAGTTGTTCTAGGGCTGCTTGTAAACGAATAAGTTAGAGTGATAGGCTTTTATTGCATGACGTCACAGTGGGTATGACGTCATGACTGGCTTTATGTGAGAGATCGACAAAATGCTTGCTTACGATTAGTCGGTTTTAAACACGTGACTAAATGGACGCTTATGATTGGCTACACAGTTTAGTAAGATAGTTTTCTACTAAGTTTAGGGTAGTGGCGCCATCTAGGAGTGAATTTAAGAGATATTTGCATTAAATTTCTAAGATCAGAGATATATGCAAATAAAAAAAATCTTAACACGACTTTTAAGTTTAATAAAAGTGAAGGCCATTTGCTAAGGGTCTAAAAAACCCTAACCCCGAGCTACACGTGACATTTCAATATTTTACCAAACAATTGTTAAAATATCGACTATCGGACGTTGCCTTCATGGGAACTCATCTACCCACCAACCTCCCCAAACCAATTTTGAATAAGCTAAGACTTTAGAAAATGTTAATTATTTTCAAGCTAAATTTTAAAAGTGAGGACCCACCTCCGGCCCGATACCTCTTTTAGGAAGTATTGGTACCGCCTCACTCCTCCCTATAAAAAGAAAAAAACTTATTCTAAAGAACGTATATTTCTTTGAAATATGAGGTCACTAACCAACCATCCAATACTGAATTTCATGAAAATGATAGTCTGTCTAAACATTTTTTCATGAAAATTTTAGTTTTGAAAATAATTATTTGAACAGTAATGTAAAAAAAAAAATATTTTTTATAGAAATTTTTACTAATATCTACTTGTATGTAGCTTTTTTCCGAAATAACTTAATGAATTTCACGAAAATTTTAACGTACCCTTAACAGTTTTCATGAAAATTGTAATTTTGATACAAACAAATTTAACTTTAGTGTTACAGTTTACTCTTCATACAAATGTGCAGAAATATCTTAATTTTTTTTTAACTAGCATATCTTTCTTTAGGATGTTATTACCAATGACTCCCAACGGCTCCCAATTGGCTCTCAATGGCTCCCAATACCTGTTAAATGCTTCCTAACTGCTCCCAATACCTGTCAAATGTTCTCAATACCCGCTAAATGCTCCCTAACTGCTCCCAATACCTGTTAAATGCTTCCTAACTGCTCCCAATGCATGTTAAATGCTCCCAATACCTGCTAAATGCTCCCTAAATGCTCCCAATATCTGCTAAATGCTGCCTAAATGCTCCCAATACCTGTTAAATGCTCCCTAACTGCTCCCAATACCCGCTAAATGCTCCCTAACTGCTTCCAATACATGTTAAATGCTCCTTAACTGCTCCCAATACCAGCTAAATGCTCCCTAACTGCTCCCAATACCTGTTAAATGCTTCCTAATTGCTCCCAATACCAGCTAAATGCTCCCTAACTGCTCCCAATACCAGCTAAATGCTCCATAACTGCTCCCAATACATGTTAAATGCTCCCTAACTGCTCCCAATACATGTTAAATGCTCCCTAACGGCTCCCAATACCCGTTAAATGCTCCCTAACTGCTCCCAATACCTGTTAAATGCTTCCTGACTGCTCCCAATACATGTTAAATGCTAACTAACTGCTCCCAATACCCGCTAAATGCTCCCTAACTGCTCCCAATACCTGTTAAATGCTTCCTAATTGCTCCCAATACATGTTAAATGCTCTCAATACCTGTTAGAAATTAATCTGTCTATGTTAGTTATATTAATCAAGATAGTTTTTATTGTACAATGGTACTTACTTAAGTTGACGAATGGCAACACAGAACTAACTGCTAATGCTGAATAGAGATGTGATAACTGATTTTGGATACTCTATTGCCTAAATAAGAGAGAAAAAGTAACATACTTAAACATCTTACAACTAAGAATTCAAAAGTGAACGTGAAAATTTACTTTACGAATAAAAATCATGTCTTTAAAATTTGTACGAATATCACTAAATAAGAGAAAAAAGTAACATACTTAAACTCTTTACGACAAATAACTCATTAACGTAAAAAATTTACTTTACACATAAAAATCACTTTAAAATGTGTAAAAATATCGCTAAATAAGAGAAAAAAAAGTAACTTACTTAAAATTTCTAAAATAAATATTTAACCTTTACGCGAAAATTCCCATCATATATAAACATCACGACTTTAAAATATGACATGCAAGAGTAAAGTAACGTGCTTAAACTTTCTACGACAAATAACTTTAACATTAACGTAAAATTTTACTTTACACATAAAAATCCCGACTTTAAAATATGAAGAAATATCCCTAAATAAAAGAAAAAAGTAACATACTTAAACTTTCTACGACAAATAACTTTAACATTAACACAAAAATTTACTTTACACATAAAAATCACGACTTTAAATTTGAAATGTAGAAGGAAAGTATAACATACCTATAATTTCTACGACAAAGAATTCAAACATTGCCGTTCATGTCTTTAAAATGTGTAAGAATAATGCTAAATTAGAGAAGGAAAAAAAATAACATACTTAAACTTTCTTCGGCAACAATTTAAACAATACGCGAAAATTTCATACACAATTATTTTCTTAGGTTAATGTTAAATAATGGGAAATTTAACAGAATAAAAATTTCAAAGATAAAGAATTTTAACCTTTACACGAAAATTTACTTCACATATAAATATCATGTCTTTAAACTTTAACGTGACAATTTACTTCTCATATACAACTAAACTCTTAGGTTAATGTTAAATAAAAGAAAAAGTAACATACTCAAAAATTTCTAAGATAAGCATAACATAAAAATTTCATATCATGTGTTTAAAATGTAACATATAAGAGAAAAAAAATAACATACTTGAACTTTCTATAGCAAAGAATTTAAGCGTTAGCGTAAAAATTTACAATACATATAAAATTCACGTTTTTAAACGGGATGATAAGCATGTGACGGTAATTAGCCAATCAGGTTAGCGGTAGGCTTATTCAAACAGGTCGGGAGACTTGTACAGCAAGAACAGCAGAGCAGCATCGACGCGCAAGCAGCGGGTGATGCTGCGGTGTGTCAGCAAGTCTTTGAGATTATCGTTTTCCTACTTTGCCTTTTTCATAATGAAATGTTTGTGAAAACATGGAATGAATGAAGTGGATTTCAAAGATACATTAGTAAGTGAAGGTAGAATTCGCATGGACTTTCTTCCAAAAAGTATGATTCACTTGGAGAATTTAAGATCATTTCTACTTGAAAACTTTTCAATTGTATAAAACATTGAATATTGTTCAAACTCAGTGAGATTATATGCTACAATGCGGGTAAAACTTAACAAAATTGTTACATAGAAGAAAAATAGTGAGAGATTTAAAATAAATACTAGTTATAGATACTCCAAAGAAAAAATGTCACCTCTACTTTTCAATCGGAAAATCAATGCAAGTTGGAAATTTATGTTACTTCAAGAAAGACTTAGAAAATTTACTTTGTAATAATATACGTTAAGGTGTCGTATTAACTCATGCAATACATGCTGACTAAGGTTTATTTTACTTATCTAAGAAAGGTGAATTGGGGGAAAATATTAAATAAATTGTAGATATTCAATCATTGTAGATATGCATTCAAGTTTTGAAAATCACCTGCAAGACTTTTAAAACATCTTAAGATAAATTGAAAGAAACTTGCGAATTATATGTAAACTATATAACTTTTTATACTCTGAAAGGAAATCACAAGTAATTTAGTTAACTTTTTTCATGGTAACACTCATATTCAACGACATGTTTTTAAAATTTAACCTTCTTTACATGATAATAGTTATAATTTTTTTCAATCTCAGATGCGATATACTATTATTTCTAACATATATGTTACGAATTGTGTAAAGTTTTTAAAAGAGTATATGCAAATCACCAATCAGAAACATAAAAATCTAACATCAATCTAACAAACTAAAGTAATAAGATATTTTCCTTAGTGGAAATAGTTAACTACTCATGTGATGGAATATACTTAGAAAATTTAAATACTGAAAAAAGTTTGCTAGGCAAACTTAAAGAATATTTTTTTTTTCTTGTGAAAAACTAGCATAAATTTGAAAAATGTAGAGTTTGTTACTACGTAAAATTGAACATCATCTGGACAAACTAAATTATACATGATTTTTTTTTATTTTATTTGAGAGGTGCTGACAATATATCATTAATAAAGAGATTTTTAACTTCCACCCATAATTTCTAAATAACTTACACATAAATTTCAGAAAACTGAAACGGAATGTGTTTTACAAGACGTTTATTTTGTAAGATGAATATACAATATTAATATAACTGAGCAAAGTTCATTCCGGAAAAAACTTGTAAAAGATACTTATATTTTGAAAATAGTTTGAAATATCCTTTTTAAATTTATGAATGCTCGCTTTCGAAAGACACAAATAAAACTGATATTACACATGATAATTAACACATGCATAACATTAGTCAAACAAAGTGGAAATTTTATTGCTTGTGACCGATAACTTTTCAGTGAAGTAGAACTTACATAGGAAATTTGTGCAAACTTTTTCAACTTTTAAACCAAGTATCATGTAAAATTATAAATTACGATAGGAAATAGCACACTTCAGAATCGGAACAAGTCTTCTAGTTAAGCTAAATTTATTTCTCAAGGAATTGAAAGCATACCAGAAAAGTCCTTATCATTTCGCATCTTTTCTCATGTTGCAAGAAGACATACTATGTAAAAGATCGTTGTTGCACTTAACAAAAATCAGTAAAAATAAATGTATTTTCTATAGCAAAGATAAAACTTCACAACTTAATTACTGAAATTTAGCTAAGTTGCATATGGTTTATTCACATAACTCGCATATGCTTCGAATGTTGAAATATATTTGTCAGTTGAAATCAAACTCATCGAAAATAAATGCTACCTACATTTTCAAGTCGGAAATTACTATTAAAAAAACTTTACATGTAAAACATTGTCATGTTAAAAAGAAAAATCTACAAAAATGTAAATGATAATTTTACTGTTGGTACATAAATGATGAATAATTTATGATTTTATTCTAGGCAAACGTTTTATTGTCTAACAGAGAACTTAAACTTTAGCAGAAAAACGAAAAAATACAATTTTTATATCCTATCATGCTTGTCGAAAATTGAATTTATTAGCTGTTGTAATAGATTTTTATTGTCCAAATCTCTATAGTTTTTCTTCCCAGTGCAATAAAATTAAGTTCATGTGTGATGATTAGTTTTTTTTTTTTTTTTTTTTTATGAATCTTATAAATTTAATGAAATTATTATGACCTAAGAGATTGAGTGAACTGAATAAATCAATGATGTAAATTTAAACAGTGACTTGAACTGATACATACTATAACTGTAAAGAAGTGTGACAAAGTGATAGATGAAGTAAAAATAGAAGTTGAGTGAAATGTGTTGAAAAAAGTTGAAGACGACCAGAAATTCGTAATTGAGAATTATCATTGACTTATATTAACTTCGTTTTTCTTGCTTATGACAAGAAAATACACTCTTTCTTATTAAGAACCAACTTGATATCTTATAATAGAATGACAATGATGAAATATCTATACATTAAAAAAAAAAAAATACCAAAATTAGACATAGCAAATTTCTTGAAATTCATGTATAATGTGAGAAGTTTTACTGGAAATATAGAAGATACAACATTGAAAGATGTGAATGTTTCGAAGTACTTTATCAGAAATAAAAAAAAAATGCGCTGAGGTTCGCTATAAAAAAATTTTAGGAGAAAGTTTAAACAAAATTTAAAATCAAACATGCTTTTAAATGGGAACACATATATTAAAACTATAGCACATAAAACAATTTATCTTTCGTCATCTCAGTTGTATCAAACTGAATAACGTGAAAAAACAACCACAAACTGAATAAACATGAAAATTATCAATATATGTGGAAAAGTTTGGTTTTTTCACATATAAAAAAAAATAACACATTGACATACGTTAAGATCACGAAACATGCGTAATCATATACCGATAAGAGCTACCAATGTTGCGGGGAGAAATTCACGTGATGGTCAATATCCCATGAATAAATTGATTGATTGAATTTCTAATGCTAATTCCAATAGTATTCCACGTAACTTCAACTTTATATGTTACACTATAGATATATTTATTTTTCAAATATATTGACTTTCATCATCCATCAATATAAGAATGATCATAGTAAGAATAAAAGAAAAGATACTAAGCATTGATTTAAAGTGTATTTATTTCAACTTAGCAACAAATCATATGCTAGAAACGAAACTTGCTTCGAACCAAAGTATAACTATCCAATTTCATTGATTCCTACTAGGAAATTTTTCTCATCTAGTAATTGAATTTTTTTTTTCTCATACACATTATAAGTGTTGTCCAATCAGGTGTAGAATAGTTGAAGATATCCGACCTCTTTCTAAATATTAATAAGTCACTGTTGAAAAACTTATAAAAATTTCAATTTACACTTAAAGTTTTTTTTTTATATATATATTTCAAAGAATTTTTTCAAATCAATATGTATATTTAAATACGGAAACTTATTCACTTCAATAAATGTATGTTTAAGTTATAAAACTTGTCGTATGTATTGAAAAATTGTAACTTTACTTCTTCTTCGTATAAGTCGATAACTTACACACTAGTTCTTCATCAATTAATCTACTAAGTAAATCTTTCAAAGGTAAAAATATACTTATAGCTTTGCATTTGTAACAAGTTAAATTGTACATGTTTCATGTGAAATTAAAATTTTATATGTTTTCCATGAAAATATATAAAATTTTGTAACTTTCACATGAAACATGTACAATTTAACTTGTTACAAATGCAAAGCTATAAGTATGTTTTTACCTTTGAAAGATTTACTTAGAAGATTAATTGATGAAGAACTAGTGTATAAGTTATCGATTTATACGAAGAAGACGAAAAGTTACAATTTTTCAATACATACGACAAGTTTTATAACTTAAACATACATTTATTGAAGTGAATAAGTTTCCGTATTTAAATATACATATTGATTTGAAAAAATTCTTTGAAATATATATATATAAAAAAAAAGAAAAACTTGAAGTGTAAATTGAAATTTTTATAAGTTTTTCAACAGTAACTTATTAATATTTAGAAAGAGGTCTGATATCTTCAACTATTCTACACTTATAATGTGTATGAGAAAAAAAAATTCAATTACTAGATGAGAAAAATTTCCTTGTAGGAATCAATGAAATTGGATAGTTATACTTTGGTTCGAAGCAATTTTCGTTTCAAGCATATGATTTGTTGCTAAGTTGAAATAAAAACACTTTAAATCAATGCTTAGTATCTTTTCTTTTATTCTTACTATGATCATTCTTATATTGAAGGATGATTTTTCGAAAGTCAATATATTTGAAAAATAAATATATCTATAGTGTAACATATAAAGTTGAAGTTACGTGGAATACTATTGGAATTAGCATTAGAAATTCAATCAATCAATTTATTCATGGGATATTGACCATCACGTGAATTTCTCCCCGCAACATTGGTTGCTCTTATCGGTATATGATTACGCATGTTTCGTGATCTTAACGTATGTCAATGAGTTATTTTTTTTTATATGTGAAAAAAGGAAACTTTTCCACATATATTGATAATTTTCATGTTTATTCAGTTTGTGGTTGTTTTTTCATGTTATTCAGTTTGATACAACTGAGATGACGTAATATAAATTGTTTAATGTGCTATAGTTTTAATATATGTGTTCCCATTTAAAAGCATGTTTGATTTTAAATTTTATTTAAACCTTCTCCTAAAATTTTTTATAGCGAACCTCAGCGCATTTTTTTTTTATTTCTGATAAAGTACTTCGAAACATTCACATCTTTCAATGTTGTATCTTCTATATTTCCAGTAAAACTTCTCACATTATACATGAATTTCAAGAAATTTGCTATGTCTAATTTTGATATTTTTTATTTTTTTTTAATGTATAGATATTTCATCATTGTCATTCTATTATAAGATATCAAGTTGGTTCTTAATAAGAAAGAGTGTATTTTCTTGTCATAAGCAAGAAAAACGAAGTTAATATAAGTCAATGATAATTCTCAATTACGAATTTCTGGTCGTCTTCAACTTTTTCCAACACATTTCACTCAACTTCTATTTTTACTTCATATATCACTTTGTCATACTTCTTTACAGTTATAGTATGTATCAGTTCAAGTCACTGTTTAAATTTACATCATTGATTTATTCAGTTCACTCAATCTCTTAGGTCATAATAATTTCATTAAATTTATAAAATTCATAAAAAAAAATAAAAAAAAAATAATCATCACACATGAACTTAATTTTATTGCACTGGGAAGAAAAACTATAGAGATTTGGACAATAAAAATCTATTACAACAGCTAATAAATTCAATTTTCGACAAGCATGATAGGATATAAAAATTGTATTTTTTCGTTTTTTTGCTAAAGTTTAAGTTCTCTGTTAGACAATAAAACGTTTGCCTAGAATAAAATCATAAATTATTCATCATTTATGTACCAACAGTAAAATTATCATTTACATTTTTGTAGATTTTTCTTTTTAACATGACAATGTTTTACATGTAAAGTTTATTTAATAGTAATTTCCGACTTTAAAATGTTGGTAGCATTTATTTTCGATGAGTTCGATTTCAACTGACAAATATATTTCAACATTCGAAGAATATGCGAGTTATGTGAATAAACCATATGCAACTTAGCTAAATTTCAGTAATTAAGTTGTGAAGTTTTATCTTTGCCATAGAAAATACATTTATTTTTACTGATTTTTATTAAGTGCAACGACGATATTTTACAAAGTATGTCTTCTTGCAACATGAGAAAAGATGCGAAATGATAAGGACTTTTCTGGTATGCTTTCAATTCTTTGAGAAATAAATTTAGCTTAACTAGAATAAGACTTGTTCCGATTCTAAAGTGTGCTATTTCCTATCGTAATTTATAATTTTACATGATACTTGGTTTAAAAGTTGAAAAAGTTTGCACAAATTTCCTATGTAAGTTCTACTTCACTGAAAAGTTATCGGTCACAAGCAATAAAAATTCCACTTTGTTTGACTAATGTTATGCATGTGTTAATTATCATGTGTAATATCAGTTTTATTTGTGTCTTTCGAAAGCGAGCATTCATAAATTTAAAAAGGATATTTCAAACTATTTTCAAAATATAAGTATCTTTTACAAGTTTTTTCCGGAATGAACTTTGCTCAGTTATATTAATATTGAATATTCATCTTACAAAATAAGCGTCTTGTAAAACACATTCCGTTTCAGTTTTCTGAAATTTATGTATAAGTTATTTAGAAATTATGGGTGGAAGTTAAAAATCGCTATATTAATGATATATTGTCAGCACCTCTCAAATAAAATAAAAAAAATCATGTATAAATTAGTTTGTCCAGATGATGTTCAATTTTACGTAGTAACAAACTCTACATTTTTCAAATTTATGCTAGTTTTTCACAAGAAAAAAAAATATTCTTTAAGTTTGCCCAGCAAACTTTTTTCAGTATTTAAATTTTGTAAATATTCCATCACATGAGTAGTTAACTATTTCCACTAAGGAAAATATCTTATTATTTTAGTTTGTTTGATTGATGTTAGATTTTTATGTTTCTGATTGGTGATTTGCATATACTCTTTTAAAAACTTTGCACAATTCGTAACATATATGTTAGAAATAATAGTATATCGCATCTGAGATTGAAAAAATTTATAACTATTATCATGTAAAGAAGGTTAAATTTTAAAAACATGTCGTTGAATATGAGTGTTACCATGAAAAAAGTTAACTAAATTACTTGTGATTTCCTTTCAGAGTATAAAAAGTTATATAGTTTACATATAATTCGCAAGTTTCTTTCAATTTATCTTAAGATGTTTTAAAAGTCTTGCAGGTGATTATCAAAACTTGAATGCATATCTACAATGATTGAATATCTACAATTTATTTAATATTTCCTCCCAATTCACCTTTCTTAGATAAGTAAAATAAACCTTAGTCATCATGTATTGCATGAGTTAATACGACACCTTAACGTATATTATTACAAAGTAAATTTTCTAAGTCTTTCTTGAAGTAACATAAATTTCCAACTTGCATTGATTTTCCGATTGAAAAGTAGAGGTGACATTTTTTCTTTGGAGTATCTATAACTAGTATTTATTTTAAATCTCTTACTATTTTTCTTCTATGTAACAATTTTGTTAAGTTTTACCCGTATTGTAGCATATAATCTCACTGAGTTTGAACAGTATTCAATGTTTTAGACAATAGAAAAGTTTTCAAGTAGAAAAGATCTTAAATTCTCCCAGTGAATCATACTTTTTGGAAGAAAGTCCATGCGAATTCTACCTTCACTTACTAATGTGTCTTTGAAATCCACTTTATTCATTCCAAGTTTTCACAAACATTTCATTATGAAAAAGGCAAAGTATGAAAACGATAATCTCAAAGACCTGCTGACACACCGCAGTATCACCCGCTGCTTGCGCGTCGATGCTGCTGTTCTTGCTGTACAAGTCTCCCGACCTGTTTGAACAAGTTTTAGCGTGACTCATCCTCCGGTCTAAAAATGCCGGCAAGTGGCATATCACCTACCGCTAACCTGATTGGCTAATTACCGTCACATGCTTATAATCCCGTTTAAAGACGTGAATTTTATATGTAAAGTAAATTTTTACGCTAACGCTTAAATTCTTTGCTATAGAAAGTTCAAGTATGTTATTTTTTTTTCTCTTATATGTTACATTTTAAACACATGATATGAAATTTTTACGTAATACTTATCTTAGAAATTTTTGAGTATGTTACTTTTTCTTTTATTTAACATTAACCTAAGAGTTTAATTGTATATGAGAAGTAAATTGTCACGTTAAAGTTTAAAGACATGATATTTATATGTGAAGTAAATTTTCGTGTAAAAGTTAAAATTCTTTATCTTTGAAATTTTTATTCTGTTAAATTTCCCATTATTTAACATTAACCTAAGAAAATAATTGTGTATGAAATTTTCGCGTATTGTTTAAATTGTTGTCGAAGAAAGTTTAAGTATGTTATTTTTTTTCTTCTATAATTTAGCATTATTCTTACACATTTTAAAGATAAAAATTTTATGTGTGAAATAAATTTTCGCATATTGTTTCAATTCCTTACCTTATAAATTTTTAATATTTCTTTTTTTCTAATTTAGCGTTATTCTTACACATTTGAAAGACATAATTTTTATATGTGAGGTAAATTTTCGAGTATTATTTAAATTCTTTGCCTTATAAATTTTTAGAGTTTCTTTTTTATCTTATTTATCGTTGATATAAGAGTATGATAGTACATGTAAAGTTAATTTTAACGTTCAATTTTAAATTCTTTGCCTTGTAAATTTTTAGTGTTTCTTTTTTCTAAAAGTTAGAGTTGTCATTATACATTTTAAAGACATGAACGGCAATGTTTGAATTCTTTGTCGTAGAAATTATAGGTATGTTATACTTTCCTCCTACATTTCAAATTTAAAGTCGTGATTTTTATGTGTAAAGTAAATTTTTGTGTTAATGTTAAAGTTATTTGTCGTAGAAAGTTTAAGTATGTTACTTTTTTCTTTTATTTAGCGATATTTCTACATATTTTAAAGTCCGGATTTTTATGTGTAAAGTAAAATTTTACGTTAATGTTAAAGTTATTTGTCGTAGAAAGTTTAAGCACGTTACTTTTCTCTTGCATGTCATATTTTAAAGTCGTGATGTTTATATATGATGGGAATTTTCGCGTAAAGGTTAAATATTTATTTTATAAATTTTAAGTAAGTTACTTTTTTTCTCTTATTTAGCGATATTTTTACACATTTTAAAGTGATTTTTATGTGTAAAGTAAATTTTTTACGTTAATGAGTTATTTGTCGTAAAGAGTTTAAGTATGTTACTTTTTTCTCTTATTTAGTGATATTCGTACACATTTTAAAGACATGATTTTTATTCGTAAAGTAAATTTTCACGTTCACTTTTGAATTCTTAGTTGTAACCCAGGTAGCACAGCAGTATTGGCCAATGTCGGAAACCGGAGCTCTGGAAGATTGGCCAATCCTGGGTAATGTCGGAACGGCCAGCACCGAACGGCTAACATTTTTGCAATATTGGCCAATATCGCAGTGCGGTTTTGGCCGATCTCGAGGAGCAGTTTTGGCCGATCTCGAGGAGCAGTTTTGGCCGATATCGAGGAGTAGTTTTGGCCAGTATTGATGTGCAATCTTGGGCAATATCGATGAGCATTGGTTTAAACCAAATGTTTTTGTTTTTTTCCCTCAGAAAAACGAAATATTTTTTTAAGAATAATTTAAAATTGTATTTTTATTTATAATTAGATTTTTTAAATTATTTGATGTTGTAGATGACTTTTATTTTTAGCTGAAATACAATATGTTCTAATGTATTTTAAAATAAATCTTCCAATTAAAAACTATTGAAGTTTTTATAAGTATCAAATGAATCGAAGGGCAATATTCTATGTATTATGTAGTAAACAATTACTATTGTATATATTGAATTTAAAAAATAGTACCTATAAATAAAATATTAAAATTTAATATGATTTGAATGTCCCCATAAATAGCAACAATTGTTTATTTACTTAGTTCAAATTACTTTCAAAAGGAATATTCATTGTTTATAAAACATAAATTATTCTTGTTTATGTTAAATTTTATTTATAAATATGTATACATGTAATTAGAAAAGGATAAAAAAAAAAGACCTCTGTTTAAACCAAAAAAACATGTTTTTTTCCAACCCTGGAAGAGCAATTTTAGCTACTATTTTTTTATTATATCACAGAGCAGTTTAGGGTAAATTTGCCACTCAACATATCTGAACTTTCTTTTTGGTGGAAGAAGTGGTTGCAAATGATAATTCTTATATGCGTTTAGATTCAATTTTGTGCTGTTCAATGTTTAGTAACTCATTGTTGCCCAAAAACATTTAATAATTTGTTAAGTTATACTTAAACATTTTTAAAATAATTTTTTCAAATCCCCTACCAAAAAAAACCATTTAGATAACAAAATGTCTGACATTCAAGGATTTAGAAAGATACATGCAATTTTAAACTAGAAAACAGTAGAATTTAAAATCCCTATTGGTCAATCAATACTCATTGAACTTTTTATGCTAAGGTTTCATAAAAATATAAGGTTGAATTTTAAACTTGTGAAGTATATTTTTTCTGCACCGATCAACTTCATTTATGAAGTCCCTTTTCATTTTTAAAACATAATTTTTCTCGATGCATTAAGAATCAAATAGATAGTAAATAAACCTCATTTTAATGCTTTAGTTCATTCACTTCAATCATAATATTGTAAAAATGTAAAAGCAATAAAGTGAATTAAAATTGCAGACCCCCCCCCCCCCATTGAAAAAGTTTTCATCCAAAAATTGTTTGACAAAAACATCTATTATTTAAAAAAATCCACAATAATATTTACACGAATACTCATATAATGAATAATTTTTCATACTTTCATTCCTATTTTAATTGCATTTTAATGACCGATAATTGAAACCCAATATAATTTAATTGATATTTTATGGCTTAAAAACCATGCACTCTTAAATTAATTGTCACTTTCTGCAGTGCATATTTATAATAAAAACATAAATTTAATACAAGCTGTTTATATTTTATTTTACATATTTTATCTTCCTTTGAAGTTTCTACCTCGGCGAAGAAAACGAACCTGAAATATAAAATTGTTAATTTCTGTTTGCATTAAGATTACATAAAAATTTAAAAATCAAATTATTGCATCAAACTTTTTCTAATCTTAAGCTCTTTTTATTTTGTCCAAGCTCTTTTTGTTACGGAACTGGAATTTGTTATCAATAAAAGAAATCATGCAGTGCAGCATTTACTGCCCATTAAAAAAAAAAAAAAAAACAGAATTGCAAAATGAAAAACACAATTTTGCACAAAAGCATAAAATTATTAACATTTTGTTAAATTGTTACATCAGAAAACATTTTCTACTAACATTTAAGAAAATCATTTTAAACTGGTATTTAAATTTCAATTGTATATATTGAGCTTGTATGAATTTAATTTATATAAAGTTCTCTGCAAATATGTTTGCACCAACCTCAACCAAGCACACAAAAAAACTATCAATCACGAAATAAATGCTAATTCTGTTTTTTTTTTTTATAAACTCGTTCATTTTTGGCTTAAGCCGTTTAAAATTGTAATAAATAATTTATAAGAGAGAAAAATCTCTTTTAAACTGTTAAATTAACCACCAAATAAAATCAAAATAAATAGTAAAAAGTGTTGTTGAAAAGTCTGTGATAAAATACACTGTTGCACTTGAAAATTTATAGGAACTAATTTAGAACGTAGTGTTTTTGTTGTTTTTTCTACTGAACTAATTTCTCAATTATAAGCATATGACAAAGGTGATTTGTTCAAAATTGTTTAAAGAAACAGATAATTTTTTTTTATTAAAAGACCAGAGATTCTCCATTGCTTATTATATTTTAAAATATAAATTATTGTAACATCAAATTGAAATTGCTTGGAGCGTTACCTAATTGATTATTATATATTCTTACCTGGTAGAGGAAGTTTTCACGCTTTTTGGTTCACAAACAAGTTTTTGCTCGTTTCTTTGTGGGATTCCAAAGAAGGGGGATCGTCTTTGAAACGGGCTGGAATATTAGTTCGGCTTTTCTTGGTTAATAAATTTTCATCTTCTGAAGAATCGCTCCCAATTGAACGAGCAAGCTCAGCTTTATCTTATGCCTGTTAAAATGAATCTAAATAGGAAAATTATGGATATATGCTATCTCAAACTAGTTGCAAAACTTTATATACAATTTATTTATACAATTAAATATCTTATTTAAAGCACTTATAATATCACTCACTAAAAAACCAATCTTCAGTTTGAGAAATTAAAATAGAATATTATTTAAATCTGTTAATAAATATCTGTTATTCATGTCCACCATTTCAAAAATCTATACCATCAAAACTTGAACTGATAAGTAGATCAATGACTTATGAAACATTATTTGTGATACCTTGAACTATTTGTATATACCCTATACAAAAATTGTAATTTAATTACTGTATGTACAATAGATTTTAAAATTAAATGTTTACCATGTTATACTTGAGGGCATATATTCTTTAATCATGTTCATTCCCCCCTTCATACCAAAGACAACTTTTGTCTGAGATGAACCAAGATGAAGGAATTACTTCTACGGGTTCTCCATTTCCATCAATGAACCCTACAACAGTATATTTCTTTATTTTAAACTGAACAGAATAACAAATTAACTATTAAAAGGCCATACTGACAATTTACTGCCGAGGGAAGGAAGGCTACAACTATTACACTTTTCATTCCAAGACAGAAAATAGCACTAACAATAATACTTGATTACAATATTTGATGTTTACTTTTCAAATGGAAAGTCTTTTCTTTAAATGAACAAAACATTTTTATTTTATAAAAACAACATCTTTGCATAGTGTGTTTAAATTAACACAAATGAAGTTAGGCATTCAAAATATATTTTTGTAGATATTTCAAAAATTTCCATTCATTGCTCTTTTCTGAGAAATCAATATTTGCACAAGACAGACCTTTTGAATAGGGGAATGTACATATACAGTAAAACCCTGTTAACGCTAAGTCGATCTGGCCACTGAAATTGTTCGCTTTAACTGAATTTTGTGTTAAATAAATTAACGTTAAGTTTTAAGTACGAAGAACTGCTTTTCCTTCGCATTAAATGTGATTTTATGCTAAGCACTTTTGCGTTAACAGGGTTTGCTGAATTTTTTCAAAAATAGGAGGCATAATAACATTAGTTATAAATATTGTTAAAATTGACATTTTTTAGAACATTTACTTTTTATGCCAAGCGGTTGATTGAGATAATGCACCCTATTCCACACCACCTTTGAGATTGAGTAATAGATGTGTTTTAATTTAAAGTGGTTTCCTCAATATGCCCAATTCACAATATATTCTATTAACAGAGCTAATCATGCTGGAGCTTGGATATTGAATTTTATAAGAAGCAATATAAACTAACGATAACAAATATGATAAATAGGAAGACAAACTAGAATGTAACATGTAGTATAAGTATAATTTGAAACAAGCAATGGAGGGGTAGGGGGGAATGGCTAAATGAGTATTAGTTTGTATCCGTGTATGGATGAGATAATAGCTCGGATTTCCTAAAAGCACTTTTAATCTTGTCCAGATGACATAAAAGCTGAAAATCTTGTTTATATTTTAAACAGCAGCATTAAATAAATAATTGAAACCAACTCGATTCCTAATCAAGTTTAATGTGAATATCAATCACCTTTGTCAACATCGCTTTTGTAGATCAAACCAAGTCGGCAATCAAGTATCGTTGAAATTAACTAAAACCAACTTAAACCAATAATGTAATACGTAGATACCCCATGAAATCGACAAATTATTGTGACAACACTTACCAGTAATAAGTTTTCGATCCAATTTTAATGTTACAAATAACCGTCGCGCCGGTGACATAAATAAACTTAGTAAACACACATCCGGGCACTTCAGTTCCTTCAGCCACTCGGTGGCGATTCTTTTTGAGAAATTCTGCGCATCGTTTTATATCGGATTCGGCCAGTTTTGGCCGTAAGTCGAGATCGTTCCAAAATACATGATTTTTTTAAAAATGCTTAAAACCGTGGCAAAAATATCACAAAACATATTAATGCAAACCTTCCTTTCTTAAACATAAAATATTTTAATTTTAAAACTGTCGATCAACCTTTCAAACTTTTGAGTATCGTCTATCCAATATTGGGCGAGATTGGGCAATATCGGCATCGAACGGCCGATTTTGCGCCATTCCACATCGGGATTGGCCAATGTAGGGCTGATATTGGCCAATACTGCTGTGCTACTTGGGAAGATGTTCAAGTATGTTATTTTTTCTCTCTTATTTAGGCATTAGAGTATCCAAAATCAGTTATCTTATCTCTATTCAGCATTAGCAGCTAGTTCTGTGTTGAAAATCGTCAACTTAAGTAAGTACCATTGTACAATAAAAACTATCTTGATTAATATAACTAACATAGACAGATTAATTTCTAACAGGTATTGAGAGCATTTAACATGTATTGGGAGCAATTAGGAAGCATTTAACAGGTATTGGGAGCAGTTTGGGAGCAGTTAGGGAACATTTAACATGTATTGGGAGCAATTAGGAAGCATTTAACAGGTATTGGGAGCAGTTAGGGAGCATTTAGCTGGTATTGGGAGCAGTTAAGGAGCATTTAACATGTATTGGAAGCAGTTAGGGAGCATTTAGCGGGTATTGGGAGCAGTTAGGGAGCATTTAACAGGTATTGGGAGCAGTTAGGGTGCATTTAGCGGGTATTGGGAGCAGTTAGGGAGCATTTAACATGTATTGGGAGCAGTTAGGGAGCATTTAACAGGTATTGGGAGCATTTAGGGTGCATTTAGCAGATATTGGGAGCATTTAGGGAGCATTTAGCAGGTATTGTGAGCATTTAGGGAGCATTTAATAGGTATTGAGAGCATTTAACATGTATTGGGAGCAGTTAGGAAGCATTTAACAGGTATTGGGAGCCATTGGGAGCTAATTGGGAGCCGTTGGGAGTCATTGGTAATAACATCCTAAAGAAAGATATGCTAGTTAAAAAAAAATTAAGATATTTCTGCACATTTGTATGAAGAGTAAACTGTAACACTAAAGTTAAATTTGTTTGTATCAAAATTACAATTTTCATGAAAACTGTTAAGGGTACGTTAAAATTTTCGTGAAATTCATTAAGTTTTTTCGGAAAAAAGCTACATACAAGTAGATATTAGTAAAAATTTCTATTAAAAATATTTATTTTTTTACATTAGTGTTTAAATAATTATTTTCAAAACTAAAATTTTCATGAAAAAATGTTTAGACAGATTAACATTTTCATGAAATTCAGTATTAGATGGTTGGTTAGTGACCTCATATTTCAAAGAAATATACGTTCTTTAGAATAAGTTTTTTTCTTTTTATAGGGAGGAGTGAGGCGGTACCAATTCTTCCTAAAAGAGGTATCGGGCCGGAGGTGGGTCTACACTTTTAAAATTTAGCTTGAAAATAATTAACATTTTCTAAAGTCTTAACTTATTCAAAATTAGTTAGGGAAGGGGGGTGGGTAGATGAGTTACCATGAAGGCAACGTCCGATAGTCGATATTTTAACAACTGTTTGTAAAATATTGAAATGTCACGTGTAGCTCGGGGTTAGGGTTCTTTAGACCCTTAGCAAATGGCCTTCACTTTTATTAAACTTAAAAGTCGTGTTAAGATTTTTTTTATTTGCATATATCTCTGATCTTAGAAATTTAATGCAAATATCTCTTAAATTCACTCCTAGATGGCGCTACTACCCTAAACTTAGTAGAAAACTATCTTACTAAACTGTGTAGCCAATCATAAGCGTCTATTTAGTCACGTGTTTAGAACCGACTAATCGTAAGCAAGCATTTTGTCGATCTCTCACATAAAGCAAGTCATGACGTCATACCCACTGTGACGTCATGCAATAAAAGCCTATCACTCTAACTTATTCGTTTACAAGCAGCCCTAGAACAACTCAACCCCATTTAACTGGAAACAAAAACTACACAAGTGTTGCCACTCTCTTAAAGCTAAACTTTGATATAAAACAAAATTATGACGTCATTCTTACACTGTGACGTTACGTAATAAAAGCTTATCAATCTAACTTATTCGCTAAGAAGCAGCCCTAGAACAACTCAACTACCTCTGAAAGATAAACCGAAACTAAAAAAGTGTTGCCACCTCTTAAAACTTTGATATAAAACAAATTATGATGTCATTCCCACTGTGACGTCATACACAAACAGCTTATAACGAAACCGAAACTAAAACTGCAGCAGGAGGGAAACAACTCCACTCCACTTCCGGTCACGTGACTTCGGGTGACGTCATATCCGGTCACGCCCCCATACCATAACATTGCACATTGCGTCATGGCTCAGGATGCCCACTTTCTAACTACTATTAGTGCGTCTGTGGACGGGGCCAACGAAACGGAAGTGATTAGTGAATAATTATAACAAAATTGTCAATTTTAGCCAAAATATTGAAGGACTAATTCAAGCGGTAGGGGATTCTGAAAGCACTCATTGAGCACTAAAATTTGGCACCGCGGTCATACAATTAGTGCGGGATAATTTGCATCGGTTTAAGGCTCGCGTACATTCGGCAATAAGCTAAAATTGGCGATTTTGGCCAAAATATTGACGGACTAATTTGGCAGTTGGGTATTCTGAAAGCACTAATTATGCCCAACATTTTAACATATAATGAATGGTGATTGCTTTTGTGGGCGGGGCCAGCATTTTGCCTGCCTACCCTCAATTAACCTTGAATTTTATGAAAAGTAAGGACGCACTAATTTTCTGGATGATGGATTCTGGAAGCACTAATTGAGCACTAAATTTTGGTATTTATTAAAAAAATAGTGTGCTTGTGGACGGGGCCAACGAAACGCACCTGTCCATTCAGTAGTAGCCTACAGTCGCAACACTCAACCCGGCCGCTCGGCAATATCGACGATAAAAGCCTCGTCGTAAAACTTGTCAGTTTCGAAACAGGAGGGCACCAAAATTTCCAGGCTGGAGGACGCACCGGGATACGTCCCGGTGTCCAGGCGTCCCAGCACGGGCCTGCATGCATCAACTCAGAGATTGGAAGACGGGACTGAACAACTCTGCAAGTTGCTAAAAAGCATTTATGCAAAAGTTTTTTTATGGTTCTTATATGAAAAAGGGTGCTGAAATCGATACTTTTCGGTTTCGGATAATCGGTATGCTTTTCGTACCCTTGAGGGTTTTTAGATATGACGTCATCAATACGGTGATCTTATAACGCGTATCTGATGTTAAGATATTAATAATTTTACACTAAATATGTCCATGTTTGGTATCAAATTAAAGCCCTAGATACCTCGATTTTATCTAAATGATTTTTATAAACCTCATGACTAATTTAATGCACATTTTTGCATTTTTCATTCGTTTTAACACGGTGGTAAACGGCCTAAACAGCTCGTCACACAATGCTACCACTGTGACGTCACGGAGTCACTGTGACGTCACGGACTTAAGAACCGGAGCATTTCACTTCAGTGCAGTGCACTAAGGCAGAATCCCTTAAGTTCTGTGGGTTTTAGAAGAAACATTACTTTCTCAGGAACCGCGGAAGAACGTGCACTGAACGTGAAGAAGTCTAAAAGTGATCATGAACAAACATACATCACTGGCGATTATAGTGCATTCTATAAGTGAATAGTATCAGAATAATGCAATGACAGAAGACGAAAAGAGATTGTTTTACTGTGATGTTCCATACGCGCATTTGATTAATTCTGGTGAAATGTCACAAAAAGTGTGCACCTGCTTACACATGTAAAGGAAATATCGAGATATTTACAGAGAAAGTACTCCATACAGACAATTGAGGACTAGAAATAGAAAATGACCTAAGTCCAAAAAAGAAAAATTTTTAGGAGAGCAGAAAAATGAAAAACATTCGCATCTGATACTTATGACTATATGATTAAAGTACCAGATTGAATTTGAACTATTGAAGTTCGCACTTTGAACGTTTTCCACTTTGTTTAGTTTGGTCTTTAGGATATTTTTCCGTAAAAAAAGATTTTCGATTTTTTTTTTTTTTTGGTACTTAGATCGTTTTCCATTTCTAGTCCTCAATAATGGTGAATTACCTCTTGCTACACGGCCTTGCAGAAGCAGTGCATGAAAATTCGGCTTAAGAATTACTGTTTATTCTGTGGAAATGAATGCATTGTTACCAAGAATGTCAGGAACCCACACAGATGGTAGCCAGCTTTCTTATATTGTACAAAAGATCCTACTGATCCATCAGGAACAAAAACTTTTAAAGATTCAATCATAGAAAAGTATCATGAGCACAATGACTAAAGGTCGGCGATACATCGATACGACGATATTTTTATCGATATTTTTTTTAAATATCGATTGTAAAAATATCGATAAAAGTCACCAATATATCAATATTTTCAAACATTTTTATTTTTTTAATGATCGTTTGGTAAATCCATGTGTTTTTTCGATTTTCTTTATTTCTTTTTCAAAAACATCAAAACTAAAATTTGGACTTGGCTAAGAGGCAGTTAAAATGGCACCAATGTTCAATATTTTGCCATACACGTCATAATCATGGGCACCAACAGGAGGGTACAAAGGGGGGCACCTCCCTGGCTTTTGAAATCAAAATAAAACTGGGAAAAACGTGTTAATTATATATATAAATGTATGTATGTACGTACGTACACTGTTAAAAATTTTGTTCCACCTTGCACCAAAAATTGGTTCCCATTTAGCTGCCACCAACATTTGGTGCTTAGTTTCACGATTTAATGGTGCAACCTCGGACCGTAAGCACCATTAAATCGCAAAACTAAGCACCAAATGTTGGTGGCAGCTAAATGGGAACCAAATTTTGGTGCATGGTGGACAAATTTTTTTAACAGTGTACACACACACACATTCATCAACCTGTTAATTTTTCAATTATTTACATTGTAAAAATGTTATGCTAAATATTCAGCGTTGCCATTAAAAGCTATTGAAAATTATCTAAATTTTTCTTATAATTATTGCACCAATTAAGCGATAATATAACTTTTTTTTTTTTTTTTTTTTTTTTTTTTTTGTAATAGATCCATTCCAGTTGAAAAAGTAGTCACCTTACAAAAATTATGAAAAGTAGATATCTGTTCAGAAAAGCTTCGTTTCTTACAAAATTGAAAATCAAATAATAATAATAATAATAATAAAAAATCATGCATTGATATATCGATATGTTTTTCAATGCAACGATATAGTATCAATATTTATTTTGATCGATATTTCCGACCTCTAGCAATGACGCATTGTTACGGAAAGTTATTATTATTCAGCTGTTCCATATCTTCATGCAGCTGATGGAAGATATCATAAGAATCGAGTTAATGAGTCATAATGTTATCTTAATGTCGAAGTTAATGAGTCCAAGAAATATAATTTATACCAACAATATATCAATGCTACTACTGTTTAGTTTGATATAGCGTACAATAAACTCATTTCTAAATTTCCCACACGACGAAGATAAAATTTGGTCATCTATTGAATTTAGTTAAATCCTTCTCAATTTATGCAGAAGATAGAAATTACATTTCATTGTGAAGTTATAGTTATTTCCTGCAATGGATATGCATGTGAATATTCATGTTTCTTAATGTTGCTGAGCAGAAACTATATCTCAGAAGGCTAACAAAGATGATCAACAAGTGAATTGTGAGGTACAATGAAACAATTACATCAACAAATACAGTGCAAAAATGAGACATCGAGCCCTCTCTTTTAAATAGCTCCAAATTTCCCAAGCTCTATTTAAAATTGTATTTAATTCAAGTTTAAGGAAAAAGTTTTATTTCTTGGAGAATTCATTTTTAGTATATAACATAGCCTTTACTGTCTATCAGGAAAATAGCTCTCCTGGACGGTGGCCTGGAATAGAAAGACGGGATGGTGGCGGACGCTTTATTAACAAGACTCGTCAATTAAGAATAGAGGTGATGCATGCAGGAGAATGGCGTCCAAAAAAATCACAATACAGAAAATTGTAGATTTCTTTCAACTGGAATCCCAAATTGAAAAGCTGCGTTCGTAAACTCGAACTGAAAAAGTGAGTTATGCAGCCTGAGGCAAAACCGTGCAACTAAGCGTTTGTAATCTTTACTGGTTTTGTAACTGTCCGTTCGTAAAGTCGAATTTTTTAACTGGTTTAGTTGGTTATCGAATTTTTTTAACGAAAGTAGAAGCTGGTTAACTTTCAGTTTATTTCGTTTAAGCTGGTGTTTCCCCCCTCTCTTCCCACTGAAAATACTTTGTTTTGGGTTTGGACTTGTAAATTTGTAGGGTTTTCGAATGTTTTGATTTGGAGCGGAAATTATTAGTTTGTTATTTTTAATTTTTTTTTAATTTTATGGATTTGAACAAGTTTTGAAAATTGGTTCCAATAAAATATAGTTGTTTATCATATGTTTTTATCCTTTGCATTTATATACACAAATGCGCCTCGACGAGTAGTTCGTGCTAGAGATCGGCCTATATCGCACTGCGAGGTAACCAAGTTCACTCTCGCTTTGTCTCAGTCGAAATGGAGGCAAACCGACTCCAGATGGAGCGCATGCGAGCCCGAGCGTAGGCGATGCGAGGTAGGCCGAGTCAGGGCAGGAGAAGCCAAGCGCACCAAGTACACTCTCCCACTCGCACCCGCTCGTCTTGTCTCGGAGAGAGTGTACAGGTACCATAAGAACAACCAACATAATCGAAGATGTGTTAGACTTGTCCACTGTGAGTATTAAAACCGTAAAAAAGTTACGAAAATATTTGGGCATGGTATTTCCTAAAATATATGTAATTTTGTTTTATTAATACGGTATATTCAGGTATGGCGCTGGTGATATTTTCGCCAAATTCATCTTTCGTTCTGAGAAGATATATTCATTTACTACACTGAAAAAACGTGGATAAATTTTGCACTACGAAAATTGGTTCACGAAAAAACCTCATGTCATATCTTTAACCTAAAATAATTCATTTAATGGATAAAACATCTGACGTGTTTTTGAGGAAATCATTCTGATTACTTAAACTAGTAAGGAAGGTATTTATTCGTTGCTGTCGAACACGGTCACATATTTCATCGTCTCAGGGGCGGTCAAAGGTGCAATCCCAGCAAGTCTTCGCTTGGGGCGCCAAATTTGCGAAATTTTGAGATGGGGCGCCAAAAATCAGTTCTATATGATTTTTTTTTTTTTTAATTTAGTCATTTTTCAAATTGAAAGTTAACATTTTCAGGATTAAGTCAATAAATGTGTCTCCTGAACGTGCCTCCCTCCCTTCCCAAAATGAAACATGCCCCCCATCCAAAACGAAAATAGCGCCCCTGTGCCGTATCGTTAAGAAATGGGATTTTTGTTTACCACTTCGAAAATCGCTAGGGTTCTGGCGATACCAGAAGGATACATCTTTGAAATCTATCTGCCTCAATTCATTTCTATCTTTACCATCGTGTTATGCCTTGAAAAAAAATTATTATTCTAGGGAAATTTCGTAAATTTCGGTGCGGCGCCAAAAATTCAGTTCTGTATGTTTTTTTTTTTTTTTTTTTTTTTTTTTCCTTGAATCATTTATTTTTCAAATAGAAAATTAATATTTTCAGGGTTAAATCAATAAATGTGTCCCTCAAACTGACTAACTCCCTTCCCAAAATGAAAAATGCGCCCCTACCATAGATTGCTCTACCCTCTCCAAAACGAAAAATGCGCCCCTGTGCCTTATCGGTATGAAATGTGGTTTTTGTTTACCACCTCGAAAATCGCTAGCGTTCTGGTGATACTAGAAGGATACATCTTTGAAATCTGTCTACCTCAATTCTTTATCTGTCTTTACCTTCGTGTTGTGTTGTGTGAGTTGTGTCTTGAAAAGAAAAATTCAATGTACATATTCTAAGAAAGTTTCGTAAATTTGGGAAAGACGCCGAAAGATCAGTTCAGTATTCTTTTTTTTTTTTTTTCTTGAATTAGTGAAAATCATTAGTGATCTGGTGATACCAGAAGGATACATCTTTGAAATATGTCTTTAACATCCTGTTGCGACTTGAAAAGAAAAATAAATGCATTCATTCTAGGAAATTTTCGTAAATTTGGGAAGTCGCACCAAAAGATCAGTTCTGTAGTTGTTGTTTTTTCCTCTTAAATCAGACATTTTCCAAATTGAAAATAAAAAATTTCAGGAATAAATCAATAAATGTGTTCTTCAAACATGCCTCTCTCTCTTCCCAAAATGAAAAATGCGCCCTCCCCCTTCCCCTTCTCCACTCTCCGAATCGATAAAAACGCTCCTGTACCATATCGGTAAGAAATGTGATATTTCGACATCGAAAATCGCTAGCGATCTGATAGAGCCAGATTGATAAATCTTTGAAATCTGTCTACTTCAATTCTATTTCTGTATTTGTCATCGTGTTGCGTCTTGAAAATAAAAAAAAAATATCCTAGGGAAATTTCATAAATTTGGGAGGGGCGCCAAATGATCAGTTGTAAACAATTTTTTTTTAATCAGTAATTTTTTCAAATTGAAAATTAAAATTTTCAGGTTTAAATCAATAAATGTGTTTCCCAATGTGCTTCTTTCACTTCCCAAAATGAAAACTGCGCCCCCTCCCCCTTCCCCTTCTTCACTTTCCGAATCGAAAAAAGCGCCCCTGTACCATATCGGTAAGAAATGTGATTTTTCGACATTGAAAATCGCTAGCGATCTGGTAGTACCAGAAGGTTAAATCTTTGAAATCTGTCTACTTCAATTCCATTTCTGTATTTTTCATCGTGTTGCGTCTTGAAAATAAAAAAAAATTTCTAGGAGAATTTCGTAAATTTGGGAGGGGCGGCAAAAGATCAGTTGTATGTGATTTTTTTTTAATTCAGCCATTTTTCAAATTGAAAATTAAAATTTTCAGGATTAAATTAATAAATGTGTTCCCAAACGTGCCTCTCTCACTTCCCAAAATGAAAACTGCGCCTCCCCCCCCCCCTCCCCCCATCTCCACTCTTCAAATCGAAAAAAGCGCCCCTCTATCATATCGGTAAGAAATGTGATTTTTTGACATCGAAATCACTATAGCGATCTGGTAATATCAGAAGGTTGCAAGTTTGAAATCTGTCTACCTAAATTCTATTCTACCTTTACCATCGTGCTGTGTCTAGAAAAGAAAAGAAAAAAAAAAAAAGAATGATTTTACGGAAACTTGGTAATTTTGAGAGGGGTGCCAAATTTACGAAATTTGGCGAGAGGGGGCGTCAAGAGATCAGTCTTATATGTTTCTTTTGTTTTTTTGAATGTTTGAATCATCCAATTGTTAAATTGAAAATTAACATTTTCAGAATTAAATTAATAGATATGTCCCCTATAAACGTGTTCCCTCTAAACAATCTACATTGTGTTTGATTGTCTAGTAATTATACTTTATTATTAGAAATTAATTTAGGAAAAGGCAGGTCAATAAAGCAAGTGTTCAGAAAATTCACTTTAATTCTATATTTTATTTTTCTTCGATCGAAAAAATATCTAGAGTAGCTTAATTTGCTAGATGTATCATATATGAGTAATATATATTTGTTGAAATAATAATATTGACAATTTTGAGTTGCTTACAGGGCCTGATTTACCATTAGGCCCACTAGGCCCGGGCCTAGGGGCCCCCAAATTTTGAAAGTTTTCAAAATTTTTTAAATATAATGGTCTTTTTATGGGAAGTACTGAACAAAAGAAATAAAAAAATTTTAGTTACACATCCACAAATTCCATATTTATTATAGTCACAGAGAGTTAAGTTAGATAGATTAACCTAATAAAACCTAATTAAGCAAATCTTTCCGGTTCCGTATACAACTTCTTCATATGTACACGGAGACAAGGGCTTTACGCTGCTGTTCTCCTTCTCTCGCCTTTTTTAAAGAGATGTTCACCTTAACTGTACTGTCACCTAAACTGTAATTTTCAAAGAGCCATAACCAATGTGACAGTTTTGGCCCTCCTTTTTGGTGAGATCGTGGAAACAGTGGAAAGGTTACTTTGTATTATTTACAATTATTGTTATAAAATTAAGTAATCTTTATTATTATATAATTTGTGGACCCTGTGGTAAAATGTAAGTTTAAAATACAGGAAAGTGTGCTTTAAAATCAGTGTTCATAGGGGGGTATTGATTAATTCAAAAGTTTTGAGGAAATCAAGATCATACTAATTATAACAACAACAACAAAACACAACAAAAATCGTGCGAAAGTAAACTATGAGTTTTAATTGTAAAAAGTTAGTCTTAACGAATGTAGCTTGATCTGGTAATATTGTGACCTAAGGAAATATATATTTGTTTTGGGGGCCCCTCTATGAATGTTGGGCCTACAGTAAAAAAATTTCTAAATCAGGCCCTGGTTGCTTAATAAAATTATTCTATATTATGACATAAAAGAGCAATTATAATTATTACATTCCAAACTATATAGATTAACGATTTACTGCAGATGCAATACATATTGGTAAAAAGGATGCATGACAAGTATATTTATATATACTCATCTGCAGCAGTATAGTACTGTTATAATTATAATTGATAAAGGTATTTAATATATAAAAAAATGTTTACGGTTATTTTTCACATTTTAAAGTTGAGGTACCTTAACCCATATCAAATAGTTGAACTTCACACGATGAGGTATTTATTAGGTTTTGCAACAATCTTAATAATGTCTGAAATCCATGTGAAATAAGCGGAAAACCGCCGTTAAAGTTTAATGTGTTTTGTTCAAGCTGTCAAACCACGGGCGTACTGGCCATTTGGTTTTCCTGTGCATGGACCAGGTCGATTAGTGTCTGTAAAAAATGAGCCACCCCGGAAGTTCTTTTTTTTTTTTTTTTTTTTTTTTTTTTTTTAATGTTTAAATATAACTGCCTTCCCTAAGGTTTTTTTTAAATCCCAATTGCTTCCATATGTCCCTCCCCCTTTTTTTTTTTTTTGTTTGGTAGGAGTAATAGGATATTCTAAGAAAAATATGGGGCTATTGGGGACATTGGTGGAAGGGTGTCCGATCCGAGCGAAGAAGTTCTGGGATGAGACGATCATTAATCAGGTAGTTGGGGAGGAGCCTTCGATACGCTCCATTTAACCTCATTAGAACCCTGGTCATATAGAGACGCGTTTTGTATACATCCCCTCTTCCTCGGATCGCTCCAGAAATGTGTTCCAATACCAAAGAAAAGGCGCGGGGCGATTCTCTGCTTGACGCACAGAACAAAGGAACAATGATAGCAATGTTAAAAGTCTAAAGTTAGTCTTTGCTTTCTGAAATTATTCGTTCAGGACTCGGACAAAGTTTTAGATTATATATTCTTCTACTTCATATCTAATCAGCGAATGGAGATTTTTGTTGTATTGTCTTATAGTGCTGTAAGAGTTTTTGTCTCAATTTGGTTCTTGTAAGAATAGCGGCATAATAAGTGGCAAATTGAAGAAGACGCAAGTTTTCAAAATGATTGTAATGGTACCAGTTGTAAATTAATGAAAACCCATATATTATAAATATTTTGATTAAAACATTTTGGCACCAGGAAATAGTTTCAACAAATGATCGGTTAAAATGGGATTTTATTAGTATTCCGAAGCGATTATAGAAGCATGTGTAATTGTAAAAGCGATCTTTTAGTGAGAATAACAGTCCCAAAATTTGTTAGTGACAAATGTCATCGGCATCAAATCCTATTTGCCAAGTTTCAGATCGATTGGATTATTGCAAGTGAGTTAAATTGGCCTCCGCAGAACATTTCTATAAGCAAAATATGCGGCAAACTACTTTTCAAAATTTAATCCTTAACTAGGGGTATGGAACATCGCACAATTTTTCAAATTCACTAAATAATACTCATCATTGCATTAAAATATGATACGGGATGTTATTTACCATTTACATATTTTCACTTATTTAAAGACCCACCTAATTGGCGAAGATATTCGATAGACATTACATTGTCCTTTCTTGTGCGGGAAACAGATACAAATCAATCGTTGGTGGGTGATGCTCAAGGGCAGAAAACTCTGTGTTAAAGTAATTCGTGATTATTTTTATTTTTTCCCCCTTTTAAAAAAACTTTTTACGCTTTTATCGCATTTGTACGGGAATTTAGGTGGTGGGGAAGTTTAGAACACGTAAGAGGCATTAGCAGAGAGATTTTAATCAAAATAGTTAGGGCTGTTTTTTAGAAATTATTGAAGAACGAGATTTTTTCATGATTTTTCATTATTTCAATCTTATGAGCATGCGCGATTTTGACGAAAACCTAAATGACAGGACCCATGGCCACCGCCAACCCATGTACCAAATTTGAAGAGTGTAGGTCAATTTGTTCGGGAGTTATTCTGACCACGTGCACACAGACAGGCATTTTTTTTTCTATAATAATCTCTTTTTTTTTAAATCTGGTTGATCCAAAAAAAAAAAAAAAAAAAAAAAAAAATTTATCGAATGCTGTACTTTCATTACCCTATGTAAAGATATAATACCCAGATTTGCCCGCCATCGACATACACAGCCAACCATCCACACACAAATTCGAAGTTATTATAAGGGATTTAAAAATGGATCTATTTTAACTTAATGTCAAAGCCTGAAACATATTTTGCAGTATTTCGAATAATTTCACGAGATTGAGTAGTTCTGATCGTTTCAAACTTAAATTCTATGAATACAGTTTAGATATAAGGTGAGTTAAAAATAGCCAGGTAAATTCAGATGGCTGCTTTCAAATGATGCTGATGGTGTTGGATTCCGATTCTTTTGGAAGTGAGCATAATTTATCAACACATCATTTAAATGTCTTTGATAAATCAATCTTAAAAGTAATTTACTAGCTAATTTCAAATATTACAAAAGTGTTATTTCTAATACGGAAAAATCTTTTTAAAAAATGGTTAATTCTTTTAAAGGGGTGCAGTTACTTTTGAATTTTGAGTTTAACATACAACGCACCTTTGAAACAATTACATCCATACATTTCTAAACATGTATTTGTTAAAATTGCATTCCAAACCTCTCATCACACGTACATTCCTTTAGTTTGCAGTTTTAATTTATTAAATTTCTTGTATTAACTTCCGACTTTGTGTGTATATTTATGTGTTTTGTTTGTCGATGGCAGGCAAATATACGGAGGCCTAATTATGTGAGACTCTTTGACATCATCAAATCGGGCTGAAACTTAGCAGATAGATTCGATGTTGGTGACAATGCATTCTGTACCATTTTGAAGGCTGTCACTGTCACTAAAAGATCATTTTTATGGAATGCTAATAAGCCAACTTGCCGTCATCCAATCGCATTGAAATAGCCTTAAACCAATCATTGAAGAAATTCTTTCCTGTTGACAAAATAATTTTAGTATAAATAATAAAATTGTTTTGATCAGAAGAAATAAAAGATACTTGGATCTGAGTGCATAAATTCACATTCATTTTGAATGAATAAATTTTGAAAAGTAGTTTGCCACATATTTTGCTGATAGAGATGGTGTTAGCATCTAAATTTAAATTTTTAAAACAAGCACACGCTGGCAGCAGAAACGGTGCTATGTTAATGAATATAAAAATTGACTTATGTATACAAAGGATTTATATTAAAAACTTTGTTTTTATGGGTTATATTATTTTTACAGTCAAAAACGATTTTTTTGTGAAGTGTTAGTTGCAAAATCGCTTTTTACTTAAAGAGCGCAAAAGGCTTTTTTTCCTAGAAAATTTTATTTTTTAATAATATCTTTTGCGGAATAGGAAGGTTTATGTTCTTTAACTGGTAATTTCCAAATCTCCCTTCTTGCTTATACCAGCAAAGAAATTGTTTTTTGATGGATATGCATTTACAAGATGATTCATCCTAATGTCACTAATTGTAGCTGGTTGTCTATAAATTCATATTTGATCTAGTTAAAACAACAATTGCCTTTGAATATAATTTCAGAGTTTTGAAGAATGATTTCAGCTAGCCTTCGTCAAGTCTAACAAGCAAATCTATCACAACGTTCTTACGCAGCTAGGTAAACCTTCTACTCGAGGTGATGTGTCAAAATTGGAAATGGACTGTTCCACAGGTTTTCTCGGGAGACAATTTTATAAATGATCCAAAGTGGACAACTTACAATAGTATTTACCTTTCATAATTCAATGTCAAGCGCAAGTCATGACTCCAGTCAACACACCTAAAAATCTAAAATCCTTTTGTTGTGGAAATTCACGCTTCAAATAACCGCTGGTGAGAAAACGGAATCGTTAATCTTAAAATAAATATCCATACCCTCTGGTCCCGAATGGTGTTAAAGGGTAAACACCATATAGGACAATGGAATTTTCTTTGGTTTACTTTTTCTTTTGAATCCGACAGGGAGAAGAAAGGGTTAAAGAGAGAGCAAGCTGTTTGCGTAAATTAAAGAACTTTAGGCTGAAAATGTTACTGGATTTGATATTATCAGGGCTCACACTCAAATCACAGAATGAAAATCACTGGCTTTTCAATGACTTTTATGGATCTAAATAATGTTTTTAATGACCTTTGAAAATTTGTTTTCGTGCATCATGTCGATATATAAATTTTTAATAGAATATATTATACCAGAAAGTTTACAAGTTGGCGCATGCGTAATAAAATATGTCACAGAATTCTGATAACAGTGCGGACAAGTGGTGGTCACTCGGGGATAGCAAGTCTGAGTAGTACTATTATAAAATTTGCGGTTGGCACAACAGCCGCAAAAATTAAGGACTTTTAAGCACCTCTAAGCATTTTCAAGTACTTTCAAGGCCTTGAAAACAAGTTCAAAAATATTAAGCTCTTTTAATAACTTTCAATGACCGTGGAAACCCTGATTACGTTAAAATGGAAGATTACATTAGAAAAAGATTCTAACTTTCGTAGTCAGCAGTTAAGAGCTTCAAAAGAATCATTCCTGCGATTATTAACATCCTAATCAATTATGGATTACTAAAAATGAAAATCAAATATTGAATTGTGTAGCTGATCTTATGGAAAATATAAACTTTCTTTATTTTTATTTTTCACCCTTCTTATATATTATATTTATAAGTTCAAATTGCTTTTTCCAGAGAAAAGCAAAATAAATTTATTGATTTTGATAAATATTTTGGTAATCGTTGCGGAAAAAAACCCTCCCTTTTAGAGGGCCTCATGAGTTGATTTCTTTTAATATTACTTTAGAGTATTCTTTACCATATAATGTTTATGTAAGTGTTTACTGATAGAATTAAAGCGTTAACAAAATTAAAATCGGAAAAAATACAAATTCAAAGTTGTGTCGGCTAAGAATATTTAATCCCTTTTAAGGCATCTATGTAGAATCCAATAATACATTTAGACGTTATCAAACGCAAAAACTACACTAGGACATTGATGCGCCAAAACAACGTGAACCGTAACAGTCTGGAAATGGTGTGTCTTTCAGGGGTTTCCACTTTTTTTTACTCTGAAAAGTTCTGCTTGTTCTACATTTTTTTTTTTAATTAGACTTTATAGGCCTTTATCAAACTAAACTAAACTGTAGCCCCTAAAAAAAAAATCTAACTCCACCATTGTTCTGTGCACACATTAGTACACCATTATATTTTTATTCAACTATTTTTGTAGTTGAAAACAAAGCTATGAATGTTTTCCTCTTTTTGACATTTTGACTGTTTTCACCCCTGGTCTTTGAAGAGGAAAATGTCGCGCATTTACGCATCAAGAAGGAGAAAATCCGAAAAACTCTCTGACAATCAACGCAATACTATCTGTCTACTAATTAATTTTTGTAAGACAATTTTGGTAAAAATCATTTGAGAGAAAGCATACACTTTTTACAAAATGATACTTGTTCTGAACAGATATTGTAAGAAATTCTTTCAATTGGTCTGTCAAATAAATCGAATTTTAAAACTCAACAAAACTGCACATTATGAAACATTAAAATACAGTTGTCTTAAAAACACGAAGCGTCATCGTCCGTATCCGTAGTTGGGTTGTCCATCAATAAACACAATATTTGAAGTTTAAAAATACTGTTTAATATGTACATTGTACATACTTAAAGGAAGAGCCTTTTTTTTTACAAAGACAACTTATCAGTTAAGAATTTAACTTATTAAATTGTGCTATTAAAGAAAAAGTGACCTTCTATTGTTGGTGAAATTAAACTTCCTTTACCGTCTTAATTATCATTTAAAACAAATTAATCGAAAATATATAACTTCAATTTTTAAAGCAAATTATTAATTGTGTAAAATATAAATTTCTGTTCGAGTTTGAAATCCCTCGTTGAGATCTTACGATGAATCAAAGTAGGTACGTAATGATATGTAGTATAACTGAGTATTGAGTCTTTTAATTGACTAATTATAACTATATATTAGGATGGTCTATGTAAGGCATCAAAAACGAAATTTCATCTGATTTTAACTCTCACCCCTTCCTTCCTTTCGTTTTGGTCTATCTTGACAGTGTGCCAAATTTCATTTCAATAATATATTAACCCGTGTCGCAAATAGCCTGAAGTTGTTAAAAGATTACTAAAATTGAAATTGTTTGAAAAAAAAAATATTAAATTTCTTCGGCTTCAATTTCATACCCCCGAATATTTTTTCTTTTGACCTATTTTTGTAGAGAACCAAGTTTTATTATGATAAATTAGTATTAACCCTGCTAAATTGAAATTGAAGTTTGTAAAAATAAAAACAGAATTGACAAAAATGAACGAACATATTCTAAAAGTTTTATTTCCTAAATTTAAAAAAGTTGCAAAATATTGATACAATTTAACTAACAAAATCTAACATTTAAACAACAAAAATGTCAGATTTTTAGAGGTATTTTTTTTTTTTAGTAATGCCTCATATTTTAAAATATGTGTAGTACTGCTTGCAGTGATCGTCCACACGTTGATCGTTGCTGCACACGTTAATCACTTTTCATTTACAAAAATGAACACAATAATATTTTTTATAGTCAAAGGTAAAAAATGGGGGTAAGAATACAAAATTTGTAAGTTGGAAAATAAGGAACACCCTGCGCTGTACAGTAAAATGCAGTTATGTGATGCGAACTTCCATTTTCCTTACGGCACAGCTTAATCTCTTTAAATTTTCAAAAAATTGCTTACAATAATATTTTTATTGCCAAAGGGAAAAGAATTGGAGGGTGAGGAAAAAAGAAATCTGAAAGTTAAAAAAATAAGGACCACATATATGCCGTAGTCCCTTATTACAAATTTTTCTGTTAAACTTTCTAGGCCATTTTGTTACGATTTAATTGCAAAATCTGAAATATGATAAGAATAGCTATTTGATATGCATACTACTGATACCATTACAATCACTTTGAAAACTTACGTCTTCTTCAATTTTCCACTTATTTTGACGCTATCCTTACAAGAACCAAATTGAGACACAAACTCTTATAGCACTATAAGACAATAAAAAAAAAACCTCCATTCGCTAATTAGATATAAAGTCACAGAAATTTACGGATTGAGATATAGCATGTAAAATATGTTATGTTTCAATTCTTCGTCTTTCTGAAAAAGGTAAAGAAGTCCAACAAAGAGGCAAATGAGTTGAACTGGCGACCGCTGAACTTTTTTAATTGGAAGGTCTTTGTAAAGAAATTTATTTTTAAAATCTAAAACTTTGTCCGAACCCTGAACAAATAAGTACAGAAAGCTAAGACGAACTTTTAAGATTGCTACTCTTTGTCCTATGTTATGTGCGGTCAAGCAGAGAATCGAGTAGCCCCTTTCTTTTTGTATTGAAAAGTAAGCACAGTCCTGGAGCGATCGCAGAAAAGGGACCGTACACAAAGTGCATTTCAACGTGACCAGGGTTCTAATGAGGTTAAATGGAGCGTATCGAAAAATCCTCCCCAACTACATGATTAACGATCGTCTCAACCCAGAACTTCTTCCCTCGGTTACAGAACCGGTGGAAGAGTGGCCGAAGATAGCTTCACGCCTGAGGCGAGAAAAGGTCCAAAGAAGTCTGAAGACCACCCGTGCCGTAATCGTGCAGACTATTGTTGGGCTATAAACCCATTACTATAGTTGGCGACAGAGCATCTTGTTCGGACATCTCAAAAAACCACACACCTTCTCGGGGGTTACTTTTACGGGGTGGGAAAGTGGGCTGCAGAAAGGATGGGTGATCTTGCTAAATGGTTGATGTGAAACTGTCGCCAATAGGTCGTGAGACTTGTTTACTGACCGGCAACTAAAAAGAAGTACCAGACAGAGACAGGGCAATAAATGTCCCTCAAAGCCTCAAACTATTGTGCTGGACTCGTCAGCATTTTAAAGTTGCCGTCTCAGCAGGGTAGTGTAATCCATCATTCAGGAAAGCCAATTTGTACCAATACGTCAGATTGAGAATCTGACTACAATAAACTATTGTAGATAGCAAAAGAGGTTCCCATTTAGTGCACGGTCCCGACTTGTAACAAAAAATCATGTACACCGGTCAACTTGAAGGAGAAGGGGGAAGGGGGGGTTCGTTAATCACGTAAAGGAGGAAATTTCCTAGAATGACTCAGTGTCCCCTTCCCTCAAGTACTTAGAAGGTGCCTGCCTGCATTTCCTTAAAAGTGGAGATGGCATATAGTCTCTGGGTGTGGGCTTATAGACACCTTTGTGTTAGCGAGTCTCGTTGAAATTTTGACGGGAGAAATTTCGATAGCAAAAAAACTTCATTTTATTCACATTGTTCTCTAGTAAAAGTATTGCAAACTCTATCTGCGTTCTTTTGAGTTTTGTGTATAACAAAATGTTAGGAAAGAAAAAACCATCCGGATGGTTTAATAGGAAAAGGAAAGCTCAAGAAACAAAACAACATGAAAAACAGGCAAAAGTCATGAAACAGTTTTTTATACTACCGTCTTCCACCTCAAGCGAAGAAATTCCGAGAATTGTAAGTATGAAGTTATGTTATTTCAGTTATGTTGAAAAAATTTAGTTATGGAAAGAATGTAGCCTGCTAATTTCAAAACCAGCCATGCAATTTAATTTTATATTGAAATTGTTTTAGGATAAAATTGTAGACGAAACTATTTTAAGATAAAACGGCGACTTCAATTTTAATTTTTGCAGTGATAAAATATTTTTTAAATTGGTATTAGTTACATGTTTTAATTTAATATGGATCCAATGAAATATAAAGAATAGTTAGCATTTAAAATATGTATATTTATTATTGAAAAACAAAAACAAAATGAAATTAATCATTGTACTCTATTATAAAGTTTTTTGTTATTGTTGTTAGTTATTTGCCTAATTTAAATAAGTAAATACAAATAATTAAGCGTTTTTTTTATTTTAATATATTGTTAACTTAACGAAAGTTTAAAAACTTTTTCGAGTCAAAATGGTGTTATACAACTACTAAATTAGTTCCCTAATGCAGTAATCGAGGTCGATGTGTGATTGTAAAGGGAGTTCACCCACAAAACCAAGAAGAACATGTTAATAAATAAGAAAATAATAATTGTTCATACATAGTTAATTGAGACATGTCATGTCAAATAATTTTAAAGATTTATTTTAAATTTTCGATTTCATTTTTAGTGGCATTTTAAAATTTAGATTACATTCCATTTTTGACAAGTAATATTTATTATCGTATTTTAAGTGCCGGAAACATATTTTTTTGATAAATTTACATGTTTATAATATTTGTTATATGATTATGCATGTTAGTAGATGAAGAAAAATGGGTAACAAATTTCAATAATATAAATGCTAAATTTAATTAATTTGTTTTTTAAAATTTAAAATTTTTCTCTCCCTTTCTGTTTTCGACGACTAATTGTTAATTTTAAGGTTTTTAAGTATATATTTTTTTAATACTTAATAAATAATTTGCAATTTGCATAGAACATAAATCTTTCAAAATATTTGGATTCCAAACTCTAAAAATTGGAGAGGGATAAGAATTTAATAAAAGTTGAGGGGGGGGGGGGCGCAAAATTGGGGGAGGGTGTCAAAATTGGGGGAGGGCGCCAAAATTGTTCTCGCTTAGTGTTAAAAATTTGCTTTGACCGCCCCTGCATCGTCTACCTCTATATCCTGTAAACTAAAACTGATAGAACTTTTGTGGGTGCAGGTGGCAAGGTATGTATATTTATTTAGTCCATACCTGAATATATCTACCTAATGTATTTCTTTTTTTCTATCGCTCTGAATTTTTGTTCATCTGCAACTTGTACTTCAGCAGCTCAACAACGCTCCCCTTTTCTTCCTCTATATCTATAGCATTTTCTCTTCCTCGATGTTTCGAATATCTACAACTAAATTCTATGACTTCTTATTCTATGCTTTCTTGTAATATGTTGTCTTATTAATGATGACATTTTTACTGTTCGCAGCGCATGTCTTTAATTATGCGTACATATTCTACATCTAAATATTCATCTTATGTCTTTTATTTAAGCCATATTTAATTGCCAAATTTTTGTTCAGCTTACCATGTCTTTGTAAAATAAATTGATTAATTCTGCTTTGCAATGATCTATCTCAGACACCATTCTCGTTCAAAGCATATATCTGTATTTGTATTTACATAGCCCGCACCTGGATACCCACTTGAAACCTTTTTTTCTTCTTTTTTTTTTACCTCATTTAACTCAGGGCCTATTCTAACGGGCAGTCGTGGCTCATTTGGGCAGTCGTAAATTGAAAATGAGCAGTCGTAAATCAGAAATTGGGCAGTAGTAAAAAAGCAAAATAATAATAATAATAATAATACATAAAAAAAATAAAAAAATAAAAAATCTAAATTCATTATAATTTTCTCTCTCTAAATTTTCTCTCTTTTGGTTTTTTTTCTTTATCAACTTTTCAAAGTTTTGCGAAAGCATGATTTCCTGCAAAGTTGCACAGATTATTTTTACATTTACTTCTTTAGGAAGTATTCAGCTAAAAGCAAAAAGCTTTGGCCTTGCGTTGCGTTTCCTAGCATACAATAATGTGGATAAGTCAAGATACGTATAGAATAAAAAAACCTATTCAAATTGGCTCAGTATAGATCCCAAATTAGAATATCTTTAACCCTCATCTTCGAATCGTCCCTTAATCAGAAAGCATGCAAGTTATTATAATCCTCTTAAAGAGCTAAAAAGATTAGTATTCAAAATTTTAAGCAGTCAGAATTTTTCTTCTCGTTTTGAAGATCAAGTCTGCTAAATTTTATCGAAGTTTAATAAAACTGTATATTTCTAGTTAGGATTTTAACCCTTAAGGGGGCAAAAAAGGGGAGGAGAGTGTTTTCCGAAATTTTAACCAGCCAGGAATCTTCTTTGTTTCAAAGATCAAGTGTGAAAAATTTCATTAAGATTGGAATAAAACTGCAGCTTCTTATTAAATTACTTGCATAAATAAAGACACTCTCATTTAAATATATAGATTTTGTTACACTACATTATTAAGTTCAACATTCATATAATATTAAAATTTATTTTGAATGTAATTTAATGACATGGTATTTTACTTCATTTTCTTAAGAAAGTGAAGAAAAAATCTTCTTGCGAGTATACATTTGTATTATTTTTTTAATTTTGGAATATTTTTAGGAATTCAAGTAATTCTTTTTCCATTGTGATGACAAATGCTTCGTTTTTATTTCAAATTAATATTCGGTTTTACTTGCTAATGTGTATAGGATTTTTTATCCTATTTTATATTTCCTGTGTCTATTTATTTAATGACTTTTATTTCAATGGAATCTTTTTAAGCTTTATGGCTTAGGAAGGCTGGATAAGAGAATTTAGAGTCTCAAAAGATTTAATTTCAAGAAAAATTGCAGTGTAAAAATTCAAATTGATATATAACTCAATTTGATCATTGATCTATAAACCTCCCCAAACGGGGTTTTTGTTAGAATTAAGCTTCATGTTATTTGTCGTTTTTAGCCATGCTATCCTATTTTAGTAAGAATTGTTCAGTTTGTTTTAAACATTTCTCTATTTACAATACGTACGCAAATGTGACAATATCATAATCACTCAATTTGCAACTTTATAAACTTTTCATAATAAATCTTTATTTTCTGGTCGTGCATTTACAAATCTAAGCTTTTGGGTTAATTGCATGACTTGGATTGTAAGGTGTATTTTTTCCCATAGAAAATAAGAACAAGAATCTGTTGAATAAGAAATCAGTAAACTTCGTGGCGAGTGTGACAAAATCATTTGCAGTTACTATAGAATGAGATGAAATAGTCTTGGGGTATTGTTGACAACTGAGCTTCTTTTTTCCACATTCAGGATTCGCATCGCAAGCAAAAAGCAAAACCTCTCTCTTTGGTTGTGTCCCTTCTCCCCTATTTCCGGTCAACGGTACTGTAGTAACTCTATCCCCTGGAATGTGGTTGAGCAACTGGGGCGAGGGGACATTTTTTTTTTTATCTTTCTATAGTGTATTTTTAGGGGGTCGGTGACAACAGGTTGTTTGTTGTTGGGAGAAGAGAAACGAGTACGAGACTGTAAAAAAAAAAGACTTTGAATTGCTGAAAATGATGACTGGATGAAGTGGCTGGTAATCTTTTATTATGTTTCCCTCAGAGACAGAAGTGAAATAATTTATAATTGGTATAATTGTCTCTTCGATGTCACAGTGAAAAGGTATGTCAATTTTAAATAAATATGAAATATATAGCAGGGCACGGGATTACTGTATTAAAAATCGAGTTATTGCTAAATTTAAAGAAAAATTATCAGATGATATTGTTTTTTATTTTTAAGTTGACATTTTTTTATAGTTTAAAACACAGCTGAATTAACATATATAATTCTGTAATTCAAGAACTAGAGGATGTGGGGTTAAGCACTCTGATATTGCATGCCAAAGGTACTGGGCTCGAATCCTGGATAATGGATGTTGATTACGATCCAGAATTCACGTTAAACTATAGGTCCTATCTTGGCTAGCCGTTATTGTGTATAAAAATAGGCTGGTAAGCGAACAAATCAATAACCATAAACTAGAATTTTATTAATGAAAATGAAACATAATTTTTATAACATTTTAACGCAGCAATTTTAAAATTGCAAGTCCCCAACATGAATATTTTGAATTCCCTAAACAAAAGAAGAAAAAAGTTACATTTACAAATGCTTAAAAAAGGGTCAAATTTAACTTTTACTTGTGGTATATCAATCATCAGGGGTTGGGCAATGAGTGCTTGTGAGGAGAAGCGACAGGAATTAACTTTTTGTGCAACTTTTAATGAAATTGCACATTGTAACCTTTAACCCTAACCAATAAAATTGTACTTCAAAAGATTGAAATCAAAATTGATGAAGGTGGTTTGTGAAGGTATTTTTTTTTTCTTTCTAATTCAAGTTTTTACAATACATAAAACTCTATGCATTTGGTAAATTTCTCAGATACTTACCCCGGCTCTCTAAAATATTAAACGACAGGTATTTTGACTGCATAAAAAAATAAAGTAAAAACTTATAGACATGATGACTCAACGAACTTACTTATTTACTCGTTAATTGTAATTAATTTAATTTATATTTACGATATTTTTTTTAGTAAGAACTTTGGCAGATAGAAGGAATCTTTGTTTCTTTTGAGGGATTTAAATGCACTTTCATCACGAAAGAAATTTTTCCTGGCAAGACAAGGTTTTAATTCTTGCTGAATGCTTAACTTGTTGAACAACACACCCATTCTTACTAAATTCAAAGCATCCAAAACACCAACTTCAAAAATCGCACCCCCTTTCCCCCTCCCCCCCCTTAAATCTCCTCAAATGCATATGCATATGATGTTTATGCCACTGTTCAACTTTATTATACATAAGTTTTTTTTTTTTTTTTTTTTTTTTTTTTTTTTTTTCCAAGTGGGGAGGACAAGAGGGGGGGGGGGGGAGTTCTGGGCAGTCGTAAATTTTGCTTACAATAGGCCCTGATTTAACTAACTAAAATCTTCTTTATTTATTTATATAAATATAACTACTTCGCATTCACAATATCTTCATAAATTCCTTTACAGTAATCTAAATTCCATGCCCAATCTTAATATTTCTCCGAAATACACAGTTATATACCCTTTAATTTAAAATGTATTGATTTTGTGTTATTAATCTCAGCATACCTCCTGTTATTTATGTACACTGTTCCACCTGCATATTATGTAAGATTTGATAAAGTCAATTTGGTCTCTTAACTCCTTATACAGCGTGTCCCCGTATAACCTGGCCGACCTTTATTTTTGACACCGTTGGTCCTAGATGCATAGTCCCAATTGAAGAAATGTTTTAAATTGTTAAAATATTTTTACTGAATAGTTTTTAAGTTAGGAAAGGGGTTGGTATAAAAATTAAGGATTGTAAATTTTTATATGGTCCCCAGTTCCCTCAACTCATATTTAGGAAAATGTTGCCCATGAAAAAACATTTCAAACAAAAAAATATCGAAATTTGTACGACCAATATTCATGGAGATATGAAAAATTGAATTTAGTGACTTATACCACTTTACACCCGTGGTCATTAACATATTTTAAGGGGATGTACACAAAATGAAATACAGAGAAAAAGCAATTGCGTTTGGAAAAAATTTCTGTAATATTGCTATGTAATCGAAATGGGAGAGAGGCTGCTAGACAATATGCAATTAAATTTCTAAATGCGTATTGTAAAGCGTTTGCGAGAAATGGGTAGCATAGGAAGATGTCCTCGATTCGGAAATTCAAGAGTGGTAATTTGGGCTATAGTGTTGCTTTCCCTTATTCAGTGTCAAGGACGTTAGTGAAGCATGTGGATACTCAAAAACCTATACGTGGAGAGTCTTAAACCGACACGGTGGACATCCTTATCGCCCTAGATTGGTGCAAGAGTTTTTGCCTGGGGATGAAAATAGACGGTTTGATTCCTGCAATTCCCTCATGAACAAGCTAAAATTGGAATCATAGTTGCACGTTTTCAAGAACTTGGGTAGTAAATAGGCAAAACACACACTTTTGGTCCCTGCAAAATCCGACCAAACAAGCATCAAGTGCGATGTTAACGTTTGGTGGGGCATATGGAAAGGAGCGTTAGTAGGACCTTTCTCTTTTACTGATACATTAACAGGTAAAAAGTATGCGAACCTGTTACAGGAACCTTTATCTGACTTTCTGGATGAATATGTTTTGTTAGCAAACCTTAAAAAGATGTGGTTTCAACAGGATGATGCACCACCCACAAGCAGCTTCCTGCACACCAATACTACACAACATGTTTCAAGACAACATTATAGGCTATTGTGGTCCGGTAGAATCGTCTCCTTGATCACCAGATCTAAATCTTTTAGATTTCTTTCTTTGGGAATTTTTGAAAAGCAAGGTCTATGAAAAAAAATCGACGAGTCTATTAGATTTGCAGAATCGAATTTTATCCTCTGCCAGGTGTATTATGCTTGCAATGCTGAAAATTTTTGAAGATGAATTTGAATCACGTGTGCGCTTAGGTATTTTAGTCAAAAGAAAACATTTCAAGCATATGTAATTAAGAAAGAGGTTATTTATCCTTTTCACTTTGTTCATTTCTATTACATTTTATTTTTTGTTTGTGTTAACAAAAAGCGCTGCTTTCTGATTATGTTATTATTTAAAATTACTTAATTAAAATTGTTTATAAGTTTGTTTGCTGTTTATTATGTGTTATAAAATTTTTAATTTTTTTTTTCAAAGCAGTTTCTAGTCAAAAATTATAATGTTTTAGGCGATGAACAACTTCTTTGCCATAGTCAAACCTTTTCTAGAAGCTCGCTGTTATTCCGATAAGACGATATTTTCTCATTTCAATTTATGTACGGGCCCCCCAAATAGCGTTAAAACTTTAAACTCCAATAACACCGTGGCTATTGGTCGAACAAATTTCAATTTTTTTTTTTATTGGAAATGTTTTTTCATGGGCAACATTTTTCTAAATTTGAGTTGGGGGAACTGGGGACCGTATAAAAATTTACAATCCGTAATTTTTATACCAACCCCTTTGCTAACTTAAAAACTATTCAGTTAAAATATTTTAACGATTTAAAACATTTCTTCAATTGGGACTATACATCTAGGACCAACGGTGTCGAAAATAAAGGTCGGCCAGGTTATACGGGGACACGCTGTATGTATCTTCATAAGGATAAGGTTTATGCTTAATGATTTTATTACTTAAAATTTAAATTTATCTAAATTCAATGAGAAATTTAAACTTTGTTCAGTCACAAAACTCAGCAATTTTTTTTTTTTATAATAATATTTTCTTTTTATGAGTGTTGTTATACTATTGAGTCTTATTGAGTAATGATTTTTATACCACCACATATTCCAATTCCTTATACTCTAAAAACATTTTGAAAAAACAAAGCTTTTTTTTTTTTTTTTGCTTTTCTTGATGTAAAGATTTAATTAAGGAAAAAGTTTTACTTTAACATTTTAAAATTCAAGACAATTTAAAAATAAGACTGAAATTTTAAAATGTTAAATAAGTTCAAATTATAAAGTGGTGCATAAAAACTATCGTTAAATTTTTTTATATTTAATATTTTTAGGCACAAAATTTTCAATATTTCAAATATTTGCCAAGTTTACTTTACAATTAAGAAGTTAATGAGGAATTCCTGTGTAACCAGATCAAAAAATTATAAAATGCAAGATTTGACAAAATTTAATGCTATACTTGTAATTTATTTTAATTATACATCCTGAATTAAGAAATTGACTAATAAGTTGTAAGATTACAGCTCAAAACAATTTATGTTTCTAGGCCAGGACAAATGCTTACAAGTTGTACACATTGTTTGACAATAAAATATTTGGTTTTAACCAAAAGATGCAGTGCAACTTCTTAATTTCCGACAATGCTTTATTTTCTTGTTTCAGATAAAGGCTAATTTACGTTTTACATCATGTGAGATATTATAAAAAAATTTATTTTGACTGTGCATTAAGAACTTTTTCAAAATACAATGGAATACCCAAAAAATAATCAATATGATATGAAATTAATTCATCATATTTGAATTCTAAATGAGATAATATTTTTGAATAGTGTCAGAAAAGGGAATAAACTTGAATACAGAAATATTAATATTTGAAAATGTTGTTGTTCAGATGTTAAGGGTATAAAACAATTGAAAAAGAAAGAAATTAGACAATATCCAAATTTTCTTCCATTTTATTAGGTTTAAGTACAGGATGATTGAGAGCATTATTAGCCACCAGTTGTTAGAATTATTGATTAAATAATTCAATTGGGAGAAAAAGGCAATATCTTTTTTTTGTTTAAATAGTAAAAGAAAAAGTATAGAATTGCCTTATTATAATTCTAAAAATGTCTCTCTATTACCAATAAAAAAAATTGTCAGTGTTCAATTTAAAAACCTAAACTACAGATCACTTGATTTCAAAGGAGCGAGTAAATACATGGTTTACCTTGCCCTTTAAAAAAGTTTCCCATCATTAACTGATTTCCAAAATTAAATTCTAGTATATGATCCTAGTGGGTTTTAAATTTGTAGATATTTATTTTTTATTGTGGATTTTTAAATTGAAATTTCAGCATTTACAATAGAAAGTTGAAATAATCCAGAAAACTTCATGAATGTGACGATTGTTACCATGTTAGGAGAACATTAATATAACTGACTGTTTTAATTATTTTGAAATCTTTTAAATTAACTTTATTTTGTTTTGTGTTGCGAGAAAATCCACGGAGGGCTAACCCACTTAATATCTATTCGAGCTGAAACGAGGTAGATAGATTCGTTAACACAACCATACAGTCTAATCAAGTTTTGGAAGTTGTCACCAAAAGACAACTGTTACACATGTTTCTACTGATCCTTCTGAGGACTAAATTCACTTTCTCTGTTATCCAATCAAGCTGGAGTTAGACAGATCAGACTCGTTGTGGATGACAATGCATTCAATCAAGTTGTCGTTGCAAAAAAGTTACTTATTCGGAATGGAATTGTTTTTCTTTGTAGTGGTTAAAACACAAGTTTTTAAACAAGTCAATAAATTCGTATAGAAAGTTAATCTTAAAAAAATCCTCTGCTCGTAAAAAATCCTATTTTTTGTAATTGCCTACATTATTTCCTCACAGGTATTAAAAAGCCTCACATTCCGATTGTATCAAAGCACAAAAATTACTCCTTCTTAATAAAATCAATTTTTACTTATTACAGCTTAAGGCCTCTCACGTGGCAGTCAATGTTTTTGCTAAGTAAATAGCCCTGAATTTAAATCATTAAAATCATGGTAAACAAAAGGCCAACAACCAGTCACTCAAACAAATATAATTCAATTAATTCATAGCTTATACGACTTCATTTCATGGTTTAATTGTATTGAATATTTTCTGGCACGAGAGGCATACCAGGGCAATGCTGCAGCGGGATAACGTTAAATGAAGACCAAGAACACTCAAGGGTGAAACTGACCAGCATTGAAAAACCCTGAAACTATGGATATGGAACCCCTTAACAGGTTTCCAAGGGGCAGAGCCCCTGTCGAGAAGGTGAAAGGGTGGGGGGAACAAATCAGAGCAGTCAATTCAGTTGTTTATCAATATCAATGATGGGAACGTTTAAGTCACAGATTGATGTCTCCAAAGATGACTGACCATACACACGTTGTAATGACTAACATTGCAATGTGTGTAAAAGCCTGTTCTGACAGCGTCGATTTTTTTTTTGTGTACCAAATTGAAATTTTTTCTTTCAGGCAATCATTTTTATTTAACCATTCCCAACGAAGCTTGTTTTTTATTTCCTTTTCGAAATCGATATTATCAGATTTATGATGGAAAAATTTCATTTTAGGTCGAGAATTTTATCTACACACCACATGCACGTATTGCAAATTAAACAAAACATCAGTTCATTTCATAAATTTTTTTTTCTCAAGTCGTCACTGCAATCTGAAAAATGCTATATTCTTAACAGCCATGAGCATTTAAATTTTTTATATAAACTTTTAGAACAAAACCCGGAGTTCCAGGCAGATACTAAAAAATCCTGGAAATATGAGGAGGTTCTTACTACTGAAAAAGTCTTTGTGTGATTAGAAGAATGCATTCCTAGAGGTATTTCAAGAAGAAACTGCCTACATTTGAAGTTCAAAAGGATCATATTTTGAGTTTCGAACTCGTCTGCAGCATATTTTTAAACCTCGTGTTACACATACTAGTTCACAATAACACTGAACTGACAACATAACAGTTGTAATCACAAAAATTTTACACACTGCATTGGCAACGTTTACAAAAGTACAATCACTTAACAAATTTTCAGTCTGAATCGAAAGGATCGCAAACCGCCTGGAAAAGATATGTACACATTAAGAATATATTAAGCTGCTGTGAAACCAATTGTGGAGAAAGTATTTACGCCTTACGATTTTCTTCAATTACTGCAAAAATACAAATAGCACAACTCCTCAATTTTCCAGTAACTACTGTTTAAATATATAGCGGTCGATATTTTCAAACATTTTCGATTTCTAAACCTAAAAATTACTTACTAGGTTAATAAATTGTAAACGTAGATACTACGTTTTTAAATTGATTTTGCTAAAAAATTACATAAATCTAGGTTTTCAAGGATCCAAAAACATGAGTTTTTCTCTTTAATATATGTCTCAGTATATGCAGTACATGTTAAAAGGATCACAAAGCAAAAAAAATGCATTTTAATGGTTTTGTCAGATGCTAGGTCAAGTCAAAACAATTATAGAATAATAATTTTATTTAAGTAAATTTAAAAATCATTATCATTGTACGACTGCCCTAAAGAATAAAATAATTAAAACATTTCAATTAAGACAAATATGTTGCCCTGCATTCAAATAACATCCCAAAATTTGACCTTTACATTCTATTATTTATTGTGCAATGTTTTGAAAATAACCAATTTTTTTCAAATGTATAAAAAGCTTGTTAGTCTGCCTAAAAAGACTGCTCAATTTTCTTTGCTTCGCTATGTCATCGGAAATTTCCTTTCAATGAAAATTCAAAGCTGTGTTGGCCATTAAATACAACGCTTGGCAAAAAGTTTCCAGTCACCTAATTGAGCACACTTTGTGTTAATTTAATATCTAAGGTTATATTTTCCACACAAAAAAAAAGTCTGAACTTTAGAATTCTATAATGAAAGATATATTTAGTAAAAGAGTATTTATCAATGCCATAAAGAGAACTTTTAATTTCAACTATTTACAAGTAAGTAGATAGAGTAGCAAGAGGAAAAAAGTTCCTGATCATCATACTATCGAGAAACGAGTATTTGATCAACTATATTTAATCCTCCTTTTGGCCTGTTTATGTTCAAGCGTCATGGCACAGACTTACACAAGTAAAGTGCCATATACATCTGGTAAATTTTTTTCTACATTTTTTTTGCAGTTTGGTGTATTTCATCCACATTTGTTAGCTTTCTTAGTTTTCCATGTTGTTTCAAACCAAATATTTTCTTTTGATTAAGGTTAAGACTTTGTGTAACATGTCAATGAATGTATTGTTTGAACTTATTGGACAATTAGATTATTTCCTCATAAAAAATTCTTAAACATTTTACTTCGATAACAAGGTGTATTGTCATCTTGGTAACTGAAACTGTTTGTAGCAGTATATACAATTCTCCCAATCCTTGAGATGATATGCAACCGCCTTCCAAAAAATAAACATGGAAATTTTCCTTTAATTTAGATGCATTTTCTTTGAACTTCCGAACAGCTCTCATTCATACAAAGGTTTCAGAATTATCCCCAGTTCCAAGATAAATTTGAGATTCACTAAAAATAACTTTTTCCAATAATAAAAAAACCCAGATTTTATACGTTATGCACCATTGAAAAAGATTTTTCTTTCTTGGTCATATATGGTTTGGTCTCAGCTTTGCAGATATGGTATTCTTGGTAATTTAAATGATTTTCTACAGTACGTTCATGCACTTTTGTTCTGTACTTTAACCAATCACAATTGAGTTATTTCAATCTTGCAATGTCACATTGTGAACTTTGAATAATTTTGCTGTCTTGTCTACTTGATCTTGCACATGGATAACTGCTTAGAGTAAGATTTTTCACATTTTTTAGTAATGTTTTTTGCCGCAAACAGTACTTTGGCAATTGCAAGTATCCAAGCAACACATCTTTGAGATATTCAATCCTAAATATTTCACAATTCCAGGTTAAATTATTTCTTTAAATAAAACCATTTTTTAGCAGCTGCTTCTATATTATTAACTTTTAAGCCACGATTCAACCTTTATACTACCTACTTAGATCGTAAATGCATGCAATGTTAGTTAAAATTTGCATCCAGCACTTAAAATGCCTTGCATTTGCAAGCGATCACCTTTCCTCAAGAATACATTGACTGGGAACTTTTTCTTTTCCCAATCAATAAACTTGCTTGTGTAATGGTTGAAGTTAACTAATTTATGTTATTGACATAGGTTCTTTAACTAAATGTATCGTATTCAATAATAGAATTATTTTATAAAATAAATTGAATTCGAGAAAATGACTACTGATATTAACATAATGTGTACACTCAATTTGGTAATCAGAAAATTTGTGACAAGGATTGTACTTGTATGGAAAGCCTTCAAGCTACATTACTGCCTTAAAAAACCATCATTCATTTGAAAAAAAAATTCTTTTCAGGAAAATTGGAAAAACTATTAAAATGGCAATCTAAAAAAAAAATAGCATTTCAAACTTTGCATATGCGATTACTATTTCTATAGTGAAACATGGGTATTTTTCGTAGAATGCTGCGACTTTCCACTAAATGTCTTAGCTGGGATATTGTAAAGTGTGGAATGAAAGAAATAATTTGGAAAAGAAAAGCTTTTTTTTTAGAATTTGGTATTACAGCTTTATTCTATGTCGGTCTTATTTAGAATATTTTCTATTAAAAAATATTTTAACAATTCCTGAAAATGGATAAGAAAAGTATGACCCAGAGAGTACAAAATAAGCTTTTCAATATTCAAGTAAATTCTTAACTATGTTGAAAAACAAAAATATACAATGAGGGTTGCAACATCAAAAGTTAGTATTTAAAAGCCATTATTGTCAGTATTTTAGTGGGCGTCAGTATTTAAATAGTTTTGCTTAGATACTTTTTATAATGGCGAAATTTGTCGCTGTCATTTGTTTTTTTCCTGTTGAATAAATATGCATAACAAATTTATTCCAACATTTTTAATAATATCCCCCCTTCCCTTCTCCCCAAGTCACACTGAAATCTTGCAAACTTATGCCTGCACAAACAATTGTATAAGTATTCACGAAGTTTCGTAATTTAACAGAAGGAATATCTAATAACGTACAGCTCTAAACAATATAAAATATTTCCATAAAAATTCTATACACACCAGGTTTCAAAATATGAATACTAAATTTTTCTAAGCAGATAAGCTCTACAATGTTTTTAAACAATTTGTGCTTGTGTACCTTGCTGTACCTCCGATATTTATTAACATCACAAAGCAAAACTATAAGTATTTATGACAACAGCACTAAATACAGCACAGTTAAAATTAAAGGTGTGTAGCATCCCACAACTTTCAATTACACTATAATAATGCCCATTGCTTTGAAATTTGATGTGATGTTATTTACAATTTTCAATCGAAAATAAAAATGGTCAGTTCGGAGATATTTTTGGCAATAATTATTACATGGGCTAAAAATAAAAAATACCAAAATGGCGAATTCGGCAATGTTATTTGATAGACTTTACAATGTCTTTTTTTATGCGTGAAATAAAAAAAAATCGTTGATAGGTGATACTCAAGGGCAGAGATCTCTGCATTAAAGACACTCATCTTTCAACTTTTTACACTTTCATTGCAATTCTACTGAAATTTCGGAGGTGGGGACGAATAGAACACCTTAAGTACAGAGATTTTAATCAAATTCTTTAAAGCAGTTTCTTAGCAATTGCCGAAAAACATGATTTTCATGATTCGCGCAATTTTAACGAAAACCTTAATGGTAAAGCCATGACCACCATTAACCAGCAAACAAAATTTGAACATCGTAGGTCAATTTGTTCGGGAGTTATGCTGACCACATAACACTTATTTTTTCTATATCCCTTTTTCAAAATCAAAATGTTCCAAAACGTGGAGAGGGGCAAAAAAAAAATCCAATTTTTTTTTTTACTTTACGAAATGCTATACTTTCATTACTTCATGTAAACATATGGATGATTGAAAGGGAAAAATCATGAACTGGTAAAATTCACTGATCTCTACAGAGTTTCTGAACCAAGTAGGAGAATAAGGATATTTTTCTGGCTGAGTGTCAAGTAAAAAGTGATGGAAAAGCAGTTTCGATTAAGAAAAATATAAAACATTAATCAGAGTACTTTTACGATAATTGCTCCTTAAATATTAGCAGCATAACATTTTGCTATGCAAATAATTTAACAATTTTCACATCACGAAACAGTTAAAATATTTAGATTACGTTGCAGGAAAAAATATTTTATAAATTTCTTAAACGAATTCAGACAAAATACTAGAAAGAGAAAGAATGCATACAAATTTTTGGATGGCATACAATATAGTTTATTTCATAAACATCAACTGTCTAAAATGTATACATCACAAGTCAGTTTTGTGTAAATTTTTCAAGAATCATAAAAAAAAATTACATTCCATAAACTGTATTTCACAATTTATTCCTCAACAAACAGCAAAATTGAACCTGGAATTTTGAAACAAAGATTATTTAAATAAGGTGTTTTAAATAATAAAAAAAAATGTAGGTACTCTTTCAAAAAACAGAAATAAAATACAAAAATGTAGGTACTCTTTCCAGAGATGTGCTGTCTTGTTTGTTATGTATATTCACATGTGTTGGTGTAAATATATCCAGGCCAAACAAGTAGTATTTCAATAACTTTCAGCACCCCTATACTAAGGTCATAGCTTGTCACGGTTTAAAATAGCCTTACACCTTGTTTGGATATTTACTAATTTAAATTGATAGTATACTTAATTGGTAGTATATTTGGCCATTCCAGGGCTGCCACTGACTGTAAGCTTTGAAAATAGTTGCTTTAGTAGCCTCAGATGTTAAAAATAGTAGCCAAAATAGTAGTCTCCCACATTAAAAATAGTAGTCTCAGACGTTGAAAATAGTAGCCTCACTTTTCATAAGTTCGAAATAAAACTGTTGATTTACATAAAACACGAAAACCCAGAAACACTCTTCTTTCATTCAAAATAGTGTCTAAAACATTACATTCCATACGGTAAAAGGCAGGTGTCTTGGAGGAGGCGCTACCATATTTATATACTGCGATGGAAGTTGGCAACTCGACCTTACTCCCAGGCAGCACCAAAGCAAAAAAAAAAAAAAAAGCTAAACTTCACGCAAAAGCGAGGATAAAAATCAATTGACAAAACAAGATAACTTTTTCTTTACTTCCAAAGTCAAACAACTTTTTCAGAAAAGCAAGTATCATGTTTAAACAATTATACTATACATTGGCAATGGCAATCGAATTTCATTAAGGTCAGTTTTTAAATTTTTAACAAAATGGCTACAGAATTTGCGAAATAACATTTTAAGAAAACAAAGAAAATAACGGCCAATTTAAAAATATATACATTTGACTATATAGAATTACATTTACTTATCAACGTATAATTGCAACAAAATATAAGTTTAGGCTAAAAATCGAAACAAGCATCTTTAGAGTTTAAAAAAACCGGAAAACATCAAGAAAAAAAATACAAAATTCGCATAAAACAATTTACAAACTACACCCATACTTGTTAACTTCAAGGAAAAGTAAAACTAGTACAATATTTTTCTTCTTTGTGTTATGATTATGTGTTTTAGATTTGGAAGTTGAGAAAAGATAAATAACACATAATGCATTAAAGAAAGTCTTGGAAATTAACAGCTTCTTACAAAAAATTAATTACTCATAGATATACAGAAATAAAATTTTGTACAACAAAAATACTATCTTAAACCACAAAAGTACATATTAAATGAGGCAAATTAATTATTAAACAAGAGCAGCATTTGGCAGCGAGGGGGGGGGGGGGGGATGTGAGGACCTTTTTTTTAATTCCATAACCCTTTGCCTAAATGTATGCAGTAAAGCATTCAGATTATTTTTTTATTTTATGGAAGGGGAGGAGGATACTTCAATTCTTTATTTGATTTATATTAAACATATAAATCAAAAACACATATATCATTTTTAGTTAATTACGTTAAATAAAATGTAAAAATTAAAGTAAAAAAATAAAATACAGGATCTAACCCACTTTGCTTATGAATGCCTATAGATTTGTTGCACATCTATAACACAATGCTGTAAAGGGTTAATAAAAACGAAAAAATATGATGGAATCAATTTGAAATAGTATTAAGGAATTTAGGGTTCCAATATATTCTATTGACAAAAAACACAAGACAAAAAGAAAAATAATCATGTCTGTAAAGGATGCAGTCAGATTTAAGTTGGAGGATTTTTTTAAACAATAAATCTACGGTCACGCTTCTAAATAATAGGACTACTAAAAATCTAACAGAAATAATACGTAAATAATTAGGGTTCTAATATATTCTGTTGAGAAAAAAAGCAAGGCAAGAAGAAAAAAAAATCATGTCTGTAAAAGATGCAGGCAGATTGAAGTTTGAAGATTTTTTTTAACAATAAGACACCGGCGGACGCGAAGTTATAGGATAACCAAAAATCTATCAGAAATAACGTGTAAATCATTGTTCTAAGCATAACAATAATTTTAGAAAGTAAAAAAAAAAAAAAAAAAGTGGAACATGAACATGTGGTTGTGGGCTAAGGAGGGGAGATTGGCCTGTTTGGCTTAGCTGTTGAGAGTAGAAAAAGTTCGGAAATTTCGTACGCCCAAATCGATCGGCCAACTATAAAAACTATATATATATCGTGTGACGCGAGTTGGGACAGATGTCCGCACCCACACGGGGTACGCGAGAAGAGAAACTCGAAAATTTCAAAATTCCCTGATTAAAGAGTAATTTTGCGAAATTCCTTGACATTTCCCTGAATTCCCGGTTCTGACGCCACCCTGTTTAAGCTACATTCAGAGTAATTAAATAAATTGCTTAAAAATTTAAATTACTTAATTATTTATAACTTTAGCTACAGCATTGAAATTCTAATCATTTTGCGTTCATTGACCAACAGGGCAAAATTGTTCATCACACTGACACAAATCTCGGAAATAGCGTCAAATAACATCAATACTGTCCATACTACGGCACTTTCTTTCGACGTTCGAGGCAAATTCCACAAATTCATTTTTGTTTAGAGTAAATAAAGCGAAATAATTTGATATTTGAGAATATAATTGTGTATGCTGTTGCCTTGCACAGCGAAAGATAAAACATAGAAACCTAACAGGTAGGCGAAAATGACCGCGGTTGCCGTCAAAAACAACAATCTTGCGTGAAGTTACTATCGTCGGCCTAACAAAGTGATCACTCTACCAGCGAATATGGACAACTATTTCGGTAGTGCTCGCTTCCCCCCCCCCCCCCCTTTAAAAAAACCACCATTTTGATAAAATTGTTAGTACCTTAGTGCCGTTTTTTTTCCTGTCTTCTAACGGACAGTATCCAATTTAAAAAAAAATAGTCGCCTGAGCCCAAAAATAGTTGGAGGTTTTGTTCGAAATAGTCGCTTTGGGCCCTTTTTTCATTGAAATAGTTGCCATAGTCGCCTGGCCACTAAAATAGTCGCTTTAGTAGCCTTTTTAGTCGCCTGTGGCAGCCCTGCCATTCCAAGACAAGACAATAACTTAATTTTAATTTTGCCTCGCATTATAATGTTAATCTTTACGTTTCAAAATTTAGAAGCTTTGATGTAAATCATTAAGAGCAAAGATATTTCACAAAATATAAAAACTGCAGAAACTTTTCTCAACTACCTCATTTACCAAAACTTAAAGTTGAGTTATTGTGTCGATTTGTTACATTGCTTATAATCTAATTTGTAGTTATATCATGATGACGATATTTTAAAACAAGATGGAACTTGTTTTTCATTACGGATGATATGCTTAAGAGTCAAATTGGCAAAGAAAAGCATGGTATTGTTCCGCGAATAATACACTTTTTCAAAATGGGATGCCACTAACTGAAACTTTTATCTTTCCTATATGTATCCCGAAAAGGGAAAAAAATCTTTCTATACAATTGCATTTGGTCAACTGAGTTGCATAATTTTTAGGAGTCATTACATATGTGAAGACAAATTTCATGAAAATTTAGTGTTTTTGACATGCAGCATATATTTAGTAACAAAGTGTATTGCATGTTTTTGCTCAAGGTTTAAAAAAGTAATTTAAGTGGATATGATATCCCCCTGCCTAACTAAGTGAAAGCCTACTTCCCAACACTTAAACCTAATTCATAGAAATGGAAAATAAAAAAAGTATAACATTCAACAGCATTAAAAACTAACCAAACCATCTTAAAGCCCAGCAAATGCCAAGGACTGGCACACTGCTTTTCAAGCAAGAATTTTTGTACTATACTAATATTTTAAGATTATATAAATATACTTTTCAAAGAGATTATGTAACAGACAGAAACACTTCAGCTGTACCATTTTTTAAACTATGAGAACTAGTTATAGAGATGTGATTTAAACTAATACTTACGACATGAGGAAATATTGGGGATCTGTGCTAAATGAGATATCAGGAAAGCTGAAAAGAAAAATATAGGTAAACTACTAATTAATAAAAAATTTCATAATAACATTTTCCATCACGAAATTTTTTAGTTAACAGTTAAAAAAAAAAAAAATGCATGAGTAATAAAAATACGACACGGCCAAAATTTTCTATACATAACATTTTTATAAATACAGTGAAACATAGGTATTTTTCGTAGAATGCTACGATTTTCCATGCTTTTTTTTAGAATTTGGTATCACGGCTTTATTTTATCTTGGTCTTATTTTGAACATTTTCTATTAAAAAATATTTGAACAATTTCTGACAATGGGTAAGAAAAGTATGACCCAGAGAGTACAAAATAAGCTTTCCACCATTCAAGTAAATTCTCAATTATGTTGAAAAATAAAAATGTATAATGAGAGTTGCAACATCAAAAGTTAGTATTCAAAAGCCATTATGTCAGTATTTTAGTGGGTGTCAGTGTTTGAATAGCTTTGCTTAGAAACTTTTTTTAATGGCAAAAGGCTTGTCGCTGTCATTTGTTTCTTTCCTGTTGAATAAATATGCATAACAAATTTATTCCAACATTTTTAATAATATCTCCCCTTCCCTTCTCCCCAAGTCACACTGAAATCTTGCAAACTTATGCCTGCACAAACATTTGTATAAGTATTCACGAAGTTTCGTAATTTAACAGAAGGAATATCTAATAACGTACGGCTCTAAACAATATAAAATATTTCCATAAAAATTCTATACACACCAGGTTTCAAAATATGAATACTAAATTTTTCTAAGCAGATAAGCTCTACAATGTTTTTAAACAATTTGTGCTTGTGTACCTTGCTGTACCTCCGATATTTATTAACATCACAAAGCAAAACTATAAGTATTTATGACAACAGCACTAAATACAGCACAGTTCAAATTAAAGGTGTGTAGCATCCCACAACTTTCAATTACACTATAATAATGCCCATTGCTTTGAAATTTGATGTGATGTTATTTACAATTTTCAATCGAAAATAAAAATGGTCAGTTTGCGATATTTTTGACAATAATTTTTACATGGGCAAAAAAAAAAAACCTGCCAAAATGGCGAATTTGGCTAAGTTATTTGATAGACATTACGATGTCTTTTCTTATGCGTGAAATAAAAAAAAAAATTGTTGATAGATGATGCTCAAGGGCAGAGAGCTCTGCATTAAAGAAAGACACTCATTTATCAACTTTTTACACTTTCATAGCATTTCTACTTAAATTTCGGGGGTGGGGTCGAATAGAACACCTTAAGTAGAGATTTTAATGAAAATCATTAAAACAGTTTCTTGGCAATAGCCGAAAAACATGATTTTCATGATTTGTGCAATTTTAACGAAAACCTTAATGGTAAAGCCATGACCACCATTAAACTGCAAACCAAATTTGAACATCGTAGATCAATTTGTTCGGGAGGTATGCTGACTACATGACACAGACATATTTTTTCTGTACCCCTTTTTCGAAATCAAAATGTTCCAAAACGTGGAGAAATGCGGATTTTTTTTTATTTTTTTTTTTTAAATAAATGCTATACTTTCAATACCCTATGTAAACATATGGATGATTGAAAGTGAAAATTCATGAACTGGTAAAATCGACCCTAAGGAATTTAACTTCATGAGAAACTAACAAAGCTATAAAATTCAATGACTACCATCATAACAATTGAAGTTTTCTGCAAGAGAAGGATAAATAATGAAGGAATGAAGTGCACAGAAGGAAAAAATTAGAAAGAGCACATTTAAACAAATTCAATCCATAAACTACATATATAAAATCAATATAAAAATGGGAAGGGGGGGTTTTGGTTTAAAATGAGAAAACATTAAATTTACCAATCAATTATGAGTTGAAATCCATACTGAGGTTGTGAAAGTGGCAATAGACAGGTGCAATAAATGAGACTGTGACAGCAGTACCTAGGAAAATTTGTGTATTAATGTAAATGCATTGAAAAAAAATTTATAGCAGAGCTTTCATTTAGTATATAAAACAGTACAAAAGAAGAATTTCTAAATAGTTTTTGTTTAAAATTTCAAAACAATAAATCTTACTACTACTAGATATGTCAAATGACTGGAGAGTAAACAAAAAAATTTGGTGTTCAATGATGCTAGTTAAGTTTCACCCCAATGCGCACGAAGCAAAAAAAAAATCACCTTTGGCGAAATTGCTTGATATAACTAATGCAAGAAAAAAGTAAAGTGCCATTTTTTTTTCCATAAAATGTTATTTTTCAGGGTTCCCACTCAAATCGTAAAATGAAAATCAATGACTTTTCAATGACTTTAAAGGACCTAATTAATGTTTTTAAGGACCTTTGAAAGATTGTTTTCAGGCTTCATATCTATTTATAAATTTTTTATAAAGTATATTCTACCAAAACAGAAACAAGTAGGCACATACCTAATACAAATATGACAGAAAATTTCGATATCGGTGACCCGGAAATAGCAAGTCCGAGTTGTATTTTTTATAAATTTTACAGTTGGACAAAATACACAATAATTAAGGACTTTTAAGGACCTCTAAGCATTTCCAAGGACTTTTAAGCACCTCTAAGCATTTTCAAGTACTTTCAAGGCCTTGGAAACAAGTTCAAAAATATTAAGCACTTTTAACGACTTTCAATGATCGTGGGAACCTTGTTTTTATAAGGGTACCCCTGTACACATTTTAACTGAATCATTTCAAAATGTTCACTGACAACACACCATAACAATTCTAAGGTTGAATTCAGTATTAAAGGAATGTAAAGTTACCAGTTTTATAAATTTTTCAGAGCATGTAGCAAGCTCTGTCTGATCACAACCATAGAAAATTAAAATCAATTAAGAGAATATACCATATCCACGCACACACATACTATAAAAAGAATAAGTAGTAATATAATATGGTTCGTACACTTGAAGGAGAAAAATTCAAGGACTTTTTAAGCACTTTTCAAAGATGCGTTATCAACATAAATACATTTAAAAAAATCCAAAATTTTCTTGTTGGCAAACGGTGCATGTTCAAATCGAGTAAACACAAAAAAAAAAATGATTTTTTTTTAGGTTTCAATGAAAGAAAATTTTAAGGTTTCAGTTGAAAAAAAAAATTCCAATATATCAGAAGCAGTACTGTGTCCCATAAAAACAAAAGTAGCTAGCACTCGGTAATTACGCTAATATCGGATGTGAACACCCATTTGATTGCCTTGTTTCATCATATTGAGACTTTCATCAAATAATAATACAAAAAGTCTTATTGATTAAAATGTCTTCTAATCTACTCTAATGGCTTGATTACAAATACTGGATAACATGCAGGTTTTTTTTCTCCACGTGAAAATTTAGAATTTAGATGCAATCACGCTATCGGCGAACATGTAGTTACATAATTTATCAATGTTTTCATTTAATTTATAAGAGCCATGATTTTTTATGATTTTCAATGTCCATTGTTATTTCAGTATCTAAAGCATTGTTTTCAATTACATGCGCCTCCTTTGTCAAACAAAATTTTTTGAGATTCTATATTTTTAAAAAATAAAATTCAAGCACTTTAAACTTATTTTTACATAATTCAAGGTTTTCAAGCACTTGAAAATGAGATTTTTTTCAAGCAAGTTTCAAGGTTTTTTAAAAACATACGAAGCATGTATAAAACAATAAGTAAATGCTTAAAAGTAAACACCACCAGGGAGATGGTTCACATTCTATACATTTAGAAAACCAGAACTTTTTTTGTAGTACTTTGTTCAAATTGTACGTAAAATTTCTCCATTCCCAAAAGCTACTGGAAAACCATGGGGGAAATGGAAACAAGGAGATAAAAAGTAGACATTAAAACTCTGTTGACATATGAACCTGAAAGGTTATGTGGGAGGGAATAAGAGGGATAGGAAATGACACCATATACAGCGTGTCCCCGTATAACCTGGACGACCTTTATTTTCGACACCGTTGGTCCTAGGTGCAGAGTCCCAATTGAAGAAATGTTTTAAATCGTTAAAATATTTTTACTGAATAGTTTTTAAGTTTGGAAAGGGATTGGTATAAAAATTACGGATTGTAAATTTTTATATGGTCCCCAGTTCCCTCAACTCATATTTAGGAAAATGTTGCCCATGAAAAAACATTTCAAACTAAAAAGAATCGAAATTTGTACGACCAATATTCATGGAGATATGAAAAATGGAATTTAGTGACTTACACCACTTTACAACAGTGGTCATTAACATATTTTAAGGGCATGTACACAAAATGAAATACAGAGAAAAAACAATTGCGTTTGGAAAATTATTCTGTAATATTACTATATCATCGAAATGGAGAGGCTGCAAGACAATATGCAATTAAATTTCCAAATGCTTAATTTCCAATGGTAAATTTCTAAAAATTTCCAAATTTTTAAATGTTGTAAAGCGTTTGCGAGAAATGGGTAGCATAGGAAGACATCCTCGATCAGGAAATTCAAGAGTGGTATTTTGGGCTATGCTGTTGCTTTCCCTTATTCAGTAACAAGGACATTAGTGAAGCATGTGGGTACTCAAAAACCCATGTGTGGAGAGTCTTAAACCGACACGGTGCACATCCTTATCGCTCGCGATTGGCGCAAGAGTTTTTGCCCGGGGATGAAAATAGACAGTTTGATTTCTGCAATTTCCTCATGAACAAGCTAGAATCGGATTCATTATTTGTGAATAACATTCCATTTTCTGATGAGTGTACGTTTTTAAGAGCTGGGGTTGTAAATATTCAAAACACACACTTTTGGTCCCTACAAAATCCCCATGTAATCCGCCCAAACAAGCGTCAACTGCGATGGTCCGTTAAAGTTTGGTGTAGCATATGGATGGAAGCGTTAGTAGATTTCTTTTTTGCGGATACATTAACAGGTAAAAAAGTATGCTAACCTGTTACAGGGACCATTATCTGACTTTCTGGATGACCATGTCGTGTTAGCAGACTTTCAGACCTTAAAAAGATGTGGTTTTAACAGGATGATGCACACTCCCCCCCCCCTTCTCCCCCAAGCAGCTTCCTGCCGAACAATACTACACAACATGTTTCAACATTATAGGCTATGGAGGTCTGGTAGAATGGCCTCCTAGATCTCCAGATCTAAATCCTTTAGATTTCTTTCTTTAGGGATTTTTGAAAAGCAAGGTCTATGAAAAAGAATCAACGAGTCTATTTGATTTGCAGAATCGAATTTTATCTGTTGCCAGGTGTATTACGCCTGTAATGCAGAAAAATGTTGAAGATGAATTTGAATTATGTGTGCGCTTAGGCATTTTAGTCGAAGGAAAGCACTTCGAGCATATGTAATTAAGAAAAAAGTTATTTATCCTTTTCACTTTGTTCATTTCAATTACCTTTTATTTTTGTTTATGTTAACAAAAAGCGCTGCTTTCAGAGTATGTTATTATTTAAAATTGCTTAATTAAAATTGTTTATAAGTTTGTTTGCTGTTTATTATGTGTTGTAAAATTTGTAATTTTTTTTTTTTCAAAGCCGTTTCTAGTAAAAAATTATAATGTTTTTGGCGATGAACAACAACTTGTTTTCCATAATCAAACCTAGTCTAGAAGCTCGCTCTTATTCCGATAAGACGATATTTTCTCATTTCAATTTATGTACGGGCCCCCCAAATAGCGTTAAAACTTTAAACTCCAATAACACCGTGGCTATTGGTCGAAATAATTTCAATTTTTTTTTATTTGAAATGTTATTTCATGAGCAACATTTTTCTAAATATGATTTGGGGGGAACTGGGGACCGTATAAAAATTTATAATCCGTAATTTTTATACCAATCCCTTTTCTAACTTAAAAACTATTCAGTCAAAATATTTTAACGATTTAAAACATTTCTTCAATTGGGACTATGCATCTAGGACCTTCACTCTGAAATAAAAGTCAGTTTTGCAAATGATTTTCAGGATTGTTTTAAAAATTAGGTTACATTCATCTTTAAATTTTAACTATTTTTCAGTTTAAATGAGCTAATATTGAAGATAACTCACAGAAGTCAAAAATTAACAAGCAAAGAATTAAGAGATTTTTAATAGTTATGATTTCAATTCTGAAAATATATATCACAAGGAGATGACTAGATAAGGGGAATAGATTTCTAAGAAATATTAGTTAGTTTTCCTTCAACAAGATAAGTTTCAGCTTCATTAGTAATTCCAGTTAACACTTAGAGACATAACAAATTTGCAAGAAGTTATGATGAAAAGCCTAAATTCAGTGCTCCAACTGACCATTCTGATAACATAATCTTTCAGCAACAGTTTTATGTAGAACAGAACTTAACATTACAATTTTATTTCATACGAATGCTCCATAATTTCTGCAAGAGGAAAATGATTTAGACGTTCCATTTTCCACTTTTTTTTCCATGAATATTTTTTATATATATGTATATACAACAATTCTGATAATGCACAATACTTCAATTTTTGATTGAAACCTTTGCTAAAACTAAAGAATTAGACACGAAAACTAATCCTTTCCATGAAACCAAAGATGCCCACTTTCTACGGATTTTTTGTAGTTTTTATGGTTTAAGGAACATTCTTTGAAACCTACAGAAAAACCTTAGGCAAAATATATCTTCTCAATCTTTTGCCAATACTCTAGAAATTCATCAATACTTTTAATACTGTTGAGATTTACGATGTTTTAGCTGAGTGTTACGTTGCTGTAATTATCACTATTGTATCTTGTATTCATTCACCATAATGCAAGTTTATTGGCCATGAGTAAACAGTAAAAATCCATAAAAACTATGAATATGATAACTCTTAACAGTAAGTTTGCAAACAAGTTTTAATTTTGAAAATGTAATTTTTTTATAAAATATGAATTTTTCCCAGCTGCACTGTCACTTTTTTTACTGCAGAAAGTCTGCAAATATAGCACTGTTGCAGGATGGTACATCCTACGACGCTTCTAGTGTCTATGCTTCTACGCTAGCTATGTGTTTTGGCGCTGCACAGACAATACTCATCAACATTCACTGGTCTCTACCATCGATATAGATAAACAACTGGATAGACTGCTTAACGCTGGGGAAATGAAGCCGTTGCCAGATGCAATTGGTGGGATAAAAAATACGGATTGCTGAGGATTGAAAATAAAATTTTGGGTTGTACACAACAGAAATGTCAATAGTAGACCTTAATTAGTAATAATGTGCAAAAAAATATATACTCTAACACTTAGCAAGGTTTTTCGCATTCCCATCCAACTATAAATGTGAACTGTGATTGGTTAATCTTCCCACCAGCTTCGCAAAGCTTCACAATCCCCGGAGCGTTTTTCTCTTTTCATTGACAATGGAGCAGTCTATCCAGTTGTTTATCTATATCGATGGTCTCTACAGAGTTTCTGAACCAAGTATGAGAATAAGGATATTTTTCTGGCTGAATGTCATGTAAAAAGTTATAGAAAAGCAGTTTCGATTAAGAAAAATATAAAAAATTATTTTGAGAGTACTTTTACAATGATAATTGCTCCTTAAATTTTAGCAGCATAACATTTTGCTATGCAAATTAATTTAACAATTTTCACATCAAGAAACAAAGCTAAAATATTTAGATTACGTTGCAGGAAAAAATATTTCATTAATTTCCTATACGAATTCAGACAAAATATAAGAAATACGTGTAATTGAACCTGGTATTTTGAAACAAAAAATAATTATATAAGGAGTTTTAAATAAAAAAAATATAGGTACTCTTTCAAAAAAACAAAAATAAAATACAAAAATGTAGTACCATTGTACCAAATGTAAAATACAAAAATGTAGTAGGAGTACCTACATTTTTGTATTTTATTTTTTGAAAGAGTACCTACATCAATATATTGACATGTGTTGGTGTAAATATATCCAGGCCAAACAAGCAGTATTTCAATAACTCCCAGCACCCCTATACTAAGGTCATAGCTTGTCATGGTTTAAAATAGCCTTACACCTTGTTTGGGTATTTACTAATTTAAATTGATAGTATACTTAATTGGTAGTATATTTGGCCATTCCAAGACAAGACAATAACTTAATTTTAATTTTGCCTTGCATTATAATGTTAATCTTTATGTTTCAAAATTTAGAAGCTTTGATGTAAATCATTAAGAGCAAAGATATTTCACAAAATATAAAAACTGCAGAAACTGTTCTCAACTACCTCATTTACCAAAACTTAAAATTGAGTTATTGTGTCGATTTGTTACATTGCTTATAATCTAATTTGTAGTTATATCATGATTACGATATTTTAAAACAAGATGGAACTTGTTTTTCATTACGGATGATATGCTTAAGAGTCAAATTGGCAAAGAAAAGCATGGCGAGTCAGTCATTCCAAGCCAGATCATCCAGGCTTGTTACCCCACCTTCTCAGATTTGGCTGAAACTTGGTACATGGTAACTTTAGACAAATATAAGAACCCGTATTTTTCATTTTTGAAATATTGCCTTTGGTTTGGAAATTACAGAATTTCGAAAATTTTACGTATTTGAGGTAGTATTACCTTTCGGTTACACTGCATACACAATGACGCGTGTTTGCATTAATCTTGCTACTTACCACAATTATCAAATTAAAAACCTAAAACTTTTCATACTTGCTCAGAATTTAATGCAGATTCCGAATACGGTTGGCAAAATATAATTGAGTTCTTTAAAGTGGTAGAATTTGAGTCAAAAGTCGAAAAAGTACATGATCAGAAATCAGAAAACATGCTTGATTTATACTCTTATAACTTTTTTCTGCCATTTTTTAAATTTTTTTGCTTTGCATTTTAAAGAGCATAAAATTTCCTATAAGAATGTGATATTTTTAAAATGGGTTATTTTATAATATAATATTATATAGTTATTAAAGCATAAAATTGTATTAGTATTAAATTCCATAAATGGAGCACATCTGAAATTATTTATGAAAATTAATAAAGGTAACACTTTGATTAAAGTTTCGCATTGAAACAATTTTTGAGATCCCAAAGAAAAGTAGATGTCACATAAATATGTAGCATTAAACAAGAGGAAATTTGCATTTTCCGATTGATAATTTCTGATAATTTTTAATATAGTATTTGACCTTATAAAAAGGACTAAATCAGAGATATTTATTAAGCATATAGAAATACAAAACAAATCTTTACAACAAAATAGTGTTACTTGTTTTAATAGATGGATTTTTAAGTTACTTTTTAATTATTAATTTCAGTATTAATAGTAAGCCATTATATATTAAAAATATATTTTTATAAATATGACAATATTATTCATTAAATTGCATAACATAATTTAATGAGAGTTTTAGTTTAGATGGTGGTCCAACAATTTTTTGCACCCAAATAAAGCACAGTTGTAAAAAAGGAAATCGGGGGAGGGGAGCTAAACACAAAATAACCCACTCTAAAAATGTCACATTCTTATAGGAAATTTTAAGCTCTTTAAAATGACACAAAGCAAAAAAATTTAAAAAATGGCAGAAAAAAGTTTTAAGAGTATAAATCAAGCATGTTTTATGATTTCTGATCACGTACTTTTTCGACTTTTGGCTCAAATTGCACCACTTTAGAAGAATTCAATTATATTTTGCAAACAATATTTGGAATCTGCATTAAATTCTGAGCAAGTACGAAAATTTTTAGGTTTTTATTTCGATAATTGTGGTAAATAGCAAGATTAATGCAAACACGCGTTATTGTGTATGCAGAGCAACCGAAAGGCAATACCTCAAATACGTAAAATTTTCAAACTTCTTTATTTTCCAAACCAAAGTCAATATTTCAAAAATGAAAAATACGGGTTCTTATATTTGTCTAAAGTTACCATGCACCAAGTTTCAGCCAAATCTGAGAAGGTGGGGTGACGAGTCTGGATGATCTGGCTTGGAATGACTCTGGTATTGTTCTGCGAAGAATACGTTTTTTCAAAACGGGATGTCACTAACTGAAACTTTTATCTTTCCTATATGTATCCCGAAAAAGGAAAAAAAATCTTTCTATAAAATTGCATTTGGTCAACTGAGTTGCATAATTTTTAGGAATTATTACATATGTGAAGACAAATTTCATGAAAATTAAGTGTTTTTGACATGCAGCATTTATTTAGTAACAAAGTGTATTGCATGTTTTTGCTCATGATTTAAAAAAGTAATTTGGTTGGATATGATATCCCCTTACCTAACTAAGTGAATGCCAACTTCCCAACACATTAACCTAATTCATGAAAATGGAAAATAAAAAAAGTATAACATTCAACAGCATTAAAAACTAACCAAACCATCTTAAAGCCCAGCAAATGCCAAGGACTGGCACAATGCTTTTCAAACAAGTATTTTTGTACTATACTATTTATATTCTAAGATTATATAAATATACTTTTCAAAGAGATTATGTAACAGACAGAAACATTTCAGCTATACCATTTTTTTAAACTATGAGAACTAGTTATATAGATGTGATTTAAACTAATACTTACGACACAAGGAAATATTGGGGATACGTGTTAAATGAGATAGCAGAATAGCTGAAAAGAAAAATATAGGTAAGCTACTTATTAATATAAAATTTCATAATAAAATTTTTCCACTAGTTAACAGTTAAAAAAAAAAAAAAAAAAAAAAAAAAAAAAAAAAAAAAAAATGCCAGGGTAATAAAAATATGACACAGGCAAAATTTTCTGTACATAAAACTCATCAGTCTTCATAAAGGCTAATTTCAGTAACTATGTATTATAGTGTTTTTTAGCAGAATTTACAATTGTTTTCTAAAAACATTAATCAGTGCATCATTAAAAATCATTTTAAAGATCTTTTTAAGAGTTTTAAATTATACATTCTCTTATGTATCTCAGAAATTTTGGAACACAAGCGCCACACTGCAACGTAACATCTGCAATTACACCTTATAATTTTGAACTTGGTCAGATGAGGCACCAACACCTAAGCTAGCACCTCTCATCACATCAGCGAGAAGACATTGAGGTCTCAACGAATTTAACATGCAGCAAATTTTGAATTTTAGTTACACTTATCAATTAATGCATTTTAAACAAAACCCCTACTTTATTGCATAACATAAAAACATTCTAATAGCTTACAATTTATTAGTTAAATGTATCAATTGTAAACTAATTTCTAGATTAATATTTATTTATTAAATAAGTAAATACACTTTAAATTCGTACATACGCAAGAAGAGTCATTATGTTCAGTGGTGCCGGAACCAGTACGGCAGCTACCATTCCGAATTTTTCACAAATTATTTATATTAAATTTTTTTATAAATAGTTTGATGTTAATAACTATACATTTTCATTTGAACTTATATGTTTTTGATTGAAGTGTGAACTTTTCTTAAGTTTTATCATAAAACCAAAAATAGATGTACAGGATTGGGTCTGGAAGCGGGAAATATCATTTCAAAGGTGAGCACTAGCTTTGTTTTGGAAACAAGCAAAATAAAAATACCCCTTGCACTATCTCCTCATATCATCAACGAGAGTGGAGAGTGGTGACACTTGTGCATCCTTTTCCTTGTCATTCTTTCATATGTTTATTAGAAAGGGAAAGTGGTGGGATGCATCCACTAAAGCCATCCTAAGGGCTATAAGGAAGGGATGTCGAAGAAGTCCCCCCCCCCCCCCGCAAGTAGGTTCGAGACGGCCCTGCCCAGAGACCCAATGGGAATCCCTTTATTGGTTACATGAAATATTTGAGAGAGAAAAAAAGAGCTGTGTGGCAGTGATCATTGCTCTTCCACTGGTTGACATTTAAATTTTCACTTGATAAACAACCTAAAGATTGATCAATATATAATCGAGTTCTTCATAACTATCGAACAGATCATTTCATGACAAAGTTGGTGAATTGGTTGCCTAAAGAACTGTCCAGCTCCAAACAAACCAAAGTGAAACAGCTATGATTGTGATAGTCTCCCGTCGGATTGCCTGATAAGTTTTCAGAATTTCCCCTCCTATGAGATGTAAATGCGGGTCAATGCCTCATGGAAATTTTAGCACTAATTTGCGATACATCAACCAATGTGATATGAATGTCCTAATAGAGCTTGAAAGTAAATCAAATTTATTTTCATAATCATGCACATCACTCTATATATAGACAATCGACATGAATGTTGATAAAAAACGAATCTAAATATTTTTTACATTTTAAGACCAAGGAGCTAATATTGTAAGTTCAACAAAATTAATGATGAGATAATCTGACATTTAATTCATTTTCTATACACACCGGTAATTTAATTTTGAATAAAAAAAATTATTTGCGAGTCAAGTAACTCTTTCAGATTTCGAAACACATCAAAAAGTGTATTTTCTCCATTTAAAATTTTATTTGCAAATTTATATGCATCTGAAAGAATATTTATAGATATATATTTTTTTCATATCAAACATGTATGAATACTACGTTGTGTGTAAAGTACAAACAATATTTCGTCTAAAATGTTGTACAACAATCTTTAGTGCAACATTGTTGTAGTACAATTTAGTTTTCAAGAATTATAGCACTTTTTCTTTTAATATTTACAAAGTGTTTTTACACTTGGTGCAATTCCATAAGCAGTCCAACTAACTTAAAATAGATTGACTAACTTGTAAAGTACTTCAAAAGCAGAGTGAGATGCACATATGGTATACTACATTGCTTTTTACTTTTCATTTAAACTTAATAATTGCACAAATTAGGCATTAATTCCGTACTTGAAATATTTTCTGAACTAAATGCAATATAACCTAATGAGTTATCAACAGATCTTTTTACTACCTCTCTATTTTGAAATGTTAAGTGTTAAAAACATGAATCTGTTCAATAATGGCTTACATTCAATTTTGATAGGATACAACAAGAAATTGATACTCGAAGCTTATTTTATGCAAATTGTTTAAATAGCTTTATATGAAATTATTCATTGTATTTCTTTCCAAGTTTCTTTGTATGAGATTGTTGAACTAGATTTATAATTCATACAAAGCTTTGCATTTAGCCTATCAACATCATCTTTGTTTTGTTAACAGTGAAAATGATTAACATTGTCGTTGGAGATCACTAAACCTTTCATTAAGTGTAAACACCCTTGATCCTCTCTCCTTTTTTACCTGATCAAATCCATCTATGACTAAAAAATATTAGCTTTGTTTAAAATCTCTATATTTTGACACTTCCAGTTGAAAAAAATTTAGGATTTAAAAGAAAGGGAAGGGGAGGTAGTCAACTAGTCTTCCCTTGCCATATACTTCTAAAAAAGTTTCGGTGCCGCTGATTATGTTATGGAGCTATGTTTTTTATAGGAAGCTACAGGTTTATTCTCATCTTGATGGAATTTAGCATACATGATCGTTGAAACAAGTGAGATTCTTGACTCCTTGAAATTTTGTAAAACCCTCCCTCTTTTTCTTAAAAGGGACAATAACTTAAGATCTACTGAACCAATTTAATTTTTTTTTTTTTAAAGACATCTAGACTAATCCACACTATGAGGAACACAATTTCATTCTGGTGTTTTATAAGTAAGGTATACATTCAAGGATTGGGGAGTACGATCATAATTTGAAATCGACTGAACCAATTTGAACTGTGTTTTTTCTACAGGTATATTTACAAATCTGAGAATTCTAATGTTTTATTACTAAGGTGGTAAAATCAAGGATAGGAGGTTAAGAAGGCAGGTTCCTATCTTCCAATTGACTGAAGTAATTGGATCATTCTTCCAAAACAGGAAAAATGCATGTTGCAACATTATACCACTTTAAAAACAAGTATGAAAATAATGAATTGTCATTTAATAACTTTTGCATGTTCCAGGCTAACTTTCTCATTAATAGCAGTTTGAATTTATCTTGTATACATGTATTTAAAATATATCGAACGTTCATTTACTTACTAGAAAGTACAATGTAATATTAATTGAAAAGCCTATTACTTTTGATAATTTTTCTAAAACTAACAATAGCAGCAAATCACCAATTCATGGCAAATTCAAACACAGTGACCAGTTTTAAGGGTAATTGAAAGTTGGGCGATGTTCCCCACCTGTAGGGCCGTTCTCGCATTAATAACACTAGATCTTGCATAACATGTCATTTGTTGTGTTTAGTTGCACTTTCGCTGGATTAGAATGTAATTCAGTGTTTCGAGATCAGAGCTATTTGTTCAAACTATACCACATACCGACCACAGCCAGATCGCAACAGATGTAGTTACTACAAATTTCTTTCAGCCACTAGCTAAAGAGAAAAGTGTTTGATTCCATTTTCTGGAACATTCTGGTGCTTTTTTTAAATTGCTGTCTTTATTAAAAAAATTGCATAAAAAAACGATCAACGTGTTTAAAAACATGTTCTTTTAAGCAAATTGGAAAAAATCTGCAACAAAAACACATTTTATAAGTTATTGTACGTTTAGTGGTAATGAATGATAATTAAAAAATAACCCGAAGCAACCAACCCCATTTGACAAAATCCAAGAATTATGACTAATTTCGCACGATAATCATCTTTCAGCTGTCCCATTGAAAGGAAATGTTTTATTTTTGCATCTTTTACTGATTACTCACACCCCTAGAAAGTATAACACAAGTGTATTAAGTTTTTTGTATGATAAAAAAATATTTTGATTTAGGCCTATGTCGTGACTTTAGTTTGTTTCGTCCCACTGTTTGGAGTACAACGGCTTTATACAACGTCAAAGAATGAGAACGTTGATAACCACAAATAATAGTTATAAAGGGGGGAGGGGGGGACAAATCTGGATGGGTTGAGACTGGCTTTTGTAATTTAATTTGCAACCACCATAAACAAATGCATTCCATTGGCATATTCATTTGGTTGTATTGATTGTTTTTCGATAAAGGTTCTTTTTTTATGGTAATGGACAAACAAAACAACATCCATGCTAAAAATATCTAACTCGGGTGCTATTTCTGGAACTGAAAATATTACAAAAGGATATAGTAAAATATATTTCGTAATGAAATGGCATGACTTTTCTTTTGAAATCATCCTAAATGTATGAAATCACACAAAACATCAAATGTGTATTTAAACTTACTAGATATTATGGCACCCATCCACATTTTCTTCACATTATTAATTTTCAAATAAATAACAATGAGTCGGTTTAAGAGGATCTAAACTTAATCTTTGTGCGAGCCAGACCAGACGACGTGGAGATGAGATGAGTCAGTATCAAGGAGGAAAGAGGGGGTAAGGAGTGGCCCCGGTTTATGCGCAGTAGCGCACAAAAGAAGCAACCTGCGCAATGCATCTGGGATACATCCTAGCAGTTTCGCTTTCTGATAGCCAAGTGCAGACGAACCCGATGGCCCAAACTGGCTATCGTAGTTTCGTTACAACATTGTAGTGGCAAATTTAAATACATCTGAAAATTAAATAAAATATTTTAATTTAAATGTTTACTTTTCTGAATTAAATATTTGCATATTATTTATAAATTACTGAAGATATATTTTAATAATTAAGGTTATTTGTTGAAGTGATTCTTAAGTACATTTTAAAGTAAAACGCGAGGGAAAAGAGTAGAGTTAGTTGTCAAAAAATAACTAGGTTATAAGCAAAAAAAGTTTTATACATATGTATTAGTTTACCACATGTTTTTTAGTATTGATAACAAGAAAAAAATCACTTTATATATAAAAAATAGTTTATTGCAGTGTGAAAAATATATGTATACTATGTTACAAAGTTTTATTCAGCAATATGTTTTTGGTTCAGCAAAATTAAAAATGCGTTAATAATATTCAAACATAATAAAAATATTTGAATAAATAATTTTTAACAATATATGAAAGCATGTTCAGCCTTTTTGATTTTATTCACACATTTTGTAAATGGCATGAATGTGAAAAAGGTTTTAAAGGAATGCTAGAAGAGACATACAAATTTAACAATACCTTTCCTTCTAGATTGGCTGAAAAAATTTTGAAACAATAATTTCCCAAAACTAAATATATTATTTAAGGACCTAGTTCTATATATGAGTAACATGATAAGGTACAATTTGAATTTGCATAACTATTATTTTACAACATATACTTTGATCTGAATATTTAACTAATTACAATTTTCAATTACTTGTCCTTATTGTCCCTCACATTTTACACACTGAAACTAGGTATCAATCGTAATGTAAAAAAAAGGGAAAAAATATGTGAAATGTAAAATAAGAAAAAAATATTAAATTCATATATTTAAGGCTATGCAATAAGAGAAAAATCATTTCACACTAGTGTATATTTTATGTTTACCATATAATATATATTGTGGTTATCATTATCAGGCATAATCAGTGCGAGTTTATTAGAGTCAGTAGATTTAATTAGAATTCACTCTGAAAACCCGTACACACATTCTTAAAGCCATAAAAAGCGACACTAAACAATTACAATTTCAACTAACCTCAATTGGAACAGCTATAGAATAAAATATTGCAAATTTTTACTATCCCAAAGCCCTACTTCAAATCTAATAATCAGTTGTGAGCTGAAAATATTAGTATACGTTTCCATAGCTGTACATAAGACAAAAATGGAATTGTAGATAAAGAGATAAAAACATTCCACTTATGGAATATTTTAATGTCTACTTTCCATAAAGCTGAAAATAGTTTCAATTTCGTGGCGGAAGCTCGGGTATTCAGCAAGAAAAATAACGTTCTTTAGTTTAGTTTCTCTACGTATATGAAAGAAAATATGCATATGCAAATATGGTTATATGTACTACAAATTTAAAATGAAAATACCAATAAATGTGATCGCTTACATGTGCTTTGAGAATCTATTATAGCCAGAGTCCTAATTTAGTTAGAATCTCAGTGATCAATCACCTATCCCTTCCTCTTTCGAAGTTTAGTTCTATAATTTTTCAATTTTAACCCAGGCATGTAATGGAAAAAATAAAATATACTGAGCATTTTTCGGATCTTGTGTATCAGAACATTTGTTATAAGTATCCATGAACACTAATGAGTTAAAAATCTACTAAATATAGAATTCCAGCTTAGAACATAGTAAATATAGGATATCCTGTATTCTCTCTTAAGTCCAATCATACCAGCTCCCTATGTGTAGGGGCAAGCTCTTTAAGAGGCAGAGGGCCATATATACATTTTTTTTTATTTAATGGAGGATTTTGTAACTTTAATTCACATTTGCCTGGGAAAATGTTAATTAAGTTGTTCCCCTCCCCCACCATTGGGTAACAAAATGTTATAAAAAATTATTTTTCCAAAACATAGATATTTTCGAGTTCAATGAAATTAAAATTTTAACTCAACCTGCATTAAACTCTTACTATTCAATAATTGCCAACTTTTAAGTCTGTTTTTCTTAGTAATACTTTCATCATCTTGCGAACTTTGAATCGATATAACTCTAGAACAGTTTGTTATAAACGCACAAAATTTTCATAAATACTTTTCGTGATTTAAATTACTTTTAGAAAGTGATGATGACTTTTGAAAAAACTTATGGGCCTTACTATTTGAAATTTTGGATTTAAACTCTAAAAATATACTGAAAGTGTGTGATAATCAAAATATAAATTGGAAAAAAAAATATTCTGTTTTATATGAAAAAAAATTAAAACAATCAGAATACAGATATTTTTAAAATAAAAATCGTCTCTAAAAGTTGTTTTTCTAACTACAATAATTATTACGCTCCCAGAAATCTCAAAATTCCTTTAAAAATTTGCATCTTATATCCCATTAAATTAATAAGTATTTCCACTATTGGTGATTAGAATTTATATCCAAATATTCCATGATAAAAATTTTCTCATAGGAGTGAATGTTTTAAAGGTAAGGAGTTAAAATTGTTCATCCATATCAATCAGGCAAAAAAAAAAAAAAAAAAGATGAATAAAGAATCAATTTTAAGAAATGCAGCTTTTTCTGATTTCCTGTATAACCACATTCTACTAAATTGAAATGAATATTTTGTTTGCCAATAAATGCATATTGTTTTCTTTTGGAAATTTTCCAATCAATTTAAGGAGAACATAATTTTTTGTTAACCTAAATCAATGTAACTTACTATAAAAGTAAAAAAAATCATCTTTTGAATTTCACAAGTGTACAATATTTGGAGCTTGTTTAAAAAAACTTTGGAACTATTGATAATATATTATAGAAATAATAATAAATTTTAGAAAATATATTACTATTTGTTTAAGGAGTCAATTTACCATGCTGAATTTGATAAGAGTTTCCAGTGCTCTTATGTTTGATGGTTTTAATTAACCAGTAAGAGGTGGTCTGAATATATTTGTTACACACTAAATAATAGGCAACAACTGGTAATATTGAGCTATATAATTTGCACATTACAAAAATAATTATGAAGTTTATAGCATACGCTAATGAATATAATCACAAAGCATCTTTTATTTAAGAATTTTATTATTTAAAATAAAAAACAATATACACAAAATTCAAACTCTTGTAATGTATGCATATGCGTATCAATAATACACATGTTCTCTCTAAATGGTGATCCAGATATCTAGAAATGGTCCTTGATTAAGCTTCTTTTACGCTGTTGAATAAATAAAACAAACATAAGTAATTTGACACAATAAAGTAGCTTCATTTTATTTCTAATTTTTGTGTAGTGTTATCAATTAATTCAAGTGATGATTCTATCAAGAGAAATGAGAACACATTCTGATAAAAAAAAATTACAGGAGAGCTTTTAACATGGAATAAAATTAAAATAATAATTTAATTAAATTAATCTTTAATGTTGAAATGGTGAGCAAGCACAATGTTGCTGTTAAAATTATTTTAAAAATGAAATATCTATTTAAAGGAGTCACACTAAAAAACTTTAATTATGCATATTAATATTTTGGATTAGGCTTTTGACAGCATTATTGGCTGACACCTGCGGGTAATCTTATTGCATAAGTATGACTGAACAGGGGTTTAGTTTTTAACTCAGGTGCCAGTCTCTTCCCTGCAAGACTTATGCAATATAACCATTACTACATAATGTACTTACTTGCTTTAAAAATGTACTTACTTAATTAACATAGGTGTAAATTACTAACACATACATAAAACATTTTCATCACGACAAACCCACTATGTTTTTATACACATATTCCCTAAAACGATAAGTATTAAATTCTTTGGTTAATGAGGCGTTTTTAATTATTTGTTCAGCATAATAACATATAAACAGACCACAATTAAAATTATCTGTTTGTTGAACATGCCGAGGACAATTAACTGACCACTTAGATGAAATGCCTAACAAATCATTTAGAAACAAAACAACTTACTTATAATACTCATGAAATCTCTAGTAATCTGCTTACTCAATGGATCAAAAAATTGAAATTCACACTTTTTAATGTAAGCAAGTAGCAACACCTAATGAGAATTTATCTTAATAGGAATTAATAAAAGCTCAATTTCTTTTAGATCATTTCCCAGATTTTTATAAGCAAATTTGTTCTAATGAAAGTACAGAATTCATAGATTTATGCTTGAATTGTGCTTAATTATATTATAAATAAATACATCAATTACTGAATTATACAACTAACCCTTTTTAAAGCAAGGGGAAGCTAATTTTAAAATTCTCTCTTCATTAGAAGTAGGGAAAGGATCTACAGATTTAAGCATATATTGAGTAATTGTGATACCATTTATGGTGATTACATGATTCGAGACATTATCTTCATTTATTTTTCTGAATTGAGAAACTATAGAGCTATTTTGGTTGGGTTACATTGGATTGAGAAACTTCATGTTGAATGTTATCAGAACAAATGTAATTTTCATCATTACTAAACTTCAACGGAACTGCACTCAGCAAAGCATAATACATATATGACCTAAACGTGTGTGGATTGAAGGACTTGGATAAATTACATCCATGCATTATTTGATGTACATAATAACATACACACCACAAATTATATAATCTTGCTGAACTATATGAGGTGAAGTTATGGTCCATTCATGTAAATTCTTTATGCCCACTTTTGCCAAAGAACTTTTAAAATGATTAAAATACCCCTGGTAATTGTTGTTAGGCTTTGGGTCATAGTTTAATAACTTTATTTACCTTATTTAAAACTATTAAAACCCAATGATCAGTGAAGCAAACAGGAAAAAATATAACTGGTGTTGCAAGATCAAAATCGCACAGTTGTTTCCTAAACACATAACCAAAGAAAAACTTGATGTAATGCATGAAAATTCACAGTTATCGTTGCACAACAAGAGTATAAAAGAATCAACAATTTCATCATACAGCCATCCTTTAACAAATTGGGGAGTTAAGCATTTTTAAGTTATCATCTATAGAATTATCAAGAGATTTAAGGGAAATGTAACTCATACTAAATGTCTATATTTTATTGACAATCTATTTCTCTTAAACTAACAGAAAAAGACCTAGAAACGTCTTCTATAGTATATGAGAAGGGAGATTGAATTACATCACTTGAAGATTTAAATAGTTTGAGTGGAGGCAAACCACAATAATAAGCATCATTAATGTTTTCTGAACTAAAACATCTTTTTAAGCTGTACTTTTTTGGAATAGGTTTTTGTTTTCAGTTTTCTTTTGTTTGCTTTTTAAAAAAATCAATTTAATTTGACGCGTAAGCATTTGATTAGGTGCCAACTTGGAATGAAGAATGCCATTTGAAGAAATTGTAATACTTTTTATACTTAAAGTACCTTTGCAACTTGAAACTAATTAATTTAATATCTTGAGTACATTTATTAGCACAAACTCCAGTAACTGTTTATTTTGGACTAAGTTTGATAGTTCTTCACATATTGTATCGCATTTGGCTGATCTTAGTTCATTTGTACATGGAATACAAGTTGCATCAACATGTTTATCAGAATGAAACCTTGTTTGAGTGTTATTATTATCCATTTCTTCCAACAACGTTGTAGCATGTAAATTACTTACAGAGGTTACTTGATTTTTTTCGAATTAACATAGAATGAATATTTGTGAATGTGTTTGCATAAATTGTTTTTGGAAGGACATGCACAATTATATACATGACTGCATAATGTTTGACAAATTACTTCATTGCCTTTATAATAGCAGTGGTCAATTATGGGACACTCTTTACAGACTTGTATAATGTTTATCTTTGTTTGATTGATGGGAAGCAATCGGAACATTACTATGCACTTTAGAAAAATGAGACACAAAATACAATTATAAAAAAGATAAAATTATAAAGCAAATAAAATGTACAAAAGAAAAACTCAAGCAATTTTGAAACGCAAGTAAACAACAAAGTAAGGATACGCTGTAAAAGTCCACAAAAATGTAAATAACCTATATAAATAGGTACACTTTAAATTCATATAGTAACGGAAAACTCACAAATAAGAGTGATAAATCACAAGAAAGCAAGCACTAAATAAATTTCCTTAAAAGAAAATAACCACGTTGGAATTTCCACCACGTTTTTCAAAGAGCATTCACAGAGTCAACAACAAATTTACAGTCGCCTTAGCAACAAAATGTCCATATTTGGCTAAATATCTCTACTAGGAATGTTTGGCGAATATAATTCGTAGATAATGAACATAAAGCGCCAAAAGTAGCAATCCAATTTCGAAAAAGCATTGCAGCATGCAAACCAGCTGAGGCGCCATTTTTATTTATTGTATCCGCTACGCACGAGGAGGAAAAAATTTTATCCAGGTAGTACTTTTTAAAATACTAATGTACTAATTATTTTCTTATAAATGTGTTACATAACAATCACGTATCCAGTGTTATTTTTAGGTAATTGGTAAACATAAGTTATTTTGATGATTTCAACTGTTTATCTACTAATAATCTAGAAAATGCATTAAGCGCGTTTTTGTTGTGCTGGTTATAATTATTATCTTAAACTATCGCTTGGGTACCCGAGCAGCCTTGATACGTTCTTGTAACTACTAGTTCATTTCTCAAGTTATGTACTGATATAGTTGTTTAATATTTCAGAACATCAGTAATAACATTTATCTACATTCAATAAACATCTAGGTAGTCATAAATGAGAGCTTGCGAGTTTCAAAATGATCGAAATAGAAAATGCAGTGTGTAATAATAATAAATACAAAGTAATATACCAGTGTCTTCTACATGTAATTTGATTCTTATTGTTTTTTGAACGGTTGATGAAAGTGAAATAGTAGCTAACTTTTTTCTATATGCATCTGAATTAAAAATTTGTATTAACAGTTGAGAAGTAAATTGTTAGGTTATTTTTTAAGAGATTCTCAATTTACTAATTAATAACTTTTTTACAATATGAATGCCCATCTGATGACTGTGGGGTTAGCGCACTGGCTCTGGTCAGAGGTGCAGGGTTCGTCATGGTTTGTAATCCATGTTAAGCATGGATGTTCGTCGTGGTTTGTAATCCACGTTAAGCATGGATGTTCGTCGTGGTTTGTAATCCACGTTAAGCATGGATGTTCGTCGTGGTTTGTAATCCACGTTAAGCATGGATGTTCGCCGTGGTTTGTAATCCACGTTAAGCTGTAGGTCCAAGGCTGATTAGCCGTTACTGTGCATAAAAATAGGTTGTTCAGCGTACTAACCAACCATCTTTTCTTTCTTTTTTTTAAAAATTTTATCTAGAGCCATGTCATCAGTTATTTTTATATTAGTGAATTGACGATAGTGGCTATCCGTTCAACCTTCTTTCGCTCCTTGCGAGATTGCGGGTTTGAGTCCCGTGTTAGGCATGGGTGTTTGTAAATGTATGTTGGCTTGTCTAATGACGAATGTTTCGGCGCATTATAGCCCTCATGTTGCTGACGGTGCCAGATAATCTGAATACAACCAACCAATTTTCGCTCCTAGAATTTGTTAAATATTATTTTAAGGGTCATAATGTTAAGAAAGCTTCTTTCAACAGTTGCATTTGAAATTAGCAAAATGCACAAGGAATTGAACTCAATTTTGTCTTCCAAATTCTGCTTCGATGGCATCTTTGAAACAGTGACCACAGACCTGGAAATCAGGGAAATGTCGGGAAGTTTTCTGATTCTGGATTTCTCGGGGAGTTTTTAAAATGTCACGAAAATCAGAGACATTTTCTTTATACTGAAGGTACGTTTCCCTGTTCATCCGTGCTTTGGTGCAATTTTCCTGGAAAATTGTGATTGTCATTGCTAGAAATGTCCTGTTTCAGAATAATTCAAACTTTTCATTACTGTCAAAATTATTTTTAAAAAATTGGCATATTATCTCTGGCATACATGTTCCATTTGATCAGTGTGTTTACAAGTAGCAGTAAAATCGGGGATTTTTTAGAAATATCAGGGAAATCCGGGGACTTTTTTTCCTGAATTTTGTGGCCACTCTACGAAATCATTTAAATAGATTTTATAAACATTTACCATATTTTGTTAGGGAGAAAACTCTGCACAGTCTGTTTTTTGCTATCAATGTGAAGTTTCTTCTAAAGATGAAAAATGATAGCATGGAGTAAAGATTTGCATTTGTAACGACTGATAGGTACTGCTAATTCTATCGTCGTATTTTTAGTGTTAGTAATTTAATTGGTTTTTTTATTCATTTAAATCTTCTGAAAGTGTGAATATTTTTATAAGCACTATTTCTCAATGGTAGAAATTTCGTGTGAAGTTTGAATACCAGCAATGTTATATTTTTAAGCGTTGTTCCAAAGAAGCCTTTTTTTATTGTGTTACAATAATAACAAAATAAAGTGGTCCTTAGTTTGAATTTAGGATTTAAACGGTAGAAAAAGAGAAGAATACTACGTCTTACTTTTGGCTTATATTTTATTCAAAAAAGGAGAAGAAAGTGTTGCCATATGCATAAAACATTACATGAAAATAAACGATGCCACTCAATTATACACAATACAAATTAAACACTGGATTTTCAACAGTTTGCCTTAAATGAACTTTGTACTGTTTCCAATAATAATTTTTGCGGCTTCAAAACCTTTGGTGCTTGGAATCATCTCTGCTGCTTATTAGTGACTAGTTACTTATAATTTGCAGGTTATAGGAGGCGGATATTGGGTTGGTTGTTTTCAGATTATATGGCGCCGTCAGCAACACGAGGGCTATAATGCGCCGAAACATTCGTCATTAGACAAGCCAACATACATTTACAAACATCCATGCCTAACACGGGACTCGAACACGCAACCTCGCGGTCTAGGAGTTAGCACGCTCACCACTATACCGTTTGGTCGGCTGGCGGATATTGGGAGGAATGACAAGGCTACCTGAAGTGTTAAGAATAAATATTTACTTATAGCCAAGTTTCAGTGGAAAGTTTTAAAATATATTTTCTTCAACTAAACTTGTAATTTGAAAGTCGCTTTAAACTGCAGATCCACGCCTGATTAACCGTTATTGTGCACAGGTATGGGATGTTGAGCGCACAAACCAGCCTCAACTAAACATTCACAAAATAAAGAAAAGTGTTTAAGAACGTTGACTAAGCAGTGGTGTGGGTTTTTCCACCACCTTTGCAAAACAGTGCCTTTCCTAATTAATATCTTTCATATTAGTATCTTAAATGTACTCATGTTCATCGGAAAGCTATAACATTTTCTAAAATATACTATTATTTATGTCTGTCAGCAGTTTGGCCTGAAAATAGTAAATTTGACAACAATGACCAGGTAAAGTTTAACCTGCTACCAGTTAAACAAAATTAGTCCTGAACTTTCATCATAAATTTGATAATTACTTGCATAGAATACTAATTTCTCTTCTGCCTTTCAATTAAAAAAGATGTGAAGATGTTATCTATATTTTTCTGAAATTTTTAACTCACACCAATATCATTAATCTCTGATTTCACAATTTTTGTAACTTTGTTTACATTTTAAACTTCTGTGTTTAACTTTGAACTGTTGCCAGATATATTTGAATTTTGTCTAAACTTGGGTATATAATGAAGAATATAATAATGAATATAATGGTAGTGTTCAAAATAATCCATGGTAATTAAGATATCATTTAGAATTTTTTTTAATTGGCACTTAAAATTTGTTTGGAATTCTTTTCATGATTACATAAGATGCAGTAAGTGTTTCATGATTAGAGGTATCTACCAAATAATTTTTTGGTGGTTTCTTTTAAAAATATTTTACATCTGGGGCTTGAGAATCCATTCTATTAATGTAAAGTATTTTATGTGAAAGAATCTACCAAAATAATTGGCTTCCAAATTGTTTTTATATAGCTAAAGGGATCCCTAGCTAAATAATATTCAAAGGGAACATCAGTCCTAAAGTGCAAATAATTTTAAGATCTACTAATTTTAATTTTTAGTTACTAATGCTTATTTATCCTCTGTTTCAAATTAAATAGTTGATCTGGGATTGAATCCAATGGTGGTGATTGGGGGGTGTTAGTTATATTACTTTCAAAAACACTTAAACTTAAAAAAGTTAGAGGATAACTGCCTTCCTCTGCCAGTTGCCACACCGATTATATTAGTATTAAAAATTAATGTGCTACTTTTAAAATTTGCATTGATTTTCTTTATATTTTTAATGTAGTATATTATATAAACACTAGTAAATAATTTTGTTTTCTCTTGATTTGTTCTAAATTATCTTGTATTTTTTCCAATAGTTCTCTGCTTCTGCCAAAGAGAGATTTCTGTGAATTGGCAGTAGGTAAGTCATTCTGTGAAGTCAGGAAACCACTAAATAATGTTTGTTTTTTGGTGGCATATCATTTTTGTATTAATGTCATCAATTACAAATGTTTTTTGGTTATTAGTCAAAATATACAAAAACAGGGAATGCAATACGTCATCCTCTTTTCATCCAAGACCTTAATAAGTGTTTCCTGTGCTATGCCTTTCAATAAAGTTTTTTATGCTGTTTTGCCTTGTATATTTTGCTGCAGAATAAACTTTTTAAATGTTTTCCATTGTTATTTCAACGATTTTAAGATTATTAAAACTTCACAATCTTTTCAGTACCACAGATGCCAAATGCATTATCTAAAGTTCTAACTTTCCATGATATTTCCCATCTTAAATTTTTTAAAACTTCAAATACACTTGGAAACTAAATTGTGAAACAAGTGAAGTGTATTTCTTTGTCACTAGACATATTATTTGATAATTTTTTTGTTAAATAATCACAGATAAACCAAATAAATTCAGGACTGAAAGGGATTAAAACTGACAAAATTACAGTATAATTATCACAAATTTATGAAAACCCCTATGAAATGTTCCTCATTCGTTGTGAAGTAACTTAACATGAAATCCTGTTTGATGCAAAGTAAAAGCAGTTCTCGGTACTTAAAAACTTAGTTAATTTATTTGTTTAGCACAAACAATTTCAGCGGTCCCATCGACTTAACATTAAAGGTGTTTGACTGTACTGTATTTTACAAATTCTGCATTTAGAAATGGGTAAAGCTAAAAGTGTATTAAGTTAGTGCTTTTGAAGGAGCAATAAAATATAAACTGAAATTAGTGTTGAGTGTTATTTAATTCGTTGATTTAGAATAAATGTCATTTAATTGATTTGATTTTTAGGGCTTACCCAAATATTAAACCACAAAACTTTGATAAACAAGATGATAATTTTAATCATTTTAGAATTTTCCAACGACGGCTGTGCATTAAGTCCACTTGACTGATCATTTTCCATTTTAAACTTATTTTAGGTTGATGTATGACCTGAAAGGGCATCAAATAATGCTGGATATTCAGGCCAATTTCGGTTTGTAGCATCAGAGTAAAAATGTTTAGAGATTTTCTCGACTCTACAACTGTATAGGGGATTCTACATAAGGATGTGAGCTCTAAAAATCTCTCCCGTTTTAAATTTTTCCCAAGTGACAGACAGTAAGTTTGAACATTTATGAAATGAGAGAAAAGATTTTTGAATGAGTTCTGTCGGTGAAGAGACTCGCATGACCTTCGACAGCCAGAATTCTTCCTCTTTATTTTTCTGCCCCACTTTTGTTTCAAAGGATTGACTGAGCAAGTATCAAAAACATTATTAAAAATGAGTTCAGAGTTAAAACAATAGATGCAACCGAGGTGGAATTCCAATGATAAATCGAAATATCTCGAAGCTTTTCAGAATTGTGGACTTTTTTGGAATATTTGCCACATGGATTATTCTAATAAAATTAAAAGAGACAAAATACTTTTGGAGCTTTATGAAGATTTAGTTGTAATGAATATTGTTGTAGTCGATATTCCATTTTTAAGGAATAAAATAAAAAGCATAAAATCGACATATAAGCAAGAAAATCTTAAAGTTGCGGCTTCTAAAAAAAGAATTGAAGAACTATATATACAATAAAACAGGCACTTACCCAGGTGGGGGAATATATCCCCTCCCGAAATATCTAGGTTTACTTTTAGAACACTAAATCCAAAAGATATTTTGTTTAAAATGCTAAATTTATTTGAAATATTTTTAAATTCCTCAACATATGTTGAAAAAATATGTGTAACTAAGTATATTTGGCTGTTTAACATTAATAACAAACAAATAACAATCAACAAATTAACATTAATAACAAACATAATTGTTATGATTTACCGAGTTATAGTTTCCAATTCTTTCCCGAGAAAAGTCTTTGGTTACGTCCTTGCAGTAAAAACTAAGTTGATTCAACTCTGCAGATACGTTTTTCAGAGAAATGGTATTTTCTAGACCATCCATTTTTAATCTGGCAAGTTTTAATTTATCAAGCATATAAATGTTAATACTTTTGTTTGATGAAATTTATGTCTTTGTAGATAACTTAAAGATATATAAATGAATTATTTTTGAAATCTTATTTTCTTCGTATTCATTTTTTAAATAATATATATATACAGCTAATAAGTTATTTTCTTCTTTTAAACATTATTAATATTTTTACACATTTAAGTATTTATTTTTTAATATCGATGGTGGTAATTTTGTGTCAAATAATCCCTAAATAAGAGACTCTAAAAGTTGTAACTACGTCTTAAAATTGTTAACGGTAATTCTACAACATTTTCTGTTCTTGAGGATCTTCAATTGGAAATTCGTGAATAATTATTTCGTATATACGGAGAATATCTCTTTTACGATACCCATGAGGTTATGCGCCAATTTAAAATATCTTTTAATTCTTCATTCAAATACGCAATTAATTCACCCACAGCTTCATCAGAGTCCGACACCAATACAACAATTAAATCGCAAACACTTCTTCACACTTTCTCAACCAATTCAGAATTAAATTTCAATCAAACATCTATCTTCAACTACAAATTACTAACCGTTTTACTTTCCAGAACAGAAAACTGTCTAATTCTGTCAGAGCGTACTCGCGGTTTTACAATCCTCGTATAAATGTCCCTTATGGGCCATATTAAATCATTGAATAGAAGACTGTTTCTCGACCTTTGCTACGTATACCCCATAGATAAGTGAAATGGTCTTGAGGGGAGGGGGGGTATGCAGGAAAAAAAGATATTAATGATGGATAGTGATAGATTGATTTCACATGAGAGAAATAATATATTTCATTTTAAAAAATTCAAATCCTATGTAATTGAATCTGAATAATTTTTAAGTTGGAATTAAATATTTTAAATTTATTTTAGTAATTATTTTATCTGCAGAACCAGTACCTATTGAAAGGAATAGGACAACCAACTTTCTTCTTAGATGTTAATAATTAAACAATACAAATATATAATAAGGGCAAGGTTGGGATACACAAAACAGTGATGATAGGTCAAGGGGTACACAAGGAAAAAAAGGTTGAGAACTGCTGGAGTACAGCACAGTATTATAGTTTAAGAGACAGAAACACTTTCAGTCATTTTTCACTGACTAAATTGTAAACAATTGTTAGCTAAGAGGTAATGTAACAAATCTAATTCAGCTGCCTAGACTGCGGTAATTGTGGGTGGAGAGGTGCTAAGAACATGTATAAAAAATAAAGTTGTTTTATACCACCAGCTGACATTTTTTTCTGCTTGTTAATTTAGACTATTTAATGATGTTTTTAGGCATCTAGCTGGTATTCTAAGGATAGATTATACTGCAGCATCTTGTTTGCTAATGTAAAAAGCAAATTTTTTAAAATTATTTTACACTGACTGAAAATTCTACACCAGAGTTATTTAGATATTAAGCGAAGGCACACAACCTTGGTCTATGGCGAATACAAGTTTTCTGGCATGGCTATATAGCCCGACAGATAACTGCTAATTTAGGTACCTCATCGAACATCATTCTATGCTAGGGAATCAGTTGAATTAAATTCAATGGCTAAATGTCCTAACTTGGCAAATAATAAGCATTCTTTTGTTTGGTAACTTACACTTTTAAATTTTCCATGAGGAAGGGTACATACAATTTCTTTGTCGAATACAGGTGTCTTTTAAAAGTTAGCCAAATAACTTTTAAAAAATACAATTAGATATGCATCATACTTGAAGAATTGATTTAAAGAAACCAAATTGTGTCTACGTTACATCTCGGGCAATAAAAATCAACATACTATTTGTAAACATTTATTAGTTATCATATCTTTATTAATATTACTAACACACATATTACATAAAAAAAGCAAGAAATCACACTTTATTTACATGCTAGGTAAATAATTTCTTTAAAATTTAAAATGTACTAATTTCTGATAAATATTTTAACACACCTGGGAATATATACTTCCATTAAAAAAAGTATGTGTATAAGTATATGCAAAATCATTTAAAAGATGGAGCAGCCATATATTTTTATTCATTAAAAATTAATTCTTTGAACTCAAATCTATTATGTATGTTGAATGAATTAAAAGAACACTTAAAATAACTATATTTAAAATTAAAATCCCAGCTCTTTAACAAATTAAAATTTAGTAAATGTCAAGTTTCAGAGCACATAAGTAATCTAAAAAGTATTTTTTGAGCTGTGATATCCTTTAGTATGGATAATAGCAGAATACCAAACACTTAAACAAAATTAGTTATACTTCATATTGAAAAAGTGGTAAATCCGTAACAAATGCTTTAAATTTGTTCTTCTGAAAAAGTTGTTCATAATATGAATAGGTTTAAAGAATACAATCCCATGCAAGTTTGATCTTTTTTCTAATGACTTAAATTTAATCTTGAATAACTAATTACTTGAACATTAAATTTTTTCCCGGCTACCTGCTTCTGATAACATACATAAGCAAAACAGAACAACTCTAGTAACCATAGTTGAAACCACAAAAAATATTTTTTTAGCCAAGTTGAGGCATCGAGAAACATTTTGGCTGAGTTAAATTGCAGCCAGATTGTAACCTTTCCGCGATGTTTATTTCCACCAATCAGGGTTTGCAGCTGGTAGGAAGATTCGTGCCACGTGTCCAAGTCAAGGTGGTCCACGGTGTTACCAGTGGGAGGAGCCAAAAGCGTCACCTTTTCCTCGACTGTGGATACCTCGCAGAAGAGCCTATCGACTGCAGTGCCATTGGGTTTAAAACAGCCACGGCCAAGGCTAAACTCGATTCAAGGGGGAATAAGGCTTTGACAATGGCTCATTTCGCGACGACCAACCTACGAGATAAATTTTCTACTTGGACATTTTATAATGTTTTGGGAATTAAAAGAGTAAATAATTACAAAAATCACTTACCAAACGATAGCAACATCCTATTGAAGCATGGTATTCAAAGCGAAATTATTCAAAACTATCCTACTAGACCAGCGTCATCTAGTGGTAAACGGTCAAACTAAGGTGGTATTTGAAATCCTTTGATCTTTACCGCACTGTCATAACCGCGATGAATCAAGTTTAGCCCAAGGAGGAAAGAGGGGGGTAAGGAGGGGCCCTGCCCGTTTCGGAATTTGAAGCATCGCCGTCAGGTTTTTCCAGGTTCTGCGCATAACAAAACGCTATGCATTCTGGGATTCATCCTAGCTCTTCTAGCTGTCGCGGACTTTATTCTCCTTGAATTGCTTTGATATTTCTTAAGTTTTAAATAAATCTTTTTAGTATTTTAATGTTCTAATAAGCAATTATGGCTTGTGTGGCCTACAAATGCAATAACAGACTTTCCAGAAAATCTGAAAATATTTCATTTCACAGGTAAAAACAATTCTGAAATTAAATTAAAATTAGTCATATACTTTTTGTAGTATGTGGTAATTTCTAAGTTAATATTGTGGTAATATTAGGATTAATGATTACTATTAATGCAGTGTATAAAAAATTTCAATGTCTTGTATGGATGTTTAAATTATGCATTTAATAAATATTATTGTTTTATTATTATTAATTTCATCTGCACGTGTTAAGTAGGCATAGTGGTTGTTGATACTTTAATCGTTGGATTTTGTATTATAGTATTCTAATAAGTTAACAAAATCTAAGTCTAGATTTGAGTAATTTAGAAATCGAAAGTTATGTTTTTAATTAAATATACTAGTTAGTGGGTTGAGTCTAGATTTGAGTAATTTAGAAATCGAAAGTTATGTTTGTAATTAAATATGCTAGTTAGTGGGTTGAGTGAATTATTTCAGTTATTCCACGTCTCTAAACATAAGATGTTGTTTTTCCTCTTCTATATTTTATTTTTAAAGATATGGGCTGTAATTGTGTAAATGAAACTTAACGTATAATAATATAAATATTGTGTGGAATTGTGTTTTGGGGCTACAAGGTTACTAAAAACTGCTCAGCAGTGATTCAGGTTTATTTAAGTGGCACACATTTGTGGCAATAGATAGATTAGATAGTGGCAATTTTACATTTCACATATTTTTCCCCTTTTTTTTTTTACATTACGATTGATACCTAGTTTCAGTGTGTAAAATGTGAGGGACAATAAGAACAAGTAATTGAAAATTGTAATTAGTTAAATATTCAGATCAAAGTATATGTTGTAAAATAATAGTTATGCAAATTTAAATTGTACCTTATCATGTAACTCATACATAGAACTAGGTCCTTAGATAATATATTTTTGGGAAATTATATTGTTTCAAAATTTTTTCAGCCAATCTAGAAGGAAAGGTATTGTTAAATTTGTATGTCTCTTCTAGCATTCCTTTAAAACCTTTTTCACATTCATGCCATTTACAAAATGAGTGAATCAAATCAAAAAGGCTGAACATGCTTTCATATATTATTGTTAAAAATTATTTATTCAAATACTTTTATTATGTTTGAATATTATTAAAGCATTTTTAATTTTGCTGAATCCAAAATATATTGCTGAATAAAACTGTGTAACATAGTATACATATATTTTTCACACTGCAATAAACTATTTTTATATATAAAGTGATTTACTCCTTGTTATCAATACTAAAAAACATGTGGTAAACTAATATATATGTATAAAACTTTTTTTGCTTATAACCTAGTTATTTTTTAACAACTAACTCTACTCTTTTTCCTCGCGTTTTACTTTAAAATGTACTTAAGAATCACTTCAACAAATAACCTTAATTATTAAAATATATCTTCAGTAATTTATAAACAATATGCAAATATTTAATTCGGAAAAGTAAATATTTAAATTAAAATATTTTATTTAATTTTCAGATGTATTTAAATTTGCCACTACAATGTTGTAACAAAACTACGATAGCCAGTCGTCTGCACTAGGCTATCAGAAAGCGAAACTGCTAGGATGCATCCCAGATGCATTGCGCAGGCTGCTTCTTTTGTGCGCTACTGCGCATAAACCGGGGCCTCTCCTTACCCCCTCTTTCCTCCTTGGTTTAGCCGTGGCACGGCTAAACTTGATTCATCGCGGCTATGACATGACTATGTTGCTATCGTTTGGTAAGTGATTTTTGTAATTATTTACTCTTTTAATTCCCAAAACATTATAAAATGACGGTCTATTGCTGTGTACCTTTATCTAAGTCAAATAGCACGGTCAATAAAATATATTTTCACGAATTCCCAGCTGATTTATTAGAACTAAAACGTTTTCCTTTAGATAAACTGATGCTTTCTGATACTGTTCAAGAAATAATATCCTCTAAAATCAATTATTTTCATCTAAATTTATTCAGAATTGAAAATATAGGATTAGATAGTCTTTTCTATATTATTTCGATTTTCTTGTTTTAATTTTTTGAGTAAGATATCTATATCATCACACTATATTTTATGATGTTCCAATATTTTCATTAATTAAAATTGATTATATTTATTTTTACTTCCTTTTTTTAATTCATTTAATAGTTAATTTATGAATATTAGAGCATTTTATAACAGAATTTAACAATTAACTTTGGGTTTTATTCTGGAAAAGAAATGGTCAATTACTACTTGGTCAATTAATGGCAAAATTGCTTTTGGTAAGAAATTCTGATGATATATGAAATTGTAAAAAGGACTGAAACATCATGTTAATTTATTTATTTATTTATTTATTAATCAATTGATATTTTGGGAAGTTTTCATAGTATTCCGTTAATAATTTTTCAAGAAAAAAAAATTAAATGTGTAGAAACTTGCACTAAATGGTCAATTACTGGTAGGTTCACCCTAGTATTAACAAACTAATGAATTAAATCATTTTTCTATTTGCATAAAGTTATGTAAATATGCTATGTTTCGTTTTATGATTTGTTTGTTTTGGTTAATGGTTACGATTTTCGCCACTACCCCGGATTGGCGCTGTCCAAGTAGAAAATTTATCTCGTAGGTTGGTCGTCGCGAAATGAGCCATTGTCAAAGCCTTATTCCCCCTTGAATCGAGTTTAGCCTTGAAACAGCGAGACTTGAAAGTAGCAGGAGGATTCTGCCCTAGGCCGCCATCACGATCTTCTAATGAAGGCTTAACAGTCTTCTTTTGTATTTTAACCAAGATGAAATAATGAAATTAAATAACTTTAAGTATAAAAACTGCGTCGTTCCTAATTTCCCCTAGACTACCGACCACAACATGGGGTCTCAGCCGGTTCTGAATCCGATCACTTTTCGCTACATTCACTAGTTGAGTTCAAATAAAATGCTCAACCTATCAAAACTTATATTCGATGCAAATCATCACAGTACGGGCAAACAATACCCAGTAGGCCCATAACAGCGCCTCTCACACCACGGGCAAAACAAACCCAGCAGGCCCATAACAGTGCCTCTCACGCCATTCCGACCAGAGGAGAAAATTGACTTTCCACTGCCCAACGCAACGAGCCAATCCTACCGCTCAGCAGACACAGCAGAAAACGACCTTCTACAACGTTGCCTTTCCAACACCAGCGGAGCCAATCTCACCGCTCCAGAAAATCATCCCTCTACTACAGCACCCCGAAAGAAAGCAGTCCAGCGAAGAGTTCACCTCACAGGAAAGCCATCCGGAGTTTTCTCGTCCCCTTCGATCTTCAATCCTTCTAAAATACCTGAGTTTGTTCCCTCTTCATCCTCTTCGACTGCAAACCTGCTTCAGCCTTTCCTGTCACACACTGGGAGAGTCAACGGGGGCCAACATAACGTGCCCTTCCCAACAAGCAACGCAGCAAAACCAATATCCAAGTGTTTCCTCGCATTTGTGAAAGTGTAGTGTCATCGCGTGTGTGCAAAATAATGCATGTGATCTTCAAATCACGTAAGTGTCCTCCTACTACAATGTGCGCAATTTTGTGCCAGTGTTAAAAAGTTCTATAAGCGTCATCAATGTCAGAGAAAAAAATTAAAGGAAGATAAGTCCTTGTTCAACGTGTAGCAGATATCCAGGTAGGATTTAAAATTACCTTTGTTTACAAAAATGTATAAAAATTCTCGGAAGGACGATTTACTCAAAATTTCTAAGGAAATAGGTATTACTATCTCAGAAAACGCAACGTTATTAGTGATTAAATAAAATATCGAGTCATGTCCTGTATTTAAAGATGATCCACAGTTCGTTATAGATTTAATTTCGGATACAATCGCAGAACGCAAAGAGAAAGAGCAAGCAAATTTCGCGAAAGAACAGGCAAATTTAGCGAAAGAGCAAATAAATTTAGCACAAGAGCAACTTGCTCAAGAATTACAGCTGGAAAAATTAAAATTATCACGTGCCGAGAAAGAATTAGAAGTTGCAGCTCTTAGAAGAAATATTTCGGAAAACCCGACAAAAGCAATTACAAATAATGTCGCCCCCGACACTTCGACATCCAGCCTCGAAAATCTTTTACGAAGCGTTAAAACTTTATCTATACCAGCGACCGCCACTAACTTTTAAAGACGGGCCGCATGACTTATGTTGGAACTTTCCGCGGGCCGCAAATTTATACCGAATACACCAATAAATATATTGCTTTACTACATATGTTCAATGTCAGAAATATGATAAGTACCAAAGATTTAACAATATAAAACAATTTAGAAAACTGAAACAATAATTTAACTTTTTTATATTAATAATAAAAAAAAAATTGATATTTGATTTTTGTCTCAAATAATTAAAAAAAATAGTTTTCCTTACACTGTACATTAAAGTCATGAAAGAAATTAATCTTTAGTGACACTATTACAATGTGACTTGGCCTCATAATCAATTAAGATATTTAAAACATACCTCCTAAATCCTTCATTTTAGTCGATGTTAATTGGGAGACGATGACGGCCGGTTCGCTTTTCACTATCTACTTTGTGTTTAAAACTAGTCCTCGACACCATTATTGCACTGGAGTCATAGAGATCACGATCTTTCTTTTCACGTCAACACATATAGGCCAGTATGCATTAGAACACCCAACTCCTGCCCATCACTTTCAAAAAAGCAGAATTCGAACTGTGCCATTCATGAGTCGAGGGGATTGGGTATCATACATAATAAACTAAGCAATGCAAAGGAATGCGTCATTAGTAATAATTCAAATTATTGCTTTTTTTATTTTTCTTACAGTCTCAGAAAAAAAAAAAAAAAAGATTTTTCAGATTTACTGACGAGGGCCACTTAATGGAAAACGCGGTTTTTGGTAGTAAACACATACTATTGTAGACAAATTAAAATTATTTCCGCAAAATTTGATTTTTGCTCTTCTGTACTACCGGGGGGGGCCGGAGAAAAAGCTGTCGCGGGCCGGATCCGGCCCGCGGGCCGCCTAGTGACTGACACTGATCTATACCAGTCCCTTCACGAGCAGAAAATTTAAATTTGTTTTTTCATTCTTTGGCGCATGCATTTGCTACCAAACAAGTACCACAAGAATTTAAGGCCCAAATTTGACATCTACAGCCACCGATTTTATGAAAAAATGGGAAGACAATTGAACCATAAACTGTGTTTTTTTTTCTTAACGAACACTCATAAACTTACAGTGAACTTATTATATAAGTGATTTTTTTTTCTTTCAGCATTTTCATGAGTTGAACATTTTCTTATAACTATATGTTACTTATCATATTGTTTGATTCCTACTTGATAATCATTATTTACATTTTAATAATCTTTTGTTTACATTTTAGTATTCCTTTAACTTTTGTGATTTTCATTTTTCTGCATTTTTAAACATTTTCTTATCAATAACATTTATTTTGAAAACTTGTTTTGTTAAATTGATATGTACTGTTTATCAGTTATATTTGAATGTTTATTTTTCTATCAATTTATCCTCCAAATTTTTGAATAGTAAAAATTTTCTTGTGAATTAGGAAGTTTAGAATATACATTTGTTTTCTTTCTTGTACTCAGGTATTCTACTTTAATCGCATTTTACGTTTTATTATTTACAAAGTTTTTCCATTCAATTTGAAGAGAAAGAATTGTAGTTTTCGAATTTTATTTCTTTACTTTTGTAGTTTGCTTCTTTCTCTTGTGTCTTTTTAGAAATATAGTTACATTCAGAGGACTGAATGGATATCAGAATGCCCGAGTGTCGTATCCACAGTGGAGATGAGTCAGTATCGACTGCAGCTCCTATCGACTGCAGCGCCACTGGGTTTAAAACAGCGAGACTTGAGAGTAGCAGGAGGATTCTGCTCTAGGCCGCCACACGATCTTCTAGTGAAGGCTTAACAGTCTTCTTTTGTAATTTAACCAAGATGAAATAATGAAATTAAATAACTTTAAGTATAAAAACTGAGTCGTTCCTAATTTCCCCTAGACTACCGAACACAACATACATACAATAGAAAAGCGGCTCCCTCGCCCTTCCCTGCAAGAGACTACGATCGAAATCAAGGTTGCCAGATGAAAAAAGTAAAATAATGCCAAATTGCTGTCAAAATAAGGCCAAAATAGTCCAAACTGTGACGCCATCGATAAATTCATGCCAAATGGGAAAAAATGCACGATTTTAGCATGCATGATGTGTCGTTTACCGTTATTATATTTTCATCATTCATTTAGAATCGAACCCTGGTGTGCCGTTAAACGTTACAATCACAGTAAAAACAGAACCTATCATCGTCAATTGATAAGGCAGACATTTGAAAGATTTGTCGTAGGCACGACGGTTATACAAAGCGTGTTTTTTTAGTCGCATTATCCTTACCAGGATCTTCAAGATTAGTGATTTTTCATATTCAGAGACACGGTAGTGTTTTGTGCCAAGTAATAAGGCTTGTACTAAAGCATACACATGACTTAAATTTGAGACAAGCATGTGACTATTGGCAAGAACAACTGGAGAGTTTTGTACAGCATAACTAAAAAAAATTAATAGTTTAAAAAACTAAAATCACGCTTTAATAGAAAAGTGAACTAAAAAGTAGAAAATAATTTTAAATAAGTTTGAAATAAGAATAGAGTGATTAATAAAAAATATTTATTTTATCGTAAAAAAAGTGTGGAGTGTTTGTTGTCAATATTTAATGACAAATATTGGAAAAAGTAGATCCATTATGGAAATACCTTAAAAAGCATACCACGCTTTTTTACAATAAAATAAATATTTCTTGTTAATCACTCTATTATTTCAAACTTATTTAAAATTATTTTCTACTTTTTAGTTTCCTTTTCTAATAAAGCGTGTATTTTAGTTTTTTAAACTATTATTTATTGAGAAATGTCTGTCGTATCATTTACTTCAACAGAAAAAAAATATTCTAAAATATAAATTTTTATTAATTCTTGTTTGTGGAAGTAAGAACAATCAATCAAATTATTTTGTATAGTTTTTTATTGACCTTTAACCTGTTCAGGACCGGCGAAAGGAGAAAGAAGCGCTTCCCCAGGCCCGCGCGCTCAAAGAGACTACGCACGCACGGGACCGGGCATTTTTCCCCGTTAAGCATTTTGCCCCGTTAAATTCAAATAAAACGTTCCAATCTGAAATCACGTCTGTGTGATGATGGGCCGGCTGGCACGGAAACACTGATCACAAATACGATATCGCGGGCCGTGAGGGAAGAATCGTCTGATCACATATACGCGATCACGGTCCTGAACAGGTTAAAAACAGTTTTAATACTTAAATAATGCTGCTGCATTTCTAATGGAACCTCAGATATCAATAATTTTAAAAGTTCTTTAAAATTACCTCTATTTAAAGAAGTTTCTCTCTCGTCATGGCCTCTAAATGCAAGTTCTTGCTTACTTAAAAACAATATTGTTACCAGATGAAAGTTCCATAGGTTACAGTTTAATAACAGACAGTTTAGATATACAGTTAATACAATCAATACAAGGCAATTCAGATATAGAATATCAGTAGTTAGAAAATGCCGATCCGAAGCCATGGATCGATCGAGCGACGGTATGGTATGGGGGCGTGACCGAAAGGGGGCGTGACCGGATATGACGTCACAGAAGTGACGTCACCGGAAGTCACGTGACCGGGAGTTGAGTTGTTCCCCTCCTGCTGTTGTTTTAGTTTCATTATAAGCTGTTTGTGTATGACGTCACAGTAGGTATGACGTCATAATGTGTTTTATATCAAAGTTTAGAGCGATGGCAACACTTTTTAGTTTCGATTTACCTTTAAGATGGAGTTGAGTTGTTCTAGGACTGCTTGTAAATGAATAAGTTAGAGTGATAGGTTTTTATTGCGTGACGTCACAGTAGATATGACGTCATAATGTGTTTTATATCAAAGTTTTGAGCGGTGGCAACACTTTTTAGTTTCGATTTACATTTAAGATGGAGCTGAGTTGTTCTAGGACTGCTTCTAAACGAATAAGTTAGAATGATAGGCTTTTATTGAGTGACGTCACAGTAGGTATGACGTCATAATTTGCTTTATATCAAAGTTTTGAGCGTTGGCAACACTTTTTAGTGTCGATTTACCTTTCAGACGGAGTTGAGTTGTTCTAGGGCTGCTTCTAAACGAATAAGGTAGAGTGATAGGTATTTTTACTAATGACGTCACAGTGGGTATGACGTCATTCTATGTTAAGATTTACGTTTTAAGTGGTGATAACATTGGATATATACCAAATTTAGTTTTCAGGTGTTGGCAACGAGTTCTGATCGGTCAGCTAAATGCTCGCTTGTGACTGATAAGTTTTAAACATGTGACCAAAAGTTAACTCCTGATTGACTGTTTGGTTTTCTAGCGAGTTACTTACATATCCTTTAGCCAAGTTAAAATACCTGCAACAAAGTTACACAAAAAAAAATGTTAAATTTGAAAAGTTAATAAAAGGAATGCCATTTGCTAAGGGTCTAAAGAACCCTAACCCCGAGCTACACGTGACATTTCAATATTTTACCAAACAATTGTTAAACACACATATTAATAATACGGTTTGTATAATTCCATCTTACCGTAAAGCTATCAAGATAAATTAATTTGCATAACTTTTGTTTTACTTTGAAACTTACAATTAATAAATTTTGAAAAATTATTTATTAAAGGTGAGGACCCACCTCCAGCCCGATACCTCTTTTAGGAAGAATTGGTACCGTCTCACTCCACCCTATCAACAACAACAACAACAAAAAAAAACAACTTATTTCAAAGAACGTATATTTCCTTGAAATATGAGGTCACTAACCAACCATCCAATAATATCTTTTAAGAAGACATCATTACCTTAAATCCTAAACAATTTTAAATTTTAAAAAATCTGAAAAGAAGACTTGTGAGAACGTATATTTCTCTCATGAATTAAATTTAATGGTCACATACAAAATCCTGGAAAAAAAAAATTAACGCTAAATAAGTTTTTAAAAAATTAGTTAAAGTAATATTTTAGTTAAATTAAGGCTTAAAGAGATAAAAAAAAAAATTAAGGATTAAATGAATGATTTAAGGAATTTTGAAGTGACCATAGGCATAGCTGGTTATGCCATCTTCCAGCAGATACCGCTTGTCGTCATAGGCCGACAAGGCTCTCTTGGTTTGTTGGAGTGAGAAGATGTTTAAAAATTCACTTACCGAATAATCGAAACGAAATCTGCGAAGCTAAAATAACTGTGAATAACTACACAAGTACGAACAAAATCGCGATGAGAAAAAAAAACACGAAGTATTAAACACGTCTTTCACACTCAGGTATCTAAGTAGAAATGGCGAGACGGCAACCGGTAGCGTCTATATATGAGGGGTGATCACGTGACTTCACCGACCAATCAGGTTTCACGGTAGAGGGCGCTGCTTGGTTCTAACCGATCAGAGTGGGTGGGGAGCGAGACTAGGCATGTTTCAACACGCTTCAACGCGTTTGCGAGTTGAGTTGTTGTGTAACGATCTTGCTTGAAACAGTTAAAGTGATAGATAATTTGTTCGTGACGTCATAGTGTAGCGAATGGGTTTTTAGCGTAGACAGTTGTTTCAATTGGAGTAATTATGAAATTTATTAAATATAAAGATAATATTTAGTAATAATTATCAGATTTTATTATTATTATTATTATAAAAAATAAACTTATAAAAAAAGTGAACGTGAAAATTTACTTTACGAATAAAAATCATGTCTTTAAAATGTGTACGAATATCACTAAATAGGAGAAAAAAGTAACATACTTAAACTCTTTACGACAAATAACTTTAAAATTAACGAAAAAAAACTTACTTTACACATAAAAATCACTTTAAAATGTGTAAAAATATCGCTAAATAAGAGAAAAAAAGTAACTTACTTAAAATTTCTAAGATAAATATTTAACCTTTACGCGAAAATTCCCTTCATGTATAAAAATCACGACTTTAAAATATAACATGCAAGAGAAAAGTAACGTACTTAAACTTTCTACGACAAATAACTTTAACATTAACGTAAAATTTTACTTTACACATAAAAATCCCGATATTAAAATATGTAGAAATATCGCTAAATAAAAGAAAAAAAGTAACACACTTAAACTTTGTACGACAAATAACTTTGACATTAACGTAAAAAATGTTCTTCACATATAAAAATCACGACTTTAAATTTGAAATGTAGGATGAAAGTATAACATACCTATAATTTCTACGACAAAGAATTCAAACATTGCCGTTCATGTCTTTAAAATGTATAATGACAACTCTAACTTTTAGAAAAAAGAAACCCTAAAAATTTACAAGGCTAAGAATTTAAAATTAACTTTACATGTACTATCATACTCTTATATCAACGATAAATAAGATAAAAAAAAGAAACTCTAAAAATTTATAAGGCAAAGAATTCAAATAATACGCGAAAATTTACCTCACATATAAAAATTATGTCTTTCAAATGTGTAAGAATAACGCTAAATTAGAGAAAAAGAAATATTAAAAATTTATAAGGTAAGGAATTGAAACAATACGCGAAAATTTATTTCACACATAACATTTTTATCTTTAAAATGTGTAAGAATAATGCTAAATTAGAGAAGAAAAAAAAATAACATACTTAAACTTTCTTCGATAACAATTTAAACAATACGCGAAAATTTCATACACAATTATTTTCTTAGGTTAATGTTAAATAATGGGAAATTTAACAGAATAAAAATTTCAAAGATAAAGAATTTTAACCTTTACACGAAAATTTACTTCACATATAAATATCATGTCTTTAAACTTTAACGTGACAATTTACTTCTCATATACAATTAAACTCTTAGGTTAATGTTAAATAAAAGAAAAAGTAACATACTCAAAAATTTCTAAGATAAGCATAACGTAAAAATTTCATATCATGTGTTTAAAATGTAACATATAAGAGAAAAAAAAATAACATACTTGAACTTTCTATAGCAAAGAATTTAAGCGTTAGCGTAAAAATTTACTTTACATATAAAATTCACGTCTTTAAACGGGGTGATAAGCATATGACGGTAATTAGCCAATCAGGTTAGCGGTAGGTGATACGCCACTTGCCGGCATTTTTAGACCGGAGGATGAGTCACGCTAATACTTGTTCAAACAGGTCGGGAGACTTGTACAGCAAGAACAACAGCATCGACGCGCAAGCAGCGGGTGATGCTGCGGTGTGTCAGCAGGTCTTCGAGATTATCGTTTTCCTACTTTTCCTTTTTCATAATGAAATGTTTGTGAAAACTTGGAATGAATGAAGTGGATTTCAAAGACACATTAGTAAGTGAAGGTAGAATTCGCATGGACTTTCTTCCAAAAAGTATGATTCACTTGGAGAATTTAAGATCATTTCTACTTGAAAACTTTTCTATTGTCTAAAACATTGAATATTGTTCAAACTCAGTGAGATTATATGCTACAATACGGGTAAAACTTAACAAAATTGTTACATTGAAGAAAAATAATAAGAGATTTAAAATAAATACTAGTTATAGATACTCCAAGGAAAAAAAATTCACCTCTACTTTTCAATCGGAAAATCAATGCAAGTTGGAAATTTATGTTACTTCAAGAAAGACTTAGACAATTTACTTTGTAATAATATACGTTAAGGTGTCGTATTAACTCGTGCAATACATGCTGACTAAGGTTTATTTTACTTATCTAAGAAAGGTGAATTGGGGGAAAATATTAAATAAATTGTAGATATTAAATACATTGTAAATATGCATTTAAGTTTTGAAAATCACCTGCAAGACTTTTAAAACATCTTAAGAAAAATTGAAAGAAACTTGCGAATTATATGTAAACTATATAACTTTTTATACTCTGAAAGGAAATCACAAGTAATTTAGTTAACTTTTTTCATGGTAACACTCATATTCAACGACATGTTTTAAAATTTAACCTTCTTTACATGATAATAGTTATAAATTTTTTCAATCTCAGATGCGATAATACTATTATTTCTAACATATATGTTACGAATTGTGTAAAGTTTTTAAAACTGTATATGCAAATCACCAATCAGAAACATAAAAATCTAACATCAATCAAACAAACTAAAATAATAAGATATTTTCCTTAGTGGAAATAGTTAACTATACTCATGTGATGGAATATACTTAGAAAATTTAAATACTGAAAAAAGTTTGCTATGCAAACTTAAAGAATATTTTTTTTTTCTTGTGAAAAACTAGCATAAATTTGGAAAATGTAGAGTTTGTTACTACGTAAAATTGAACATCATCTGGACAAACTAAATTATACATGAATTTTTTTTTTTATTTGAGAGGTGCTGACAATATATCATTAATATAGAGATTTTTAACTTCCACCCATAATTTCTAAATAACTTATACATAAATTTCAGAAAAACTGAAACGGAATGTGTTTTACAAGAGGCTTATTTTGTAAGATGAATATTCAATATTAATATAACTGAGCAAAGTTCATTCCGGAAAAAACTTGTAAAAGATACTTATATTTTGAAAATAGTTTGAAATATCCTTTTAAATTTATGAATGCTCGCTTTCGAAAGACACAAATAAAACTGATATTACTCATGATAATTAACACATACATAACATTAGTCAAACAAAGTGAAATTTTTATTGCTTGTGACCGATAACTTTTCAGTGAAGCAGAACTTACATAGGAAATTTGTGCAAACTTTTTCAACTTTTAAACCAAGTATCATGTAAAATTATAAATTACGATAGGAAATAGCATACTTCAGAATCCGAACAAGTCTTGTAGTTAAGCTAAATGTATTTCTCAAGGAATTGAAAGCATACTAGAGAAGTCCTTATCATTTCGCATCTTTTCTCATGTTGCAAGAAGACATACATTGTAAAAGATCGTCTTAGAACTTAACAAAAATCAGTAAAAATAAATATATTTTCTATGGCAAAGATAAAACTTCACAACTTAATTACTTAAATTTAGCTAAGTTGCATATGGTTTATTCACATAACTCGCATGTGCTTTGAATGTTGAAATATATTTGTCAGTTGAAATCAAACTCATCGAAAATAAATGCTATCTACATTTTCAAGTCGGAAATTACTATTAAATAAACTTTACATGTAAGACATTATCATGTTAAAAAGAAAAATCTACAAAAATGTAAATGATAATTTTACTGTTGGTACATAAATGATGAATAATTTATGATTTTATTCTAGGCAAACGTTTTATTGTCTAACAGAGAACTTAAACTTTAGCAGAAAAACGAAAAAATACAATTTTTATATCCTATCATGCTTGTCGAAAATTGAATTTATTAGCTGTTGTAATAGATTTTTATTGTCCAAATTTCTATAGTTCTTCCCAGTGCAATAATATTAAGTTCATGTGTAATGAGTAGGTTTTTTTTTTTTTTTTGTTGAATCTTATAAATTTAATGAAATTATTATGACCTAAGAGATTGAGTGAACTGAATAAATCAATGACGTAAATTTAAACAATGACTTGAACTGATACATACTATAACTGTAAAGAAGTATGACAAAGTGATAGATGAAGTGAAAATAGAAGTTGAGTGAAATGTGTTGAAAAAAGTTGAAGACGACAAGAAATTCATAAATGAGAATTATCATTGACTTATTTTAACTTCGTTTTTCTTGCTTATGACAAGAAAATACACTCTTGTTTATTAAGAACCAACTTGATATCTTATCATAGAATGACAATGATGAAATATCTATACATTAAAAAAAAAATACCAAACTTAGACATAGCAAATTTCTTGAAATTCATGTATAATGTGAGAAGTTTTACTGGAAATATAGAAGATACAACATTGAAAAATGTGAATGTTTCGAAGTACTTTATCAAAAATTAAAAAAAAAAAAAATGCGCTGAGGTCCGCTATAAAATTTTTTAGGAGAAAGTTTAAACAAAATTTAAAATCAAACATGCTTTTAAGTGGGAACACATATATTAAAACTATAGCACATTTAACAATTTATATTATGTCATCTCAGTTGGTATCAAACTGAATAATATGAAAAACAATCACAAACTGAATAAACATGAAAATTATCAATATATGTGGAAAAGTTTCCTTTTTTCACATATAAAAAAAAAATATAACACATTGACATACGTTAAGATCACGAAACATGCGTAATCATATACCGATAAGAGCAACCAATGTTGCGGGGAGATATTCACGTGATGGACAATATCCCATGAATAAATTGAGTGATTTAATTTCTAATGCTAATTGCAATAGTATTTCACGTAACTTCAACTTTATATGTTACACTATAGATATATTTATTTTTCAAATATATTGACTTTCGAAAAATCATCCTTCAATATAAGAATGATCATAGTAAGAATAAAAGAAAAGATACTAAGCATTGATTTAAAGTGTATTTATTTCAACTTAGCAACAAATCATATGCGTGAAACGAAAATTGCCTCGAACCAAAGTATAACTATCCAACTTCATTGATTCCTACAAGGAAATTTTTCTCATCTAGTAATCGAATTTTTTTTTTCTCGTACACATTATAAGTGTTGTCCAATCAGGTGTAGAATAGCTGAAGATATCCGACCTCTTTCTAAATATTAATAAGTCACTGTTGAAAAACTTATAAAAATTTCAATTTACACTTAAAGTTTTTTTATATATATATATTTCAAAGAATTTTTTTCAAATCAATATGTATATTTAAATACTGAAACTTATTCACTTCAATAAATGTATGTTTAAGTTATAAAACTTGTCGTATGTATTGAAAAATTGTAACTTTTCGTCTTCGTATAAATCGATAACTTATACACTAGTTCTTCATCAATTAATCTTCTAAGTAAATCTTTCAAAGGTAAAAACATACCCATAGCTTTGCATTTGTAACAAGTTAAATTGTACATGTTTCATGTGAAAGTTACAAAATTTTATATATTTTCGTAACTTTCACGAGAAACATGTACAATTTAACTTGTTACAAATGTAAAGCTATGGGTATGTTTTTGCCTTTGAAAGATTTACTTAGAAGATTAATTGATGAAGAACTAGTGTATAAGTTATCGATTTATACGAAGACGAAAAGTTACAATTTTTCAATACATACGACAAGTTTTATAACTTAAACATACATTTATTGAAGTGAATAAGTTTCAGTATTTAAATATACATATTGATTTGAAAAAAAATTCTTTGAAATATATATATATAAAAAAACTTTAAGTGTAAATTGAAATTTTTATAAGTTTTTCAACAGTGACTTATTAATATTTAGAAAGAGGTCGGATATCTTCAGCTATTCTACACCTGATTGGACAACACTTATAATGTGTACGAGAAAAAAAAAAATTCGATTACTAGATGAGAAAAATTTCCTTGTAGGAATCAATGAAGTTGGATAGTTATACTTTGGTTCGAGGCAATTTTCGTTTCACGCATATGATTTGTTGCTAAGTTGAAATAAATACACTTTAAATCAATGCTTAGTATCTTTTCTTTTATTCTTACTATGATCATTCTTATATTGAAGGATGATTTTTCGAAAGTCAATATATTTGAAAAATAAATATATCTATAGTGTAACATATAAAGTTGAAGTTACGTGAAATACTATTGCAATTAGCATTAGAAATTAAATCACTCAATTTATTCATGGGATATTGTCCATCACGTGAATATCTCCCCGCAACATTGGTTGCTCTTATCGGTATATGATTACGCATGTTTCGTGATCTTAACGTATGTCAATGTGTTATATTTTTTTTTTATATGTGAAAAAAGGAAACTTTTCCACATATATTGATAATTTTCATGTTTATTCAGTTTGTGATTGTTTTTCATATTATTCAGTTTGATACCAACTGAGATGACATAATATAAATTGTTAAATGTGCTATAGTTTTAATATATGTGTTCCCACTTAAAAGCATGTTTGATTTTAAATTTTGTTTAAACTTTCTCCTAAAAAATTTTATAGCGGACCTCAGCGCATTTTTTTTTTTTTTAATTTCTGATAAAGTACTTCGAAACATTCACATTTTTCAATGTTGTATCTTCTATATTTCCAGTAAAACTTCTCACATTATACATGAATTTCAAGAAATTTGCTATGTCTAAGTTTGGTATTTTTTTTTTAATGTATAGATATTTCATCATTGTCATTCTATGATAAGATATCAAGTTGGTTCTTAATAAACAAGAGTGTATTTTCTTGTCATAAGCAAGAAAAACGAAGTTAAAATAAGTCAATGATAATTCTCATTTATGAATTTCTTGTCGTCTTCAACTTTTTTCAACACATTTCACTCAACTTCTATTTTCACTTCATCTATCACTTTGTCATACTTCTTTACAGTTATAGTATGTATCAGTTCAAGTCATTGTTTAAATTTACGTCATTGATTTATTCAGTTCACTCAATCTCTTAGGTCATAATAATTTCATTAAATTTATAAGATTCAACAAAAAAAAAAAAAAAACCTACTCATTACACATGAACTTAATATTATTGCACTGGGAAGAACTATAGAAATTTGGACAATAAAAATCTATTACAACAGCTAATAAATTCAATTTTCGACAAGCATGATAGGATATAAAAATTGTATTTTTTCGTTTTTCTGCTAAAGTTTAAGTTCTCTGTTAGACAATAAAACGTTTGCCTAGAATAAAATCATAAATTATTCATCATTTATGTACCAACAGTAAAATTATCATTTACATTTTTGTAGATTTTTCTTTTTAACATGATAATGTCTTACATGTAAAGTTTATTTAATAGTAATTTCCGACTTGAAAATGTAGATAGCATTTATTTTCGATGAGTTTGATTTCAACTGACAAATATATTTCAACATTCAAAGCACATGCGAGTTATGTGAATAAACCATATGCAACTTAGCTAAATTTAAGTAATTAAGTTGTGAAGTTTTATCTTTGCCATAGAAAATATATTTATTTTTACTGATTTTTGTTAAGTTCTAAGACGATCTTTTACAATGTATGTCTTCTTGCAACATGAGAAAAGATGCGAAATGATAAGGACTTCTCTAGTATGCTTTCAATTCCTTGAGAAATACATTTAGCTTAACTACAAGACTTGTTCGGATTCTGAAGTATGCTATTTCCTATCGTAATTTATAATTTTACATGATACTTGGTTTAAAAGTTGAAAAAGTTTGCACAAATTTCCTATGTAAGTTCTGCTTCACTGAAAAGTTATCGGTCACAAGCAATAAAAATTTCACTTTGTTTGACTAATGTTATGTATGTGTTAATTATCATGAGTAATATCAGTTTTATTTGTGTCTTTCGAAAGCGAGCATTCATAAATTTAAAAGGATATTTCAAACTATTTTCAAAATATAAGTATCTTTTACAAGTTTTTTCCGGAATGAACTTTGCTCAGTTATATTAATATTGAATATTCATCTTACAAAATAAGCCTCTTGTAAAACACATTCCGTTTCAGTTTTTCTGAAATTTATGTATAAGTTATTTAGAAATTATGGGTGGAAGTTAAAAATCTCTATATTAATGATATATTGTCAGCACCTCTCAAATAAAAAAAAAAATTCATGTATAATTTAGTTTGTCCAGATGATGTTCAATTTTACGTAGTAACAAACTCTACATTTTCCAAATTTATGCTAGTTTTTCACAAGAAAAAAAAAATATTCTTTAAGTTTGCATAGCAAACTTTTTTCAGTATTTAAATTTTCTAAGTATATTCCATCACATGAGTATAGTTAACTATTTCCACTAAGGAAAATATCTTATTATTTTAGTTTGTTTGATTGATGTTAGATTTTTATGTTTCTGATTGGTGATTTGCATATACAGTTTTAAAAACTTTACACAATTCGTAACATATATGTTAGAAATAATAGTATTATCGCATCTGAGATTGAAAAAATTTATAACTATTATCATGTAAAGAAGGTTAAATTTTAAAACATGTCGTTGAATATGAGTGTTACCATGAAAAAAGTTAACTAAATTACTTGTGATTTCCTTTCAGAGTATAAAAAGTTATATAGTTTACATATAATTCGCAAGTTTCTTTCAATTTTTCTTAAGATGTTTTAAAAGTCTTGCAGGTGATTTTCAAAACTTAAATGCATATTTACAATGTATTTAATATCTACAATTTATTTAATATTTTCCCCCAATTCACCTTTCTTAGATAAGTAAAATAAACCTTAGTCAGCATGTATTGCACGAGTTAATACGACACCTTAACGTATATTATTACAAAGTAAATTGTCTAAGTCTTTCTTGAAGTAACATAAATTTCCAACTTGCATTGATTTTCCGATTGAAAAGTAGAGGTGAATTTTTTTTCCTTGGAGTATCTATAACTAGTATTTATTTTAAATCTCTTATTATTTTTCTTCAATGTAACAATTTTGTTAAGTTTTACCCGTATTGTAGCATATAATCTCACTGAGTTTGAACAATATTCAATGTTTTAGACAATAGAAAAGTTTTCAAGTAGAAATGATCTTAAATTCTCCAAGTGAATCATACTTTTTGGAAGAAAGTCCATGCGAATTCTACCTTCACTTACTAATGTGTCTTTGAAATCCACTTCATTCATTCCAAGTTTTCACAAACATTTCATTATGAAAAAGGAAAAGTAGGAAAACGATAATCTCGAAGACCTGCTGACACACCGCAGCATCACCCGCTGCTTGCGCGTCGATGCTGTTGTTCTTGCTGTACAAGTCTCCCGACCTGTTTGAACAAGTATTAGCGTGACTCATCCTCCGGTCTAAAAATGCCGGCAAGTGGCGTATCACCTACCGCTAACCTGATTGGCTAATTACCGTCATATGCTTATCACCCCGTTTAAAGACGTGAATTTTATATGTAAAGTAAATTTTTACGCTAACGCTTAAATTCTTTGCTATAGAAAGTTCAAGTATGTTATTTTTTTTTCTCTTATATGTTACATTTTAAACACATGATATGAAATTTTTACGTTATGCTTATCTTAGAAATTTTTGAGTATGTTACTTTTTCTTTTATTTAACATTAACCTAAGAGTTTAATTGTATATGAGAAGTAAATTGTCACGTTAAAGTTTAAAGACATGATATTTATATGTGAAGTAAATTTTCGTGTAAAGGTTAAAATTCTTTATCTTTGAAATTTTTATTCTGTTAAATTTCCCATTATTTAACATTAACCTAAGAAAATAATTGTGTATGAAATTTTCGCGTATTGTTTAAATTGTTATCGAAGAAAGTTTAAGTATGTTATTTTTTTTTCTTCTCTAATTTAGCATTATTCTTACACATTTTAAAGATAAAAATGTTATGTGTGAAATAAATTTTCGCGTATTGTTTCAATTCCTTACCTTATAAATTTTTAATATTTCTTTTTCTCTAATTTAGCGTTATTCTTACACATTTGAAAGACATAATTTTTATATGTGAGGTAAATTTTCGCGTATTATTTGAATTCTTTGCCTTATAAATTTTTAGAGTTTCTTTTTTTTATCTTATTTATCGTTGATATAAGAGTATGATAGTACATGTAAAGTTAATTTTAAATTCTTAGCCTTGTAAATTTTTAGGGTTTCTTTTTTCTAAAAGTTAGAGTTGTCATTATACATTTTAAAGACATGAACGGCAATGTTTGAATTCTTTGTCGTAGAAATTATAGGTATGTTATACTTTCATCCTACATTTCAAATTTAAAGTCGTGATTTTTATATGTGAAGAACATTTTTTACGTTAATGTCAAAGTTATTTGTCGTACAAAGTTTAAGTGTGTTACTTTTTTTCTTTTATTTAGCGATATTTCTACATATTTTAATATCGGGATTTTTATGTGTAAAGTAAAATTTTACGTTAATGTTAAAGTTATTTGTCGTAGAAAGTTTAAGTACGTTACTTTTCTCTTGCATGTTATATTTTAAAGTCGTGATTTTTATACATGAAGGGAATTTTCGCGTAAAGGTTAAATATTTATCTTAGAAATTTTAAGTAAGTTACTTTTTTTCTCTTATTTAGCGATATTTTTACACATTTTAAAGTGATTTTTATGTGTAAAGTAAGTTTTTTTTCGTTAATTTTAAAGTTATTTGTCGTAAAGAGTTTAAGTATGTTACTTTTTTCTCCTATTTAGTGATATTCGTACACATTTTAAAGACATGATTTTTATTCGTAAAGTAAATTTTCACGTTCACTTTTTTTATAAGTTTATTTTTTATAATAATAATAATAATAAAATCTGATAATTATTACTAAATATTATCTTTATATTTAATAAATTTCATAATTACTCCAATTGAAACAACTGTCTACGCTAAAAACCCATTCGCTACACTATGACGTCACGAACAAATTATCTATCACTTTAACTGTTTCAAGCAAGATCGTTACACAACAACTCAACTCGCAAACGCGTTGAAGCGTGTTGAAACATGCCTAGTCTCGCTCCCCACCCACTCTGATCGGTTAGAACCAAGCAGCGCCCTCTACCGTGAAACCTGATTGGTCGGTGAAGTCACGTGATCACCCCTCATATATAGACGCTACCGGTTGCCGTCTCGCCATTTCTACTTAGATACCTGAGTGTGAAAGACGTGTTTAATACTTCGTGTTTTTTTTTTCTCATCGCGATTTTGTTCGTACTTGTGTAGTTATTCACAGTTATTTTAGCTTCGCAGATTTCGTTTCGATTATTCGGTAAGTGAATTTTTAAACATCTTCTCACTCCAACAAACCAAGAGAGCCTTGTCGGCCTATGACGACAAGCGGTATCTGCTGGAAGATGGCATAACCAGCTATGCCTATGGTCACTTCAAAATTCCTTAAATCATTCATTTAATCCTTAATTTTTTTTTTTATCTCTTTAAGCCTTAATTTAACTAAAATATTACTTTAACTAATTTTTTAAAAACTTATTTAGCGTTAATTTTTTTTTTCCAGGATTTTGTATGTGACCATTAAATTTAATTCATGAGAGAAATATACGTTCTCACAAGTCTTCTTTTCAGATTTTTTAAAATTTAAAATTGTTTAGGATTTAAGGTAATGATGTCTTCTTAAAAGATATTATTGGATGGTTGGTTAGTGACCTCATATTTCAAGGAAATATACGTTCTTTGAAATAAGTTGTTTTTTTTTGTTGTTGTTGTTGTTGATAGGGTGGAGTGAGACGGTACCAATTCTTCCTAAAAGAGGTATCGGGCTGGAGGTGGGTCCTCACCTTTAATAAATAATTTTTCAAAATTTATTAATTGTAAGTTTCAAAGTAAAACAAAAGTTATGCAAATTAATTTATCTTGATAGCTTTACGGTAAGATGGAATTATACAAACCGTATTATTAATATGTGTGTTTAACAATTGTTTGGTAAAATATTGAAATGTCACGTGTAGCTCGGGGTTAGGGTTCTTTAGACCCTTAGCAAATGGCATTCCTTTTATTAACTTTTCAAATTTAACATTTTTTTTTGTGTAACTTTGTTGCAGGTATTTTAACTTGGCTAAAGGATATGTAAGTAACTCGCTAGAAAACCAAACAGTCAATCAGGAGTTAACTTTTGGTCACATGTTTAAAACTTATCAGTCACAAGCGAGCATTTAGCTGACCGATCAGAACTCGTTGCCAACACCTGAAAACTAAATTTGGTATATATCCAATGTTATCACCACTTAAAACGTAAATCTTAACATAGAATGACGTCATACCCACTGTGACGTCATTAGTAAAAATACCTATCACTCTACCTTATTCGTTTAGAAGCAGCCCTAGAACAACTCAACTCCGTCTGAAAGGTAAATCGACACTAAAAAGTGTTGCCAACGCTCAAAACTTTGATATAAAGCAAATTATGACGTCATACCTACTGTGACGTCACTCAATAAAAGCCTATCATTCTAACTTATTCGTTTAGAAGCAGTCCTAGAACAACTCAGCTCCATCTTAAATGTAAATCGAAACTAAAAAGTGTTGCCACCGCTCAAAACTTTGATATAAAACACATTATGACGTCATATCTACTGTGACGTCACGCAATAAAAACCTATCACTCTAACTTATTCATTTACAAGCAGTCCTAGAACAACTCAACTCCATCTTAAAGGTAAATCGAAACTAAAAAGTGTTGCCATCGCTCTAAACTTTGATATAAAACACATTATGACGTCATACCTACTGTGACGTCATACACAAACAGCTTATAATGAAACTAAAACAACAGCAGGAGGGGAACAACTCAACTCCCGGTCACGTGACTTCCGGTGACGTCACTTCTGTGACGTCATATCCGGTCACGCCCCCTTTCGGTCACGCCCCCATACCATACCGTCGCTCGATCGATCCATGGCTTCGGATCGGCATTTTCTAACTACTAATATCTCACAGCGTCTATTCAGATCTACCTTTTTGTTAAATTCAGCTACGTGAAGTTTACTACGAGAGTTTTCTCTCAACGTGTCATCAATTTGAGTTCCACTTCTTATCAATTATTTAAAGTTTAAAGAGTTTTTTAAATGTTCGATTGAACCCTCATGTATTTTACAGGCTCGTATGATTGTGGTTAATCCGTCATGTCCAGCACTATTCCATACGCCCTTTTTAACTCTGACGATCAAACATGGCCAACAAAACAATTTTTATAAATAAAAGCTTCCACATTGCCACGAGAAAAGTTCATACCAAGAAATTTGAAAATTACGATCATGCTGATTTTGTTTTCTTTGATGGATGGACAACTTTGGTGTCGGTCTATTTTCTTTAATTAGTTCGCGTTTATCATGTACTTTCCATTTTCTAAAAGGAGTTTCGAATAAAACACACACTTTATCATAATAAAGATCCATGTTTCAAAATGACATTCCGTTTGAATTAATTTTTAGATTGGCTCTCACTTTCCCCTACCCACGCTAATTATCGACTCATCAGTTCACCGAATTATCAAGGTCAGCCAAAGTTGGAAAAGTGCACACTGGCAGACACGTTATTCATTACGTGGAGGGAAAGTATCTTTTGCGTTCTATCGGTTACCATGGCAATGTCGCTGTCGAAATTGTGTTTCAGGAACACTCAGCTGCTGTTCGGAGGAATATCACCAGTTTGGGTTGGTATTGAATATTTAGGCAACAAGTTTGCTATTTATCGAATTTTTTTACACTTACCGTAGACCTGTTTATAGTTGTTTAGTTATATTGAATGGAGGGGGTGGAAGGGGGGGGGGGGAATGAGCTCTAGCTATCTTTCTTCTTCTTTTTTTAATCTTTAAGTGTATCTCTGTAGTATCGTACTTGGTGGCTGTTCCTAACCACTGGTCATTTAAGAAAGCGTAGCGCTCTTGGTGGACTTCCCGCGGGAACCACCTGATTTTTAAATTAATCCCCATAAATTAAAAAAATTAAACCCTCGAATGCATGAACAGTGGTACGTATTATTTGTATGTAAGGGGGTGAAGATCGTATGCAAAAGAGTGCAAGGCGGCCATAGCTTTGTCACGTTAGTGCTTATCGGTTTGGTTTTATTTAAGTAAAGATCATCGATGAACATTGACAAGCACATAACTAACTTGAAAATATAAAGGACATTACTTATTGAAAATAAAAGTTGTTCTTAACAGTGCAAATTAAATTTTAGAAAGTTGTTGAGTCGTGGCTAATCAGTTCGCTAGTTGAGTTCGTAGAGCGTTGCCCGGGAGTTCTGAGTCATCTGATGTTGCCTGCCGGGTAGAGTCGAGTTGAGTTGTTGCTTTAGAGAGTTGGTGGGCATGTGACACCACAGTACCCCCCTGCCAGAGTTTAAGTCAGGAGGTGTTGGGAAAATTTGACACGTCTTCCAGACCTTGTGGTTGTCTGGTGTTGTCCTGTTACATCATCTTGAGGAATCAAACGTCTTGGTTCGCTTGTCTGTTCCTCTTCAGAAGCCGAATCACTAATGATGAACTCTGGCTTGAGTCTATCAATGGAGACAGTAGATTCCTTTCCATTGACCAGCAGACGGAAGGTTTTGGCATCACGAGAAAGTATTCGATACGGGCCATCATAGGGTGGCTGAAGCGATGCTCTCACTTATCCAACTCGGACGAACACATGGGAGCAGGCGTTCAGCTTTTTATGAACGAAGATCTTCGGACGATTGTGATGGGAGGTTGGAGTTGGTTTGATCCTGTTCATAGTGTTCCTCAGCATTTCAACGAAAATGATATGGTTTGGATCTGCTTTGCTGGAGACAAAAAATTCATCTGGAAGTCGTAAACCTGTGCCGTATACCAGCTCAGCTGAAGTGGCGTTGATATCTTCCTTAATTGAAGATCGCATGCCGAGGAGGATAGTAGGAAGAACTGCACTCCATTTCTCTGTGTTGTGACACATGATAGCGCTCTTCAGAGGACGATGCAGACGTTCTACCAAACCATTGGACATAGGATGATAAGCGGTGGTGCGCAGCTTGTTTATTTCAAGAAGCTTGGCTAGTGACTTGAAAAGAGTCGACTCAAATTGGCGTCCTTGGTCACTGGTGATGTGGGCCGGAACACCGAAACTTGAAATCCAACCAGAATACAAGGTCTTTGCAACACTTTCAGCAGTGATATTTGCGATGGGGAAAGCTTCGGGCCAACGGGTGAAGCGATCGACTACTGTCAAACAGTATCGAAATCCTTGAGATGGTACGAGTGGGCCGACTAAATCGATGTGGATGTGAGAAATCTAATGTCAGGGACTGCAAATGTTCCTAAGGGACTAAATACATGTCTTTGTACCTTGGAGCGTTGACAAGAAGTACAGGCTTTAGCCCACATTCTACAGTCTTTCTGCATGGAAGGCCAAATGAATCGTTCTCTTACGAGCTTCGCTGAAGATCGTATTCCAGGGTGATTGAGATTATGAAGAATGTCGAATGCCAGTCGTCGATGTGCAGCTGGTAAGAAGGGACGGATTATCTTTGTAGATCGTTTCAACATCGGTTCCAGGAAGTTTAAGTTTCTGCAACTGAAGACTTGATGATGTGGACAAGATAATTTCTTTAAAATCTTCGTCGATGGTTTGGTCCTTAGCAACTTGTTCGTAGTCGATAGGAGAAGGGAAAGTGACTGTAACAATTCTTGACAGAGTGTCAGCTGGGATGTTTTCAGAGCCTTTAATGTGGACGATGCTGGTGGTGAATTGCCCTATAAAATCCAATTGTCGTATCTGGTGTGGTGAGCATTTGTCTTGCTTCTGCTTAAAGCGAATGTCAGGGGGTTGTGGTCAGGGGAGTACAGTTGAAATTCTCTGGCTTCAAGCATGTACCTGAAATGTTTTACTGCTGAATATGCTGCTAGAAGTTCCCGATCATATGCTGAATAATTTCTCTCAGTTGGGGTGTAAGTATTTTGGAGAAAAATGCTAGTGGTTGCAGGTCGCCTGATGGATAGACTTGATGAAGAGCAGCTCTGATTGCGAAGTCTGAGGCATCAACATGCAATGCTAAGGGGGCATTCGCTGAAGGATGATGCAAAAGAGTTGCTTGTGCCAGCTCAGTCTTACACTTGATGAAGGCCTGAACTGTCTGTATTGTACATGGGATTGGAGTTTTGTCATTTCTACGACTATCCTTGAGAAGCTTCGTTGATGAATCTTTGAAAGCTCTGGGCCGCATTAGATAGACCAAAAGGAAGAAACAAAAACTCAAACAAACCAAACGGTGGGGTGATTGCAGTTTTAGGTATGTCGTCCGGATTAACTGGAATGTGGTGAAAAGCGCGGACGAGGTCAATTTTTGAGAAAATTTTGCAACCCTCTAAATTCTGAGAAAAATCTTGAATATGCGGTACTGGATAGTTATCAGAAACAGTGATTTTGTTAAGAGCTCTATAATCGCCGGTAGGTCTCCAGTTATTATCCCCTTTTGGAACGAGGTGCGGTGGAGATGCCCAATTTGACTCTGAAGGGCGGCATATATCTTGATAAAGCATATACTGAAATTCCTGCTTTGCTATCTTAAGCTGGGCAGGATGTAATCTACGTGGCCGAGAAAATACAGGCGGACCTTCTGTTTCAATATAATGCTTTGTGTTATGAGGAAATACTCCCGCAAATGGGCGGGGTTGAGTAAAGTTGGGGAATTCTTTTAAAATATCATGTACACATGAACCATATGCAATAGTTTTAATTGATATAGGCGGTCCATGATAAGATCTTCCTGAAGTCGTTAACGAAGTTAAAGGATCAATGAGCTTTTTATTTTTAATGTCAATAACCAGACCAAAATGTTCTAAGAAATCAGATCCAATTATAGGCTTCGTTACGTCGGTAACAGTAAATTCCCACCTAAATGGACGTCGCAAGTTTAAATTTAATTTCATCATTTTTGTCCCATACGTAGCGATTTTAGAATCATTGGCGGCAAAGAGATATATGGGCGAAGGTTTATTTTTTCCGCATTGAGGTATAATGGAAATATCAGCTCCAGAATCAACCAGAAATTTCATGCCACTGTTAAGATCCAAAATAAACAAACGACGGCTTATATATTTGGTGTTAGGGCCATCATCGCAAGCCGCTACTGCAACTGGCTCTGAGCGTTTCCCGACGTATTTTGAAAGGAACACGGAGAGTTGCACTTAAGTGCTCTTGTTCCAAACTTACAATGATACCAGCACATTCTACTATCGTTAAAATTGTTTTGATTACTGTGGGGAGTTGTGGAACGATTACGGGAAGTTGCGTTTCTACGGTAGTTATTACGCCCGCGTGAATGGTCGCGTTCACGATTTAATCCAAAATTCGTACTCAGTTGTTTAAGTTTTTGACTTAGTTAAGAGATTTGACCTTTCAATTCAGCGAGGGTAGTATTTTCTGATATGTATGAATTGCTTGGTTCAGCCAATTCTGCAACTTTATCGGCAAGAATTGCCAACTTATCTAACTCATCCCCACTTATGGCAAGCACTGTTTGAATGTTTTTCGGAAGTCGTTGCAACCATAAATTTTTCAAAAATTCGTCACCAACTTTGCCATGCGAAAGTTCCTTCATACGTCTTAATAAGATGCTTGGTTTTTGGTCTCCAAGTTGTAAATCCTCCAACAGAATTTTTGCCTCTTTAGCCGCTGAGTGTTGAAACAATTCCAAAAGCCGCGTTTTTAAAGTAGTAAACGGTTTATCATCAGGACATTCGAGAACCAAATCACTAACTAAAGCCAAAATTTCATCATCTAGCGCGTTAATTAAATAGTTGTACTTCTAAGTTTCGCTTCTAATTTAATTAATTGAAAATGCAGAGTCGAGTTGCGCTAAAAATAACTTTTTATTTCCCTTATGAAATACCGGTAATTTTATATGCACGAGGTAAATTTCTACATTTTCAACAGTGTTATCAGCAACCGACATTTTGACTTATAAACAGAAATAGTTGGAAAACTCAAAACGAAACCAAAGTAAAATAATGCAATTAAAAAAATAAAGCAATCACCACTCCGAAAGAATGAATGAATTAGTGTCAAATCCTTACCTTGTTCTCTTTGCCGTGGACTTCAATGCAGCGATATTTCGAGTTTCACCACGTGTATTCATTCAAACGACGTGTGTATCCATTTGGGAAGTTGGTTTTCATCATTTCTAATTCGACTCCAAATTGTTTAAAAGTCAGGTTTAAAGTCGTAATCCTTTATCACCACAGTTATAATGCTCACCATTTCGCTCAAAAGTTTGAAAAATGTTCATTTATTCACAGGTCACCACTGTTACGTTAGTGCTTATCGGTTTGATTTTATTTAAGTAGAGATCATCGATGAACATTGAGAAGCACATAACTAACTTGAAAATATGGTTGGTTGGTGGGTTGAACCCCCGAGCAGAGGGTGGAAAGGAAGGACTTTGTGACTAAGCACCTGCCTCCGCGTACATATGTAAGAGAACCAACTACAAAAGACTTCTAAAAAAAACTGAAGTAGAACAAACAAACTAGGGGAACATAGAGAGAATGGCACGACCCACTCTTGAAGACTAGAAATTCGTAGTTGAGATGACGTCGTTTATCGAAGAGACGGAAGAAGGAGAAAAGCCGAGGAGAGGAAAGAGCAGAGAGCGTTGAACACAGAAACGGTTACATTGCAGTAATCTGTGCGAGAGGTTCTCGGTTGACTTACAAGAAATACAAAGAGGCGAAGGAGCCAAACCGATTTTGTGTAAGATGCTGTTCAAAGGAAATGAATTGGCAAGAATGCGCAAGATCTTAATCTCTAAATGTCTAGAAGGGACCCAATCAAAGAACGACCGTTCGAGAGTTTATTTTGAGAAGCTATGAAAGTAAGTCGAAGAAGCCCACGACTCATTAAATTACGTTGAAAGACTTGATTTAATGTAGCGTTTAACGTCTTGGAAGTCTATAATAGGGATAACTGGCAGAGAGGGATTATACGTTGCCTGAACTGCTAACTTGTCTGCCACCTCGTTAAAGGTAATACCAGAATGGGCATTGCACCATACGAGAATAGTGGGCGATGCCACAGAGAAACGACGTAAGAGATGGATAGTTTCAGAAATTAGGGAACCTCTTTTTGCAAGACCAGTTTTAACCGCTTCCACTACCCCCTTGTTGTCTATGAGAATAACAACTGGACCCTCTTTCAAAAGAAATTTAACAAGATAAAACAGGGCTGTCTCTGCCATGAAGATTGAGGAAAGAGACGGGAGCTGAATAGAGCGGGTGATAGACGAATCCGAATTGGAAATTCTTAAACCCACCACACCATTATTTTTGGATCCGTCTGTAGCCCAAAATTCATAATCTGTGAAGCGTTCCCGAAGAGAAAGATAAGAAGCCGAGACAAGGTCGGGAAAGTTAGACCTGCTGCTTGGAAAAAAGTCTGTGAGGCACATAAGCTTATGAGAGGTGGAAGGATGAGGGGGAAGGCTCAGGCGCACCACGTTGTGTTCCAGGGGAAAAGCCCTAGCCGTGTCCGTAACCACAGGCGAAATATGGAGTTTGTAGAGACAAGTTTCGATAAAGTTCGACTTTTGCTGTTGGGAGATGACTTTTAGGAAGTGGGAGATCTGAGCCCATTTGGCCCGCATACGATAAGTAGGAATCTCCATCAATTTCCGTATAACTTCATTTGGGGCACAAATGAATACACTCAGGACGAATCGAATAGCTGAATTCTCAACCACTTCATACATCTGTAGGATAGAGTTGCTCTCTTTGAATCGAAGTGAGTTCGCATAATCCAAGCGGAGAAGGAGGACCTGGGAAATGACTTGGGTGATCTGTTTGGATTTTAATCCAGTTCTCCTATTACTAATGAATCTAATTATATTAAGACATTTTTTAGTCTTTGCACAGCTGGAGACCGCGTGTGCCTTCCATTTGAAATTGGCTTGAAAGATCAAGCCAAGAATCTTTGCTTGAGTGACCCACGGGATGGGGCCCCCTCCGATATTACATTGCGATGAAAGCTTCACACGTTTGGGAGACAGATCCAGAAGCGACGATTTTTCCACCACAAAAGAGATTTTCCATTTCAAGTATCACGACTGGATCTCAATTAAGATCTTTTGGATGTTACCAATGCATTCTTCAGCAGAGGAACCAGGAATAATGAGGGAGATATCGTCAGCGTAAATAAAAGGATGAGAGTGAGCCGGGATGGATTCAAAAAGATCCATCATGTAAACATTAAAGAGAAACGGGGAAAGGATTGAGCCCTGCGGCAAACAAGATATGACAAAAGGGTCCGAAAGGATTCCTCTCCATCTAACTTGAAAAGGTAGTTCGAAAACAAAATCCTGCAAAAGGAAAAGAAGGCTATCTTCCAGACCAGCCAAGTGCAGTTTCTCCACGAGACCCTGCACCCAAACTCCGTCATAAGCACCCTTTATATCCAAGGACAAGATTGTAACCCATTTCTTCTCTGTTCTTAGGAAGTCAATAAGGAACACCATTTTCTGAAGACAATCCGTGACCGAACGCCCTGGGAGGAATCCAAACATATTGGGATGGAAGAGATTTCTTTTCTGAGCAAACCAAGAGAGACGAAAAAGAATCATGCGTTCTAAAATTTTGCTTATAACAGGAATAAGAGCGATGGGACGGTAACTCGCCACTGAGTGAGACGGTTTTTTGGGTTTTTGGATAGGGACAATGATGGTTCTTTTCCAAAGAGCAGGAAAACAGAGCGAGGAGAGACAAGAGTTATAAATTTCCAGCAGCTTTTGCAGAGCGGAAGGAGGAAGGATTTTGAATGCCTTAGCCGGAGATATCATCGCAGCCTGGTGTTGAGGACCTTTGGAGAGCGATAGCTCTTTTAAGCTCAGATAGTGAGAACTTCGGAAAATAGGGAGAATTCCCTCCACCAGGTGGAACGGGCAGTCTCGAAGCAAGAAGAGGAGATTTTTTAAGTAAACCCTTACCAAGCATATTAGCTTGTAGATACGGACAGGTGATATGGTTGCTGCCTTCAAGGAAAAAGAAGTTTCTGTCAGGTTTGTTGGGGAAGAGATAGTTGTTGATGCTCTGTACTAAGCCAAAGAGTTTTTTAGGGCAGGAGATCGCGCAGATTTTAGCACCCCAGAAAGAACGTTTAGCAAGAATAACTTTTTTGAAGATAGAAGCTTGTTTCTTATACTCATACCAATCAACTCTGCAGAGCGATCTACGTGCTCTCCTAAAAGCGCTATTCTTTTTCTTTTTTGCTCTAGAACAGGCTCGATTCCACCAAGAGAGAAGACTGTGTTCTTTAGCAGAAGGAACAAGGGAAGAATTGGACCTGACGGCCCGCGAGATGGATTTCTGAACTTCGGAAGCGATAATGTTAACTTCAGCCCCAGTCGACTGCGTCACGGGGGGAAGGACTTGAAAGGCATCTTCAATGGCAGAAACAAAAGCCATCCAATTTGTATAAGCTTTGAGATTCCCAACACGGGGAGGGCCTTTTGCCTTAAAATCGCAATAAATGGGGAAATGGTCGCTTGTGCGCTTTTCAGAGGCTTTTCCCCATGAGAGTCGAAAGAAAAAAGAGGGAGACACAAAGATCAGGTCTAAAACCCTACCAGAGGAGGCTGAGCTTTCTCTTGTGACGGTGCCATGATTGAGGAGAATAAGTGGATTACAATCCACCCATTTAGCTAATTTATTGCCACTAGGAGTGGAGACGGAGTCACCGAAGCAACGACTCCTTGCATTAAAATCCCCACAGAAAAAACAGGGGTTGAAAACAGCACTGGAAAGAAGTAGGAGATCACCGGAGGAGAAGAGGCCCGATGTCCTATGGACATTAACGATTTGAAAGATATGATTGTCAAAGGCCACCCTTACTCACAGGATTTCCATTGTGGTCGAGCTCACAAAGGATGGTAAGAGCCGCACCGGAAGATTATTTTTCACCAAAATAGCCAGGCCACCACCTCTAATCCTGTTTGTCCTAGGTTTACTGAAAAAAAATATAGTCTTTCAGGTGAAGAAGAGAACTGGCGTCGTCCAACCAGGTCTCTTAAAGGCAGATGATATAGGGATCAAGGTGTTGAACAAGAAAGAGAAAGGAGGTGAGATTCGAAGTAATACTCCTACAGTTCCAAGACATAAGGAACACCATACTGAGATGAATAGAAAGAAGAAAAATGATGATAAAAAAAACGTAAGGGAGGACTTACTCCCTGGGCAGGATAAACACTAGTGATACTAAAAAGGAACATTGGCTAAGTCCCTCTCTGGAAGGGACCCGGGTCCAGCACAGGGAGAGGACTATCAGGGAAATTCAGTTCGTTAAGTGAAACCTCGTTAATCCCTCTGCTAGGACTGAAGCCTGATTTAGCTAATTCAAGTTCCTCTCTGAGGCGCTTGACTTCTTGAACAAGATTGAGGTTCAGATTCTGAAGATCCGAGATTTGTTTCAAGAGAATAGAGGACTCTGATACTCTATCTGGACTTTGTGTCGGGACGCAATTTAATATTACAATCTGTTTTAAATCTTCGACGATTTTTTTTAAATCCTCCACTTCATTCCTTAGACTAACAAGGGAATCTTGATTAAGGAGAGGGGGAAACTCGGAGGAGGACCAAGCCGGCGGTGGTGATCCACTTTGAAAGTGAACTTTGTTCCCCGATTGTATCGGGCCTCTTAGACTGGAACTATTGATCTTCGATTTTTCTTTAATGTAGACTGGGCAGGACGAACTGGAGGCTTCGTGGTCAGCACTACCACAACGGAAGCAAGCAAGGTCCCTCACTCACTCCTCGGATAGTGCATGATCGCTGAAAATGTCCGAATCTTAACCTTCTGGGGGTTAGAAAAAACCCGCTTTGTAAAATGCAAAGCGACCAGGAGTGATACTTTTTTGCTCTTGCTTACGTTATGCAATTATTATACGTATTTTTTTTATTTTTTTTTTTATTATTATTATTTGTTGATTTTAATCATATTGGTTTTATTTTCTCACCTATGTTTTTTATCAAGCTATGTGTTAGTGCGTAAGGTTGAACAAAGTCAACTCTTTTTCATTTCTTTAACATTATTGCTTTCTTGGATGTTTGAAGTTTAAACATATTGGTCATTCAAACTTCAATGGTGTGTTGAAGGCCTAATTACACACCTTAAAATAAGAACATTTGCCAATTGTTATTGCGGTAAAGATTCACCGCTTCCTTAGCTTTGTAGATACTTAGTAATCGCGGACCTCTATTTTAATCGTACTTATTTTTATTATTAATTTGTAGTATTTTCTGGTGATAAGCAATCTAATAATATTCTAATCATTTATACATATCTCATCACTCAAAACTGCACTACTTTGATTGGAGAAAGACAGCTATTGTATTGAATGTTTCCATATGCTAACGTTATGACGGTATATTCTGTAATTTTGTGGGTCTTATGAAATGAAAATGGTTCGTCTTATGTTTATGAAAATGGTCCTCGTCAATTTTTTTTCATACTTTTTAGGAAGTAACTTTCCTTTCAACTTTGTAGTGTTCCTTACCCAAAACGTAAAGAAGACAATCATATAAAATCACTTTTCAATATTCAATTCACTTCAATATTTAAAAGACAAACAGAACTTGAGCAAAATACTGGTGAGTCTGCCGAATACTGAACATGAACAACTTGTCGCCTAAATGTTGAGTGCAACAAAATATGTAGTAAACTGGTTGGTCATGTTGTTGGACATAATGAAAGCTGTTTTGAAAGGAAGAAAGAACCATTTCCTTTGTTAGGTTAAGATTTATGGAAGCATAAGTACGGGTTAAAAAATGCATGAATCATATTGTTTGTCCATAGAAGTACCATTTCATTGTATATTTCAAGACTATAATACATCAACAGAAGAGAGAAAAAACTACATGCCACTATAGTTGTTGATGATTTTGTTACAATAACTAGAAACTCCCTTTTCCCGATTACGGCCCAACTTACAAATGCAAGGTCCCAGGGCATAAACCCTAATTGGGAGCCCCCTCCTCGTGATAAATTTACTTCGTAAGAACATTATACCAATAAACGAGGCCTTACACACCAATTGAAATAAAATAAAGATTGTTTGAACAATAATTTCGTTAAGCAAAAATTGCATTAAATGAATTGCACAGGAAATGACATGCATTACAGTAAAATGGATTTATGGGTATTCTAAAAAAATCCGAGAAGGCATACAATTAATTATAAAAGTTGCCAAATTGTAAAAAATATTATATACAATTGAATTAAAAGGGATATTTTTCTCTACATTCCTATAAGCACACTTAAGTTCATAAAAAAATAGTTAAATGCATCCAAATAAAACATATAGCAGTTTCATAATGTAGATGTTGCATATGCTTGCGGACAATAGGTACCACAAATATCTACTTAACGAAGAAAAAAAGGTTTGAATAAACTTCTTTTTTCAAATTTCGGTATCCGGATCATTTGGGGGATAGGGGCCCCAAAGTTTGAGCACGTGCCCCAATTGCCTCGTGCAAAATCAGGCCCTGATTCCGAAAGGTAAATGTCAAAGATGTCACAAATAATGCATTTTCATAATTATTATACATACATTGACCATTAAGTTATTTGTATCGTTATGCATCTTCTAACTAATAAATCTAATATCCTAATATAAAATTCAATATCCGAAAATAAAATTAAGATATTGAACAGCGTCGCATTCAATTTTATTTCAATTCGATATTTTTTTAGATCATGATTATCCAAAGAAATAAAAAATCCATTTAAAGAATATGCTTCTTTTTTAATTAATAAAAATAAAAGGAATCAGTTATATGTTCACCCAGTCTATTAGAAAAAACACGTGAGAAAAATATAAGTTAGCACAGTTACAATTTAAAAATTTGGGGAAATAAAAGGGGGGGGGGTACTATAGTATTAATTAATAGGATGATTTTGTATTTTGAGAAATTATATCCGATTGTCAATTCTCAGAAATGTATTGCTTTTGGAAATGATCGATATCCTGAAATCTATTTTGAAAATTCGTTGATCATTTCTTAGAATGTTGGTTTTTGTTTTATTTTTGTAAATGCAATATTTTTCATGGCAAAAAAAAAAAAAAAAATTGTGTGCCTTTTTCTTATCAGAGTTCAAAAGCAATATAAACGGTTGAGAACAACTGGTTGTGCGTATTTAATGACATGACTTTACATGAACAGATTTAAAGTGAGTAAACAAAGCAAAAAACCTTTGAAACTTAGGTTTTATCATAAAAATGTAAAAGAAATCGGAGTTTTTGAAAAGGCTTTTCAAATAAAGTACAGTAATTAAAAAAAAACTAATTTAATTTTTAGTAAATTATTCAATTATTGATCCAAAAAGTACAGTTATATAAATTTATTTAAAACTTACAATTTTGTTTCTTACAGATATCACTAAAGAGTTCCATAATTACTACCCATAAGTACCCTTAACTTGTAAGAGATACCATATTTCATTTCTTTTCCTTTCCATACCCACACAGTTAACTGGGACAATGAGTCTTTTCTAACATGCCATATGTCTTTATAATATGCATATATAAACAACTACACCATTTGAACTCGTGAAACTCTTATCTTAACTATTCACCAACGTTTACTATTCTACTACGAGCTAGCAGAGTGTTTCTTTATTCTCTTTGAAATAACTGAAGTTAGAAGTAGTGGTGATTGCCATATTTTAGGCAGTTATAAAACTATGAATGTTAATACCCTTCCTACGTATAAAGATATAATGAGACATTACCATTTTCTAAGAAATACGCTTAAATGTGAAAATATAGGTTACGATCCATCACAAGTCAGATTGCAAATGTTTTTGTCGAGAAGTTGATCAAGTTGATAAATATTTGGAAAAAAGCATTTCTCTCAACAATTGCTCATAAAGCCTTTGTCAAGAGTATAATACAGAATAATTCCGAAATCTTAAAGCTAAAAAGAAAATGTGTCTCTTTCAAAAAGAAAACTGAAGTAATCCAATTTTGATTTCAACGAGTTTTTGACATATGTTCATGCAAATGCAAAAATTTCACTGCTTGTAAATAATGTGCACGAGAGAAAAAGTTCCTGTTCAGGAACAAGAATTTTTTATTGATCAAAGAACAGAGAGACGTATGGCAATTGGAGGACTTGATAAAAATGCCTCTGAAGTTCTGAGGAAAAAGTTATCCAGAAAGCTCAAAAGAGATGAAATTGCTAATAAGAAAATTCAAAATCGGGAGCAATTTGATTCAAGACTTCCATTTGAAGATGGATCTTCCCATAAGAATCCAGATTTTTCAGTTAACTTACCCAATTATCAATTGAAGGTAGATGAAGCAAGTATTAGTAGGTTATTAGCTTGCAAAGGCACTGATTACAAATGCAGTTTCCAACCGTCATCATCAATAATTCCCCTTCTATGTTAGGCATTTTATGAAAAAGGACAATGTTCGATATTTTGAATCCTTAAATAATTGCTTCACATAATTCATATTTTATATACTTGTTTAGAGTACCTTATATAAATTATTACGCATGTTGACATTTATGTTTTGGTATTTTAAATATTTTTTCTAAAATTTTCGATTTTAGGAATTTTTTTATGAAAAATTCCAATTTTTAGGGGACCTTTGTGGCACCCTTAGATATTTTTCAAGAACTTTATATTTTAGGATCCTGTAATGTACTCCAAATGGCCACTAAAAAACATAGTGCCAAAACAAATTTCAGGGTCATTAATCTTCAGTTCAATTTATTTTAATTTATTATATTTGCATGAAATTTCAAAAACCAATAAATAATTACTTCAAAAAACAGAGCTAAGCTTTGATTTTGACATTTACGAAATAAAAAGTATTTAAATGCTTATCCATGCATATATGCTTTAAATATATATTGTTAGCGAACTCTTCCGATGCAATAATTTTGATTCAGTACTTGAACAAATAGCAATAAATTTATACTGTGACCTTTAAGATTTTTAATCAATAATTTTAATCAAAACATTTTAGAGTTTAAACAATCCTTCCTTCAATTAAAATTTTTAAAAACTGATCAATTAATTAATTTATGTCGTCATATATGACCGAAGAAAAGTTGACTAGCACCCAATAAAATGGGTCTGCATTCCCGTGCAAAATAATCCTGCTTACGTTTATTTATGCCCAAAGCAAGATGATAGGTTTTCACGAATTTTGAACTAAGAGAAAGTATTTTTTTCCCTCTTGGTTAATGGTTGAAAAATCGTTTTATGCTTTACTTAAATATTTTTTGCATTTACACTTGTAAAATTCGCTTTTACAAGTCAATTTATTTTTAAAAGCTTAATTTCGTTAATTTAAATAATAATTTCAAATTATTAAAGGGGCCTTAGGTTTTTCAAACTGCGAGAGCTACTCTACTTCTGAACATTGTTTAAAGTAGGATATAGACTATTTGAGAATAAAGATTCTTTTTCCATAATATCACTATATTGAAACTAAATAATAATAGAATTATCAATAGATTATGGTTAAGTTAGTCACTATAGTTTACAAAGCGCAATTAAATTAAATGAGTTGTAAGGACACTTTTAAAATGATTTGTATATTTCTAAAGTTCACACAAGTACCATAATATCCATTGCAATAGAATATATATCTAACACAGATTTATTTATGGAAGTTAAAAAAAAAATTTTTTAACCCCAGCACTATTAAATACAGGCACATAATTGGAATAAATTACAATACCCTCGAAAAGTTCAATTGGAATAATAATATCTTCGTCAACACAAATAAACAAGTCCCAAACTCCATATTGCCTCTCATAATCACTTAACATCATAGAGGAATGTTATCTACTGATGTTCAAAGTAAAGCAGTCCTCCCCCCCCCCCCTCCCTAACCAGCCTTTAAGGGAAACCAATAACTATTCATCAAAAATACCCCCTACCTAAAACTTGTCGTCACGGAGGGTGAACTTTGAACCACCTGGTCAATTAGGATAGAAGGAGGGGAAAGCACTATACGGAAATATACGCCTTTGACACTCTAGAAGAAGGTTCGACTGCGGATATTTACGTATGCAACACTTTAAAGAAGGAAATAGTTGGACGGTTTTATACGCCTGTGACGCTTTGGGTCAGGTATCAAGGTTACGGATATATACGCCCGTAACCCTCAGAGGGTTAAACACTTGTGGCAGATTTTGGGGGATTCCACGAAGGGAGTAGTTTTGTAAATTATTCCAAAAAGGGAGATATTCTGACGGGTGACTCGACCCAGCTCTTTCACTAACACGATAGGAATGGGGGAATCAGAACCTTTTTAGTGAATCTAACAATTTGCAAAAAGTGCACGCCTGCCTCTTCGAGTTCGGTAGCGATATCTTCAAGAGGTACATCCGGGTCGATCCCTCGGATCAGGAATTTTGTTATAATAGTATCTTCTATTATATGCCACGAGACCGGCACAACTCCGATCTTTTCTACTGAGTCAAGTCTATGAACCTTTTCTAGGTTCTTAATTACTAACAACAACTTATTTTGTCTCGTTACAGACAAAACATCGTTAACTTCTTTAATACTCGAGAAAGTATCCCTAATGAGAAGTGGTTTTGAAGTCGGAATATAGCCAGAACCTTGGGTCGCTGAGAAGATTACCCGGGCTTCCGAGAAACCATTTGAAAAAGCGTAATCCGCTTTTTCGATGTTCGAAATGTTCGCCGCGTAAACTCTATCGCTGAGCAGTGCTTCTTTGGGGGTAAGAAATAAATCTTCCTCCGATTCTTCGCGGGAGAGCTTGAGCGACTCCTGCATTATCACCGTGGAACATCCTCTTCTCGGGGGCGTTCCAGAAAATGAACACAATAACAATAAAACTTGATACTAAACAGTAGCAGACGTAAATAATACTTAAGCAGCCCAACCGGACTGGAAAAGGACAGGAGACCGCAGTTTGAAGTTCAAAAAGCCCTAGAAACTACAGGAAGAACAACCGCAACCAACCACCCTTGAAAATATAAAGGACATTACTTATTGAAAATAAAAGTTCTTCTTAACAGTGCAAATTAAATTTTAGAAAGTTGTTAAGTCGTGGCTGATCAGTTCGCTAGTTGAGTTCGCAGAGCGTTGCCCGGGAGTTCTGAGTCATCTGATGTTGCCTGCCGGGTAGAGTCGAGTTGAGTTGTTGCTTTAAGGAGTTGGTGGGCATGTGGCACCACACCTTCAAACCGGGAATTTTTTAACAGTCAACGATTTCTTACTGATATATTAATAAATAGATATGCCTTAATTTTACGTTTAAACGAATAATTTGCAGCCTAATATTTTACTTCTTTCTTACGATTTCTCCATTTTATTTTCAATTTTCAAAAGCAAAGGGTGGTGCACCCTTTTTACCTTTTCTGGCATCCCTCAGGCTCATGATCAAACGAAGCGTCGTTTTTGTTTTTAAAATACCTTTTATTGAAATATTTTATTAAGATTTATTTATAGATAGTTGAATTGTCTATTTAATCTTGTAGTTATGTTTGTATATATATATATATATATATATATATTATAATGACTTACAAATGGAAATATGCAATGTATATAATAATTTTTTTGATAAAAAATAAATTTCCTGGTCATAAATTTGCTTTTAACTAATAAAATTTCACAACTTCTCACTACGCCACATTGCAAAAACCGATAAAAATAAAATGATTATTTATAAAAAATGGAATTAAGTTCTTGCCTGTAAAAGGTTGTAGGACCCTTCTTTAATAAAAAGCCTCTTTTGTAATGGCAAGCACAGCAATAATCTACCATTTTGACCTGTTAAAGACAACGCATAATGTTTAAGCTATACTAGAAGACAATATGACCTGAGCTCACTCAATGCTTTACAACGATAGGGGAACCGATTCCTACAGCGTATTCAGTGAGCTCAATTCATTCTGTCTTCTAGTATACCACCTGCCATTAAAATATTGTGGTTGAGGAGGTGCTGAGAAGGAAAAATTGCGTTTAGACGTCTCCAGATCACGTGACATAGTGGTTTGTCCATCCAATGGTTGCTATTGCTCTCTCCACCCTAGAGCCTGATTCTCACCTCCGATCGAATCGGAAAAAAAATCGTGACCGGCTCTCTCGGAATCTGGTCATTTCTCGTTCAGTAGATAAGGAGTGATTCTGACCTCAGTTTTTCCCGAAATCGAAAAATGACGCATTTCCTCCGCTGAAAACTGCGCGGTTAGGAATGCGCAGTAGAGTTTTCAGAACCATGTGCTGTTTTGACTTCAATTCAATGTTCATAATTTTCTTGAGGAACTCGTCCTCTCCTCGTGGTGTTGCAAGAAATGGCTTCCAAGAAAGTTGAACAGATACTAAAATGCATTAAAACATTTATTAACTTTTCTGATGATAACAAAGGAATACCTTTGGTCCCTCTAAATCACAAGACAGCAAATTTTGAGAATGAATGACTCAAAAAAAAAAAAAATAATAGTAAAACTTTTATCAAACACAAGCTAGGCGGTATTTATAGCTTTTATTGTGCATTTTAACTCTTTGTAATGAACACAATGTTTTGTTTATGATTTAGAACATAGTGATAAAAATTATTGGTAAATTAATAATTAATAATTGGTAAAAATTAATAGCAGGCACCCAACAGGAGATAAATTTATGCAACAGTTTTAATTAGAATATTGATAAGAATCGCAACATGCAAATACTAATTTGCTAACAGTTGGCTGCCGTCTGAATTACATGAATCACGTTCTTGCCTAATACCACCAAAACTATTTGGTAGTCAAAGGAAAAATCAGGTTGGTTGTTTTCAGATTATCTGGCACCGTCAGCAACACGAGGGCTATAACGCGCCGAAACATTCGTCATTAGACAAGTCAACATACATTTACAAACATCCATGCCTAACACGGGACTCGAACCCGCAACCTCGCGGTCTAGAAGCTAACCACTATACCGTTTGGAAAGATCAGGTTTTTTTTCGTAAATGTAGTGAACATATAAGAATTTATCATGATTACTTTTTCCTTCCTGTATTGGCTCCGTAGCTTTATGTAAAACTTAGGATAAATGAGTCTTAATAACAGAAAAAATAAAGTAGTTCAGGGCTCATATTTCTTTTTTTCTGGCACTGTGTGGCAAGTACACTTCTAATTTCTTCAATTACCAGCCATGCTGCAGGTTTCGAAAACCGAAAAATTTCAATAAAATGAATATCGTGAGAGTCAAAGGGATTTGTTTTATCTCTAAATACTCTTTGTCTTCTCAATTCCCTGTTCACTAAATACTGGGTAAAATTCATAAAAACTAATGTTCTTGCAGGATCCATTTTGATGTTTGTTGTTTTAAAACAGCAGCAACAATAGACACTTCAACATACAATACAACTAGAACAACCAATCAGAATAAACTTCGCCGAGATCTCGATAATCGTCATGGCATCCCAAGAGCTCCAGAGCAACCGAGACGCATTCCGAGAGATTGGACATCTCGTTAAACGAGATTTTGACGTGAGAATCGCAAATAATCGGAAAGTCACGTAACACCTCCCTTTCCGATTGCAATTCCGATTCGAGAGTAGGTGAGAATCAGGCTCCTAATTATAACTCGATGATCACACTCCGTAAACTTGTTTTGTGACGTCACGTTGTATGAGTCTAACACAAACAAAAAAAACTTTTTAGAAATTCGAAAACAATATCATTATATGCTTGAATATTAATGGAGTCAGATTCTAAAAATTAAGGGTGTCTGCTTCTCTCCCTTCTCTTTAGCAAACGTATTTTTTCTAGTACATGCATAAACTTCACTAATATGCTTTACTTCTATTAACTAAAATGGCATCATTTTCAGATAATAACTTTAGGTGTTCACTTCACTTAGGTGTTGCTTTTTTCGTATCTTGATTATGGATACGGCGTTGAATAGATGTTTTGACGTAATGTAAATAATTCTAGTTTGTTTTTCTTTTATTTTTGAAACACGTATAAAACACCAAAATGTTGTTCAGCTAGCAGCGAGGAAATTTCAGTATGAAGATCTGAAACGGATGTATGGCTAGTAAATCCGATCCAACACAGTAATACACTTATGTTACTTACAAAATTTAGTGATGCATATTTAAAAAAAAAAAAAAAATCTATCTTACACGCATTCGTTCTACACCTACTAATGCAACCAGAATTGAGTATTATTCCCCTTAAAATCTGTGAATGCTTAAATTTTCTTCAATATCTTTTTTTTTATTTTATTAATGCTGTTTCGGCTTGTTTTGGGGAGCCATCCTTACTTGAATTTATGTTTTGCGACTCCAGTATGTAAACAAATTATTAACGTTTTCACACAAAATTCTGTTCAATTCCCTCGGGGAATAGGTAATTTAAATGGTGTTGCGATAAAACCAGTTGTTAATTAAAGTGTGATATTTTTAACACTGAATCGATAAAATTGAAATATCTTGTTGTTTTTTAAATTTAGAACCGTCCTACATTAGATTCTAATTAAATAATTATGGCTAGGCTTGCTATATTTTAGAAAAGTCAGACAGAGACATTTTTTTTAAAGCTTGGTATATATCCTGGTCATCTTTAAATTGAACATGTTTTGAAAGTATGAAGTCACTAAAAATAAACTAATATTGCAGTATAAGGTACAGATGTAGTATAGTACATTTCTTTGGTGGGATTTTATTTGGCATCTTTTTTCCGAATAAATGCTGTTTCTAGCAACAGGTTTTGCTTTAATTTATATTTTAGTTTAGTTACTGTGTTTTTAAGCTAGGCGTTTTTTCTAATCATCAAATGAGAAAAATTGCCAAATGTCCTACACTTCATCTGTTCCCAATATAATTGTTGATAATACTTTTTGCCACTTCATTACATGTGTAAAAGGTATGATTAATAATAAACATATATTGCAGCTAAATTGGTGTTTTGTGTGGGGAATGGAGTTAAATATTTGTTTGGTTATTTTTTTTTACTTTTCAATGAAACCTATGAAAAATAAACAAAAGACGCTTGGGATAAAATTAAGATATCAGTAGTATTGAAATGATTGATTTGTAATTCAAGTCTAAATATAACTCTTTCATAAAAATGAGAAAGTCTTTTTTTTGTGTTAATGTTAAAACCAATTATTTGTAATTTCCCCAATTTTATGCTTTGGATTATATTTTATAGGTATAGCATTCCATTTGGCGAGTAGAAACACTCATTTATTGGTTTTCCTACAGTTATGATATTCTAGTGAATATCATGATTAAAAAAATTTTAAGAATTTAACGTGTGCATTTTGATGCAGCCGATATTTTCCAAAAATTAAGATTATTGTTTCACTTGCAACCAAATTTTTACCTATGTTAAAACACAGACAACTTTATTATCAAAGAAAATGTCCAATCTGTAATTTTTTCAAAAAGTAAAATACCTTGTTGGAATGTTAATAATATAGTACAAGAAGAAAGTATGTGCTATTAACTTTTTGGTTTCCTTGCATATGCTTTAAACACTATTTAAAAGTTGTTTCTGTTTACCCCACTGTTCCTATACATCCAATGTTATGTCAATTTTTTTCAGGTGTTTGATTCGTAGAAATTGTTCACCATTTTAATGATCCATTTGTGCAATAGCCACTTCAATTGTTGTATTTTATTTAAGTTAAGTAGATTGGAATATAGAAGGATAGTAATATTTTAGTGCACAAAACCTGCCTTCTTTCATTATATAATCCAACTCAAGCCCCTTTTCTTTGTAGCCTTCATCTTGTTGACATTTCATATGAACATCTGGAACTAACTGTGAACTGGGCATCCGAGTGATATGAGGGATCTTGTTCTGGTAATAATTTTCTAATGGGACCATCTTGTTGACATCTCATTCGAACATCTGGAACTAACTGCGAAATGGTCATCCAAGTGATAAAAGGGAACTTGTTCAGGTAATAATTTTCTGATGGGACAGTATAATTTTGCTATTTGATATTTGCCATGATTTAAAGGCAGTACAAATAAGCCATTAATAAGACTGAAGGTCTATAATTGAATAAGTTAGATTGTCCATTTAAAGAAAGGCATATCTAGTTCTAGGAGCATGAGGACCAATTTAAATTGATAGACCTATTGAACTAATTTAGGATCAATTTAGATGCTTATCATAATGCATTGATTATAATAAAAACAATTTTTGTATACAAATGGTTCTTCCACAGCCTTTTTACAACTGACTTGAGTTCTGCTGAAAAAGTGTGTAGTTGAAAGCCATTTTTTTCCTTAAACTTAAAATTGTAATTTTTAATGGTTGAGAACAAATACCTTGACAAATTCACTTAGAGTCAGTAGAATTATGCCAAATTGCATCTTGGAATTTTGTCAAATTATTAAATATGAACTACGATCTTTAATTTCAAAATTACTTGTACTGTAGGAAACTTCCTTTCATACCACTTTTGTGACAGTGATATGTTAGGTATTTTATTTTTAACTTCAATTAATTGATGACAGAAAATATTTTTATATTTTATCATTTACATATGTCCCTTTTTAATTTTTCTAAGGGCAAGTCATTAATTTAATTTTTTTATTGCAATAAGCTGTAGATATCTAAATATTTTTGATTTCGATAGATTTGAGATATAATTGTTTGAGATAGTTAAATATTTTAATATTGGGCCGTAAAGGATGAAATTTATAGTTAATAATATTGTCAACTTTAACAGCTTATTATTTGACATTGGCTTAATATTTTACCCTTTTTTTTCTTTTTTTTTTAAAGTTGCACATTTTGTCTATTTAAAGAAATCACTGTAAGCTCTAAAAATATTAAAAAAAAAAATTTATGAGTTCTTACTTGGAACTACGGCATCGCAGAATGTGCAAAACATTAATAATGTATTTGGCTCTAGTGTTACTATGCAGCAGACAGTATCAAATTGGTTCGCCAAATTTTGTACAGGTAACTTTAACCTCACAAATGAGCCATGTGGTCACCACAAATTAAAGGTCAATAATGATAAACTAAAGGTTACTGTTGAGTCTGGCCCATCTCAGAGTGCCAATGAATTATTGTTGAAGTTTGGTGTTGGGAAACAAATAATATTTACACAAATTGGTAAAAGGAAAAATTGGGATTAGTGGGTTCCACATGAACTGAATGAAAAACAGAAACAAAAGCGTTTGAAGCTTGCTTGATGTTCCTTTCTTGTCTCAAATCTGAAGCATTTTTTTATCAAATTGTCACTTGTGATGAGAAATGGATCCAATATGACAACCACAAACATTCAGCACAGTGGTTGGACAAAGAGGAATTGCCAAAACACACTACAAAGCGAAATATTCATCAAAAAAGCTGATGATGAGTGTTAGGTGGTCTAGTGCAGGTGTGATTGATTATGATACCTTATAACATAGCTCGTTTATTACAGCAGAAATATACTGCAACCCAACGGGATGAAATGATGCAAAAACTTAAGAAAAACAGCTTAAATTGGTCAAGAGATTGACTCCTATTTTATTGCATGATAACGCTTGACCACACACTGCACAAATGACTGTGGCAAAACTACATAAATTGGTTGGAGTTGGAACTTCATCATCCTCCTTACTCACCAGACCTAACACTCACTGACTATCCCTTCTTCCGCAATTTGGACATTTTTTTAATATTGGGGACTGGAAAGTAATGTCGTTTTTGTGAATGTCGATATTCCTCAATCATTTTTCAGCTCCTTGTGTACTTCAAAGTCATGCCAAAGACTTTTTAAGGTTATAGTGACTTGTATACTCGTAAGTAATAAAATTTTAATTTTTTTTTGCAATTTATGGTGAAATGGCCAGCCAAATGCCAGAAGAAGTACATATCCAGCATTGTATGCTTTTTGAGTTTCACCAGGGTAGTAATTCAAAGGTTGCTACCAAAAACATTTGCGATGTTTATCCAAACGCATTAGACATTCGTAAATGCCAAAGATGGTTTCCTAAGTTCAAATCCAGTAATTTCGATCTTTCCGACTCATACCGATCAGGGCCGACCAAACGGTATAGTGGTTAGCGTGCTAGCTTCTAGACCGGGAGGTTGCTGGTTCGAGTCCCGTGTCAGGCATGGGTGTTTGTAAATGTATGTTGGCTTGTCTAATGACAAATGTTTCGACGCATTATAACCCTCGTGTTGGGCGCTAGATAATCTGAAAACAACCAACCATACCGATCAGGAAGACCAACAACTTTAGACAATGACATGTTAAAGGCGAAAGTGGAAGCAAATCCGTGTCAGACAATCAACTGACTGTCAAATACTCTCAACCAACCTTGGTGGACCATCCAAGAACATTTGCAGCAGATTGGTAAAGTAAGCAGAGCAGGTGTTTGGATCCAATCTGTTCAAAGAAAACAAAGCTAACTGATCCACCACATGAAAACTTATTGCTTCACCAGCACAATACAGAAGGGTTTCTTGATCACTGGAGATGAAAAATGAGTTCTCTATAATAATCCAAACTGTAAAAGGCAGTGTCTCTCACAATCTGTTCAAAGAAAACAAAGCTAACTGATCCACCACATGAAAACTTATTGCTTCACCAGCACAATACAGAAGGGTTTCTTGATCACTGGAGATGAAAAATGAGTTCTCTATAATAATCCAAACTGTAAAAGGCAGTGTCTCTCTCCAAATAAATCGCCAAGAAGCCGGGTTCAAATCTCAAAAAAGCTGTTTGGTGGAGTATTCGTGGAATTGTTCATTTTGAAGTGCTGAAACTTGGACAAACTGTGAATGCACAGACCTTTACTGTGGCTAATTGTATCGAGTAAATCAATCTTGAACTGAAAAGTGTCCACTGATTGTCAACAGAAAAGGCTTTATTCTGTAACACGATTATGCAAGATCGTACTGCGCAAGACGAACCCCGGAAAAAATTAATGAATTGGGATGGGAGGTATTGCCTCACCCACCATACTCGTCTAGTGTTGCACACCATCGGATTTCCATTTATTCCGATCACTACAACATTTTCTAATTGGAAAAAAAAATTGAAAATTCGGATGTTGTCCAAAATACCATCTCCAGATATTTTGCTCAAAAACCAATTGATTTTCATCAATCCGGCATTGAAAATTTGCACACTAGATGGCAAAAGGTTGTTGATAACGAGGGAGATAACATTATTGATTAAAAATAAAAACTTGGCAAAAAATTATGTTTGAATTGAATGTAGAAAAACGACATTACTCTCCGGTCCCCCCATTAAGAAAACTATTCAATTCCAACAATGCTGCAAAACTGGCCTTCCAGGAATTCGTTGTCTCTCGCCTGCCATGGTTTTATGCCACCGGTTTGAACAATCTGTCGTTTAAATGGCAAAAGTGTATAGACTATATGGGTGCATATTTTGATGAATAAAATAATTCCTTATATTTGTAAGTTATCACCCATCTTTGCCTTTTTTTCTACAAATTTCATCCTTGACGACCCGATTTATATATTGAGATAGTTCAATATTTTAGTTGCGACACCAAATGTAACAAAACAATTATTTTAATCATCTTTATATTTCTTTTATGTAAAAACTTTTTGTTCCTTGTTTACATTAAGTATTTTCTGATACTTAGATATGTATTTTTAGGAATTAAATTATTGTGAATTGGTCAACTTAAAGTAAAGAAGCCATGATGAAACCTGAGAAAGTAAAATCTCGTTGGCGGAGAAGCAGTGAAATGGAAATTAGTGAAAGGGCTGCTCTCTGCCCTCCTGAGGTGGTAGTAAAAGAGGAAGTACCAGATATTAAAGAAGAGGAAGTATTGCCTTCAATAAAAGAAGAATCTAGTTCTGATATTTTAAATGAGGAAAACTCAATTCCTGATTATGTTGAACTAGAACAAAACATGTATCTTTTTGAAAGGTAAAAAAATATCACTTTAGTACATTAAGTGTTTAGAATACTTGTTTAAAAACCACTTAATTTTTATTATATTTCTTTTAGAAAAAGGACTAAAAGGAAAAAAGAAGTACGGCGCATGTTATGCGAGTGTTCTCTCACTAAAGAAGAACAGGAAAAAGGTGTATTGGGTTGCCAAGACGAATGCCTTAATAGATTACTAATGATTGAATGGTAATGCAAATATTTTTTTTAAAAAATTATCTTGGTACAGTTAGAATACCTGAAATTTTAAATTACTTAGTTATCAGCTTACTTATATACATACCAGATGGTGCTTTACAGATGCTGTTTTAAAACAATCAGTATGCATGGCTGCCGAGAAAACAAATTATTTGGCCTTGATTCTTGGGCTGTTTTCAGTTTTTACAGCATTCAAATACGCAGAAATTCTCCTCAAATGATTTCTTAAAAGGCAAGCCTTATTTTAGAGATTTGGACTTTTATAGTCCAATTTTTGTGATAGAGATTCAGATCCTTGTGCAGCTTTATCCATGCAATTGAAATGGAAAATTTCCTTCAAAGCCAACTTCTCTTTTGTTTTTTCAGTTGATTCTTTTCTCATTCAATTATATTTACTATTGAATTACAGGGTTCGTACAGTTCTTGAAAGTCCTTAAGAACTCCTTATTTTCCAAGAACTCCTTTATCCTTCCAAGGGCCCTTGAAAAGTTCTTGAATACTCCTTATTTTTAACCTGAAGGTCCTTGAAAGTTTTTTAATGTTTGCGGGCTCTTGAAAAGTTCTTGAAAATAACTGACATTTGTTCTTTCTTTTTCTTTCTTTTTTCTTTGCGTGTGTATTTCAGAAACTTAAAAACAAAAAATCCTGATCTCCTAATTAAAAAAAAAAAAAAAAACTTTCATATTTTATTTTTCTTTATATTTTCTTTCCGTAGTTGAAAAGTATTTATAATAAATAATGTAATTCTGAATTGTGAGTATCATCATGATAATAAATTATTCATGATGAAATGAGCATCTATTAAACTGTTTTTCCTGGGCATGTCTATTTTGAATATTAAAATGTATGAGCCTTCTGCTCTTGTAAAGGATTTCATGACTGGTAAGTGAAGGTCACCGTTGTCAACTTAAATTTCGATTTGTTGAAACTTTTTTTCTTGTTGCAACCTCGTTCATTGTACAAAAATATAGATCTGCCAAAATTAAAACAAAAACTAATAATTCAAAATATTTCTGCAACATGAAACAGTAACACCGTTCCAAATGCGGTTGTTCGGACAATACGAATTATAAAAGGTGAAGCGTTAAGACAATTGCATTAGGATCTTTTTTTGTAAGTACTCACTGATTTTGTATTTTTTAGTCTATTTATAATTTTTTGCGCTATTAACCATATCGGGACTCTTGCTACCAAATGCATCCAAAATGTACGACTTTTAATTTTTATTTTTGAATCCTTTATGTTAACTTCGATTTTGTGGGTTTGTCGATGGAGGGCAAATCTGTGGATTCCTAATTTAACCGCCTTGCTGTCATTCAATCGGGCTGAAACTTGGCAGATGATGTCGATGACGATGCATTCTATCAAATTTTGCGGTTGTAACTGTTATTAAAAGGTTGCTTTTAAGGAATACTAATAAACCAACTTGTCATCCAATCGTATTAAAAAAAGCATTGAACCGACCATTGTTGAAAATCTTTCCTGTTGCCGATTTTTTTTAATAAATAAAAAATTACTTTAATAAGAATAAATAAGTAATATTTGGATACGAGAGCATAAATGCACATTTTCATAAATAAATTTTGAAACTTAGTTTGCCGCACATTTTGCTGATAGAAGTGCTTTTGATATTTAAAATTAGATGCAAATACCAAGCACACGCTGTTTACAGAATCGGCTCCTGTGTTAATGAATATAAAAATTGTCAAATGATGGCACAGGGAAATGATTGAAAATTAAGGATTTAACCCGAAGTTTGTACCTTGATTGCAAGATAGAGACTGTCTTTTAAATGGAATGTTGTCTCACAATTACAATGCTTAATGCAACTTGGTTCTACAATTTTTAATAGTAACGATATTTTTTAACATTTCAGGTGACGAGAATACACAATACCATAGTATAGTAACCGAACCATATAGCGTGTCCAAATCGTATTTCGCCCATCTGATGGCTGTTTGGTTAGCTCTCTGACCTTGCATGACAACGGATTCTAATCCTGGGTTAGGCGCGTATGTTCGTTGTGGTTCGGTTGGTTGTTTTCAGACTATCTGGCGCCGTCAGCAACACGAGGGCTATAATGCGCCAAAACATTCGTCATTTGACAAGCCAACATACATTTACAAACACCCATGCCTAACACAGGACTCGAACCCGCAACCTCGCAGTCTAGAAGCTAGCACGCTAACCACTATACTGTTCGGTCGGCCGTTGTGGTTCGGAATCCACCTAAGTTATAGATCCGTCCTGATAAACCGTTATTGTGCATAAAGATATAGTTCAGCGTACCAACCAACCAAACCGTGTTTCCCATATTTCAATTATAAAATGAGATTCATTACGATCTTGTTTAATCCAGTGGTTATGAAGAGTAATAATTTCAAGCTAACCATACACTACTGCAATTTTTTGGAATTTGTGGATAAGCTGCCTATTTGATGGTTTTAGGCTTGCGCTGTGATAGTTTCGCACGCTAAAAGTGTTAAGGTTTAACCCCCCACCCCCACCCCACAGAACCGCCCTGGTTGGCGTTATTGTGCTAAGGTCGTCGTTTAGTAAAGTAACGAAGTCGTTCAAGTTAAATATTGTAAATGTTCCTGATATATTTGTTTTTACTTGCAACGCATTATCTTTCTGCAAAGTTGGGAAATATATTTTTATTTAGTAATTTGTTTGTAATTGTTTTCAATGCTTAATGATTCCTCGTAGCAGAAAACCCTTGACAATGTGATTTTGGCGCAGTTTTTACAGACCTTTTGTATAAAGGATTGCCTCAAATTACTTGACATGGAATTAAATTTTGAATCACTTGCAATTTTGATTTGGAGATTTTTATTATTTCTTATATACTGTCCCTTTCTTTGCCTTTAAGGTTGGTTTGTTTGTACGCTCAACCATTCAATTCCTTTTTAGCCCAACCACTTCAGCGTTATTGCTTAATGGTTCACATAATATCGTAAAGTGATGCATCCATTTAAAATACACTTAACTTTGCAGTTTTCTAACCATTAATAATGTAAAGAAAAATATCCCTACTTATATACTTAACATTTTAATAAGTTTTTTTTTTTAAACATTGGTAGCTCTTGCTTCAAGGTACAGAATGATTAAAAAGAAATGTGGGAACTACATCCAAATACAATAATTTTTACGATATACTAGAAGTATTTTCATTTCAGGTTGTTTTCTTATTTAGCAATGACGTGATACGTCACACTTATGTTTGCACGATTTTAACCTTCTGTTAGTCGCGTTCCGCTTTCCGATATGGTTAGTCGCGTTTTACCTATGAGGTGTTTCCGATTTTTTGAAAGCCAAATGAAATTTATTTTAGTTTAAATAGTTGATTGTTACCGATTTAAGATTCATTGGAGAGATGAAGTATTAAACAATCTATTTAAAAAGTACCATGTATTAAAAAATCGTATCACAAGTAATTCAATAAAAATAAAGGCAGAGGAGGAAAAAGTGTAGGGATGCACCTGTGAGGTGCGCGCGACTAATGGAAGGTTCAATGTGAGGATTCCAACTTTATACCGTCTGGATCAGATGAGGTTGGCTTTAGAGAAGATTTTTTTTTTTACATTGGTAAGCAGTACATCACATGATGAGAGGTTAACTATTCAATCTAAGCAATTGTATTTATTGAAAAGTTTTTGCTGTAATTAGGGTCGTATATCCTACTATTTTAGATTTCTGAATTCAAAAATAACTTTGCATTTAGAAAGTTAGAAAGGCAATATATATTGGATTATTGATTTTCAAACACACCATGGAACATAATTTCCACTCTCGAACCCTATTGTCAAGCAAGGTTAGAAACTAAAAAGAATTATTATCGTTATAAAGTCTATTATGTCCTAATTTGCACTTTTAACCCGATCAGCTCCGTGGTTACTGGATGCATTTCAGTTAATCAGTGATTAACAAATTATTTAGATGCGATTTACGCATCTAAGATTTAACCCATTTTGCGTATTTAAAAAAGTTCAGAAACTGAAATCGTCATGTGAAACACAATTCAATAAAATGATTATTGTATAATATACAGTAACTAAAGTTGTGTCACCCTGTGTCCACAGATCGGGAATAACGGGAAAAGTCAGGGAATTCAGCATTTCGGGAAAAATCAGGGAATTATCAAAAAGTTTAAAGGAATTTTCCGAAATTAAAATGAAACTTTTGAATTTGACAATTAAAGATACACTGCTACCAAAATCAATTTGAAAAAAAAATTCGGACTGCAAGACCGACCACGTAACTTCTCGCATTAAAATTTCCTGACAATCACTGAACCTGCTTGCGTTCAGATATGTGATGGTCATTTTTCTGAACGTTACGGTGGTAAAATGGTGACATTTTCCTGATTATAGTGGGCAAGAAACACTTTCTTGCGTGCTGCTCATTTTTGTGATGTGTCACTGACGCTATTTCAGAGATTGCACTTGTCAGCCATGGTACAGTTCTGCTGAAACACGGATTTCAGCACTTTTTTTGTTGAAATTTCCATCATTCCTGAGACCGATACAAAACTGCGTTACAATTTTATTGGGTTTACTTGCTTGTCTCACAACCAAGGAACTTACCTTCGTTCTGATATCTCCAAACTTTGATGTAGTGACCACTTTTCTTGCTGATTGCCAGCATCTATCGCTGTTGTTTATGCTGGTGTGTGGTGATTAGTTTCGCCGAACGTTAAGCTTGTTATTGCCGAGACTTGGGCTGCTAAGATGGGAGCTATCACCGAGATTTACATTCTTGTGATGTTCACTTTAGTCCCTATTAATCACTATTCTGAGGTTTGCGCCTCAATTGTTGTCTCTATCGTCGAGATTTACGCTTGTGATTGTCAATTTCGTAGATTTGAAGTCGATAGAATCGCCTCAATTTCAGCGATTTTCATCGATATATTGGATGCTAATTTTGATATTTACGTTGGCGTCATGCTCATTTTTGCTGATTGTTGCTTTAATGCAGGGATGTGATTGCTTTCGCTGATCGGCGGAAAGAATCAAAGAAGGAAGTAACTTTTTTTTTTTAATTTCTTATCTTTCCGCTTTTATGAATTTTTCTTATTTTTCCACCTATCAAAGTTTTCCTACAATTTTCTCATTGATCTTGCGGAGATTAAAATTTCCTGACAATCATGGAACCTGCATGCGTTCAGACTTCCCTAAACCAATGATGGAATTATTATTCCCCCCTCCCCTTATTTTTCTCTAATGTTAGACTCTATCGGAATTATTTACATTGGTATGTTATAGCCATTTTGCAGAACGTTATGCTGATGAAATGGCAGTTATTCCTGTGATTATGGCGAGCATTATCTCTGTTATTACGTTGCTGTGTGATGCTCATTTTCATCGAGTCTTACTCCGAAATAATAGTTACTGACGTTATTGCAGAGGTTTGCATCTGTCAGACATAGTACAGTTCAGCTGAAACGCAAATTTCGACTTTTTCTTTTAATTGAAATTTCGGTCATTCCTGAGATCGATACAAATCTACATTACAACTTTGTTGGACTTGCTAATCTGACAATCACGGAACCTTCTTACCAGTCATTTTGCCTGCACCAGTACAGGTATTTTTGCCGATTATTGGTTTAATATAATTGCCAAGACTTGGGCCGGTACGGTGGCTGCTATCACCGATATTTACGTTGAAGTAGCTGTAATTTTCTCTTAGATTTAAGCCGTTTTAACTGAAGCTATTGGCGAGATTCGCGATGTCATTTTAGTGTCATTCGCCTAGACTTCCGCTGATGTGGAAGCCGCTATGTACATGATTAGTGTGTATGTGAGGATCGTTTTCACCGTTTGGTTTGAATTAATGATGAATGATTAGAATTTTATTTTAATTTTGTGCAAGAAATTAATCCAAATCGTCTCAGTTTTTATTATGTATCCTTATTTAAAATTGTCATTTTAACTGCTATTGAATGTAAAATTGTTTATTTTAACTTGAAAAATAATTTTACACTTTAACTATAGATGTAAGTAATAGTTTAAAGTTAAAGCAATTTTTTTATGTATAATTGTTTAAAATTAATTCGTCTGGGGAAAATGTGTTTATTTTGTAAAAATTTTGCTAGGGTATTGTACCTAAACAGTGGCTACAGCTGATCTTAAACAAAAAAGAAAATTTCAAATAATGCAAATAATGAAATTGAACAATTTGAACAACGAAATTATGCAAACTAAAAAGACAATGAAAATGGTGTAACTCCTCCAATCCAACTACATTTGAAGACAGTGTTTTTTTTTATACACAAATTGATATATAATTTATAAAACATAAAAATTTTACATTACGAAAATATTTTAAAGTAATTATTTATTTTTAAAATTTGATTAAAATTGCAAGTATTCAGAAAACAAAAGTAGTTAATATATTATACAGAGTATTTGTTAAATGTGTGTGTGTTTGATCCATTTTGATATGATTTATGGTTTGTCTTTATTTTTAAAATAATACATAAAAAGCAGCTTATTAAATCTGAAATTTAATACAAGTCCTCTTTTTTTGAGATTAGATTGTAATTAAAAAAAGTGTGATTTTAAAGTATAATTGCACACGCACAGTACAGGTACACTCTACATACACTACACTAAATGAAGCAGTTTGGTGTTTGTGTCATGAATGTGTAAAGATAAATAGTACATGCATCGTAATTTTCTTTATGATGGTGAATTTGAATGTTCTTTTACTTAAAAGTTTACTATTTATATATATTTTGTCGATAGCTTATAATCAGGGAAAAATTGGGTGTTACAGGGAATAAGCAAAGATGGTGGTATGTAGAGCTATACTCTTTATGAGAAAAATTAATCTTTATCTTCCCTCAAGAAACTAATTGTTCAATCATTGACCAAGCAGACATTATTGCTAAGTTACTTCCTCAAAAGATGTTCAGCTGAGCTAATCATAAACAAGCAGATTTTTCATTTGATTTGGATTTCTCGAAATATAATGTTAGGTAAACACCATTGACACACCATTTTTTAAAAAACTTTTTCATAATATTTGTGAAAATTGTGTATGACTTTTAGTGAAATGTTTGAAAAAATATGACCCACTCTCCCTCACGTAAAGGAGGGATGGTAAATTTTTTTAACTATTTAAATTGGTTTATAAAAATAATACACTAGTTAAGCATCATATTTATATTTTTTAAGTGCGTCAAAATGTTTTAAGATGTAAAACATCGGAATGTTGTAATAGTAGAAAATAATTTATAAGAAATATTTTTGTAAAAAAATTCCCATCCCTCCCTACTCTCCCCAAATAATCCTAGAAAACTTGGTTTCAAGTTAAGATGGATGAATATTTCATTTGAATCCTTTTTGTTATTATCTGAAAACATGTTAATAGGAAATTAGTATTTTGTTGATAGAATGGAAAATTTCACTGCATCAAATTCTTTGAAATATATATAGGGAAAAATAATTTATGCCTGAATTTTTACATGCTTTGGACATGTCAGGCCAGGATTTCTCTCGTTGAATAAAAATAAATTTTTTACCAATGATATTCTCATATAGTTGAAATGGAAATAAAATAGTGTATATGCAAAAATTATTTTTTCTAATACTGGTGACTTTATAGTCATTTATAAACAGTAAATTGAGTTAGTTTATCAATCTATTATTTCCGCTTTAGTTTTTATTTTGCTTTACATTCTTTAGTGTACCACATTTGATAGTTTACTTTTGATTTTGTTAACTGCTTCTAAAAATATAATTATAAATCATTTTTGTGTGTAAGAAATTATCCATATCAAGTATCTTTCAATGAAACATAAAAAATACAGATATGCTATTTTTCCGCTCTTTTGACATAGATTTTCATTCCTAAAATTGATGCAAAACTACCATAAAATTTTATGCGTTTTGGTCATAAACCACATTAAGAAGGATATTAAAACCAAAGCGGCAGCTCATCATAGCAACTATGGCAATTGCCTTTGTGCATGTTACTACTTTGTTGTGATAATCACTTTTATCAAGTCTTTCGGTTATCGTATTATCCAATATACTGAGTAGCCCTCATGTTGCTAACGGCGCCAGATAATCTGAACCAATATACTGAGACAATTCATCCCTTTGATAGTTACTACATCAATAATTTTCGTTTAGTGGCTACCCAAAGACTTGCCATTTTTAGCCATTACTAAAAGACTTTTCACCATGTGGTAGCTCTTATACCGAGACTGTTTACTGTTGGGATAGCTGATATGCCGTAACATTTTGTTGACTTTATACGTCCTGTCTTCATCTTGAATTGATGCAAAATAACTTTTCTAACAGCAGATATTAATTATTTTTTGAAAAATTCTTTTATGATAAACTGCCTTAAATATTTAGTTATTCGCCTTTTGATAGGGTGCTTGTCTTATTGAACAATTATGCAATAGGGTATTTGACACCATCAACAAATAATTACCAAATGCGGCATATTTATAGTATTTAACGAAATAATAATAATGCAAGCAGTTTTAACTCGAAATAATTGCTCAAATTTTTATAAATCAAATTTTAAAAATTGCTTTTCTGAGCGCCTCGTCACGTGATCAGAAACGCTCGGATAAACTCCTCTCCAGAGTGTGACGTCAATGTTGACCACATTTGTAAGCAAACAGCTTCATACGTTTATTTTAAAGCTTGGTTCATCTCTTTTCCTACTATATGTTAAATTATGACTGTTGAAGGTAACTTTTAGGAAATATTTATTTAAAGAAGTGTTATTGGAACATTGGAAGACGGTTTTGTAAAGGCACACATTTCGAATTTACCCAAAATAGATGCTTTGATGGTGGGGTTCTTTTTCAAGTCAAGATCAGAATTTTATTCTGCAGAGTTTAGAAATGTTAAAACATTTGTGTGTATTGACATTCATACAATTATCAACTACTTCACATGAGCTAGATGCAATTCCTTGTCAGTTAAGTAACATGTTTCAAAAGGCCACACACAGAAAAGAATACTGTTGTCGTCACTACAAAAACACTGTTATCTATCACTACATGACTGAATTCTTCTCTGCCTCAATTTTCAATTTTGTGTACTACTGTTTATTGCATTATTTTGCCTGCATCATTTAACATTATGTTCGAATCGCACCCAGACAAACATTTTGTCAACATTCTACACCAAACTTTTCTTTTGTGCACATTGATGACCTGTCATTATTCAAATTAGTCTTTTTTAAATACCTATTCATCTGAAAATTAAATCTTTCTATTATTTTGTATTATCCCTCATCCAGTTTAAGATTTGGAGTGTAGGATCTGATGCTGGCGTCAATTCTGTCATTCCATACCTTACTGGATGATGCATCATACACATAATTTAACACTTGTTTATTTACCCCTTTTTTGCAACAAGCATTCCACTTCTAATTTCACGAAACTTTAAAAAAAAAATTATCTTGAGAAGTCCAAAATTTGAACCCTCATTTCACAATTCTGAAGTAAATTTTTTCACTTTGGGAAACAACTTTTGCATACCAGAATAGCCTAACTTTTTTCAACACAGTTTTTAACTTTGATCTTTCTTGATATTGCATAGGCAACTTTCTAATTTCATTGTTTATGTTTTGGATAACACCTAATATTGTTTATATTTTAGAATTTTACCATTTAATTGTTTATTTTCTTTAGAACTATGTCATTGAATTGTTTATGCCTCAGTTAATACTGTTTGTATTTTGTTTATTGGTTGGTCCTGTTTATCCAACTGTCCAGTAATATTGTGTATTGTTTTAACATTGTAGTACAAGTTTCTATTATGCACTTTTTCTTTGAAATATTTTATGTTATTTCTACCTTACTAAGTCGTCTAACAGAGAGCAACTTTAAAAGAGCCAATTTAAAACTTATAAGATTTTTGCTACTTTTTGTCATGCTGTTTGACCTAAAGTTAGTTTCCAAAATTTAATTTTTTAATTATACCTCTTAGAATTGTTTTTAAAATACTTCTGTTGACACTTTTTTGACCCTGGGAGCATTTTTGTCAGGGGGGATATGTAATAGAAATCCTTTTTTAGAACCGACAGTTAAATTAATTCCTCTTTCCAAAGCACAAAACCCTCTTTAATCAATTCATTCAACAACTTATTTAGGATAACTTCCCATGCCAATTTAATGTGTGAGATCTTTGCGGAGTCAGCATTCTTGTTTTGTATCCCATAATTAGTATTCCGTTCTGGCGCCAACATACTTGCCTTCTCACTACAATGTTTATAAATTACATTTGCTGAATCAGCGATTCCCACGATTTTTAACACGCCGCCGCTCTCTGTTCGACACTACTACGCATGAGATTCTATCTCCTATCATGTAGTAGTTAAGACGTAACTTTAGCGCGCTCTCTCTCTCTCTCTCCGGTTAGGTTTTTAGGGTTTATTTAATGGTTAAATTTATGGTTTTTATATTAATAAATGTGTTATCTTTTACCAAATTGACTCTTCACTATGGCTCCACGACCACGCTGCAATAACTTTAATTAAAATGGATTAGTATATTACCTAAGCCGACAGGATAATCATTAAAGTGTTAATTCATTACATATATTTATGTAACTAAAGATTTTGTTCAGGGAATCAATGTATAGGCAGCACTTCTAGTAGCTTTGTAAGGGATATACCCAAAGGTTATATAAAAAATGTCCAATGTATTTGCTTTTTATTTCAACCTTATAATTTTGTTTAACATTTCAGTGGATCTCGTTGTTTAACTGGTGAAGCATGCTCAAACAGACGTTTTCAAAAAGTAGGTGTTAAGCAATTTTTAGCTTTGTAACAATGTTTGTAAAAATTAGATTATCCTAAATGCCGTTGAAAATATTCATAATGGCTGCATGTGCTTTTGTTATATTTCTGATTGAGGATGAATAACATTATTTATGCATTGTTATAAAAAGGTTTTAAAAACTATAACTTAATATTATTTTGTGATCCTTTATTGAGTTAGCATATATGTTGAGCTCATTTTCAAATGTATTTGATGTTTAATTAATGTTGACTTTGTCTTTAAACACCGAGACTTTAAACACGAAAGCAGACAGGATTAATTGATGTGAAAACCGCAACAGTTATAAATGTAATGAAAACAATTAAACGGTTTTTTTCTCTTGAACATTTCTAACATTAAATGAACTTTTAGTAACAATGTATGACACTGTTTAAGATACGTATATTGTTTAAAATAATCCTGTGTACCTGTACTTCTATACTTTCTTACCTGCGAAATGCTATGTCCTCCTTTCTTAAAAAGCTCCTTGTAACTCTAAGCACAATAACCTACCATTTGGTTGTGTTAAAGCTAACATCTGGGATTGAAATATAATGGTTGAGGAGGTGCTAAGCGGGAAAAACTACGCTTAGGCATCCCCATCATGTGGCATGGAATCCGTTATTTTGAAATACGTTTTTCGGGGTGTTCCCTTGAATCAATTTTTCCGATTTTGGATATGTTGTTCAGCAATGATAAATGATTAAAAATCAATTAAAAAAGCTTCTGTTGCAATTTGTTTCATGTTCACTGTATTTTTAATTTAGTTTGCCTGGACTAAAAGATCTTTCATAATTCTTTTTGGAATATCTGTGTCTCTCAACTTGCCCCATCCACTGTATTCTTTGAGTCTTAATACTATGCCTTTACTATGTTCTTTTCTTTAATTAGTCTTTCAATTTCATGATTATATCTTATTCTCCATCTGTCTTTTTCTCTTATTGGTCCAAATATTTTTCTTATAATTCGGTTTTCAAAATTTCTAAGGTTAGTTGCATCCCTATCTGACAGACCCATGTTTCTGCAGTATAAGTAACTATTGGTCGAATTAGAGTCTGATAGATTTGTAATTTGCATTTTCTTGCAATTAATTTTCCCTTTAAGATTTTATGGTTGGCAAAAAATGCTCTATTTCCATTTTGTATTTGTCTATTTATGCGGTCATGTATTTCATTTTTAATTATTTATTATGTTACCCAAATAAGTAAATGTAGTGATGCTACATTATTAAATACATTATTATCTATGCTTATAACTTGCACTTTTCTTCTGTATTCAGATTTTGACATTACCATAAATTTAGTTTTGTCTACATTAACAATTAATCCTAATTTTCTTGCCTCAGTCATTAATTCTGTTGCAATTTGAATTAACTTTTTTTTTGTTCTAGAAATTAATACAATATCGTCTGCATATGCACATATTTATGTAGAATTTCTAAAGACAGTTCCTCTCTGATCAACAGATGCAACTGTTGGTGCAAGGCAATAATAAACAGCACAGCTGATAATGAATTACCTTGTTTTACTCCTTTATTAAATTCAAATATTTCTCCCATTTTTCCCCAATATTTATACTGGCTTTGGTGTATTTCATGGTAATTTTTGTAAATCTTATTAATTTCCTCGATATACCAATTTATGCATTGCCTCGAGTGATTTTTCCTCTTTCAATTCTATGAAGTGCTTGTTTAAAACCAATAAAAAGCATGCATAAATCAGTGTCAAACTCATAAAAATTTTCCATTATTTGCAAAACAACAAAAAGCTGATCAACTGTTCCTTTATTAGCTCTAAACCCACATTGATACTTTCCAAGAAAGTCTTCAGCAATTTGTTTTATTTTGTTTGTTAGTGAACTTGATAAAATTTTATATGTCTTATTCAGCTACGCGATTCCTTGATAAATTTTACAGTCAAATTTATCACCTTTTTTTAATGTAGGACAAATATTTCCAAAATTCCAATCCTTTGGCAAAAGTTCAGTGGTCCAAATTTTCTTAATCAGTTCAAAAAGTGACTTATTTAATATGTAGGGGAGACTTGTGTACCTAGGGCCACCCCATTTTTATTGAATAATGTTTAGTTTTAAGTTTTTTACTCACTTGGGTAAGTGGCAACACCCAATTACTCTTTTGACAGCCATTTTGAAATCTTAGAGGAGAAAGCAAGTCGTAAGTGGAAAACGTTTTTATATGGTTTTGAAGCTCTTTCTTTTATTGTTTTACAAAGTAAAGTCAAATACTTTTCTTTGAATTCTAGTAAATAATTTTGTTTGTAACATTAAGTACTAAATGCGATGTTTAAATAAGTCCTTTCTCTATGTGCATTTTTAGTAGAAGACATTTTATATGAAATTACTCAGTCGTGTACCTAGAGCCACATAGTTGCTTATTGTGTTCAAATTGCCAGAACCAAAATCTGTTGGTGCTTCAAAGCAATAATGCATGCAGCTCATTTATTTTGAATCAGTTTTTCAAGTTATGAAAATACTTGTAATTCACTAATAATTTGACTCATTGCAATTTATTATTGTTATTATATGATATACTGTTGACTGATAATTACTTGATATTGTTTGTTTTATAAAATTCATCTGTGTATGTTTGTTTTCTATTCATTTTGAACTGAAACCTCACTTAAAGAGAAGGGCCCTAGGTATATCAGCTACTGGCCCTTGGTACAATGAGGTCTTGTACCTTGGGCCATTTGTGAAATTTCTTTAAAACCTTTTATTTGACATAATCTATTATTTTAGGTATTTGTATTAATCCCAATGGGAAGTAATTACTATAACGATGTATGCATATCAGTTTCACATTTTTAAACGGCTCAGTGGCTAATTTTTTTTGCATTGAAAAAAAGTGGCCCTAGGTACGCAAGTCTTTTTTATATACTACCTGCTTTCTCAAGAGGCAAAACTTTCGTTGTAGACTGGTGCATCTACAAATTGTGTACAGAGATGAGATTTTTCCGCCTTTTGGTGAATTTCCGCTGTTGGGGGGGGGGGGGGTATGTAAAGTTTTCTTCTTTTGTCCCCGTTTCGAGAATCCACATTTTTCCAATCTGAACCAGTTTTTTCCTCAAAAAGTGTTTCTTTTCGTCTGGGCAAAAGATTTTCCTGCTTTGCTCCCCCTACCTTGCACATTACTTCACATATGCTTGACGACTGGGTAATACTTCGTGTTGTGATTGGTTGCTCATAGCACTACCCATCTACAATTGGTTATTGAAATCATGTGACCACCTTTATGTTTTGGGGCTCTATGCATGCTCACAGACAACCAAATCAAATTTTGTTGGCACTGTACTTATACTGTAAAATACTAACTTTACAAAGTAAAATAAAATAGTTATTATATCAAATCCGAGTACTTTTACTAGCAACAAAATAAGCAGATTTGTATTTTTATGCACCTGTTAAAATTAGTCAATTGTTTTGTACTTCGATGACCTTTTCCTTATTATTTTTTATAACTGAAATTTAGAGAATATTAGAGTACTTGTTTTGAGAGCAATATGTGGCACATATTTCTTCCCAAATATTTGAAATGTAATTATTATATAGAGTGAGAAGTTTCATCGTATCTTTAAAATTGGTAAATCAACTTTTTTGCATGCTTTTTTGTTGGAATTCTTGGATATTGTCCCTTCCGCGAGCTTTTTTGACGAATTTTTGGATTTTTGCCTTTTTACTCTGGCCAATCTCATCCCTGTATATACAGGTTTATTGTTATAGGTAGTATTGTTATACACAGGTTTCACTGTATAACCATTTTTAAAATTGCAACTTACACTAGTGGACAAAACTTAAGGAGCACAAATCGCCATGTTACTTCCAAAGCAGGTATGGCTGCCGTCCAAAAATAAAAAAATGGTATTGATTGAATATCGAACACTATGTGAAAGAAGATTTATTGTGCATTTAAGTATAAAAACTAGGAAAGTAGGTGTTAGTGGAAAAGATATATATTGCTCTAAAGGTAAAGCTTTACAAAAAATGTAAAAGTTGTGTATCACAGGCACTCAAGAAACCATTTCAGTAAGGGCATATTGACCGCTTTATCGATAGCGTCTGGATACAGTTTTCCGCAAACCATCCTTAAGTTTTGCTCACCAGTGTATGTTATGATTGGTTAAAAGGTAAAATAATTATAATATTCTAGTTAGTTTTTTTATATATCTGTAAATAGCATTTTATTTATACTGCTTTTGAAACTAAATTATGTTACTAATCTTACTTCCCATACTTTTCTTTTCAAAATGTTTTCAATTTAAACTGCTCTAAAAATTTTGGATTGTTTTTTTAAGTCAAGAAAGATCTTGCAATGAAAGAATTTAAAAATCATCTGATGGTGAAGTTAGATTTGATATAACATCTAGAATTGAATTTGTGCTTAAATATGCATAACATGTTGTCATATTTTACAGAGGCTTTATGCAAAAGTTTTACCTTTCAAAACTACAAAGAAAGGCTGGGGTTTAAAGCTCTTAGAGGATGTCCCAATGTAAGAATGACTTTTTTCTCCTTATATTTTAAAATCATTTGTATACATTTGGATAGTGCATGCACTGTAAGTTTTCATCTTTGTATATTAGATTTGCATGCGTTTATTTAACACTTTGTAAAAAACATATATTTAATATAATATTACATTCACCAAAATTTTCACTTTAGTGATTTGCTTACACAAAACAGAAAATATTGGTGCAGTATATAAATATTTGTTATGGGACTCAGATATATTAAACAGGTTCACTTTAATTATAGCTGTCCTGAATAATATACATAAGTGTATCATGCTTAGTCCACTCAGTTTCTATAGAAGAGTATGAGTTAGTGTTGGATAAATGCATACTGTAAAATTGTTATTTGTAAAATGGTTTTGAAATATAGTCTGTCTTTATTATTATTGCACAAGGTTCATACGGTCCTTAAAAGTCCTTAAAATCTCGAAAAAGTTTCTAAGGCCCTTAAAAGTTCTTATTTTTTAAAAAAATCCTTAAAAGTCCTTATTTTTTTCCAAGTTAAAAACCAATTCAGAGATCATTTAAAGTGTTTTTGTCCTTCCTGCCGTTTTTATTTTAGAAAAGCAGTTTTTCTCTGAAAATAGCATCTTTTTTGAAAAAAAAAATGCATAATTTTCAAATGGAATGCAATATGCGGGTCACCCCTACCGAAATCGTATGCGTATTCGTGTTCAAACGCGCCACGCACAGACGAGTGACTCGCTAAAGTCATTGGATGTCTTTTGATACCAGGTGCATCATTAGTAGGTGGACTGCTGGGGGCTGTCCCAAATATTACCAATTATTAGTTAGCACGTATGCCCATTTCATACGAACCTTAAGTGTATTCCTCTGGATTTTTTTTTTACCATGCCTTCTTACTCAAGGTAGAGAAGAAAGTTATTGGGGAAAAAAAGTTATTTTAAGATGTATAAACCATCAATATTCATCGTATTTTACTAAGCATTTAAAAAGAATATATTTCCGCACCGATCGATAGCGCAATCACGATACTCTCCTACTAAATTTAGGGGAACGTTTTGAGTAATTTTAGCTGTTGCTAATTCATTTCTGAACGTCTGTTTTATATTTGAAATTAAATATCACAGGAATGCAATCAAAATCCCAGATTATTTTCGATTTATTATATATATACATCTTTTAAAGCCTATAGTAGCTGCATGTATGACAAAAAATTACAGTTTTACGCATAATTTGATCTGATTTTGGAAATAAAAATTCACCTATTTTAAGATATTGTCTAAGTTCTTTAATCGGAATATTCTTTTTGTGATATCATGAATCTGGTATACTTTTAATAGCAAGCAAAAAGTACGGCTAAATTTGGAGAAATACCATCTCCTGTCTAACAATGGCCAAGCCTAAAAAGTAACATTAAACTTTTGAGGTTGATCAAATTTTAGAAAATTTCGCATTGGAGTGGTTGTAAATACTTTATTAACATTCTTAGCTAAATTTTACAGTTATAAATTGCTATTTTTATGCAAATCAGGGTGGTGTCAGACCGGAAATGTCGGAATTTCACTCTTCTGGACAAGTCAGGGAATTTCGTAAAATTACTCTTTAATCAAGGAATTTCGTAAAATTGTTCTTTAATCAGGGAATTTAAATATTTGAGTTTCTTTTCTCGCATTCCCCATGCGGGTGCGGACATCTATCTCGGATCGCGTCACGTGAAGTGGATGTCATGAAGTCACTTCCTTATTGTTAGAAAAAAATCCTCTAACTTCAATCTGACTGCATCCTTTAGATACATGTTTATTTTCTTCTTGCCTAGCATTTTTTGTTAACAGAGTATATTAAAACTCAAATTATTTAGGTTAGATTTTTAGCTATCCTATAAATTAGAAGCGCGGCCGGCGGTAGCCTTTTTGTTAAAAAAAATCTTTTAATTTGAATCTAACTGCATCCTTTACAGATATGATTATTTTTCTTCTTGCCTTGCATTTTTTTGTCAACAGAATATATTAGAGCTCTAAATTCCTTAATAATTCAAATTGATTCCATCAGATTTTTTTGTTTTCAGTTACCCTTTATAGCGCTGTATTACAGTTTTGAAAAAATCCTCAAAGCATTCATAAGTGGAAATGCTTCGATCCTGTACTTGATTATTATTTTTTTTATCTACTTTCATTTTGATACTTTATTGAACACCATTATTTGAAAGTGATATGTGTGAATTTTTAATTTTTTAATTAATGTTTTCCATTTTTTTTCATGCTCTAAAGATGCTTGTTTTGATTTTTAGCGTAAATTTATTTTGGAGCAATTATGCTTAGACTATTTGGAATTACATTTACTTATTAAATTTGTATTTTTTTTAAATTAGCCATTATTTTCTTTTTTGTTTTTTGAATGACAACATTGACAGATAAGACATCAGGGAATTTTCTGGCAATCAGTGAAATGTCAGGGAATTTCGTTTCTCGAATTCTGTAGCCACCCTGCAAATGAATTTTTGATGAAAATCTTACTAAGTGTAGATGTTTATCTATATATTCAATAATTTTCTTTTAATCACATTCCAACAGAGGTGGGACTGGAGGATTTTATATTGATATTTTAGTATTTTAATATCATTTGACTTTCGAGTTTTAAAATGTTTTCTGAAGAAGTTTTTAATTTGTACCCGTTTGAGCATTATTGTTAATTTTTTTTTTTTTTTTTAAATCGATAGTTTAAATATATTCATTGTAGTAGAAAATTAAAACAATGTAGAAATTATGGCTGAAAACCAGTTACGAAATGTAACAATTTTCTTTAAAAGTGCCCTCGGAAACAGGAGATTATTAAAAATATGGATAATTTATATTGCATTAAACTACATTTAGTAAAAGTATATCTATTTCCGTTGATGATTGGTTATAATCATTAAAATTAAAAGAAATTTCATTAATGAATTTTAGTATGCTTTAAAGTTTTCTTTTCATTCAATTTCTCCCCATCATATATATCACATAGAAAATTGAAGTCCTTAAAAAAGTTAACAAAGTACTTAGAAAGTCCTTAAAAAGTCCTTATTTTTTATTTTGAAAATTTGTATGAACCATGTTGCATATGCAACAGAGCATGATCTTATATAACAACTCCTAATGTTATTGAATCTCTAATTCATATTCTCTTGTGTTCTTTTAGGGGAAATTTTGTCATTGAATATTGTGGAGAAATTCTTAGCAGACAAGATTTTAAGCAACGTGTTAAGCAGTATGCCCGCGAGAAGTCAAATCATTATTATTTTATGTCTCTAAAAACAGATGAAATCATTGATGCAACAAATAAAGGAAACTTGTCTCGTTTCATGAACCATAGTTGTGAACCTAACTGTGAAACTCAAAAAGTAGGTTTGCTTTGACTTAAAACTCTAAATATCTGTTTTTTATTTTCTGTTGCTTAATTTGTGTACTTGAAAGGTCTTCATAAATACCTTATAAAACTTTATTAAAGACTTATAGTTTACAACTGCCTTAAAATGAAAAAATTGTCTGCTTTCAAATGATTGAGAAAAAAACTTTGCTGTCTTAGCAACCCCAATTTTTTTTATCCTCAGAGATATAAACAAACAGAAAACAATAATGCCAATTTACATTATTTAAATACAATAAAACCTTGATATCAATTTGGTTTACTGTTGTGGTTTACAGTAGTAAACATTTAACCACAATATAACCCATTGTACATAGACTTATCTTCCATTTAAACATAAGTTCATACAAATTACTATCAAATACATGTTTTCATCCTAATTAAGTTTTAAAACAATTAGGGGAATTTATTAGCAGAAAGTTTGAGTATGAATCAACATTCAAAAAATCAAAAACACTTTCCGGCTTATAATTTTGCCACACATTTAATTTAAAATCTTGAGCAAAATACTATTTAAAAAAAATTAATTCTAATAGCTGCATAGAAAAATATTTTTATTTATGAAATTATCACTGAGGCAAAGGTGATTCAGTTTTAATTACATTAAAACTGTTATTTATTCTCTCTTCAAGTGCTCACAAAATGTATTCGAACAACATTGAAATCACTATCAAGCTTCAATACAAGCTTCAATAAAATCAACTTCAAACACAGCGATAATTCAGGTGCACCAAAAATTATGCAACGCACTCAGCTTCTTTCAAATCGACACCCAAAGTTAAACTGATCCCTAATTTTACGCTGTGGTCTAATTTATAGGAGCATGTGAGAACTTTCTTAAAATATCCAGTTAACCAGTCAATTGATAGAAACATCTAAAAATGTTGCCACCTTTTTTCTAACCTGTATTATCTCTGCTAGCAAATAAAATAAGATAAAATAGATCCTAAAAAATAAATGTCACTATTTACAATTATTTACAGAAAATTTGTGTAACAAAATTGTTTATAAACCTTGAATAAAATTCAAATGGATGATTTATCATTTTACTTTTAGTTATTGAACCAGGTGTTAAAGTAAATATATGCTGCTATTTTATATAGAAAGATCATAACGGCAGAAGAAATTTTGTGAACAAAATTTCTTTTACCATCCATTCAAGTTGTAACCATTTTGTGTATTGCATGCTTGCCTCATACTTTGAACAACAAAAGTTTTTATTATTTTCTTAAGCACTTTTATTTCGTTAACCTTATATTGGATGAATTTGATCTGATGAGCGTAGGTGCTGCAATTTTTTTCGACTAGCACTGCTGACCTTGTTTTATGTCAAATCTATTTATTTTGCAAAAACATTGTATTTTTCTTCTTTTGACACTTCTTATAATGTCATTCATTACTTGCCAGTTGTATACAGGAGTTTAATTACCAAGCATGATTTAGAGAAAATGCAGATTTTAGCATTTTTACCCAAAATTTCCATCATTCCATAGATCAATGCAAATCCGCATTAAAATTTCATGGGTAGAGGGAGGGGGGTCGTCATGTGTGTGGTCACAAGTATGGCAATCATAGAACTTGCATAGATTCAGACTTTCCCAACCTTTAAAATGGCAATGATCATTTATGTTGCAGCTTCTTTAATGTTATATTTGTTGGTGTGTGATGGTCAACTTTTGTTGGGCGTTAAGCAGATGTAATGACCAATACTGTCAAGATTTTCTCTAATGTAGCAAGTACTATTGCCAATATTTACATTGGTGTGATGGTCATTTTTGCCAATTGCTAGGTTTTTATATCGGGTATTATTGTTATTTAATATTGCCAGTGTGAAAGGCGCTATCGCCAAAATTTTCGTTGGTGATGGTCATTTTTGCTGAATTGAACACTGATGTAATTACAGAGTATTTGCTGAGAGTTGTTACGCCATTTTGATGGCATACCATACATGTGATTCTTCCGCGAATTAGCGGAAATCCGCGAATTTTTTTACGTGAATTAGCGGAAATCCGCGAATTCATCATCGGCTGAAAATCCCGTTATCCGCTAAAATTTTGGAATTAGATTAGATAAGTTTTAAAAAATATTCAGAAATCGTTTTGAAAAGTCAGCCTTTTCCTTCATTCCCTAAAATGTTTTATTTATTTCAACTGACGTGTCAAGGCCATTCGATCGACTTCCTTTTTTCATAAAAAGAATGCCTAGTGCGCTCGTTTCCCACTGTCCTTTTTCCACTGTAGTTCATGACTTGTTTTAGTCTGAACTAACTTGGTTAAAGAATAGTTAAACCGGTTTTCGATGCTGTTGCCTTTGTCACGTGGTCTTTATACATATGATTCATCCGCGAATTTGCGGAAATCCGCGAATTGCATCAAAATTATCCATCATCCACTGAAAAACTTGTGTCAATTCTGAAAATAGATGTATTCAATTTTTTTTCGGAAATCGTATTGGAAAAGTCTGCTTTCGTCCTTCATTCCCTTAAAATGTTTCTAATAAAAATCCTATTCAAATTCAAAGTCTCAAACTAAATTAAAAAATGTATAAAATTTGACAATTTATCGCCGTGTTTTTTTTTGTTTTTTTTTGCGAAAAGGGTATTCTCACCAATTTGATTTTTAAAAAATTCCAGTGGATTGAATCGTGAATGCCAGGTAATCGGACTTTTTCTGTATTTAACTATTATTACAGGGTGTTCAGTAGTTGGGAAATATACTTGAATTTTTTGCATCTCGGGAAAATCGTGGATTATGCTTGAAATTCGTATTAATGTTGGAATTTCCGGTTGAATTCAGAAATTTTCACTCCTCTTCAGTATCGGAAAAAGTCTTCTTATATCAGCGTTTTTCCACAATTTTCCCATTGATCTCGCGGATCAAAAGTAGTTTCTCCTTCCCTCAGAAATGTTCTCTTTAAACATGGTTCTATTCGAAGATTTTTGACCGAAATTTCGAACATGCCGGAGATCAATGGAATTTCCTGACAAACACGAAATCTGCACACGTTTAAACTCCGCTAAACCACCGATGGAATGAATACTTTCCTCGGAATTTTTCTTTAATATCATAGCTTCTATCTGCATTATTTACGTTGATATGCGATGGACATTTTGCTGAACGTTACGGTGATGAAATGGCCGTTTTCCCGTGATTATGGCGGACGCTATCGCTTAGAATTACGTTGTTGCATGATGATAAATTTTGTCTGAAATTCGGATTTCCGCTCTTTTCTTATTAAAATTTCGATTATTCTTGAGATCGATACAAATCTACATTACTATCTTATTGAGCTTGCTAGCAAATCTGACAGCCATGGATCTTATGTGTGTTCAGACTTCCTCAAACCTCCGATGTAATGGCCAATTTTTCTACAGATTACCAATCTCTATCGCCATTATTTACGTTGGTGTATGGTACTTAGTTTCGCTGAGCGTTGTGCTGACTTAAGGTCTGTATTTACATAAATTTACGCTGCTAACGGCGGGCAATATCGTCGAAATTTACGTTGTTGTGGTGTTAATTTTTTCCGATTGTTGCTTTAATGTAATTACTCGGATTTTCGCCGATATTTACTTGGGAGTAATGGTAATTTTCGACTAAGCCGTTTTAATAGTAGATATTGCGAAATTTGCTGCCCTCTTTAGGTGTCATTCGCCAAGGTTTCCGGTAATGTGATAGCCGCTATGCTCGTGATTAGTGTTTGTGTGAAGATCAGTTTTGCCTTTTGATTTGAATATATACAGAATTACTAAGATTTTAATTTAATTTTGTGCAAAAAATTCGACCCAATTGTCTAATTTTACTGTATATTCTTATTTTTAATTGCAATTTCAACTGCTATAATATATAAAATAATGTATTTTATCATATAAAAAAAGCAATTTTATATTTTATCTAGAGCCATTAATAATAGTTAAAAAGTTAAAGCATTTTTTATATAATTGTTTAAAATTGGCTTTTTCAACTGTGGAAATTTGAAATTTTTTGTTTGGGTACTGTATTATGGTCTTGTAGAATCTCCCTCCCTTAGTACTTATCAACAGAAATGTTAGTGACAAGCAATTGTTTTCAAAGAAAAAGCTAGTGCCAAAGGAAACTGAAAGAAAGAACTGCAAAAGTTGCCAAATTACAGAGAAATGTTTTCCTGAAAAAAAAAAAATCCTAAGTCTCGAACTATCCTACCACATTCGAATCTAACACTCAAAATGAAGCTGTTTGTTCCAATGCGGCTGATGCTTAGCACAAACTATTAAAGTGTACACCTAGTAACATTATCTGTGTTTTTTGTCTGCTTAGATTTAGACCTTTATATTTATGACTTGGTAAACTATCTTGTATCTTTTTTTTTCTCAGTCTCAAGTATGAGCCTTTAAAAAATCCTCTCTTCCTATTTTCAATATAACAACCCAATTCTTTTCTGATAAGCCATTTCTTATTTTCATACAATTTTTCTAATTTCTAAAATTAGTTCAGCACACTACTAAGTGGGGTATACTTTTATACTGGAAAATAGGGTGATAATTGGTCTTAAGAGGGGTCCTTGAACGTTTTTTGATGATGCTTGAATTTTTATTAGAAATTTTGCTGGACACCCTGTATTATAATTTCTGAATGTGTACAAAAACATTTAAGTCAAGTTAAATTTTTCAGTTATGATTAATACATGAACACAGTTGTCTTTATTTAATTATTGTGTGCGTGTCAATCACAATGAGACGTGGTTGTTGTAGAATTAATAATTGAAATCAATCTTATATCCAAAATTTAACTAAAATTTGTATTGAATTTTGTGCGATAATATATGTTTTTGTGTATTATGCTGTAAAATGACGAAAAATATTTCAGCTAATTTTTTGCTTGACTAATCACATGTATGGCATACGTGGAGGCTATTTGGAGATGTGATGGCTACTATGTCAGTAATTAGTGCCAGTGTGATGATCGGTTTCATCATTTGTTTTGAATCCAAGCCGAATGACTGCTAATTTAGTGTAATTTTGTGCCAGAAAATTTGTCCCAATTGTCCAATTTTTCTATATAATCCGTGTTAAAAATTGTTATTTTAACTGTATTTTTATATTAACTTGTTAGTTGTTTATTTTAATTTAACAAACAATTTTTAATTTTAGCTGAAGATATAAATAATAATTTGTTTATAAAAGTTATAATTTTTTTCAGTACTTTGAATGTAGTACTTAAAAAGATCAGAAAACTGAGTATAACTGAATTCGTCTGTTTATCAATATAAGTATAATTGTTTAAACTTGGTAGATTTATGTAGTTTTGTTTGTGAATATGTGGATGTCTTTGACCAGTTTTTATCACTTTCGTAAGACATTCAGCTTTTTTCTCTTGGGAGCTGTACCATGTCTGAATTATGTGTTACGTTTTTTTTTTTAAAGTGGGCCCTTATCAAGCACATTGCACCTAAACTCGGTGGTTGACATATTGCACCAAACAGAATGTCGAAATTCATTTGGATGCTTTTGAAATATCAGTCACAGTATACTTTTTTTGTTGTTTTCAAATGGGTGTTTATTGTTTCATTCTTAATACATGCTTATTACTATACTAACTTGGAATATCAATGTTGTAAAAGTGTATGCTACTGTTTTTTAACTTAGTCTTTTCTTAGTATGATTAGTTGATGCTAAAATTAGTTGCACACAGATGTTTACATCTTGGGTACTAAGAGTTTGCTTTCTTAAAAAAAAGTTACTTAATATTATAAAATAGATGTAGTCAAACTCATTATGTGTATTGAAGAGTTTTCAGAAGAAGGTTTAACTAAAGTGAAAATTTAATATTTTTTTCTTTTAGTGGACTGTAAATGGAGAGTTACGTATTGGTTTTTTTGCAAAAAGAGATTTGAAGGCTGGAGAAGAACTAACATTTGACTATCAATTTCAACGTTATGGGTTAGTACATGTTCTGTTGTGATTTTTAATTTCTTTTATTTTTAAAAATATATTCCTGTATGAAGATGTATTTTTAATCTTACCATTGTTAAAATTTCTATTGAGTGTTTGTTATATTATGTTTTTTACTAGTATTTTAAGTATATGATAAATACCAGTTAATTACGTTGAGCCATTATTAGCACCTAAGGTATTTAATAATTATTAAATTGGACCTCAAAACCACTTATTCTTTAACCTTTTCAAAAATATTTTTGTAACCTGGTTTTTAATGTTCTGATAAAGACGCCAAAGCATCAATAAAGGTGTCTTGTAATATTACTGTCATTTGTGGTAAATTGAAGAATAAATATACAGTTTCTGTGGACTTTTACACCTTTGATAGTTTTCTTGGCCTTTGTCTATAAAATAAACACTGCTCTTGCACCATTGTTTTCCTCAATATTCTTTATTATCTAAACTACACAAACATACTACAATACAAAAAGTTTGTAAGCTCCCAACCTCTCCAAGGTGAGTTCAATATTCAAGATATATATTTTTTTGTTCTAATTTTTACAAAAATATAGAAATGTAAAAGTTTGGCTTTTTGAATTGTTAATATGCCATGCTAACACAGCTCTCAACTGATTTCAATGACATTTTCAGTACATATTACATGTCAGATTAAGACATAGCTTTAAATAATTTTATATTTCAACTGAGGTTACTGAATGCAAGAGGTAAACATGATTTCAAGTTCAAAATATTGACTTTCACCAAATGTCCATAAAGATTCCACTTCTTCTTCAACTTGGAGAGGAGGGGGAATAAATATTCTTAAAGAACATATGCCATCTGGTTGACTCTTATTTTTTAAAAGTGTTAAATTGATTATTTTACAACATTTTTAATGCAGATGAAATCATCCCTATGAGTTTTGCACATCAATACAATTTGTCATTTTTACTAATATATTAAATATGAATGTTTGTTAGCTTATTACTATTCCATGTTAAAAAAGTTAACAGAATTCAGTAAAAATTTTGAGTAAACATGATTAAAAACATTGATTACATTATTAATTAATTTATTAATTTGGTTGGGATTGTCAGGGATGAGTTTCTTCCGCCATATGGCGGAATTCCGCTTTTTTAATTTTTTAGGAAAAAAAGAATTCCGCTTTTTCAAAGAAAGTTCTGCTTTTCTAATTCCTGAAAAAAAATCCGTGTTTTCCCGTTTTTTCTATCCCACAGAAAAATAACTTTTTTTCTATGGCTACACCGCGAAGCAGCTTCATTTCCGAAAGATCGGGAAACCTATCGCTCAGGGGTCGCATCACATTCCTGCCTTATTCCTGCTCCAAAAATCCACTGAAATACATTTTTTTAGTCAGATTGGCGCTCAAACTCGCATTTTGTATATTTCTAACTGCGCCGAAATTTGAACCTTTTGTGTCATTTTTTTCTCTGCTCAAAATGTAAATCATTTCTTATGATTTCACTCGATTAACGTATACTAATAATGCGCTTGCTTTCAAGTCTGACATCCAAGGAACTATCGTTTATTTACGTTAGTATGTGTTGATTGTTTTCGTTAAGCGTTACGCTGATGTAATGTCCGCTACTGCCGAGATTTGTGCGACTAGGATGTGCGTTATCGCTGTGATTTAGGTTGCTGTGGAGACCATTTTCCCGGAGTATTACGCCGATATAACATCGTTATTTCTTAGAATTGTTCCGGTATCTTCGGCGCTATTTTCTGATGTTTATGTGATGGGCATTTTCGTTGAGTGCTGCCCTGTTATAAAATCTGAGATTTGCCCCGATGTTACCGAAAGAATGTTGATATTACCGTGATTTGCGCTATCGCCGAGATTTTGTGATGGTAATTTTCGTCGAGTGTTACGCCCATACAATAATGTTATGGTTGAGAGTTGCTCCGATATCTTATGTTCTAACTTTGATATTTCAGTTGGTGTGAGAGTTGTTTTCGTGGAATGCCGTACTTTGATAACATCCAATATTACCGAAATTCGCACTAGTATTACCAAGAAAATTTCGATATTACCGAAATTTGTGCAGATATCGTGGACACTATCGCCGATACGCACGTTGTTGCGATTTTCATTTCGGCTGATATCGATTTTCATTTTGGCTGATATTTAGACTTTCGCCGGTATTGCAAGCTCTATTTCTTTCGTTAGAGTTATGGTAATTTTCGCCGAGGTTTACACTAATACAATACCGGCTATTACCGAGATTTTCAACACCGTTTTGTAGCCATTACTTCCGTAAATGCGATAGCCGCTATATCCGTGATTAGTTCCTGTTTAAGGATCGATTTCGCCGTTTCATGTGAATCTATACTGAAATTTTTATATCATTTTGTATAAAAATAATAAAAAAATATTCTGAAAATTAGTCCCAATTAAAAAAATTCTATAGAAGCTGTGTTGAAAGTTGATATTTTAACTGTACAATTGTTTGTTGCTTTTTATTTTATTGAACAAACTGAACGGTAGGAATAAAAATTTAAATATAAAGATTTTAGTACTTAAAATGTTGCTTAAAAATTTAGAAAACTAGGTTTAATTATATTCGGGCTGTTTGTACATTTGAAGTTTTGCTGGATTCCATCGCTTTTAAATGATTTTTTTTTTTGAAGCTATACCATGCTTGATGACAGCACAAAGTGTATCCCTACATCTAGGTGCCTCTATTTTGAACCATTTTTCTCACGGACAGACAGAGAAGGTGCAGTGTTATAAACGCATATGGAAAATCACAATTTTTTAACGCATAGCTTAAAGTGTGTTTTATGCATAAAACGTTTGGAGTTTTGTTTTCAGCTTTTTGATTTTTTGCCAAACTCATCCCTGGATTGTTGATTTTGGGGGACCTACAGGGATCGCAGATGTCCTATAAGCCCAATTTTTAATCGGAAAAAAACGTCCTTATTGTCTAATATTTTACAATTGTTCTGTATATCCTATATATCTGTTGATTTGACATATATTTTCTTCCAATTCTTAATAACGGCGCCATTCGTAGCGATTTTTATTTCGGATTTTTTGCTGCATTGTAAGTAAAAGAGACCTGACAAAAGTGATATTTGTAAGCAGCCGCACCTTATCTCTTGTGATTTTACATGCTGCATTGACTACTCACTCCCTTTCTGAATGACAAAAGAGATCGCATGACTTAAGAGGGATCGTCAGTCTTTCCTTGTCCCATAGGCCCAAAGCGTTATTTTTTAGCCACAATATCTTCCGAAGTATTGCTTTAAAACATATGAATTTTTTCACCAAGCATAATAACAGAACTAAAAGACCATTGACACTTTTTTTAATGGAAAAAACCTGTGAGTTTTTTTATTTTTAATTTTTTCAGATTTCATAAGCTTCACACTCGTGGCGACACCTACAGAAAGAAGATGGCAGTTTCTGCTATTTTCCTTTTTTTAAATAAATTTTATCGTTTTATTTATCTATAAAGTTATATTAATTGTAAACTCTTATAATTTTTGTTCATATAAAAAATATTTTATGTCAAAATCTTTTATCACAAACAAGAAACTATGTCGATTGTTTAAATTCCAGACACCTGAATAACTCGTTAACTTGAAGCCAAACACAAAATTTGGTTTTCGCCAAATAATGAAAGCAACCCTACCCGTTATCTTGGGGATGGGATCTCTTGACGGGGGATGGAGGGGATAGAAATTCCATTGACGGGGCAGTGAAGGAAATACGCTGTCCTCTGCAATCGAAAAACCAGTTATTTTTCAGTTAGGTACTGTTTCAGTATCAGACATCCCCTGAAATCTCGATGGAACAATATTTCTGAATCTTGGAGATAAATATTTCTTCCAAGTTCAGGGTCAACTAGCACTCACAGATAGAAAATGGTGCAATTTGTTTTTTTGGTGACGAAATGACAATTTAACGTTTCGGATTGGAAGAGATAAGAAATTTTGGAGTAACATTACACCAAAATTAGAAAAATTTTATATGGACTTCTGCGTTTCTGAGATTGTCGATCCACGAGCATCTCTGAAACGGCCATTACATGAACAGCGGTATATTTTGGATGCAATTGAAGAAAAAAAAAAAGAAAGAACAAACTTAATTAGTACACTAAATATTTTAATATATTGGATGGTTTCAATGTACGACAAAATTTATACTTATAAATAGGCTTGTGGTCTAGAATTTATTCTGCCCTTGCCACGGGTTTGGCCTGCTATAGCACTATCTGCAGGAACTGGCTCATGAAATCAAAAAAATTAGAGTCCCAAACACGCACATACACATACTTAATTGTTGCCATCTAATATACTGCATATTTTTAACTTTTATTTGAACTTTTATCAAAATGTGTTGTTTACTCATCCATAAAAACATAATTCCGCTTGAAATTTTCCCAAACACAAGAGAAAGTGGTAACATGTGAAAAAGTCGAAATTTATGCATAGCTAACTTCAGCCTCGCCGTATTCGGACCATGGCCTGACTATTGACAAGCGACCTGTCATAATACCCAAAGTGTCTACTCGTTATTTAAATTCCTGCCTGGTAAAGCTTGAGGTGTCTCGCCTGCAATTTTTCTTTGAAAAATTAATCACACAATTATGATTATAAAATTTAAGAAAATCCATTTTGCCTTGGTTAATATTTCAATTGCTCGTTCCATATGAATCTAACATTTACCTTTGCAACCAAGTAAGAAATTAGTAGTTATTGTGCCGTATGGGGTTTGGAAACAGTTCTTGAATTTCCCACATTACTGGCTATTGAAGACGGATGAAACGAAGTAAAATACAATTATCTCTAGATGTGAGTATCATACACACAAAAAGGAACAACCTGGATTTCATAGCTAAGTAGCGAAGGAAAATAGGAAAATTTTTGGAAAGACATTCGACTGACCAATTTAAAAATGTTTAGCATTCAAGGCCGTAACAGAATAACAGAACTTTCTTTTCTAAAAGGTGATGGGGGGGGGGGGAAGGTGTAGGAATATTTGAACCTGTTTAGGGGACATATAACTTACATTACGCAAAATTTTGAATTTATTATAAACCTCCTCCTCCCATATCACGTTCAGTCCTGTTTAATCGCCTAAAATTTCTCTCCGTTTCTGATACTTTCCCTGATTCCTAAAAATTAATCTTACTATCCCCCTCTAAACATGCATACCGTGAGGTTGCGGGTTCGAGTCCCGTGTTAGGCAAGGGTGTTTGTAAATGTATGTTGGCTTGTCTAATGACGAATGTTTCGGCGTATTATAGCCCTCGTGTTGCTGACGGCGCCAGATAATCTGAAAACAACCAACCAATCTAAACATGCATGTTAATGTTGTTTGTAATTTTAAAATGAACTCAAATAAAATAAATTTGGATTTATTGTCGATTAGGTTTTACTATTAATGGGTTTCATGAACAAATGATTGAAACTAATTTTTTTAAACTTTAAATTAAAAAAAAGAAATTAAACTAGGGGTGTGGAACATTGCAAAACTTTCAATTACACTAAATTACTGATGTGGATTTGTGTCATTTATCGTGTTCATATTTCCATCATTCGTTCGGAAAAAACGACCACTTGGGCGATATTTTTTTTTATAATTCTTATATAAGTCTTTAAAAAAAATAAAAAATCGATAAAATGGTGCTTTTGGTGATATGCTTATTGATAATTCATATATTATCCTTTTTTGTAAGTGAAACTGAGCAGAGATAGGGGGGGGGAAAAAACGATAATTGACGAGGTATGCTCAAGGAAAGAGAATTCTGTGTTAAAGACATTCGTTTTTCAACTTTTTATGCCATTAAAGCATTTCTACAGGAATTTCGGTGGTGGGGATGTTTATAACACCTAAAAGGCATTACCACATCAATTTTGAACAAAATCGTTAGAGCCGTTTTTTAACAATTACTGAAAAAAATGATTTTTTTCAATGGCAGCTATCTTACGCGCATGCTCGATTTTGACGAAAACTTTAACGGTAGGTCGCATGGCTACCACCACCTCGCACACCAAATTTGAATATCGTAGGTCAATTTTTTAAAGAGTTATGCTGACCGCATACATGCGCAGACATTTTTTCTAGATAATTTTTTTGAAATCAGGATGTTCCAAAACGTGGAGAAATGCAAAAAAAATCACATTTTTTTTTTACTAAACGCTATACTTACCCTATGTATACATATGGGGAATTGAAAGTAAAAAAAAAAAAAGACCCTTAAGTTGATGTGTATTATATACATAGCAAACATGAGCTTATGTAGATAACAACCACGAGGGAGGATGTTTATTATTATTATTACAGTGGTGGAAATTGATTTATGAACCGACAGTTTTTTTAAAGCATTTCTTTATTAAATTAATATTTATCGATTTAAATTTCATACAACATACAGGCTTTGTATAATAAACTATACACATAAATAGTTTTTTTTATAAATTCATAAACAATTTCTTTTGTTGATATTTTAGTTTCAGCATAAGGAAATTGATTTATGAATTTTTACATTCAATCGCAATTAATAATTAGTAAAGCTTCCTTTTTTCATTAATACTTCCTTGATTCTGTTTTTCATAGATAACATGAGACTTTGGATCAATTTTTAGTCAAGTAATTTCCAGTTTTTAATGATTTGAGTCCTTCAATTCTGTAACTGTTGCATACTGCTTTTCATTTGAGTAAATCATTCTAACCAATTGACCCCAAGACATTTTCCATGGAGTTTAAATCAGGGCGATTGGCAGGATGATCTAAAAGAACAATACTCTGTTCATCAAACCAGTCTTTCATTTCGTTTGAGGTGTGGATACTTGCATTATCCTGCATAAAAATGTAATCAAAGGCATAGTTTTGCCATGCAAACGGAAGCAAACAATTTTCTAGAACTAATCTGTAATCAAGTGATGTTTGTTGACCCTTCAGAAATACAATCTCGTTTCTTCCATCATAAGATATCGCGGCCCAAACCATCAAACTTCCACTACCAAAATTTCTGCTAAAGACAGATCTTGGTTTCTTACAAAGATCCCTCCAATAATAGTTTAAATCATCAGGTCCGTCCAAATTGAACCTTTTTTCATCAGAAAATATAATTTTTTTCCATTTTCCCCCCATTTCCATGTAGTTATCACAATATTTTAATCGCATGTTCTTGTGGTGCAGAGTCAACTTCGGACCAGCCTTCATTTTGAACCATTTCAAGATAGACGACGATTTCAATATTTGTCTTACTCTTCTGGGAGTCACAGGAAGTGATAGTTCATTACAAATTCGCCTTGAACTGTAAACCTTTTTGGGATGTAAGTCGAACAATCCTGCTTTTGTCCCTCGTGCTTAAACGAGGATTACCTTTCTCGTTTATTGAAGTTCTTCGTTTATTGAAGTTTTTGCCGTAATCAGAAGGGTTCTTCAAATATTTATATATTACATTTATTGTTCTTTTAATTAATTTGCTAATTTTTCTTACAGATTTGTTACATAGTATATAAGTGTCAATTTTTACCTTTTCAGCTTCAGACAGTCCTGCACACTCACCCATTTCGTAAAACGTGACTAAAACAGATAAATTTCAACGAAGTAGGCGTTGATCTTATTTACAAACATTGATAGTAAGCTTCCCCTGATGTTCAAATGAAGAACTAGTTAAAATATTTGGTACCTGAGTTCAAAATAGATTCAAGTTCATAAATCAATTTCCACCATTTGAGTTGCTTAAAAACAAAAAATAGATATATTTTTATTTACTATAATTTTTTTAAAATTTTTATGTGTGCAAATCCTTTATTATGCTCTGAATATACAACGTACAAAATTCAAATCAATAGCATTTAATACTAAGCGATATTTGGCGAAAATAGTGTTAGTTCATAAATCAATTTCCACCACTGTATTTAGGCAGCTTCTTGACCAAGAAATTTCATTATTAATTTTTCAAATTATCTACATGCATTAACCGTAATTGGAAAATTTAACTTGATTTAAACGTTTTTGTACACATTCAGAAATTATAATTAATAGTTAAATACAGTAAAAGTTTGACTATCCGGCATTCAATCAATTAAAAAAAAATTGAAAATCAAGTTTGGAGAGAAAATTGGCGATATTTCGTCAAAAAACAGTGGTAAGTTGCATATTTTTTTAATTTTCATACTACCATAAATTTATGGAAACCTTAATATTCTTAAATTCCACGCTCAGTTTTTATCGGCATATATCCAAAAAACGTTCAAATATTATAAGTATTTGTGGTTATTTACCGAATTTAAAAAAAGCTGGTTTGTTTTAATTGTATAAGAAAGAGAATTTTGTTATAAAAATTCCATTCCAGTTAAAAGAGTTTTCAATACGATTTCCAAAAAAAAATTTGAAAACTTACTTATTTAAAAAAAATTCGCGGAGGATGAATAATTTTAATGAAATTCGCAGAAAAATTACGTACGAAAAAATTAAGAAAGCAATTGTTATTATAAAATCAAGTATTTCCAACCTTATCAGGTATAATATACCAAAAAAACACTTTTGAAAAGTAGAAAAACCACCAACTTCAAAAACACAAAAAACTTTCTTGCAATAAAAAAATCAGAAACATGATGAAAATTTTCAGCCACAAACACAGTGATATAAAAAATGGCCAACCTCTGATTACAACTCTCGGGTTGTGACTCGCTTAAGAATGTATGCTTACTTAGTTTATTTTTAAAATTTAAGTTCCGCTCCCATAAAAATTGAGGTTGGCGCCCGTCATAGGAATATTAACAATGCTTGCGTTTAAACTAATTTATGACTGTTTGCACGAATATTGGAGGAGATAGTATTTCGTACCCATCCAAATGAAATCATAAGTAGTGTAAATCTTCATGTTCATGTAGATGTAATTTTCAAAATAGTATAGAGAAACTGTGCTCAAACGCTCGCATTTGAATCTTTATTTTAAATCTTTTAAGTAGGAAACTGAAATGTTTGTGGTATGCTTTTGTTTGGTCGATACATGCATTTTGGAAAGTTTTTATTGTTTGGGGAGAGGAGGGGGGGGGGGTTAAAGGTTAGTGATTAAGACGGGCGCCAACCTCAAGCAGCGTAAGTTGTTATGGGAGCGGAACTTAAATTTTAAAAATAAACTACGTATGCATACATTCTTAAGCGAGTCACAACCAAGAGTTGTAATCAGAGGTTGGCCATTTTTTATATCACTGTGTTTGTGGCTGAAAATTTTCATCATGTTTCTGATTTTTTTATTGCAAGAAAGTATTTTGAGGTTGGTGGTTTTTCTACTTTTCAAAAGTGTTTTTTTTTGGGATATCAGAACTTTTTTTAAACACTGGCGACTTCTATTTTTTGAATTTATCCGTTTCATCGTTTTTCTCTTTATCACCTATGGTACACCTGGTACCAGGAGTATTCATAATTTTTTCAAACTGAGTTCGACGATACCTTACATGCAATAATTATCTTTAAAATTGATAAACCGGAAGTGGTACCAATAGCATACCTGGTACTTTAAACATTCATAATTCGTCAAAACAAAAGCCCAACATGCCATATTTATCTTGGAAATTGATAAACCGAAAGTGGTACTACCTATGCTATACCTAGTACCTTAAACATTCATAATTTTTCAAGACAAGCACAATGACACCCAACATGCCATATTTATTTTCAAAATTGATAAACCAGAAGTAGTACCACTTATGGTACACCTGGTACCATGAATATTCATAATTCTTCAAGTTGAGTTCAATGATATATTACATGCCAAAATCTTCTTGAAAATTGACAAATTGGTTGAATGTGGACGGCAGTAAGCATCAAAATCGACCAGGAACGAGTAATAGAAACTTGTGTATGGCAACTCAACCCCCAAAACTTAATGAAATATGTTGCCATCGACAAAGAGCCTGTCTGCCAAGTTTCAGCTCGATTGGTTAGTTTGTACGCACAACGACCTATTTTAGTGCATAATAACGACTAATCAGTCCGGGACCCACAGCTTAATGTGGATTTCGAATCACAACGAACATCCAAACCTAACCCAGGAATCAAATCCGGCACCTTTAACATACAAAGTCAGAGCGTTCATTCCATTGAAAATTTATTCTAATAAATTGTTACAAATAAATATTACAAGTTTTTACAGTCTAATTATTGCAATATAAATTATTTTTGCTATATCAAGCATTATTTTGGTTCACACAAAACCCATTGATATTTGACAAAATTTAAAATATTTTCTTAACAACAATTTTAAAATTCACTATGAAATTATAATTTTGATGTTATATGATTCTATGATTTCATTTTACAACGGAAAGTAAACAAAATCAATACATCTTTAAAAACTAATGGCATTTTTGCAAATTCCATTAGCCAATAGCAATGCCCGTTTCATTTAGTCTCGCTGTAATGAATTGACTGACGTCAGCTCGCATAACCTCCACATTTATACTTTGTATTCAGCCCATAGTATCTTGCAACAAAATATGATTATTTTCATTTTTCAACGGAGATTTCCCGAAATTAAATGTTTTTGAAATTTAACTCACTCTAAATCATCATACAGTTCAAATAACACATACAATTTGAAGAACAAATATTTCTCTTTAATTCTGTCTCTTCAAAAATTAAATTATTTCAATTTTAAAGATGTTATAAGCCATATAATTATAGTCCAATTCGTTCTGCCTATACTTTAAAGTTACGTTCATTCTCACTTAAGCCTAACATGTCGGAAAAACTAACTATGAAATGATAGCAAACCTGTTTGGCAACTTTTGGCATATATATCTGAACCTCAATTACAAGCTGATCGCCTTTATCTGTCGCCAAATTATGAAATGAAAAAAAGTGGTTTTAAATTAATTAAAAATGGAAAGAATTATTTAATGAAGTTCAAACCAGCATAGGATTTTAAGTTGAAACACTCTGCATCCTATAATTCAATCCGTTTGAAGATATATAGCTTAGTTAGGGCTGGACGTTTGTCTAAATTTTTACATCAAAATCGGGCTAGAACTTTTTTTTTTATTTCGTTTTGGAAATTTCAACTTTTTTTTTTCTTTGTTTTCTTTTATCCTAGGTACTCAATTTTTTTTTTCTTTAAAAGATATTACCGAGATGAATCTATGGTATTTTTTGCATAATTACGTGAAGTTCTGTAAGCACGCTGGAAAATAGTCCATTTCGGCTTTTTCGCTGGAAGTTGTGCAGAGAATATATACTTACTGTCGTTTCTACCTTTTTAAGGTTGGCGGCAAAACGACTGTTTCGTCTGATCGATTTTTAACTCAAGATGTCTAATATTTTCCTGTCGATATCTACAAGGTACGAAATTTACGATTGGTTTTGGAAAACATTCTGCTTTCATCAGAAGGAAGAAATCTTCATATTTAATTTTATTATGATTTAGTATTTTAAACTTTAAAATGTGTTTCACCCAGTGACGCTCGGAAGACTCAAACTAATCTATCGATATTTCATTTGTAATATTCGGTTGACCGTTTGAGTCGAAACAGTCAAGTGGAAACGATCGCATTTGCTTGAATCTCGTGAAAAAACGAAAATAAACCCTCTCCAAAACATATACTATTCGTATTGTCGGGAAGATGGGGTGGGGGGGGGAAGAGCGACTGATTTACGGCTGAACGCCACCCACCAGAAATTAAAGTACCTCTTTCTTTTTATCGCCAGGAAGTATAATTTGGCGAGAAACTGCACTGCCCTCTTGCGTGTCAGAATCAAAGATATATTTACTGACGGTAATTCATTCTTAACCTTCAAATCTACTCAACCGGTGAGAGTTGTAGACGTGAACTTTTCCGTAGTATGCAGGGGGTCTTGAATTTCTGATCTGTTTTCACTTCTTACACAGTAAACGAATTGGTCATAATGTAGAAACAAAACTCTACCTCGGAAAGAACGGAAGAAAACAGCTTATGATAAACTTTCAGATCTAAAGAACGACTTTTTGAGTGCTCAGTCAATGATTAATGAAAGAAACAAAAGGGTTGAAATTTACTGTATGGTGTTGAATGGCGACTTTGCAAAAGAAATTGTCAAAATTGAAAATTGCGTTAAAACGCTGTGTTGCCGAATCCAAACGGTCACTAGGGTTAACGGGAAAACTAAATCAACGGGTTGCCACATTCAACACTAAACCTCCAACTTTCCACCTCCAATCCATCAGACTCCGTACAGTAAATTTGAACTAACAAAAGACTGCAAACAGGGATAAAAAGAAAATCTTGAAAGAAATTGGGGCAGCTCAAGCACTTATAGATACTGGAAACAAGACACAAGATTGTAAATGATGTAATTAATAAAACTTGATTTATTGATAAATACTAAGGATGAAATATTGAGGTAATAACGAATAAAGGATGACATATTCAGGGTCAGGCGATTTCTTTTTTTAATGTTTTTTTTCTTCAATTCAATATAACGAGCTTTAAAGGGAGACGCTTATTTTCTAAGTACTTAATTATTGATATTCCTTTCCTAAAAAGGAAAATTTATGTTAATTAGTACTGTGTGAAAGTCTTCATACTTCAAATAAGTATGTCATATATGTTCATTCCTGTAACGTTTCATTTATAGTTTTAATTAAGGATATATATCGCAAGTTAATTTTAAAGTTCAGTTACAACTGTGTGCAGTTATTTGATGCTTTTTATTGTCCTATATTTTAAAAAAAATCCTTTGTATTCTTATTTTGTCTCTTTGATCCTGGATCTACTGAACTTTTGTAATTTTCAAACATTACTTTCTACCACAATTTTTGAAATTGATGTTCCTGTAAATACTATTTCTATGTTAATACCAAAATGTTCTTAACTATTCAAAATGAAAGTGTAAGAACCTTTAGATCTGAGCAATATTGTGTGGTTGACACATTTAAAATGTGTCTGCCATCATAATTTATAATGGTAATCAAAACAAAGATTTAATGAAGAGAATGTTCTGGTTAACCCATTAATGCCTAGTGTCCCTTTTTAGAATTTTTTACTAAATCCACTTTTTATCTTAAAAATTGCTGGAATATATTCATTAGTGTTTGCTTCAAATTATTTGAGGTAGATGGCAGCATAGGTTTTATTGCACACTGCTATGTAGGTATAATTTTTACTTGTTCTCGAAAAATCTTGTTTTTTCGCAATGGCAAAATAGTAACAGCAAGCTTGTATATTATTTATTAACACATTAATCTGAATTTTGTAAATGTGATTATTTAAACTATTCTTTAGTTTACGTATTTTTGGAATTTCGTATTTTTTAATATTTTGATTGTGTTTATTGAAATATGCGAGTGTCCCTAAAAAGTGACAGTAGGCACGAATGGTGAGTATGGCTTTATGTAGTTTACATTACAATGGGATTGTATTATTGTTTGAAAAATAAACTCGTATTGATACACAAATGATATTTTAATCATTATATATTGTTTTATTGTAGTAATGTAATATTTATGTTACATTAAATTGTCATTTTTTATGTTTTTCCCAATTATTTTCTGAAAAGTACATTAGTTCAATATGTTAAAAACGTTACTGATGTGTTTCTTTATCAAATTTAGTTAAAGTTCTTTATTAAACCTTTAAATATATTTAATACAATTTTTAAATGATATGTATTGAATTCTTGTTGCATTAGCAAAATATATACTTAGGTAAGGGAACTAAAATAGAAGCAGTAATTATCTTTTTTATTATCTTTATTTTTTTATTGTAAGATTGTCATCACTTATTGTAGTTAGTCGTAAATTTACTTTCACCAACAACTACACTATAAATTTGAAATACATTCTTTTATTGATCCAATTGTACAATTCAATTTTAAAAACTGACTATTGAAGATGTTTTGGCACTTTTGCAGCTGTCCGAAAATGGAGTATTCAAAGATGCAGATACTTGCATATGTCCACCTTCTCTAGAAAAGGATTTAATGGGTGAGGAAACTGGCCAAAAGACTTTGTAGAAGTTGATAGTTTGTCTGGCCAATAGTTACGTGCATCAGCTGCTGTTACTATCAAACGAGAAAATGAGTATTGGTGACCTTGAATTATTGTCATCAACTGACACTGAAACAGAGCAACCTCCTCCAAATAAGCGTGTGATGAAAACAAAGCCAGTTAAAAGAAAATGGATCCACGCAGATATATCAACTAGTAAATGTCAGAATTTATCAGGGAAAGTGCCAACGGTTACCAGTGTCTGTTTTAACAATTTATTTCAGATGAAATGTTAGAATTCGTAGTCTCCCAGTATATTCTGTATGCTCAACAAAGGGCAATACAACATTTATTATGACGCGCAATGAGCGCCGACTTTTCTTTTAACAGGGTTGCCACGTACCTGGAAAACCTGGAATTGTCAGGGAAAATGAAAATGACTAAAGAAGGTCAGGGAAAACTAAAAAATGTGATATATTTCTGGAAAAGTCAGGGAATTTCTTTCAGATTCAAATTTTCTTCCAAGAAGTTCAGTAATCTTTTTTAGCGTGCACATCTGCGTTCTGAAAACTTGATATTTCATATGATATTTTCTTGTAACAACGAGTAAAAAGCACCCGCTGAAAGCATATTGTCTGAAAATCTTACACTTTTACACTGATTTCCGCCTTTTTTTTCTGAGAATCTTTACTTTTTCTATAATTATATTATTTTTAATGAACTTTATTTGGCTTTATCAGACTAAACTTGCCTAAAACACCCCTTAGAAATATTTCTAGCTGCGCCACTGTTCTGTACACACATTAGTACACAATTATATTCTTATTCAGCTATTTTTGTAGTTCAAAATAGCGCTCCATATATAATATCCTCTTATTTATATTTTAACTGTTTTCACTCCTGGGAAAACAAAAGGGAGAAATACAGTGTACTTCTACCATCTAATCAATTTATCTTAGTGTGCAAGTACATCAGTGTTTGGTGACACAAATTGCAAACATTTTACATTTTTGCAAAAAAGTTGATTTCTGTGGGGTTTTTTTTACCAAGATTTTGATTAATTGATGAGAATACACATTAGAATACCGTAAAAAAATTTCTGTATAATCCTTCTATAAAATTACAGTTTTAACTGCAATTGTACATAAAAAAATTTGTTTACTTCGGCTTGAAATGAAACCTGAAAATATAAATAGTCTGGAAAACCTGGAAAAGTCGGAGAATTTTGTTTTGCATTTTGAGTGACAACCCTGTTTTAACAAGTGGATACACTTCCTTACCCCAACAACAACTTTGTTAGTCTTCTTCACCCGATGTTTAAAATTCTACAACGAGCAGAAACAGATTTGAACGTATAATGCAGTACTAGCATTTGGCAAATAACGTTTCTCTAAATAAGAAAGCCAAATGCGCAAAAGCCAGTGAGTCTCGTATTAACTGAGTCATTTATTACAACTTTAAAGCTATTTAAACAAGTATTATCATTTTAAAATCCTATGTTATACTTAGGAATTTAATTAATGCTTTAAAAATATTTGTGTTAACTGAAGTAAGTCATGTGTTTCTACATACAGGGTGTCCAGCAGCCTTGAAAATCGGGAAAGTCGGGAAATGTACTTGATTTTTTTTTGCACCTCGGGAAAGTCGGGAATTATGCTTGAAATTTTGGAATTTCCGGTCTGCGTCCGGAAATCATCTCTTCTCTTTTTCATCGGGAAAATCTTTATGGATATTTAAAAAAATGAAAATGTTTTCCAAGAGATGCGATTCTTCCGTCGATCGACGGATTTCTGCTCTCTCTCTTTTTCTGTAATGTCATAGCTTGTATCGGCATTATTTACGTTCATACGTGATGATCATTTTGCTGAACGTTACAATCATGTAATAGCCGCTATTCTCGTTATTATGTTAGGCACTATGCTAAGGTTGTTGCGTGATAATTTTCGTCGGATGCTATTACTGCGCCGATATAACAGTCACTGACGCTATTGCAGACATAGTAAAGTTCAGACACAAAAGCGAATTTCCGTTTTTAACTGAAATTTCTACCATTTCTGAGATAGATACAAATTTGCATTACAATTTTATTGGGTTTGCTTGGAAGTTTGACTTTCAAGAAACCTGCTTACTTTAGAGTTCCTCCTACTAGATTTTATTACAATTGGTGCTGCGATCACAATTAATGAAGGATTGACCCAACTCAACCAATATCTATAATTGATATAGACTTACTCGATGTTCCAGCAAATCGCCCATCATTTAGGGTCGGGTAGAGCTCCGATATCTAAAACAAAGTATGCATCTATTTACGCAAAAGCTAATCAATCTTTTCCCCCCAATAATTCAATCCCGCTTCAGACTGTTTGAAAGTAGTTCTTGCATGTAGATGCAAAATGTGAAAATGTTAAATTAGTAGAAATTCTATTGAATGCTCAGAAAGAATAATTATAGTATTAAAAAAACTAGTCAATGGAACTAATTTACTTCTGTTTGGTAAGTCTGCACCTTTTTTTTACACAATCAATCTCTTCCTTGAAATGTAAGTTTTGAAGACAGCTAAGGACAGAGATTTTCGCGCTCTTTATTTCAAACTGAAGTAGATGTTGAAATTCTTTAATCTTTTCTGCGTCTTGAAAAACTTTCAATCTTTCTGTCAACCTTTGCGAGTTTGCACTTATTTATAAACTGCTTACAGTATGTCACGATATAATATTACATTGGTGAATGAAAAAAACTTTTCAATAGTATATTTTAAAACGTGCCGTTTTCCAAACTCGTGTGAAAGTTAAAGAGGGGATTCTTTTTTTTCTCATTTAGAACCTCGAGGGATTGATTGTCTACCAAATTACTTTTGGTCCGAAAATTCCTCTGCATTGTTCAGAAATTTATTTGGTTGCAATCCTTGAGACGCCATATCAAGAATATTTTGCTTTAATGTATTGACCAAGATTTGTGTATGTTTTCCGCTATCGACGATATTTACATTGGAGTAATGATAATTTTCAACTTGGTTTAAGCCTTTTCAATAGTAATGCCTTTTCAATGCCGAGATTTGGGATGCCGTTTCAATGCCATTCGCTTCCCCTGATGTAATAGCCGCTATTTTCCGTGATTAGTGTCTGTATGAAGATCGGTTTCGCCGTTTGGTTTGAAACGATGCAGAATTTCTAGAATATCGATTTAATTTTGTGTAAGAAAGTAGTCCCAATTTTACTGTTTATCCTTTTTTTTAATTGTAATTTTAAATATTATTGTATGTTAAATTGTTTATTTTAGTTTGAAAAACAAATTTACATTTTAGCTATAATGGATAATAGTTTAAAAGTTAAAGAAATTTTTTTATATAATATTTTTAAATTAATTAACTTGTGCAACTGTGTGAAAATTTGAAGTTTTTTTTTTTTTTTTTTTGCTTTGGCCATGTCAGTTACATGCAGAACCTTCCTCCCTTAATTCTTAACAGAAATACTTGTGACAAGCAGTCGTGCTTAAAGTAAACTATTAAACTGCATGCCTAGGTTCATTCCTTTTTCTTTTTATCTGCTAAGGTTTAGACCTTCATATTTATGTATCACTTGTTAAACAATTTTATGTCTTTTTTCTCGCCTAAAAAAAAGACTTAAAAAAATCGTCTCTTCCTATTTTTAATGTACATAATCTAATTGTTACATGATGATTAGATACTTTTTAATTTCATAATTTTTTTATAATTTGTAAAATTAGTTCAACATACTACTTGGTGGGGGGTATACTTTGGAAAATGTGGTGGTAATTAATTGGTTGCGAGAGGGGTCCTTGAAAATTTTTGGGATGAGCCTTGAAATTCTTGAAATATGCTTGAATTTTTATCAGAAATTTTGCTGGACACCCTGTACATAAATCTCTTTGATTTAATTTCAAGAAACAAGGATTTTTGTCATTTAAATGCTTGATTAAGCTTTTTTTTTAATAAAAACTTATTTTTGTTACTCTAAAAATTATTTATTTTATTAAATACGTTTTCTTGTCTAAAATAAGATCTCTGACAAAAAAAAAAAAAAAAATGAATTCCCTAACAGTATATCCAAACAGAATCAATGTCATCTTACAGGAAAAACTACATATCCATTCGTGCTTTGCTTCCCTTTTTAGGGACGTTTGATTTTTCTTCAATAAAATTTTTAAAAATTTAATTTAATCTTTTTTTAGTATTTTTCCTATTAATTGTATCCTATTTGCATCCTGTAAACAAATTTATATATATATATATATATCAGGCTTTAATTAGTTAAGCAAATTACTGCAAAGTGCTGAGGGTAAACAACGATACAAATATTAAAAATCAGCCCATAAAATTTTGAATTTCTGTTCAGAAAATACAAGTCGGAACAGAAATTTCTATATCTCCCTAAATTCTTCATTGTGTATCAATGTTTTCATAAAGTTATGAAAGATGTGATTCTGTACCTTTCAATGCTTTCACTCCAAATTAGAAAAGAGCATTTTCCTTCTAATATTTTTTAAATAGCTCAGTTAAACACACCAAATGCCTGCTTGCTGAAAAGCAGTTGAATGGGAGTGTAACTTCCTACACTCATTTTGTAATTGAACTAATTCCCATTTAGACACACACCTGAGAAGTGAAAGTTTTGACAGAATTTTTCTTTTTTTTTTTTGTATGCTGAAATAATTGGCTTTAAGGATTTTTAATTGATGTCTTTAGTTCTATGTAAAGTGTTTAAATGAGATTGAATATACTTAAGAGGGAATCTGGCAAAGTGGCTTCACAGGTTTGTTGAATTTTTAAGCTAACTAGCAATTGAGTTAAATAAAACGTAGCTATATACTAGGGTGAAATGAAAAAAAAAAATTTGAATTTGAAAGTGCCTGGGGCACAAAAGTTTGTTTTGGTATAAAATGTTCCATGCTAAAAATTTAATCCCCTAACGCAGTATCTTCTGGTGCAGGAACCACCTTGAAATTTTTAAAAATTCGTGTTTTTATACCTTCCTTTAAAAAATTACAGAATTTTTTTTAGTAAATTTTAAAATGCCTGATAGTAAAAAACATTCTGTAATATTTTCCACCCCCCTTCTCCCCCGCGCAAAAAAAAATCATGCCTCTAACTTAATATATTTAGGTGCCGAAAGCCCCTTGAAAGATTGTAAAAAAAACTCATTACTTATTAACCAACTGACTTGAATAACAACCATTCAATAAAAGATCTCCGGGTGGAGCTATCCATTTCACTCACAAAGGGGTGTTTTTATGACGCCCTTTCGCATGTGAAATGGACGTATTCAATGGAATGATGGTGTTTTTTGCTGCTGCAGGCAAGGGTTAATTTTCGTTTTTTCTCGCAACTTCAGCTGCCCCACAGAGAGAGAGAGAAGTTTGTCTCCCACAGGTAAAGGTCGTTACTTAAGATGATAGAGCATTAATTCTAAACAACTGTTTTTATCATTTAATTCATTAGGATTGACTAATGCAAATAACAAATATGTTAGTGACAAAATTCAACACGTAAAACACCACCAGCAACAAAACACACAGCGAAATACCCTATGTTTGGAGCCCCTGCGAAACTGCTTGATAATGTGCCGATGACATTTGCAAATGTTATCAGGGATAACAGTTTTCCTCCTTTTTGTTTTTTTATGTAAAATTTTCTCTCTATATCTGATCTGAACCAGGCCGACCAAACGGTATAGTGGTTAGCGTGCTAGCTTCTAGACCGCAAGGTTGTGGGTTCGAGTCCCGTGTTAGGCATGGGTGTTTGTAAATGTATGTTGGCTTGTCTAATTACGAATGTTTCTGCGCATTATAGCCCTCGTGTTGCTGACGGCGCCAGATAATCTGAAAACAACCAACCAACTGATCTGAACCAGTTTTTCCTGCAAAAAGTATACTTTTCCTCACGTCTAAACAAAAGATTTTCCATCTTAGCTCTCCTTTCCTCACAGATTACTTCACTAACTCCTAATATTTGAAATGTAATTATTATATAGCATGAGAAATTTCATTGTATCTTTAAAATTATTGAATCATCCTTCCTGCATATTTATTTTGTTTAATTTTTGTGTATTCCTTCCACAAGCTTTTTTAACGAATTTTTGGATTTTCTCCTTTTTGCTCTCTAAAAACTCTCGTCCCTGTGTTATACAATGCTTCCAGTTCTATCAATATACAGCAAAAGTTAAGAGAGACAAACCCACTGTAGTAATTTCTGATCAGGTGGCTTTAGACACTGAAGAGACTTAGTCCAAGTCTTCCATTACCCTCATATCGCATCAATGGATCGTGGATAAAATAAAAGAGTTTTACGTTGAATATAAAAACGTAATAAAGTCATTCAACGGCCAGATGAATAGTGCAAGCTTTAAAACTCAGTCCAAAAAAATCCGCAATGAATTTCGATCATAGCTGTTAGATATTAGTTCCTGCAAGTGCAAGAACTTTGTGGCCTGTGTAGTTGCTGTAAAGAGAAGAAAGTCACAATAACTGAACAAACTTTTCTGGCTGATCAGCTTGTAGAACAAAGAAATGGAGATTGGCTGCACTGATATTGCCTACATCCATCAAAATGAGAGAAAGAAATGAAAGTCAAAGAGGAAGAAAAAAAGGAAAGAGAAGAAGAAAGATCAACTTCTGCGAAAGTATTTGTAGATTCTGCAGATGTTTCACCCGATGGAGATGAGATTGAGGAAGACAATTCTGATCAGGAAGAAAGCCGAAATGAACTCTCTTCACTTCCAGGTCTGTAAATGCATCTCAGTCTCCCCTCTCTGGCTAAAGGAGCAGTTAGGTGTGCTGCAGCTACTGTCATCTCTGTACTTCACGATATAGGACTTGTAAGTGAGGAAGACAGCTCATATGTTGTTGACCACAACAAGGTTCAAAGGGAATACAAGAGATTGAGACTGGATTTAACAGAAAAACCAACAGATACCCTATTTGCATTGTACTTTGATGGGAGAAAAGATAAGATCCTCATTCAAGAGCGAAAGGCAGAAAAACTGCACCTTCGGGTTGTTACAGAATGTTGCTGCAGCATTGTTCAGGAGCCTGGTGTCACATAACTGTTTTAAGTGGAGGGTCTCAGATCATCACAGAAACCATCTTCAAGCATTTTGAAGAACACAACATACAACTAGATCAGCGGTTCCTAACTGTTTTAGTGGTGCGCACAACCATTTTGTACAAAAAAACTTTGAGGCCCACTAGCTAATAGAATATGTGCATGTGTGCTTAAGTAATTAATAAAACATTTAGTACAAGAAGGGTTAAAAAAATAAGTTTTTTAATAAAGAGAGGAACTTTATTGTATTCACTTACTGTCACAACTATTAAAAAACAAGTGGTCAAAGTTAAAAAAAAAAATCAATGAGATTTTTGACATTGTTTGTCTCCCATGAGAGTCAATATCTGGATTAAAATTGGATAGTTTTAGCCACGCTAACTATCCAGGAATTCATTTGTTACACACACCAGCGAAGAATACAATCGAATAATTCAATTGTTCCCATCTCTACCTCTGAAGCACCTATAATATTTATTTTGGCTTAGATTCTCAATCAGTGTCCACGGCCCGGTACCATGTTATTGGGCTGTGGACACGTGGCCGTTATCGTTGTACATAAAAATCTGTCTATAAAGATAATGTAAAGATTTAGATAAAATATTATTATAGGTAGGCTTCAGTCAGACACTTCAAGTATTTTGCGCATCCAAAGTTTATGAATGTATAGTAAAGTGTGGATGAATATGTCGGATTGTGTTTAAATATCTAAATTTTATTGAAATATTTTAAAATGTAAATATAATAATATCTTTATTTATACAATTACTAATTCATCAACAATAATTAGCAATTTAACCGTTTGCAGGGATGATTTTTTTCCGACTTATGGCGGAATTCCACCCTTTTATTTTTTGAAAAAGAAAGAAATCCAAGTGCTTTTACTAGCAACAAAATAAGCAGATTTTATATTTTTATGCACCTTTTAAGTTAGTCAATTTTATGTGTAGTGAAGGGCATTTTCCTGATCTTTTTATAACTGAAATTTGCAGAATACTAGAATACTATGTTTTGAGAACAATATGTAGCACTTATTAATTTCTTCCCAAATATTTTAAATGTAATTGTTATGTAGTGTAAATTTCGTTGTATCTTTAAAATTGGTAAATCATCCCTTCCACATGCTTTTTTTACAAATTTTTTTATATCATCCCTTCTGCATGCTTTTTTAAAGAAATTTTTGGATCCTTCCTGTCTGCTCTGACTAATCTCATCCCTGTTCTTAAAACATCTTTACCGTATAATTTACGTTGCAATTATTTGTTCGCGTAGGATTTCAGTTTTTTTTCTTATTTACCAATCTCATCCCTGAATATAAGCACTGTATGTCTTAATCAATATATAGCATCAAATAGCAGTCTTCTTAGGATAGTTTTCCTGTTTGTTTAAACAAGGCACTGGATCGTTGTCGTTTGTTATTTAATCATAAATTCATAGCAAAGCTTCTTTTCAAATTTTTATATAGGGCATGGTAATAATCTAAAGGAGAAAAAAAGGTTTTGTGTTTGCCGTGCAAACTGGCTTACCATCAACCATAAATCAGGCCACTTTGCCAGGATTGATGCCATTACACAAAAGTCATTCTACTTTAAATCCTGGGACCTATGCAATCATCAAACACAATTTTGTAGCCAAATCGCACCCTTCCAAAACAATTTTATGATAGTTTCATAGTAGTAAATACATAAACTGAGCACTTGCCCTGCATCAGGATGATAAAAAAAATTCTTATAACTTCTACAGAGACAACATGTAGGATAGGGCTTCTCAAACTGACTGAAAATTCTGTAGGAATAATTAGGAAGTTCCTTGGTGGCATGGCCGAAATAGATTCTCAAGCCAAAAATTTACATGTTGAACGTTTGGTGCATTGCAGATTCATGCTCACTAAAAATTTTATTGCTCAGGCTGGATTCACCCATTTAAAGTTTCTTCATGAAAAATACAAACCCCCTTTTGGCAAAAAAAAAAGAAAAGAATTCCCCATTAATACATGTTGAACGTTTGGTGCATTGCAGATTCATGCTCACTAAAAATTTTATTGCTCAGGCTGGATTCACCCATTTAAAGTTTCTTCATGAAAAATACAAACCCCCTTTTGGCAAAAAAAAAAAGAAAAGAATTCCCCATTAATACAAATCACCCCATGAGAAAAATCTGTTTTTCCTGTTAATACCCCCTAGATAAATAAAAAATTCCCTACTAATACAAATCTCAAGCAAGAAAAAAAATTTACTCTGATTAACACACCTTTCACCCTCTTTAAGAAATTTAAAAAAAAATCTCCGTTAACACACCTCCCACCTCTTACCTGCTACAAATAATAATAATAATAATAAATAAATAAAATTAAAAAAAAACAACCTGCTACCTTTTTGCTTTTACTACAACACACCTTTAAAAAAAAAATCTAAATTAATACAAAGCCCTTAATAACTAGGATTTTAGTGCAGTAATCTGGTGGACGTTTTTGGAACTGATAGCAATGAGAAATTACTTCCCTGCACTAAAACTATAAAGAATTAAAATTTTAACATTTTGGCTGTCAGAAGCAAAATTAGAGATTAAATACTAATGCTTAAAATTTCAGAGCTCTACGTATACTTAAAGTTAGTTTCTATAGACTGACATACAGCCACAGAAATTGTTTTTATTAGTATAGATATGAATTAACTTTACCCTGAAAAAAAAAACTGTTAAAAAATAGTCATTTCTAGTTGGGCATGGAATAAAAAGTAATACATACATGAATCAAATGTCCCGAGCATATATTTGCATACCCCAAGCATGTCAGGTGATAGCTTTTGTGTTCCCTACATGCATATTAACTTTGCATTTTCACTTTTCCATCTTAATAAGTAGAAATTCTACTTCACAATGAGGTAACATTAATTAGTTTTCAACATTATTTTAGAAAAGGCATTAAGCTGGAAAACTTCATTGTCTTTTGTGAGTAGATTTTGAGGATGTTTGGTAATGCTATGTAGAGATAGTTTGGTAAAATTTCTATTATATTTTAATCCTGTAGCAGGGCCTTTCCACTGTCATGTTTAGGACATTCAGACTACATTTTAAACTATATTTGCTTGTAGATATTTTTCATAAGTACAAAGTTTTAGAATTTGTTATGGTTTGATGATAGCACCTGATTTGGGTGATTTTATAAGCACAAGAATTTTTTCATTAACTTTTTAAATTCCAAGCTTTTTAATTAAATCTAACTATCATGTGCAGGACACACTATGTTCTGTTTCCGTGGAGTGGCCCAGCAAAAGAAGGCTATTTTATTTAGCAAGTATTGTATATATTCATATGGGTGGTCAGATAATAAGTTATTTACTTTTTAAGCAACATGGTTTGGGTACTGGTATTTGTTTCAATAAGTATTTTTTCTTTTTTAGACGAGAAGCTCAGAAGTGCTACTGTTTCACTGACTCGTGCAGTGGATATATTGGTGTTTCTAATGAGATATCTGTGGATATATCTAAAAAGGCAGTTAACAAGCGTAAAAAAGGAGGATCGGATGAAAAGAAAAGGGAAGATTTGGAAGATTTAATAGTATGTTACCCTATATTTATACTTTTAATTTTTTATGTAGTTATTTCTTTTTACTAAACCAATCTTATCATTTGTGAAATTTGCTGTTTAGGAAAAATTTAAGTCCTTAAATTGAATGTCCGAAAAAAGTATCTTTCACAAAATTTCATACCTTTAAAAAGGTTATTTTACTAAATTCCTACTCTATAAATAGGACCCTTAAAATATATCCTAATTTTGTAAAGGACCTTTTTTCAAAATTCTATCTTAAAAATAAGAACCCTTTAAATCTATTATTTACATATTTTTATTGTTTATGTAATTTATTTTCCTTCTTTGTTAAGTGCATTTTGAATTACTCATAAAATTATTTTTAAAAAAAAATTTCATTCACAAGTGCATGATCCTGTAAAACTTCTTTCAGATCCTCGTACGGTAAAGCTTGATTATAGGGCATTGAATCAATTGGAATTTTAGTTAAGTGGCTAATTTCGTAAATCTAATCAGTCAAGAAAATTGACACTATTTTGCCTAGAAAGGATTCTAGGTCTGCAAATGTTGATTTTTTAAGGTTTGGGATTCAGAAATAGAAATTTTTGTCTTGATTTTTTTTCTTTTCTTTTTTTCTTTATCATTGGACTGATTGCACTGATAGTCCAGGGAATAGAGACATTTTGCCTTGCAAAAGGTTATGTAGTTCTGATTTTTTAATATGTTGTAAAGGTTGGTCTCGTGGTTTATAAAAAACCAAGTTTTCGACCTCCTAACCCTTGTGCGTTCTCCGTGGTGCACCAAAAACTGAACCGTTTTTCAGTTTATACGTCATAGCTCTTTGCCAATGCATATTAGAAACAAACATTATATTTAAAAGTTGTAGAATATTAAATTATCTACAACTTTGATACACTAAGTTTTTTTTGTAGACCTATTATGTAAATAGTTATGTCGCATCAAAGTCAAAACTTTTTCGTAAAAATGCTACTTTTTTAAGATTTGTGTCAAGTTTTTTGATTATAGTATATATATTTTTTTATTAAAATTGTCAGACTATGCAGTAAGAAGCTATTTAAACCTACCTATACATAAAATATTATAGGTTATCATATCGTAAACCTTCAAAGAAGAGTAGCTCCTTAGTTATTAGTCCTAGATAGTAACTTTTTTGTATAAAACTTATAGAAAAATTATAGATCTACAACTTTTGTATAATATATTTTTCCCTACGACTTATTGTTATGAAGATATAATTGAAAAACTCGGCAAAAAACTTAAAAAAAGCTGCATTTTTACGAAAAAGTGTTTACTTTGATGCTACGTAACTCTTTACATAATAGCTTTACAAAAGCAAATTGTTCACAAAAGTTGTAGAAAATTTAATATTCTACAACTTTTAAATTCAATATTTGTTTTTAAAATGCATTGCGAAAGAGTTTTGATCTATAAACTGAAAAACGTATTTTTTTGTGGTGCACCACGGAAAATACACAAAGCAGAGTAACTCCTTTGTTATTAGTCCTAGAAAATAAGTTCATATAGAAAACTTGTAGGAAATTTATTGCTCTACAACTTTTATTCCCAAACTTTTTCTCTAAAATTGACCATTATGAAGATATAATCAAAAAACTTGACACAAATCTTAAAAAAGTAGCATTTTTACGAAAAAGTTTTGACTTTAATGCGACATAACTATTTACATAATAGGTCTACAAAAAAACTTAGTATACAAAAGTTGTAGATAATTTAATATTCTACAACTTTTGAATATAATGTTTGTTTCTAAGATGCATTGGCAAAGAGTTATGACGTATAAACTTAAAAATGGCTCAGTTTTTGGTTCACCACGGAGAAAGCACAAGGGTTAGGAAGTCGAAAACTTGGTTTATAAACCACGGGACCGACCTTTATAACATATTAAAAAATCAGAACTACATAACCTTTTGCAAGGTAAGACCCCTTTTTCAGTCTATTCCCCGGACTAATACAGTAGAGTATCTCAAATACGTAATCACAGGCGCTTCGACGATTCCGGATTTTGGAGTATATCATTATTCATACACAAAATCAATGAAATAAAATATATAAATGACATCAACTAAGAAAAAACCTTTATAACTTAATGTGGTTTTGAAAAACATTTGTTTTGAGGTTAGCTGTTTTAATAGTTTTGACTTAAACTTCTCTCCTATTTCGTGATTCAATTCTGAAATAATCTCTTAGCTCTAGTCCTTTAATTGCAGGACTTTTATTACTTCAACTAACTGGTCCTTGAAGATTTTATCCTCAATCACTTTGTTTTCATTGTCATCACTTTCGGATACAGACAAAGTTCCATAAAAAAAACTAAATAGAAGTGGGGGAAAAGGTCCAGATTTTAAATATTTTCAGATTTCGGATATTTTACATTAGCTTAGTCCTGTATACAATAACTTATTACACACTACTAATAGGATTTAATCTTATCTAGTTGGAAGAAGAAATTCAGAAGTTATATGAAAGTGGTGGTCTTCGAAACAAAGAAGATACCTTGATTCTTGCTAGATTGATGGTGCGTGCAGAAGACACACATTCTCGTGAAAAATTACTTGAAATCCTTTTGGTGAGATATTTAAGCTTTTTATTTGCTGATGTTTTACTGTTGATAGTTGTTAAGCTAAGTAAAAAAAACTTTAACTATATAATATTATTAGCAAAATGAGAGAATGGAGCATGTTTTTTTAATGATTGTTGAATGAGCATATTTTTTTTCTAAATAAATATTAGGAAAGAATGCGTTGTCAATATGTTTAAATAACACAGGTTTTTGACCAAAAATCTGTTGAATTATTTTCAACTCATTGTATGTATTTAAAGAAAAGCATTTCAAAAATCATAAACATCAGGTTTTGCCATAAAATTCTCCTTTTAATGAGCAGCTTTTTTTTTATATAAATCATTCATTTTTTTTTTAAATTTATTGTTCATTTTAATTCCATTACATCATCTACAGTATTTTTAATATCACCGAGGTCAATTAAAAATCTATAATTTTGTCATTGTTGCTTGGTTGTCTGCTTGCTAAAAGAATAAACGTTTTCTGAATTTGTCCTGGCATACACACATCTTCCTGTAATAATCAGTAGAAAAGTAAAAAAGTTTAATTTTATCGAATTTATTCCCACATTTTGTATGTTTCCCAGAAGTGGGCTCCTTAGAAAGAACACACTTTCTGCATTGAACCTGTATTGTGTTCTTCAACAATGACACTCCTAATGAAGGGTATGCTCCTTCAACAGTATCTTTCAGTAATTTGCCCTTCAAAACTTTTATCTACATTTGAAGGGGGTAACTAGACTTTAATTTGAAGGGAGGGGAGTGTGGTGGTCTCGTGTACAAATAGTAGATGCAACACCCAGACACCACAGATCTCTTTTGTCTAGCGGTTAACACACCTGTCTACTGATTTACGAGTCCCAAGTTCGACTCTCTGTTAGCGGACATTGCTACAGGGAGTTTGAAAAAATAGTTTTACCGATCTGGGAACATGCATAAATTAATTACATCAAGCAAAATTGAAATTTTTTTTACCCTCTGCCTCCCCTTATACACTGCAATGCAAAAGTTTAGACAATGACGTTATTTGGTTTTAAAATTTAGAATTGTGGTAGTAGAATTTCTAAAGCCTATAAATATATTAAAAACTCTTTTAAAATTATAATCAAGACAGTTGTTTGATTTGCTATAATAATAATTTTTTGGGTAAAAATATGTATAAAAAATGCAAAAGTATAGACACAATCACGCGTTTCTGCAAATTTTTGTTAGCCTATGCTAATTTAAAAAAGTATCTAAGTTCTGCAAACGATAACACTTCATAATTAAGATGTCACGGACTAAAGAAATTCAAACGGATGAGCTTATGAAAATTTGGAAGTTGAAAGCTGAAGGTAAGCTTGTTTCGTAAATTTCAACTAGTATCAAGTTTTATCTAATAGATGCAAATACAAAGAAAAACTTGAATCTGATAGGCCATGTGTGCCGAATAAACTTCATAATCATCAGATCCAAAGACTATTGAGTGGCCAACAAATCACTGTTCGTGAATTTCAGTAATTAGGACTTTCACAGGGGTCGCAGACGTCCTATATATCCTATTAATCCTATATTTTTTAAAAAATCGGAAAGAACGTCCTATATTGTCCTATATTTTATAATTGTCCTATATTGTCCTATATTTTATAATTGTCCTATAAATCCTATATTTCTGTGTTGATTCGATCTATATTTTCTTCAAATTCGTAATAACAGTGCCGATTGTTGCGAATTTTTATATTCCGGATTCTTTGCCGCGATGGTAAGTGAAAGAGATCTAACCCACAAAAGCGATGTTAGTAGGCGGCCGCGCCGTATCTCTTGTGACGTCACTTGTTGCATTGACTACTCCCTTCCTTTCTGCGTGACCATAGGGAAAGCGCACGTCGACAGAGGTAACAATGACTTATTCCTACAACTCAACTGTACTCGACCGAGGAGAGTTGTAAATTAAGTGAACTTTTCCATAGCACGCGTAGTAAACTAATTGGTCATAATGAAAAAGAGAAGCGAAAAAGCTAAGGTTAAAATTCCAAGTCAGGTACGGATTCTACGCTAAGGTGATTTTTGCCAAAAAATAGCAGCCTCGTCATTTTTTTTTAATTACATGTGAACTACCTATAGTTGCCATAATTTAGCGCTGCTCTATGTAATCAATTCTTAGCGCACGATCCGTACTGGGCCGACCAAACGGTATAGTGGTTAGCATGCTAGCTTCTAGACCGCGAGGTTGCGGGTTCGAGTCCCGTGTTGGCATGGGTGTTTGTAAATGTATGTTGGCTTGTCTAATGACGAATGTTTCGGCGCATTATAGCCCTCGTGTTGCTGACGGCGCCAGATAATCTGAAAACAACCAACGATCCGTACTGGACTTGGAATTTTAAACAAAGAAAGCGATGCAGAAACAAACTACCTCGGGAAAAACAGAAAAAAGAAAGAAAAAAAAACTTTATCATACACTTGCAGGACTAAAATCGACATTTCGAGTGCTCAGACAATGATTGACGAAGGAAACAAAAAGGTTAAAATTTGCTGTACAGTGTCAGAATTTGGATAGCGACTTTTCAAAAAAAGTCATAAATTGAAAATGAAGTAAAAAATATGTGTTGCTAAATCTAAACGCTCACTAGGATTACCGGAAAACTAAGTTAACGGGTTGCCACATTTAGCGCTAAATCGCAAATCCGTCCGGCATCGTAGGATAAATCTATACCAACAAAAGACTGCTAATAAGGTTAAAAAGAAATAGGGCAGCTCAAGCACTTATACATGCTAGAAACAAAAGACTCAAAATTGCAAATGTAGCTAATATAAACTTAATTTATTGATGAATACCAAGTATGAAATATTGAGGTAATAATGAATAAAGGATGACATATTCAGGATCAGGCGATTTCTTTTTCTGTTTTCTTAAATTCAATATAACGAGTTTTAAAGGGAGATAGTAATTTTCTAAGTACTTTTTATTAATATTCCTCTATTAAAAAGAAAAATTTAGAGGAAGGAAAATTAGTGCTGTGTGAAAGTCCTCATACTTCAAATAAGTATGTCTTATATGTTCATTTCAGTAATTTTCATTTAAAGTTTTAATTAATGAAATATATAGTGAGTCAAAATTAAACTTCAGTAGCAACTGTGTGCAGTTATTTGATATTTTATATTGTCCTATATTTTTTAAAAAAAAAATCCTATATATTCTTATTTTGTCACTTTGACTTCTGCTTTCAGTATAAAAGTATACGATTCATAAACAAATTTTGAAACAGGAACAATGGTTTATTGCAAAATGATGGTTATGATGATGGTTTGGACTGCTTTTTGCTACAATGGACAAGTGTCTTTGCACTCTACTAGTGGGCACCAAACATTACATTACTTAGCATTATCACAATCACTTAGCATTATACTAAGAGACATTGGAGAATAACCTGCTGCCATTTGCTGACCTTCATGGAAATTTCAGAAAGATAGTACTTCGATCCACACTGTAGACAATACACATGCCTGATTAATTCTCTGAATTTAAAAGTTCTCAACTGGCCAGCATACAGCCTAGATCATAACACTGTAGAGAATTAGTTTCTTTGATAGAACTCATACTTATGAACTAATCAACAAGAATGGATCCACAATTAAGTTTTAAATCATGTTTATTTTAATTTAATTTCATTTTTGTCTAAACTTTTCAGACAATGTTAATTTGTTTTGTTACTAATTAATAACTTGCAATGGGCACAATTAACCTTATAGTTATAAATATTGAAAAGAATGCATTGCCAATTACACTGAAGCTGATGAAAAATTATTTTTACCCCTCTAGAGGACATACATTGGCTCCCAAAAGTGTTTGTACACTTTTACTATGCTATATCTCCAACTCAAAACTTAATATTTCAGAAACTGATTTTTTTTAAATAATATCTCTAATTGCATCTTAATAAAACTTCATAAAATATTTTTAATGCATAGTACAACTTTTTTTTTTAAATGATTATCCTAAAAGTGACACATGAAATATCTCCCAAAAGTCTTCGTACACTTACATTTTTTATTTACATATTAGTATTTATTGTAATAGTTTGGTAAATTAGTAATTTGTAGAATATCTTTTAACATTCACAATAACTTTTTAACGTCTGGGCATAGATTTGGCTAATTTTTTTTAATTTCTTCATCAATGTTCCTCCATTCTTCAATCATTACTGTTTTTAGTTGACTTTTCGTTTTAATGTCGTGTCTTCTTACTTTGGCCTCCAAATCTGTTCTTTTAGGTTTTTGATCTGTCAACTGAGGTGGAGCTTTTAAATTTTTTGGGCGATTATAGAAGTAATGGAGGCGGTCACTGAATGCTTTGTTCTCGGATCATTATTTTGATTAAAAAAATTAGCTATTTGCATTACCCATATTTTCAGCTGACAAATTTAATTTATGATACAAAATATTTAAATAGAGTTTGTGATTCATTTTTCTATTACTAAACTCCAAATTACCAAGTTCTGATGCTGACAAGTATCCACAGACAATGACACTTCCACTGCCATGGTTTACTATTCCAACAAAGTTCTTGGGATTAAGTTCACTTTTTCTTCTCCATACAATTATACATTCTCCATACAAAACCAAAATATGTTAAATTTGTTTTCATCTTCAAATAAGGCACGATTCCAATATGTTTCTGGCTTTTTTTTTTTATCATTGCCTTTGCAAAGGAAAGGTAAAAATTTCTATTTTTACCATTTACAAAAAAAAATCTTCGGACCGAACATCCGTATAGACTAGCTGATCTGACTACATTTCATATAGTTTCAGGTCAAATTGAAATAAAAAATGCTGTCCTTGATTCTGAAGAAACTTTTATAGGTAAAAACAAATGGGAATTTTTCTCAAATTTTCTTGCAATAAATCTCTTTTCACATTCAGATAACACTGTTGGGCAATCTTTTCTTACCTAGTTTTGGATTTTATTTTCTTGTTTATTACATACTAAATCATTTAATATAGTAAATTTAGCTTATTATCATCTCATTGTATAGATTTATTACTATTATGATGAAATATGATCAATTTTAGACTGCTGTTGGCTGTTTCCTTATGGCTACCAGCCATTTTAAATAATAAAGGAATTATTATAAATATAGAAAGCAAATATTACTGGCAATTGATACTTTAAATGTCGCCACAATGCAAAAATAGAAAAACAAGCATCAGAATTTTTTTTTATTAATTCACTGACGGTCATGCACGTATATATACGACATTTGATCCCCAGTTTTTCCAGCAATACGCAACATTTTTAAATTTATAAAATTTAAAATAAAACATTTTTTAAATATTTTTATTAGGATAATATAGTCATAGTCATAGTGAATGGGGGAGGTCAATTGAGCCTAGGTGCTGATTCCACTAGGGAATATTGCACCAACCCCTTTATTTTACGACCCCCTGTCAAAGAAAACCAGATTCCCTAAGAAAGGTCAAAAGGCTTTTGACAGGTTCCTCGTGGATTGTGTTATTAGGATAATAGTTTATAACCTATCTAAAACAAAATAAATAAAAATTAATTTAAAAAAATTATGTGTTTGAATTAGAAATATAAATTTCGAAATTGTTGCAGGGAAAACAATTATAGAATTTCGCCCATTCCCATGACCGTCAGTGGATTCAGGAATTTATCAGAAAATGTTATAGTATACAAACACTTTTGCAGCATTTTTTTCTCTAGTTCAATAAATTTATATTTTTATAAAACTAATACGTTTCAATAGTTCTTTTTAAAATATTAGGTTTCATTCAGAGTTAAACTCTACAAAACAATATTGAAGTCAATATTCGAATTCAATTTCAAACTACAGCACTTTTACTACAAATTTTTAAATTGTACGAAGAATTTTGGGAGCTAAAGTATATTGTTGCGTGGATGAGTTCGAAAGACTTGAAGCCAAAGCAGTTTAAAAGTTGAAGAAATTTATTCCGATGTAACTCTTCACAGATTCTTTTACAACTCCAGAACTTCCCATTCTAATAAATTTAATACAGCTCTTTACATAACGATGGAGCACAAACAGCAGTTAAAAACTTGATACACAACTGCTAAAATCGACGCAAGAGACAATGTAATACAATTTACTTTCGGAACTACTCTGAATGCTCGCTGAGAGACAACCAAGTAACTAACTCAACTCTCTATTGGCCTCATATAGGAAAGCTTCCTTCGCAAATCTTCTAGAGAGAATTTGGAGAATTTTCCAGATCGCAATCGAAAAGCCCTATGCAGGTACATGGAGACCGAAAGTGTCGCCAAATTTGGCGACCAAAATTAGTCGACAAAACCGTCACCAACTTGGCGAGATTGCCATTAACCATAATGTTAAATGGCCTTCTCCTTGCAAAACTCGTTTTCCAGCATTATCTCTGTAAAACTCGTTTTCAAGCATTAAGAGATGCATTGCAGGAAAGCGAAGTAAAGACAAACTCTTGCACTGTCTTATGCGAAATGTAAATAAATTTTCTTTTTTACATAATACTACGAAATATTTACAAATATACAGAAATTCGTAACAATATAAATTATATTATGCAAAATGTTGATCTTTTTGACATCCCCTCACCCCATGTCACACACAGTCCAATGTGCTTAAACCCCTATTTTAAAATACGTCATGTTTCAGACCCCCCCCCCCCCCCCCCCAATAATTAATTTTTAGAGTGGTTGAACCTTTTGAATCCCTTCTCTGGATACGCCCTTGCTGCATTCTCAGTTTCACACTGTCTGCTACTTATTTTTTACTCGTGCAGAAACACGACAAATATTCATTTGGATTCAACGGTTCAGCAACCATTAATTTAAATTTATAAGTAAATAATGACTGGTGTTTCCAATTCGCATATATGCAGATTGGAAACACCTGTCATTTACCATCTATAAGTACAGAACACATGCAAGAGAATTATATAAATTTCCGAATTTGCAGAACCTGATTGTCCTGAACTCTGATCCTCCTGAACTCGGCAAAAGTTATATTTCAGATTGCACAACTCACTCTTAGTCTGAGTTTCTTTGAGTATAGAAGCGTGATTGAATAACTTTGAGTTCCACTTCTAATGTATTGGTTTTAATCATCAAGGTGAAATCTGAGTAGTGGGAGTAAGCCTCCTCTTGATTTGGTGAAAAATAGCACACTCTAGCAGATTATATTATGTGTTCTTAATCATAGACCTTCACATTAGAAGTTATTTGTTTTGTATTTGTGTTTGCTTTGTACTCGGGTGTGATTGATCCTTATATTTGCTTTGTATTATTGTACATTGATTAAAAATGAATTTGCAAAGTTTCCAGCCAATATACAAAGTGGCTAAACTCTGAATTTAGTGTGTACTTTTTATTGCAAACTTATAAAACTGTAAACTCTTATAATTAACTTTATAAATATTCATATTTCCTGATTTGTATTCAAATTTATTAATCATATGTAAGCAAGTTGCAAAAGTTTTGTTGTACAAAATTTTAACTGTACTGCTAGTTGTTATAATTTATCTTTAATGTAAAGGAAATAATGTCTTATGCAAAATAAACTTTGTAGCAAAAAAAAAAAAAAGAATGATACAAACTACTGATAAATTCATTCAATGAAACCATAGGAAATAAGTATTCACATAGAAACCGATAAATCCCTATGGTTTTTCTTGCTGTCTCTTTATAGCTGGGTGTCATAGTCATGTCAAATCAACACAAAAAAGTGGCATATTCAACCTAACCCCTTCAGAATTTCATAAAATTTTGCTCGCGTATTAGATTCATAGTGAAAAGAAAAAATGGCCAATCTTAGGTTTGAATATTGTTTGGTTTCTGAAATATGGCGCTTCAAAAATGGGCCAAAAATTCAAAATTTTGCATTTCTTACTTTACAAATTTACACATAATTTTGTCTCCAATTATCATAGAACATTGCTTTTGGTGTCTAAAAAAATTTGAATATTTGGGCTTTCTTATGATGTATAATTTGCTCCTATTTTTAAAAAATTTCATTTTAAGGTCAAACATTTTGACCTTCGATATCTCAAAAAGGGGTATTTTTATTTTTTTCAAAAAAATATATTTTCTTCATACATTAATTCTCTACAAAAATCTGTTGGTTTCATTTTCGGACTGCAATGTTATAGTAAGTTGTACATTTAAATGCTGACCCTTATCCTTAACTTCATATGATAATCGCCAATGCAAAAGGTTCACCTGTTGTTTGAGAAGTTAGCTCTCTGGCCTCACATGTCGCAGATGCTGGGGGTTCGAAATCCTGGGCTAAACATTGATGTTCGTGGTGGTTTGGAATCCACGTTAAGCTGTAGATCCCGGCCTGATTGGCCATTATTGTGCAATTAACAGGTCGTTGAGCATTCAAAACAACCAACCTAATGCAAAAAAAAAGTACAGAGAAGAGAATGTAAATTATCTAGTTTTTTAAAAGAATTAAATGATGGAAGTTTTAATCTTTTGTTAAATTTGATGGAGAGTTGCTGTATTTCATAATTGGGATTTCCAAGTTTGTTGATATGTGATCAAATAAGTGCCTTTACAAGGGAAAGTGGAACACTCACCGTTTGTATTTGTCATATTCATAAAAATATGGAATTAATGCTGATACGATGTTCTTTGAAAGAAATTGAATATCCATTTGATTCCTGTTAAACCTACATATATACAATATTTTGTAATTCTCCTCAAACAATATGTTACCTGTTGTGACTGTAACAATTATCTGAAATTCAAAGGATTTAGTAAGAGCAAAAATAGATTAATTCCCAACAAAAATCTGTTGGTTTCATTTGGCCAATAGGATACCATGTAATAAATTTAAATACAAAGCATTATCTTTAACTTCACCCAAGAATCAACTTTAGCTGCGAAATGAAGATTATCGTATTCGCAAAACTCAATTCAAAAGAATGTGCAGGAAATTAAATGAATTATCTAGTTTTCTAATGAATTAAATGTTTCTTTTGCCAAGTTATGCGCTCTTATAAATATAAGAAAAATAAATTTTAATCTAAATTATTGTCTACAAATTATATTATTAGTGTCTGCTTATCGCACATAAAGTATGCAAAAAAAAAGTTCCTATAAAATTAAAAACATGATCATAAATAGAATTTTTTTTAAAAAAAGAACGTTACAAACAATCAGAATAATTTGTTTGTGCATATTATTTAGTAAAAGGAATGTCCCCTAAATGGGAACGCGTTTTTTATTAATTGTATTACTTTTGAAATATCGTCAAAATTAGTTTATCAGATGCATATCATTTCATTAAACGCACCTTCTTGATCCATTTTACTTCTTTTTTTTTATTTGTTGAAATAGATTATATCCTTGAACTGCATCTTGAATAATAATGAAGTAGTTTTTGAAAAAATCGCTAACAATCTGATTTTCTGATTTTAATATTTTTACTGCTATAAAGGAAAAGGACAACTCTTTAACATTAAAATCGTTAAAGTGTTGAAAGTTTCTTTTGAAATAAATTACTCATTACAAAGGGTCTACAAAGTTTCAAGGGTTTAAATATTATTACACTCCT